>CM062297.1:515507819-516107819 GCA_031216915.1 Pictodentalium vernedei
CCTCGAGTATCCGATCAGTTTCGTCATTCAGTGATTCCACGGCAAATAGGTCACGCCATCCGGTAGCCAAGGGACACGAGGCCTATACACTCCGTTCGCTCGCATATTAGTAGTATGCACGGGGTAACGATCACGGAGCTTCCAGCGGCAATGCATTGTAGGACCGCTTCTCCACAGGCCTCAGTGACAGACGTGCTATCCGAGTTAGCACAGTTTTTTCGCAGCATCCCAGCAATCAACAGTTTCTTAGTTGAATCAGGAATTATCTGACGGCGCTGGGTCAGTGCGGTCCGCGGTTGCATCAGGTACGGACGACCGAACGCTTTATAGGGTCCGACAGGATGGCGAAAGGGATTCGAAAGATTTCGAGTTTTCCCTTTCGTAGCATCGGAAGCTGCCATTCACATCTTCTGGCATTATCTTCCAGTGATTGTTATTTCGGACTACATTGCTGCGATGTTGGATAAGAGACTTATAGCGTCATTGGACACGGAATTTTGGATCGGTTCAGGGACATTGTCCCTGACTTACTGACACAGTCCAATAATGTCATTAGAACATGTGTATTATTTATCGACGCTATATATGCATATAAGCCTGCTACCAAGCATGATAGTTTAGTTTCTTGTCCGCAGTGCTCATTTCTGCCTTTTTATCATTTATACGAATAATTTATATTGGCAGAGCAGGGCATACCGAGAGTTCATATGCATCTAGACGGCGTGGTTAAAGACTGGAAATATTCTTTTTCGCCGTCTATGTCTTTTCCAACCACAATGTTGGAAACGACAATGATGTCTAGTAGACTTAACTTAGACGCTTTATCATACGTAATCCACCTTACTGAGGCGTTATCATTACGTCTCCAAGAAAAGAATTACGGGATTTTATCCTCAATGTGATTTCTTTTGAGGGCAGTAGTTTGTTCACGTATAACTCCGCCCTTCAGTGGCTGATTGGAGTTGGTTAGGCATGACGCAGCCCTAGCTACATCCACGCACGTGGATAGTAAGGTGAAGAACTCTCTCAGAGTCGCTTCGTTCTCGGAGAAGCTTCTCTTCGACGGCAACTTTTCAGCAATCCATGAATTGCTCGATTTACACGTTCTCTTGTCTGTCTAGTGTTGCAAGAGATTCAGACTGGGGCAAACATTCGGTGGTTGACTCAGAGAGTGCCACTGCAGTTGCCGGATCCGAGTGTTATAATTATGATGGTTGCCAGTCAAACAGGTTGGGATATAATATTGATCCCAACGGATTCGAAGTGCCAGGGTCTTTGGGTTCCGCAGTCTCTAAGCAAGCACTTATCTTCCGCGGAATAATGTTTTTTAGGCTTGCTTTATGTCATTGGATGAACATTATTCAGAAACGCATGTCCAAATCCTGTCCGTTAATTCGACAGTAGTGGCGTATCTCCGGAACCAGTGAGGCACTCATTCGTTTCCGTTATTCAATTTAATGGAAAGAATCCTTCTGTTTGTTATCGTACACCAAGTTCTGTTTCGGTCCGTCATATTCCGGGTCGTCTGATTGTTTTACCGGACTCCCTTTCACTTTTGGGTCGCTTGTTGCCGTCAGAATGGACTCTCAACAAACAAGTATTCAGTCAGATTTGCTATCAATGGGAGCGCCCAATGATAATTTAATTACGACACAGCTTGCTAATCAATTGCAGACGTATGTGTTTGCTTGTCCGGATCTCTGAGCTAATGTTGTTAACGCTCTATTGATCTAATAGGACGGAATGATAGGATATGCGTATCCTCCGGCGCTGTTGTTTCAGCAGGTATTGCTAAGATAAACAACCACAATACATTTCTGTTGATAGCATCTCTGTCTTCACAGAGACCGTGGGTAAATTTACTCTGATGTCTACGGTGGGACTTAACGCGAAATCTTCCTCAATGAGAGGATCTTTTTTCGCTGGGTAAAATCGTGTCATCTTTATCACAACCCGCAAGGTCGCAACCTTCACGTATTCCGTTGTGTGGTCCTTATTGCATTGTAAGCATTGTACTGGACGAGCTTTGGACGCGATTTCTTACTATAGGAGATCCTCTTCTTCGCTATTCTATGCGGCTAAAGTGGAGGCTCTTCTGTCGTTGGTGTAGGGATCACTATGTTCATATTGTTGATCCCTCCATACTACTCATTGCAACTTTTTAGTATACTTGTTTGACAAGATCTACTGCAGCCTGTTATTATTAAGGTTATAGGTTTATGTTACCTCATACCTATGCACTCTATGATAGTTTACAATTGAGTCTTATGTCTCTTTATCTAAGTCAGTTAGTAACTTTTCGATAAATAGACTTAGAATCATTAGATTAAATTCCTATATGGAATTTAACTTCGGTTCTTATTTAGCTAAGTAATCATTTGAGCCTCTGGAAACAGTAGTTTTCAAATTCTGACCTTTTAGACAGTAATTCTGTTGGCTTCTCTTTTACTGAAGAGTCAGTGAGTTTCATGCACAATCGGTGGATGATTTTCACTTTCGTAGTTTCGGAATCACTACTTCCTTTACTATTTAGGTTGGATTTTTGCATAAGAGTTAGGCTCCTAATATCCGGATCCTATTGTTATTAAGGTCCTTCCGTCTTCGTACGGGCATAGGCCTTTACTCTGTCCGGTTAGAGTTTATGTATTTATAAACAGATATCTGTTTATTACTATGGGCGTAAACTTCTAATGTCTTTGATGCCTATTAGAAGGACGTTATGCTCCATTCTATTGCTAATGGATTCAATTAACTATCGATACTGCTTATGGTATATCTTTGACTCAGCAGTTGTGTTTGAGATTTCGGCTCATGAAGTAAGAGTTCTTCTACATCTTGGGCTTACATTAATAGTGTCGCTATTATAGATTTTTGAAGGCTGCTCATTGCGCTCAGCCATCCACATTCATGAATTTTTTATCTCAGAAATATTGAGTCCATTTCTGGAGGCCTCTATTGTTAGGTCTATTATCTACTGCTCAGAATGTCATTCACTTAACAGTTGCTACTATAGCTAGGTAGGCTGTCTGTTTCGGCAGTGACTCCGTTCTGCTGCCCTCTTCGCTCTGGGCTATTTGACCCAGGGCAAGAAAAAGGGGGGGGGGGGAGGGTGTTCCCTTGGGTCACCTGTTTTACTATGAAAACAAGGGGATACCTCCTCCGGAGTTAGTAATTCTGAGCTGTTATTGGGATGGTTGTTTAGTGAGAAGTTTATGTTTTAAAAATTCATTCAAGTCTTAGTTTTTAAAGTATAGCTTTTGAATATAGCACGTGTCAACGGACATGATTATGCAATCCTCAGACACTTTTAAGGAGTATAAAGAGTCTCTATTCTCTAGACTTACTTTATTTATTGGCTTACTTTAAAAATTATTAGTATAAGGATTATACTAGATATTAATAGAGTACATGGATGTATGATGCTCAATTTTGGAAGGTGTTGTATCTTTCTAATTTATCATAAATAAGAAAGATACATGTAAGGCCTAATACTTCTTTTTCCCTAGAGGGGATGACTCTATTTTATATTATTGAGCGTTTTCCATCTTGCTCTATGTCCTTGGCCCTCCAGCCTTTTTACTATTCAGCTATGTCTGGGTCATTGGTACAGTATAAAAATGTTAAAAAATTTATAGTAATTTATATATTTTTATTCTGTACCAATGACCCAGACTTAGCTGGTGCTAACTCCAACAAAACCAGGGCCAAACACAAATTTTGCCCCCCAATCCCCAAAATTTGCATCCAAAACAAAAAGAAATCATGTCCTAAAGGACCTCCATAGTAAGCCTCTACTGCGCATGCGCAGTGACGCAGTCGTCCCGAAATTGGCGCCAATTATCATTCTCTGTTTGGCCCTTCATCAGTCAACATCTCACTGATCTTTGTGCTTGTAAATCTCAGTTTAAAGGATGCCAGACACGTAATTTTTGGAGAAAATGTGATTCTAAGGAGGATAGAAGGAGGAGAGGAAAAAAGAAGTGGCAAAAACTAATCAGGGCTGTACTTAAAATTTTTTGTTGAAATTATGTTAAGTTGCCTATTTTCGAGGCATGGGCCTCTTGTTGTCATTCTTGCTAATTGTTGCACTGCTTATTCAGTGTTTCCTCTCCCCTAGCCTTCTAAAGTCCCCCCTTGCAATTCTCCCATGCTTTTGGCATATTTTTGAGAAGTTTCATTTCTAAAATTTCCTGGGAGAGTTGCTTGGTTACAGAATGTTTTCTGTTATTTTCCCCATAGTTACGTTTTCACCCATGGGTGTATAACGTTTGTGTTCTGCATCTTCCATCTGATGTTCTGCAGATTCTCCCCTGGGAGTCTCTGTTTTGCATCAGATAGAGTGTAATTGATGACTGATTCCGGGCCAGTTTTTTCAGTGCCTGGAGTCATGTTTTCTAGTGTGTTTACACTGTTTGTTTTCATTGACAACAGCCTTTTTTGAGGGGGGCTGTTTGCCTTTGTAGTAGTTTATCTCATTATAAGATACATTTATATTATCCGAAAGTGTCTCATTAATTATTTTATATAAATTTAAAATTTTTGACCACACTTTGCCATCGGATCCATCGGGGCTCAACGTTACTTTTCAGCAACTTGGGCTTCTCTGAAAAAATATTTTTTCAAAATTATTTTGTTTTGCAATTGTTTTTTCATTTATTAATGGATCATGTTATTATGTATCTTTGTGTCAGGGGTTTTTGCGAGTAACTAGGACTTATTGTTGTTCTTTCACAATGAAGGGACATTGTTCAAATTGTAATAGGAAGAAATCTTCCTCTGACTTTCATGATCGTTGTATTAATTGTAGTCAGTGTTCTCGCATTAATCCCTGTCCTATATGTGAACATTGGGATGAGAAACATTGGAAACATGTGTCACGATATGTTGTTTCTGGAGAAAGAGCGATGCCGGCTCTTTCTCCACAAGGTCACTCTACTCTCTCAGTTTCTATTTCAGAGGAACCAGAACAGGGTGATGTTTCCATGTTATCTTCTTCAAGTGTGCGTCCGTCGTCACAAATAAATTCAGAGCTAGCGGCAAAAGTGCTCATGGAGATTAGACAAATGTCGTCCGCTAGCTCGCCCGGTGTAGCGTCCATTCACCGAATGGTTCGGCAGCCGGGTTCGTCCGATGCGGTCCAAGAGGAAATTTTGGGTGATGCGAGCACTATAAACATAATAGATGCACACCCAGTGACGGCGGATAGTAAACGAGAACGGAGGAAGCCTTTTAGTCCGGTTCCTAGCTCGTCCAGGTCCAGTCGGGCCGCGAGCGAGAGAGGCCCCTCTCTCGTACAACAACATCTGGGACCAGATGTTGTGGTACAAAATGTGTCTTTAGCGGAGCATACGTCCGTCGCTCGGGACGCTCCGTTGTATAAGCAGTCCGCAGAGACTGTTAAGGCTTCCTCTTCTCGTCGGCGCACACGACCGCACCTTGGCTGCGTGACCTCCGATATTTTGCCAGCTTCGCCGGTGAAGGATTCTTCGGCGACCAGGTCACACCATCCGGCAGCCAGGGATTCGAGACCGATGGACTCCGGACGTTCGCATAGGAAAAGTATGCGGGAGCCATCTGATGCGGAGCTGCCCTCGGCGAAGCAGCGAAAGACCGCGCATCCGCAGGTCTCGACGTCGGACATTCTAGTGCAGATAGCACAGCTTATCGCAGCATCCCAGCAGCCGACAGAAACGGTGTCGGATCGAGAATTATCCGACGGCGCTGGGTCGGTACGCTCCGCCGAAGCATCGGGGGCGGACGACCGGGAACATCGGGAGGTCCGACCGGATGGTGAAAGGGATACGGATGAATTGGAGCTATCCCTTTCGGAACAACATAAAGCTGCCGTGGACTTCATCCGGCACTTTCTCCCTCAAGTTGTTCCGTCGGGCCAGACTGCTGCGCTTCCGGACAAGAGAATTATAGCGTCATTGGACTCTGAATTTTTTGAGCGGTTCAGGGACATCGCTCCCGAGTTTCCGTCGCAGTCCAATAATGTTGCAAGAACATTTGAATTATTGAACGACGCTATATTTAAACTTGCTTCCAGGACGGGGAAAGCAGGTTTCTTGTCCGCAAATACTCTCAACCTGCCTTTCATTAATGCAAGGAATAAATTCGACACGGCAGGACAGGGTATACCGAGAGTTCCTCTGCGTATGGACGACGAGGCGGAAGACTTAGAGCTATCATTACCGTCGTCAGCTTCTATTCCAACCGCGGTGTTGGAAACAGCTATTGCGTCTAACAGAGCCAATTTAGATGCCTTATCTTATGCAGATCACCTTACTAAGGCGTTATCACTGCGCCTTCAAGGGGAAGAGTTTCAGGATATACAATCCTCTTTAAGACTTCTTTCAAGGGCAGTAGCTTATTCCACGTGTAACTCCGCCCTTTCAGTGGCAAATCTGGAGTTGGTTAGACGTGACGCAGCCCTGGCTACATCCACACTAGTGGATTCTAAGGTGAAGAACTCTCTTAGAGTCGCTTCGGTCTCAGGAGAACTTCTCTTTGACGGCAAGCTTTCCGCTATTTATGATAATATTAAAAAGAAAGCTAATGATTCTCTGTTGTTCAGATCCGCTCCTAAAAGGTCGGATACAGCAGACACGAATAAGGCGGGCACTTCTGGGTCTAATGCGCCCAAGAGAGGTTCCTATAGAGGTTCCGGTGCGTCCTCTTGGTCTTATTCGAGAGACCGTCAGGATAGCGACTCTCGTTCGGGACGTCCTTCAGGCCGGGACAATCGGTCGGACGCCCGAGGTCGACGAGGCGAGGTGCGGGTCGTGGAAGACGTGGTTTCTCCTACCGCAGGCCTCGCAGGTCCAGGAGGTGATGGCTTAAACCTCTATCGCGTTCCAGTTGGCGGAAGGTTGTCGAGTTTTTCACAAGAGTGGGCGTCGATTACGGACGACCCGTGGGTGAGAGGAGTGACTTCGGAAGGTCTAAAGATATCCTTCAAACGAAAGCCTCCATTAACTCGAAGTCCAAAGTGGACTCATCTTCCGTCAAATCCACAGAAAAGAGACGCTCTGTTATCAGAGGTGCAGTCTCTTTTAATGAAGAACGCGGTAGAGGTCGTAGAAAACCAGGAATCGCTGGGATTCTACAGCCATCTGTTTCTGGTTCCGAAACCAGATGGCTCGTTCCGTCCAGTCATAGATTTGAGCTGGATAAACAAGCTGATCGTCGCTCCGAAGTTTTATATGGAGACGATTCGATCGGTCAGAGCGAGTATTCGGGTGAACGATTATGCAACGAGCATAGATCTCAAAGATGCGTACTTTCACGTCATGGTACATCCGACATTCCGAAAGTATCTACGCTTCGCAGTCCTAGGAGTGGTGTATCAGTTCCGGGCCATGTGCTTCGGATTGAATCTAGCACCCTGGGCTTTCACTCGGGTAATGAACTCGGTAATGATCTACTTCCGAGCTCATTCGTCTGCGGTAACGTCGGCCTACCTGGACGACATTCTTCAGAGGTACGGCAACGAGTTAACGCTTCAGAACGATGTTCAGAATCTTCTTCTATTGCTCCGACGTCTCGGTTTCATAGTAAACGAGGAGAAGTCGGATCTGGTGCCGTCCAAGTCATTCACTCATCTGGGAATGAGCTTCGAGACGCACAACAATCTCGTTCGTCTGCCGTTAACCAGAGCGAAATTAGTCAGTTGTTACGCTCGCTATTGTCTGCATGCAGACAAAGTCACGGCGAGAGAATTTATGAGACTGATAGGTCTGTGCGGAGCCGCCGCGGATCTCATTCCGATGGGGCGGCTACGCACACGTCCTCTTCAAATTTTCCTGACTCAGAATTGGAGTGTGAAAATTCATTCGCTCGATGTAGACGTTCTCTTGTCAGATCAAGTGAAACAAGAGATTCAGACTTGGGCAAACATTCAGTGGTTAACTCAAGGAGTTCCGCTGCAGTTGCCGGATCCGAGTTTTACCATTATGACGGATGCCAGTCAAACAGGTTGGGGTGCATCATTAATCCCAACGGATTCGAGATGCCAGGGTCTTTGGGATCCGCAATTCCTGTGCAAGCACATAAACATCAAGGAAATGATGTCAATTTGGCTTGCGTTACGTCACTGGATGGACATTATTCACGATGCTCATGTCCAAATCCTATCCGACAATACGATAGTAGTGGCGTATATACGGAATCAGGGAGACACTCATTCAGTTCCGTTGTTCAATCTAACGGAAAGAATCCTTCTGTTTGCGTTGGAACATCACGTTCTTCTTTCGGTCCGTCACATACCGGGTCGTCTGAATGTGCTAGCAGACTCCCTTTCACGAAAGGGTCGCTTGTTGCCGTCGGAGTGGACTCTCAACAAACAAGTATTCAATCAGATTTGCTACCAATGGGAACGGCCAATGATAGACTTATTTGCGACACATCTCAACAATCAGTTGCAGACGTATGTGTCCCCGTGTCCGGATCCAAGAGCATTTGCAGTAGACGCTCTGTCGATCCCTTGGGACGGAATGATAGGATATGCGTATCCTCCAGCGCCGTTAATTCAACAAGTATTGCTAAAGATAAAACAATCTCAATGCAAGATTCTGTTGGTAGCATCTCTGTCGCCACAGAGACCGTGGATAAATCTACTCAGGTGTCTGTTGTGGGACCTACCGCGGAAGCTTCCTCCACGGGAGGATCTTCTTTCGCAGGGGAAATCGCGCCAACTCCATCACAACCCGCAAGGTCTCAACCTTCACGTTTTTCCGTTGTGCGGTCCTTCTTGCATGGCAAGCACTTTACAGGACGAGCAGTGGACGCGATTTCTAACTGTAGGAGGACCTCCTCTTCGCTAAACTATGCGGCTAAGTGGAAGGTTTTTCGTCGTTGGTGTAGGGATCATTCTGTAGATATATTTGATCCCTCTATACCAGACATTGCAAACTTTCTAGTATACTTGTTTGACGAAATCAAACTGCAGCCTGTTACTATAAAGGGTTATAGATCTATGTTATCTGATACCTATGCACATCATGATAGTTTACAAATTGGATCTAATGTCTCTTTATCGAAGTTGGTTAGAAACTTTTCGATAAATAGACCCAGAACTCTTAGATTAATTCCTAAGTGGAATTTAGCTTGGGTTCTCCTTAAATTGAAGGAAAAGCCATTTGAACCTCTTGGGACAGTAGATTTCAAATTCTTATCTTATAAGACAGCTTTTCTCTTAGCTTTCTCTTCTGCCAGAAGAGTCAGTGAGCTTCATGCACTATCGGTGGATGATTCTCATTATCGTAGTGTTGGGAACACTATCACCTTCACTACTAATGTGGGTTTTTTAGCTAAGAATCAGGCTCCTAATAAATATCCGGAACCTATTGTTATTAAGGCTCTTCCGTCTTCAGACGGGCGTAGGCCTTTACTCTGTCCTGTTAGAGCACTACGTATCTATAAACAGAGATCTCAGTTTATCAGAAAGGGACGGAAACGTTTCTTTCTGTCTTTGATGCCTAATAGAAAGGACATTTCAGTCCATTCTATTGCTAGATGGATTCAGTTAACTATCCGTACTGCTTATGAAGATTTATCTTCTTCTCAGCAGTCTGTGCTTAAGATTTCTGCTCATGAAGTAAGAGCTCTTTCTACTTCCTGGGCTTATGCTAATAGTGTTGCTATTACAGATTTAATGAAGGCTGCTTATTGGTCTCAGCCATCCACATTTACGAATTTTTATCTCAGAAATATTGAGTCCATTTCTGGAGACCTGCATTGTTTAGGTCCGTTATCTGTTGCTCAGAATGTCGTCCACTAAACAGTTGCAACTATAGTTATGCAGGCTTTCTGTTCCGGCAGTGACTCCGTCCGGCTGCCCTCTTCGCTCTGGGCTATTTGACCCAGGGCAAGGGGAAGGAGGGGGGGGGGGTGTTTCCTTAGGTCACCTGCTTTATAGTGAAAAGCAAGGGAATGCCTCCTCCAAGTCAGTATTTCTGAGTCGCTTCCGGGATGGTTTTAAAGTGTAATATTAATGTTTAAATTCATTCATGTCTTATTTTTAGCTCAACTTTGACGAAGTCAAATTTGAGCTATTGTCGTGGCCCGTCGTCCGTCTGGCCATCTGTCCATCTGTCCGTCTGTCCGTACATCAACAATTGGCTATGGCTCGGGCTAGAGGTCGTATTTATGAACCGATCTTTACGAAACTTCTTGTGTACCTTTGTTATGACCCTGGGACGGGAACGAGTGTTTTTAGGTGTGGTCCGAAATTCAAGATGGCTGCCAGCGGCCATTTTGTACCGATGATGCAAAAATCAGTTTTTTGTACAGAACTTCTGTATGAAAGTTCTGATTTGAATAAAGTTTTGTATAAATGTTTAGTACCATGGGATACATCACATATAATACGGGTTTTTTTCTCGTGCGTAAATTATGCAAATTAGACTGACTTCGATAAATAGACCTAGAACTCTTAGATTAATTCCTAAGTGGAATTTAGCTTGGGTTCTCCTTAAATTGAAGGAAAAGCCATTTGAACCTCTTGGGACAGTAGATTTCAAATTCTTATCTTATAAGACAGCTTTTCTGTTAGCTTTCTCTTCTGCCAAAAGAGTCAGTGAGCTTCATGCACTATCGGTGGATGATTCTCATTATCGTAGTGTTGGGAACACTATCACCTTCACTACTAATGTGGGTTTTTTAGCTAAGAATCAGGCTCCTAATAAATATCCGGAACCTATTGTTATTAAGGCTCTTCCGTCTTCAGACGGGCGTAGGCCTTTACTCTGTCCTGTTAGAGCACTACGTATCTATAAACAGAGATCTCAGTTCATCAGAAAGGGACGGAAACGTTTCTTTCTGTCTTTGATGCCTAATAGAAAGGACATTTCAGTCCATTCTATTGCTAGATGGATTCAGTTAACTATCCGTACTGCTTATGAAGATTTATCTTCTTCTCAGCAGTCTGTGCTTAAGATTTCTGCTCATGAAGTAAGAGCTCTTTCTACTTCCTGGGCTTATGCTAATAGTGTTGCTATTACAGATTTAATGAAGGCTGCTTATTGGTCTCAGCCATCCACATTTACTAATTTTTATCTCAGAAATATTGAGTCCATTTCTGGAGACCTGCATTGTTTAGGTCCGTTATCTGTTGCTCAGAATGTCGTCCACTAAACAGTTGCAACTATAGTTATGCAGGCTTTCTGTTCCGGCAGTGACTCCGTCCGGCTGCCCTCTTCGCTCTGGGCTATTTGACCCAGGGCAAGGGGAAGGGGGGGGGGGGGGGGGGGGGTGTTCCCTTAGGTCACCTGCTTTATAGTGAAAAGCAAGGGAATGCCTCCTCCAAGACAGTATTTCTGAGTCGCTTCCGGGATGGTTTTAAAGTGTAATATTAATGTTTAATTTCATTCATGTCTTATTTTTAAAGTGTAGCTCGGTGTGAAGCATTTGTATATGTCAAGTGTCAAACGGGCTTTAATATACAATACTCGGACACTTTTAAATGATTATAAAGAGTCTCAATTCTCTGGACTACTTTATTTATTGGCTTGCTTTAAAAATAATTAGTATAAGGGTTATACTGGATGTTAATAGAGAACATGAATGTTATTGTGCTCAATTATTAAGGGTAGTGTATCTTTCTAATTTAATATTAAATAAGAAAGATACATGTAAAGCCTAATACTCCTTTTCTCCTTTAGGGGTTACCTCTTTATTTATAATTGAGCTTATTGGATTTTCCTCTATGTCCTAGGCCCTCCAGCCTGTTTACTATTCAGCTAAGTCTGGGTCATTGGTACAGTATAAAAATGTTAAAAAATTTATAGTAATTTATATATTTTTTATACTTACCAATGACCCAGACGGGGATGGCCCTCCCTGAGTTGGGAACTCTTGCCTCCCCGCTGAGTACATAGCGCTGACCAGGCACTGCCAGTAAGAATGATAATTGGCGCCAATTTCGGGACGACTGCGTCACTGCGCATGCGCAGTAGAGGCTTACTATGGAGGTCCTTTAGGACATGATTTCTTTTTGTTTTGGATGCAAATTTTGGGGATTGGGGGCAAAATTTGTGTTTGGCCCTGGTTTTGTTGGAGTTAGCACCAGCTAAGTCTGGGTCATTGGTAAGTATAAAAAATATATAAATTACTATAAATTTTTTAACATTTTTTATACTTACCAATGACCCAGACGGGGATGGCCCTCCCAGGAGTTGGGAACTCTTACCTCCCCGCTGAGTACATAGCGCTTACCAGGCACTGGTTATTAGAATGATTAATGGCGCCAATTTCGGAACGTCCTTGACACTGCACATGCGCAGTAGAGGTGAAGTGTGGAGGGCCATTCAGGACATGTTTTCTTTGGTTTTAGATGCAAATTTTGGGGATTGGGGGGCAAAATTTGTGTTTGGCCCTATATTTTAAGAGTTAGCACCAGCTATGTCTGGGTCATTGGTAAGTATAAAAAATATATAAATTACTATAAATTTTTTAACTTTCTTTATGAGGAAGGAGAATGCTGGACCTTCAGCTATGGGAGAGACAGACCCTTAAAAACCAGCACATGGTGAAATGAAATGGGGGAAAATATTTTGTCCCTTCCCTCTCTGAGTACTGTAGCCTTACAAAAGTACTAAGGTTTCAGTTGGTATGTAAAATTATTTTTGTCTGTGGGAAAATCAGGGACCTTCACCTATGAGAGATGCAGATTTATAATCCAGCTCGAGGGGAAAATAATGTGGGTGGATATTTTGATCCGACCCCCCCCCCCCCCCCCCACCCACCCATTTCATTTAGCCTGACCATGCTCCTGTCCACAGAACTGTACAATCTCACCTGTTGAAAATGAAATGTGGAAACATTGCATCTCTGGTGTTATTTTCATTTGATTTTCGTGATTCATTCTTGATTTTGCAATATTTTATTTATAAAACTTTGATCCCCGGGTGTAAAAGTGTAGTGCCCAGATTGTGTTCTGATCGAAGGATCACTTTTGTGCTCACATTACTAACAAACTATTAACCCTTAAGAGCCTGGCCAGTTGTCTTGAATTCTCACCTGATCACAGCATGTATATGTCCAGTGGCTTAACAGTGATTTCTAGTCAAGTCTTGGCTAAAAACCCCTGCCAACGTCATTTATTTATTGTCAGCAGAACCTGCTCATGATGGTCTGTTAAGGGCACCTTTTCTGAGGCCCTAACAATCAGAAATACGTCTTTATGGGTTAATTGAAAATAGAATATGTTTTAATTTTTGGAATTCGCTAAAAATAAAAAACTTTCCACAATCCATTCCAAGTAAGAGTTTGAACACTTTTTGTGTATATTATCTTGGTTTTGGCCATTTTGTTAGGTAAAGAATTGTTATAGATGAGATTTATATGAAGGCTGTACAGAGCACAGGGTTATTTACAGAGTTAATAATGAATTTTTTTATAACCAGAAAGTGTGTCAAATCCTGTGCAATGCACAGGGTTCGTCACACTTTGTAGTTATAAAAAAATTGGTAACTGCCATATCACACATTAAATAAAAATATACACTGAATAAGGCTGTAAAATGCACAAGTTTAGTTGGTTTACATAGGGTGCAGGATTCAAGGATCTTACATCACATGCAGGATTCAAGGAACTAATGGAAATACTTATACATGTTCTGCATTGTGGACATGTTTTTAAAGTGAAATCCAAAAATGAAAACATATTTTATTTTCAGTTAATAGTTTCTTTACTGTAACTACTGGAAGGACCTTCTTAACATTGCCGTTAAATGAGGGGCGGGTCCCAGTTGGGATGTAATAATTGAAAGTGGTCAATCACTCATTTGTTTCAAATAAGTGAGTACCAAAGTTTTTCTTAGTACCGAAGGTCCTTACAAATTTTTAGCTCACCTGACTGAAAGTCAGGGGGAGCTTAAGTGATCACTTTTTGTCTGCCGTCCATCTTGTGTAAACTTTACAATATTGACTTTTCCTTATAAACCACTGGGCCAAATTGAACCAAATTTGATGTGCATGTTCCTTATTATATGTCAATACAAGTTGGTTCAAATAAAGTTGCCACTCCTACAGGAGGCACCACAAGGGGCATTACTCTGATAGCACCCACAAATTGTTTTCCAAAACTAAAAAAAATCTTCTCGAGAACCATATATTAAAATCTTTTGATATTTGTTATATAACATCTCTAGGGGGGTTAGATTCAAGTTCGTTCAAATCAAGTCCCTGGGTTAATAATTAGGCTCCCTGCAGGAGCCCAAATTTAACTTAGTGCTGTATGAGGAAATTTCTTCAAAAATCTTCTTCAGATCCACCAGTCAGAATGCTCTCATATTTGGTATACAGCATCTCTAGGGGGACAGATTCAAGTTTGTTCAAATTGGGTCCCTGGGTTAGTATTTGAGCTCTCTATTGAGCCCAAAGTTTAACTTAGTGCAGTATGAGGAAATTTCTTTTAAAATCTTCTTCTTCAGA
Organism: Pictodentalium vernedei; assembly: GCA_031216915.1. Taxonomy (NCBI): domain Eukaryota; kingdom Metazoa; phylum Mollusca; class Scaphopoda; order Dentaliida; family Dentaliidae; genus Pictodentalium; species Pictodentalium vernedei. The sequence goes on from CM062297.1 coordinate 515,522,255, forward strand.
TCTAGAATCCTTTCATTTTTAGCTTAACTTGACGAAGTCGAGATAAGCTATTGCCATCATGCATGCCGAAGTCTGTTAGTTGTGAGTCGGTTAACATTTTCCTTTAGCACAGGCTACACCCCATAGTTCTTGTCCGATTGTCACAAAATTTCATATGCAGGTTTGAGGTCATGTCTAGATGAGAACATCCCCTTCTGGTCGCGATCGGTCAACCGTGATGGCTGCCTGAGCCCAAAGCCCAAAAATCGTTAGTACAGTCTACAGGTCCTATTTTTGAAGGGATTTCATGGTGACTTGGTAGGATGACTCTGTATAATATCTAGATGAGAACATCCCATTTCGGTCATGATCTGTCAACTGTGATGGCTGCTCAAGTCTGAAACCCAAAAACTTTTAGCACAGTCTACAGGTCATATTTAATATGGAGGGAATTCATTGTAACTTGGTAGGATGATTCCGTATGATGTCTAGATGAGAACTTCCCCATTTGGTCGCGATCTGTCAACAGTGACGACTACCCGGGCCCAAAATCCGAAAACTTTTAGCACAGTCTACAGGTCGTATTTATGGAAGGATTTCATTGTAACTTAGTGGGATGATTCCATATAATGTCTAGATGAGAACGTCCTCTTTTGGTCACAATTGGTCAACTGTTACGGCTACAGGGGCCATTTAACCCTTTACCCAACCCAGACGATATCAAAATTTATTATTTTAAATATCATATTTTTATACTGTACCAATGACCCAGACTTAGCTGGTGCTAACTCTAACAAAACCAGGGCCAAACACAAATTTTGCCCCCCAATCCCCAAAATTTGCATCCAAAACAAAAAGAAATCCTGTCCTAAAGGACCTCCATACTACGCCTCTACTGCGCATGCGCAGTGACGCAGACGTCCTGAAATTGGCGCCAATTATCATTCTCTGTTTGGCCCTTCATCAGTCAACATCTCACTGATCTTTGTGCTTGTAAATCTCAGTTTAAAGGATGCCAGACACGTAATTTTTGGAGAAAATGTGATTCTAAGGAGGATAGAAGGAGGAGAGGAAAAAGAAGTGACAAAAAATAATCAGGGCTGTACTTAAAATTTTTTGATGAAATTATGTTAAGTTGCCTATTTTCGAGGCATGGGCCTCTTGTTGTCATTCTTGCTAAATGTTGCACTGCTTATTCAGTGTTTCCTCTCCCCTAGCCTTCTAAAGTCCCCCCTTGCAATTCTCCCATGCTTTTGGCATATTTTTGAGAAATTTCATTTCTAAAATTTCCTGGGAGAGTTGCTTGGTTACAGAATGTTTTCTGTTATTTTCCCCATAGTTACGTTTTCACCCATGGGTGTATAACGTTTGTGTTCTGCATCTTCCATCTGATGTTCTGCAGATTCTCCCCTGGGAGTCTTTGTTTTGCATCAGATAGAGTGTAATTTGATGACTGATTCCGGGCCAGTTTTTTCAGTGCCTGGAGTCATGTTTTCTGGTGTTTTTACACTGTTTGTTTACATTGGCAACAGCCTTTTTTGAGGGGGGCTGTTTGCCTTTGCTGTAGTTTATCTCACTATAAGATACATTTATATTATCCGTCAGTGTCTCATTAATTATTTAATATAAATTTAAAATTTTTGACCACACTTTACCATCGGATCCATCGGGGCTCAACGTTACTTTTCAGCAACTTGGGCTTTGCTGAAAAAATATTTTTTCAAAATTATTTTGATTTGCAATTGTTTTTTCATTTATTAATGGATCATGTTATTATGTATCTTTGTGTCAGGGGTTTTTGCGAGTAACTAGGACTTATTGTTGTTCTTTCACAATGAAGGGACGTTGTTCAAATTGTAATAGGAAGAAATCTTCCTCTGACTTTCATGATCATTGTATTAATTGTAGTCAGTGTTCTCGCATTAATCCCTGTGCTATATGTGAATATTGGGATGAGAAACATTGGAAACGTGTGTCACGATATGTTGTTTCTGGAGAAAGGGCGATGCCGGCTCTTTCTCCGCAAGGTCACTCTACTCTCTCAGTTTCTATTTCAGAGGAACCAGAACAGGGTGATGTTTCCATGTTATCTTCTACAAGTGTGCGTCCGTCGTCACAAATGAATTCAGAGCTAGCGGCAAAAGTGCTCATGGAGATTAGACAAATGTCGTCCGCTAGCTCGCCCGGTGTAGCGTCCATTCACCGAATGGTTCGGCAGCCGGGTTCGTCCGATGCGGTCCAAGAGGAAGTTTTGGGTGATGCGAGCACTATAAACATAATAGATGCACACCCAGTGACGGCGGATAGTAAGCGAGAACGGAGGAAGCCTTTGAGTCCGGTTCCTAGCTCGTCCAGGTCCAGCTGGGCCGCGAGCGAGAGAGGCCCCTCTCTCGTACAACAACATCTGGGACCAGATGTTGTGGTACAAAATGTGTCTTTAGCGGAGCATACGTCCGTCGCTCGGGACGCTCCGTTGTATAAGCAGTCCGCAGAGACTGTTAAGGCTTCCTCTTCTCGTCAGCACACATGACCGCACCTTGGCTGCGTGACCGCCGATATATTACCAGCTTCGCCGATCAAGGATTCTTCGGCGACCAGGTCACACCATCCGGCAGCCAGGGATTCGAGACCGATGGACTCCGGACGTTCGCATAGGAAAAGTATGCGGGAGCCATCTGATGCGGAGCTGCCCTCGGCGAAGCAGCGAAAGACTGCGCCTCCGCAGGTCTCGACACCGGACATTCTTGTGCAGATAGCACAGCTTATCGCAGCATCCCAGCAGCCGACAGAAACGGTGTCGGATCGAGAATTATCCGACGGCGCTGGGTCGGTACGCTCCGCCGAAGCATCGGGGGCGGACGACCGGGAACATCATGAGGTCCGACCGGATGGTGAAAGGGATACGGATGACTTGGAGCTATCCCTTTCGGAACAACATAAAGCTGCCGTGGATTTCATTCGGCACTTTCTCCCTCAAGTTGTTCCGTCGGGCCAGACTGCTGCGCTTCTGGACAAGAGAATTATAGCGTCATTGGACTCTGAATTTTTTGAGCGGTTCAGGGACTTCGCTCCCGAGTTTCCGTCGCAGTCCAATAATGTTGCAAGAACATTTGAACTATTGAACGACGCTATATTTAAACTTGCTTCCAGGACGGGGAAAGCAGGTTTCTTGTCCGCTAATACTCTCAACCTGCCTTTCATTAATGCAAGGAATAAATTCGATACGGCAGGACAGGGTATACCGAGAGTTCCTCTGCGTATGGACGACGAGGCGGAAGACTTCGAGCTATCATTACCGTCGTCAGCTTCTATTCCAACTGCGGTGTTGGAAACAGCTATTGCGTCTAACAGAGCCAATTTAGATGCCTTATCTTACGCAGATCACCTTACTAAGGTGTTATCACTGCGCCTTCAGGGGAAAGAGTTTCAGGATATACAATCCTCTTTAAGACTTCTTTCAAGGGCAGTAGCTTATTCCACGTGTAACTCTGCCCTTTCAGTGGCAAATCTGGAGTTGGTTAGACATGACGCAGCCCTAGCTACATCCACACTAGTGGATTCTAAGGTGAAGAACTCTCTTAGAGTCGCTTCGGTCTCAGGAGAACTTCTCTTTGACGGCAAGCTTTCCGCTATTTATGATAAAATTACAAAGAAAGCTAAGGATTCTCTGTTGTTCAAATCTGCTCCTAAGAAGTCGGATACAGCAGACACGAATAAGACAGGCACTTCTGGGCCTAATGCGCCCAAGAGAGGTTCCTATAGAGGTTCCGGTGCGTCCTCTTGGTCTTATTCGAGAGACCGTCAGGATAGCGACTCTCGTTCGGGACGTCCTTCAGGCCGGGACAATCGGTCGGACGCCCCGAGGTCGACGGGGCGAGGTGCGGGCCATGGAAGACGTGGTTTCTCCTACCGCAGGCCTCGCAGGTCCAGGAGGTGATGGCTTAAACCTCTATTGCGTTCCGGTTGGCGGAAGGTTGTCGAGCTTTTCACAAGAATGGGCTTCGATTACGGACGACCCTTGGGTGAGTGGAGTGACTTCGGAAGGTCTAAAAATATCCTTCAAACGAAAGCCTCCATTAACTCGAAGTCCAAAGTGGACTCATCTTCCGTCAAATCCGCAGAAAAGAGATGCTCTGTTATCAGAGGTGCAGTCTCTTTTAATGAAGAATGCGGTAGAGGTCGTAGAAAACCAGGAATCTCCGGGATTCTACAGCCATCTGTTTCTGGTTCCGAAACCAGACGGCTCGTTCCGTCCAGTCATAGATTTGAGCTGGATAAACAAGCTGATCGTCGCTCCGAAGTTTTATATGGAGACGATTCGATCGGTCAGAGCGAGTATTCGGGTGAACGATTATGCAACGAGCATAGATCTCAAAGATGCGTACTTTCACGTCATGGTACATCCGACATTCCGAAAGTATCTACGCTTCGCAGTCCTAGGAGTGGTGTATCAATTCCGGGCGATGTGCTTCGGATTGAATCTAGCACCCTGGGCTTTCACTCGGGTAATGAACTCGGTAATGATCTACTTCCGAGCTCATTCGTCTGCGGTAACGACGGCCTACCTGGACGACATTCTTCAGAGGTACGGGAACGAGTTAACGCTTCAGAACGATGTTCAGAATCTTGTTCTATTGCTCCGATGTCTCGGTTTTATAGTAAACGAGGAGAAGTCGGATCTGGTGCCGTCCAAGTCATTCACTCATCTGGGAATGAGCTTCGAGACGCACAACAATCTCGTTCGTCTGCCGTTAACCAGAGCGAAATTAGTCAGTTGTTACGCTCGCTATTGTCTGCACGCAGACAAAGTCACGGCGAGAGAATTTATGAGCCTGATAGGTCTGTGCGGAGCCGCCGCGGATCTCATTCCGATGGGGCGGTTACGCACACGTCCTCTTCAAATTTTCTTGACTCAGAATTGGAGTGTGAAAATTCATTCGCTCGATGTAGACGTTCTCTTGTCAGATCAAGTGAAACAAGAGATTCAGACTTGGGCAAACATTCAGTGGTTAACTCAGGGAGTTCCGCTGCAGTTGCCGGATCCGAGTTTTACCGTTATGACGGATGCCAGTCAAACAGGTTGGGGTGCATCATTAATCCCAACGGATTCGAGATGCCAGGGTCTTTGGGATCCGCAATTCCTGTGCAAGCACATAAACATCAAGGAAATGATGTCAATTTGGCTTGCGTTACGTCACTGGATGGACATTATTCACGATGTTCATGTCCAAATCCTCTCCGACAATACGACAGTAGTGGCGTATATACGGAATCAGGGAGGCACTCATTCAGTTCCGTTGTTCAATCTAACGGAAAGAATCCTTCTGTTTGCGCTAGAACATCACGTTCTTCTTTCGGTCCGTCACATACTGGGTCGTCTGAATGTGCTAGCAGACTCCCTGTCACGAAAGGGTCGCTTGTTGCCGTTGGAGTGGACTCTCAACAAACAAGTATTCAATCAGATTTGCTACCAATGGGAACGGCCAATGATAGACTTATTTGCGACACATCTCAACAATCAGTTGCAGACGTATGTGTCTCCGTGTCCGGATCCAAGAGCATTTGCAGTAGACGCTCTGTCGATCCCTTGGGACGGAATGATAGGATATGCGTATCCTCCAGCGCCGTTAATTCAACAAGTATTGCTAAAGATAAAACAATCTCAATGCAAGATTCTGTTGGTAGCATCTCTGTCGCCACAGAGACCGTGGATAAATCTACTCAGGTGTCTGTTGTGGGACCTACCGCGGAAGCTTCCTCCACGGGAGGATCTTCTTTCGCAGGGGAAATCGCGCCAACTCCATCACAACCCGCAAGGTCTCAACCTTCACGTTTTTCCGTTGTGCGGTCCTTCTTGCATGGCAAGCACTTTACAGGACGAGCAGTGGATGCGATTTCTAACTGTAGGAGGACCTCCTCTTCGCTAAACTATGCGGCTAAGTGGAAGGTTTTTCGTCGTTGGTGTAGGGATCATTCTGTAGATATATTCGATCCCTCTATACCAGACATTGCAAACTTTCTAGTATACTTGTTTGACGAAATCAAACTGCAGCCTATTACTATAAAGGGTTATAGATCTATGTTATCTGATACCTATGCACATCATGATAGTTTACAAATTGGATCTAATGTCTCTTTATCGAAGTTGGTAAGAAACTTTTCGATAAATAGACCCAGAACTCTTAGATTAATTCCTAAGTGGAATTTAGCTTGGGTTCTTCTTAAATTGAAGGAAAAGCCATTTGAACCTCTTGGGACAGTAGATTTCAAATTCTTATCTTATAAGACAGCTTTTCTCTTAGCTTTCTCTTCTGCTAGAAGAGTCAGTGAGCTTCATGCACTATCGGTGGATGATTCTCATTATCGTAGTGTTGGGAACACTATCACCTTCACTACTAATGTGGGTTTTTTAGCTAAGAATCAGGCTCCTAATAAATATCCGGAACCTATTGTTATTAAGGCTCTTCCGTCTTCAGACGGGCGTAGGCCTTTACTCTGTCCTGTTAGAGCATTACGTATCTATAAACAGAGATCTCAGTTTATCAGAAAGGGACAGAAACGTTTCTTTCTGTCTTTGATGCCTAATAGAAAGGACATTTCAGTCCATTCTATTGCTAGATGGATTCAGTTAACTATCCGTACTGCTTATGAAGATTTATCTTCTTCTCAGCAGTCTGTGCTTAAGATTTCTGCTCATGAAGTAAGAGCTCTTTCTACTTCCTGGGCTTATGCTAATAGTGTTGCTATTAATTGTTTTAATGAAGGCTGCTTATTGGTCTCAGCCATCCACATTTACGAATTTTTATCACAGAAATATTGAGTCCATTTCTGGAGACCTGCATTGTTTAGGTCCGTTATCTGTTGCTCAGAATGTCGTCCACTAAACAGTTGCAACTATAGTTATGCAGGCTTTCTGTTCCGGCAGTGACTCCGTCTGGCTGCCCTCTTCGCTCTGGGCTATTTGACCCAGGGGAAGGGGGGGGGGGGGGGCGGCAGTGACTCCGTCTGGCTGCCATCTTCGCTCTGGGCTATTTGACCCAGGGGAAGGGGGGGGGGGTGTTCCCTTAGGTCACCTGCTTTATAGTGAAAAGCAAGGGAATGCCTCCTCCAAGTCAGTATTTCTGAGTCGCTTCCGGGATGGTTTTAAAGTGTAATATTAATGTTAAAATTCATTCATGTCTTATTTTTAAAGTGTAGCTCGGTGTGAAGCATTTGTATATGTCAAGTGTCAAACGGGCTTTAATATACAATACTCGGACACTTTTAAATGACTATAAAGAGTCTCAATTCTCTGGACTACTTTATTTATTGGCTTGCTTTAAAAATAATTAGTATAAGGGTTATACTGGATGTTAATAGAGAACATGAATGTTATTGTGCTCAATTATTAAGGGTAGTGTATCTTTCTAATTTAATATTAAATAAGAAAGATACATGTAAAGCCTAATACTCCTTTTCTCCTTAAGGGGTTACCTCTTTACTATATAGTTGAGCTTATTGGATTTTCCTCTATGTCCTAGGCCCTCCAGCCTGTTTACTATTCAGCTAAGTCTGGGTCATTGGTACAGTATAAAAATGTTAAAAAATTTATAGTAATTTATATATTTTTTATACTTACCAATGTCCCAGACGGGGATGGCCCTCCCTGGAGTTGGGAACTCTTGCCTCCCCGCTGAGTACATAGCGCTGACCAGGCACTGCCAGTAAGAATGATAATTGGCGCCAATTTCGGGACGTCTGCGTCACTGCGCATGCGCAGTAGAGGCGTAGTATGGAGGTCCTTTAGGACATGATTTCTTTTTGTTTTGGATTCAAATTTTGGGGATTGGGGGGCAAAATTTGTGTTTGGCCCTGGTTTTGTTAGAGGCAGCACCAGCTAAGTCTGGGTCATTGGTAAGTATAAAAAATATATAAATTACTATAAATTTTTTAACTTTTTCAAATTTTTCAAAAAATTTCAACAAAACCATATCGTGTGACCCCTCGTTGGAACGAGCTCGTTCCAACGAGGGGTCACATGATATGGTTTTGTTGATATTTCTTGAAAAATCATATTTTTTCAACTACTGAATTTGCATATTACGCGGGTGGATGCGGCCGATTCGTTGGGTAAAGGGTTAAGAAGGGATTTCATTGTAACTTGGTAGGATGACTCTAGATAATGTCTAGATGAGGACATCCCCTTTTGGTCGTGATCATTCAGCCATAATGGCTGCCCAGCCCAAAACCCGAAAACATTTAGCACAGACTACAGGTCGTATTTATGAAGGGATTTCATTGTAACTTGGTAGGATGACTCAGTGTAATGTCTAGATGAGGACGACCCTTTTGGTTGCAATCAGTCAACCATGATGGCTGCCCGAGCCCAAAACCTGAAAGCCTTTAGCACAGTCTACAGGTCATATTTATGAAGGGATTTCATTGTAACTTGGTAGGATGACTCGGTATGATGTCTAGATGAGGATTTCTCCTTTTGGTTTTGATCTCTCAGCTGTGATGACTGCCTGAGCCCAAAACCCAAAAATTTTCAGCACAGTCTACAGGTCGTATTTATGGAGTGATTTCATTGTAACTTGGAAGGATGACTCCATATAATGTCTAGATGAAAAAATCATCTTTTGGTCGTGATTGGTCAACTGTGATGGCTACAGGGGCCAGAAGCCCAAAAACCTTTAGCACAGTCTACAGTTCGAATTTATGAAGGGATGTCATTGTAACTTGGTGGGATGACGCCATATAATGTCTAGATGAGAACGTCCCCTTTTGGTTGCGATCATTCAACCATAATGGCTACCGGAGCCGAAAACCTTAGCACAGACTACGGATCGTATTTATGAAGGGATTTCATTGTAACTTGGTAGGATGACTCAGTATAATGTCTAGATGAGAATGTCCCCTTTTGGCTGCGATCAAGGAAGCCCTGGAATTTAGTTTCTGAAATTCTACAGGATACCTATTTCAAACGTGTATAAACACCATTTTTTATATTTCAGAGTTGGGGAATTGTTGAAATTGTCGACCATAGAAAATGTTCACAAACGAAAAGCACATGACAAAGAATCAAGGTTGGCCACTGTTTTGGTGAGTGTATGAATTGATTCTTCAGATAATTATTTCTTCCTGGACAGTTTTTATGCTGCGAACTGTTGTAGTTTCAAGACTTAAAATCCATGGGAGAATCAGAATTGATTTGCGCAAATGATTCTCGCAAAGAAAACAATGAGAATCAACTTTGGTTCTCGTACTATGTTCATTTGATTCTGGTCATAGATTCTGAAAGTGTGGAGAATTCCACTTATCCTTTGCTTCATTATAATAAGGTAACACTTGGACTTAGCAACAGTGTCTAGTGAAATCTTGGCTGCCTGTGCAGGCAGCCAAGACTTCACCAGAAACCATTGCCAATATACTGTAAATTCCATCAGCAAGACTGCCAAAAGCCTGTATGCTGGAACATGTGTTCTTTTTGTACGTGTAAAGCAAGAAACTGACCAAAATTGGAACTAGGCCCACAAGGGTTAAACTCTAGTAAATATATGTATATCTTATTATGTCAGCTCTTGGGATCAACCAATCGGCATGGATAAATGATAGCAGTCTGTGAAGCCATATCTGGTCGATAATGATGTCATCGGTGACCCCATAGTGGTTGGATATGGTGCCATGTGAGGCGAAGTGAGATCAATATTAGGCAAGGCTAACGCCTCGCCTAATATTGATCTCACTTTGCCTCACATGACACCAAATGCCAAGCCTAATATTGATCTCACTTTGCCTCACAAGACACCATATCCGACCACTCAACATCCTGTAACTTATTTTATTATGCCAGTAATTGTTATTGACCAATCAGCTTCAGTATCTAGTGACCGTATATGAGACTGTGTATCATCGAGCTGACCGTATATAGAGCTTATATACGGTCAGTTCCGACATTTTGTGTTTGACATCCAACTCTCGCTTCGATGTTTTTCCTAATTTCGCATCTTCAATGAACAACAAATAATTTTGCGTGTGTGTCTGTTGAGCAACTTACAACTATAATATGTTTCTTCCATTCTTTGAGAAATTTTAATAAACAAATGTCAATAAATACAATAAATAAACCACTAAAACGACATGTATAAAAGCCAACTGGCACTGTCTGAGGCAAATGATGAATGAAACTGTTCCCACTTGCCTTCTTGAAAGAATTGTTAATCCATTTGCTCCAGTTGTTTTATTTTTCCAGTACTTAACACTGAATTAAAGTTGTGAATTGTTAAAATAAATTCCTGTTTATTGAGAAGAAAACTCCATTGTTTCAGCGCCTGCTACTAGCGTGACCTTCACATGTCGTAAAACCAGGAAATTCCCTGATAATGATAACAGAACATTTGAGCTAGGAATCTGGGTACCCATATTGTTGTGTCTCTTTCAAAGGACTGGCATAATAAATACTTTATGGGACTTTCAGTGGGTGGATATGGTGTGATATAAGGCTCAGCAAGATCAATATTAGGCTTCGGCCTCGCCTAATATTGATCTCACTTTGCCTTATATCACACCATATCCGCCCACTGAAAGCCCCATAACTTATAATATGAGGTTTGAGTTTCACTATGGAATATGTGCTTGTAACACTCACAAGGGTATAACAGTACTCTGTAATTTAAGAACAGAAAGTTGATTCTCACAACAGAATCAAACCGATTTTTGTGAATCGGGATGAATTTTAAGGCTTGTGTTTTGTAACATCTTTGTCTGTCCTTGCTTTTTGCTAATTAAATACTGTTACAGAGTGAAATGATTCTTTACTTCACAGCCATGAACATTATTTTACAATCCCATAGAAAAACATAAAACATAATATTGACACCCCAACAAACCTGATAAACTTATTGGACCCAAGACCCAGGGTGCGAGATATTTCAGCACATTTGCCGATTTCAGCAAATTCATGCTCAAAATACTGAAACTTCATATTTTTATACTGTACCAATGACCCAGACTTAGCTGGTGCTAACTCTATAATATCTAGGACCAAATGCAAATTTTACTCCCCAATCCCCAAAATTTGCATCTAAAACCTAAAATTACATGTCCTATATGGTCCTCCATACTTTTACTCCACTGCGCATGCGCAATGTCAAGGAGGTCTCGAAACTGCCGCCAAAAGTCATTCTTTGTTTGGCCCTCAATTCAGGTACAACTGACTAATATTTGTGCTTGTAAATCTCAGTTTAAAGGATGCCAGACGCATAATTATGAGAGAAATGGTGGATATATGGTGGAAATAGAATGTGGAGAGGAAAAAACAGTGGAAACAAATGTTTCCTCTCTCCATTTCCGTTATTCCCCCTAGCTATTCTCCCATGCTTTTGGCTTATTTTTAGCTCACCTGACTTTCAGTCAGGAGATCTATAGTGATCACTCACCGTCCGTCATCCGGCATCTGGCGTCCGTCGTCCGTGAACATGGTGTTTGCATCTTCTCCTCCCAAACCGCTGAACCAATTTAATTGATATTTGAGATAATAGTTTGTAATGACATCGCAATTTGATTTTGTTCAAATCAAGTTGCCTCGCCCGTGGGTAGGGCCACAACCAAAAAGTGTGCTGAAATCTTAAAAAATCTTCTTCTCATGAACCAGCAGTAGCAGAGACTTGATATTTGGTGTGCAGCTTCCTTTTGAGGTGTAGACTCAGATTTGTTCAAGAGAAGTTTGTGGGGCTATACTTGGCGTCGTTATGGGAGGGGCAAAATATTTTTATACTGTACCAATGACCCAGACATAGCTGGTGCTAACTCTTAAAATATAGGGCCAAACACAAATTTTGCCCCCCAATCCCCAAAATTTGCATCTAAAACCAAAGAAAACATGTCCTGAATGGCCCTCCACACTTCACCTCTACTGCGCATGCGCAGTGTCAAGGACGTTCCGAAATTGGCGCCATTAATCATTCTAAGTTTGGCCCTTCATCAGTTAACATCTGACTGATCTTTGTGCTTGTAAATCTCAGTTTAAATGATGCCAGACACATAAATATTAGTGAAATGGTGAGTGTAAGGAGGATAGAGAAGGAGGAGAGGAAAAATGTGTGACAGGACATTATCAGGGCTGTAACTTAAAATTTTTTAATGAAATTATGTTAAGTTACCTATTTTCAAGGCAGCAGCCATTTTGTTGTCATTCTGGTTATTTAGTTACACTGATTTTTCAGTGTTTTCCTCTCTCCCTTTCCTTTAAGTCCCCTCTTGCTATTCTCCCATGCTTTTGGCATAGTTTCTGTAATTATTATTACTAAAATTTCTTGGGAGTTTTAGCTAATAACAGAATGAATTCTGTTCTTTTCCCCATGTTTACGTCTTCACCTACGGGTGGTTAGGCGTTGTGTTCTGCATCTACCATCTGATGTTCTGCAGTTTCTTCCCTGGAAGTCTCTGTTTTGCATCAGATAGTGTATTTTTGGTAACTGATTCCGGGCCTGGGTGCCTGGAGTCTTATTTTAGTGTTTTTTACACTCATTGTTTACAACAGCCCTCTGTGTGAGGGGGGGATATTTTTATACTGTACCAATGACCCAGACATAGCTGGTGCTAACTCTTAAAATATAGGGCCAAACACAAATTTTGCCCCCCAATCCCCAAAATTTGCATCTAAAACTAAAGAAAACATGTCCTGAGAGGCCCTCCACACTTCGCCCCTACTGCGCATGCGCAGTGTCAAGGACGTTCCGAAATTGGCGCCATTTATCATTCTAAGTTTGGCCCTTCATCAGTTAACATCTGACTGATCTTTGTGCTTTTAAATCTCAGTTTAAATGATGCCAGACACATAAATATTAGTGAAATGGTGATTCTAAGGAGGATAGAAAAGGAGGAGAGGAAAAGAATGTGTGACAGAATATTATCAGGGCTGTAACTTAAAATTTTTTAATGAAATTATGTTAAGTTACCTATTTTCAAGGCAGCAGCCATTTTGTTGTCATTCTGATTATTTAGTTACACTGTTTTTTCAAGTGTTTTTCCTCTCTCCCTGTCCTTTAAGTTCCCCCTTGCTATTCTCCCATGCTTTTGGCATAATTTCTGTAATTATTATTACTAAAATTTCTTGGGAGTTTAGCTGAATAACAGAATGAATTCTGTTCTTTCCCCATGTTTACGTCTTCACCTACGGGTGGTTAGGCGTTGTGTTCTGCATCTACCATCTGATGTTCTGCAGTTTCTTCCCTGGAAGTCTCTGTTTTGCATCAGATGGTGTATTTTTGGTAACTGATTTCGGGCCTGGGTGCCTGGAGTCTTATTTTAGTGTTTTTACACTCATTGTTTACATTTACAACAGCCCTCTGTGTGAGGGGGGGATTTCTTAATAATAATATCTTTATGTTATTTTAATCATAACTAGATACATTATTATTGTTCGTAAGTGTTGAATAAATTGTTTAAAATATTTTTAAAATTTTTGTCCACACTTAGGCTTGGGATCCATTGGGGCTCAACGTTACTTTTCAGAAACTTGGGCTGTTCTGAAAAAATATTTTTTCAAAATTTTTTGATTTCAATTATTTTTTCTATATTAATGGATCATATTATTATTATGTATTTTGATTGCCAGGGGTTAGTGCGAGTACCAGGACTTGTTTTCTTTTCACATTGAAAGGATATTGATCAATTGTTTTAAGAGGAAGTCTTCCTCTGACCTTATTATCATTCTATATGTGGTCGGTGTACTCGCATTAACTCCGGTTCTGTATCGTATGATTTCGATGACAATATGGGAAGCGTATGTCACGGTATGTTGTTGGGGATTTGGACACTCCGGTCCTTTCCCCGCAGGGTCACTCTACTTTTTCAATTTCTATTTCAGACGATCAAGATTAGGGTGATGTATCTGTGATGTCTTCCAACAGTGTGCCTCCGTCGTCACAATTAATGAAGGGCTAGCGGAAAAGTGCTCATGTAATACGCCAATTGCCTAAGAGGACCCTAGTAGGTTCGACGGCCTTTGACGTCCGCTAGCTCGCCCGGTGTAGCGTCCATTCACCGAATGGTTCGGCAGCCGGGTTCGTCCGTTGCGGTCTAGAAGGAATTTTGGGGTGATGCGAGCACTATAAAATTAACTTAATGCACACCCAGTGACGGCGGATCGGAGGGAGAACGGAGGAAGCCTTTTAGTCCGGTTCATAGCTCGTTCCGGTCCATCCGGACGGCAAGCGAGAGAGGCCCCTCTCTCGTTCAACAACATCTGGCCCCAGATGTTGTGGTACAAATGTGTCGTTAGCGGAGCATACGTCCGTCGCTCGGGACGCTCCGTTGTATAGGCAGTCCGCTGAGACTGCTAAGGCTTCCTCTTCTCGTCAGCGCACACGACCGCACCTTGGCTGCGTGACCGCCGATATATTACCAGCTTCGCCGATCAAGGATTCTTCGGCGACCAGGTCACACCATCCGGCAGCCAGGGATTCGAGACCGATGGACTCCGGACGTTCGCATAGGAAAAGTATGCGGGAGCCATCTGATGCGGAGCTGCCCTCGGCGAAGCAGCGATAGACTGCGCCTCCGCAGGTCTCGACGCCGGACATTCTTGTGCACATAGCACAGCTTATCGCAGCATCCCAGCAGCCGACAGAAACGGTGTCGGATCGAGAATTATCCGACAGTGCTGGGTCGGTAGCCGGGGACTCGAGGCCTGCAGACTCCGGACGTTCGCATAAGAAGTATGCGGGAGTCAACGTACACGGAGCTTCCAGCGGCAATGCATCGTAAGTCCGCTACTGCACAGGCCTCGGGAACGGACGTGCTTTCCTTATTAGCACAGTTTATCGCAGCATCCCAGCATCAACTGTATCTGTCGCATATATTTTATCCGACGATGCTGGGTCGGGACGCTCCGCGGAAGCGGGTACGGACGTCCGAAAGTTTCATCCGGTCCGACGGGATACCGAAAGGGATTCGGTGGATTTCAAGCTTTCCCTTTCGGAACAACATATTCTGCGATGCCGGATAAGAAACTGATAGCGTCGGTGGACTTAGAAATTTTTGGTTCGGTTCAGGGACATCGTCCCTCAGTTCCGACATAGTCCAATAATGTCACACAAACTTTCGAATTATTGAACGACGCTATATATATTATTATTTTATGCTTGCTATCCAAGCATTTCTGGTTTCTTGTTCGAAGAGTTATGGAGATGTCTTTCAAAAGTGTGCCTCTGTCGTCATAGTTAATGAAGAGTTAGCGGCAATAAGTGCTCATGGAATATGTCTATCGCTTACGGAGTGACATTCGCTAGCTCACCCGGTGTAGCGTACATTCATCGAATGGTTCGGCTGCCGGGTTCGTCCGTTGCGGTCTAGGAAGGAGATTTGGGTGATGCGAGCACTTTAATTACTTTAGTACTCACCCAGTGACGGCAGATTGAGGACAGATCGGAGGAAGCCAACAACATAGGGGACCGCATGTTGTGGTTCAGATATTTTACATTCGGAGCATATGTCCGTTGCTCGGGACGCTCCGTTATATTGACAGTCCGAGAGACTGTCTTTAATGCTTCCTCATCCTCTCAGCAGGGCACACGACCGCACATTGGCTACGTGACCTCGAGTATCCGATCAGTTTCGGCATTCAGTGATTCCACAGCGAATAGGTCGCGCCATCCGGTAGCCAAGGGACACGAGGCCTATACACTCCGTTCGCTCGCATATTGGAAGTATGCACGGGGTAACGATTTCGGAGCTTCCTGCGGCAATGCATCGTAAGACCGCTGCTCCTCAGGCCTCAGTGACGGACGTGCTATCCGAGTTAGCACAGTTGTTTCGCAGCATCCCAGCAATTGACGGTTTCTCGGTCGAATCAGGAATTATCCGACGGCGCTGGGTCGGTGCGGTCCGCGGTTGCATCAAGCTACGGATGACCGAACGCTTTATAGGGTCCGACAGGATGGCGAAAGGGATTCGAAAGATTTCGAGTTTTCCCTTTAGTAGTATCGGAAGATGCCTTTCATATCTTCTGGCATTTCTTCCAGTGATTATTTTTCGGACTTCATTGCTGCGATCTTGGATAAGAGACTTATAGCGTCATTGGACTCGGATTTTTCGATCGGTACAGGGACTTTGTCCCTGACTTACCGACGCAGTCCAATATTGTCATTACAACATGTGTTTTATTTTTCGACGCTATATATTTATATATATATACAAGCTTGCTACTAAGCATGATAGTTTAGTTTCTTGTCCGCGTGGCTCATTTCTGCCATTTTATCTTTTTTACATATAGTTTATTTTGGCAGAGCAGGGCATACCGAGAGTTCATATGCGTCTAGACGGTGTGATTAAAGACTGCATATATTCTTTTTCGCCGTTTATGTCTTTTCCAATTTCTATGTTGGGAACGACATTATGTATAGTTGACTTAACTTAGACGCTTTATTATTCGTAATCCGCCTTACTGAGGCGTTATCATTACGTCTTCAAGAAAAGATTTACGGGATATTATTCTCAATGTAATTTCTTTTGAGGGCAGTAGTTTGTTCACGTATAACTCCGCCCTTCAGTGGCTGATTGGAGTTGGTTAGACGTGATGCAGCCCTAGCTACATCCACGCGTGGATAGTAGGTTAAGAACTCTCTCAGAGTCGCTTCGTTCTCGGAGGAGCTTCTCTTCGACGGCAACTTTCCGGCAATCCATGAATTGCTTGATTTATACATTCTCTTGTCTATCTAGTGTTACAAGAGATTCAGACTGGGGCAAACATTCGGTGGTTGACTCAGAGAGTGCCGCCGCAGCTGCCGGACCCGAGTGTGGCTGTTATGACGGTTGCCAGTCAAACAGATTGGGATATATACTGATCCCTACGGATTCAAAGTGCCAGGGTCTTTGGGTTCCGCAGTCTTTTAGCTATCAGTTTAACTTCCGCGGAATAATGTTTTTTAGGCTTGCTTTATGTCATTGCATGAACATTATTCAGAAACGCATGCCCAAATTCCTGTCCTTTAATTCGACAGTAGTGGCGTATCTCCGGAACCAGGGAGGCACTCTTTCGTTTCCGTTATTCAATTTAATGGAAAGAATCCGTCTGTTGGTTATAGTACACCAAGTTCAGTTTTGGTCCGTCATATTCTGGGTCGTCTGATTGTTTTATCGCACTCCCGTTCTCTTACGGGTCGCTTGTTGCTGTCAGAATGGACTCTCAACAAACAAGTATTCAATCAGATTTGCTATCTATGGGAGCGCCCAATGATGTTTTATTTATGACACAGCTTGCTAATCAATTGCAGACGTATGTGTTGGCTTGTCCAGATCGCTGAGCTAATACTGTTAACGCTCTATTGATCTATAGGACGGAATGATAGGATACGCGTATCCTCCGGCGCTGTTGTTTTAGCAGGTATTGCTAAGATAAACAACCACAATACATTTCTGTTGATAGCATCTCTATCTTCACAGAGATCATGAGTAATTTACTCTCTTGTCTACTGTGGATCTTAACGTGAAATCTTCCTCTATGTGAGGATCTTTTTTCACTGGGTAAATCGTGTCATCTTTATCACAACCAGCAAGGTCGCAACCTTCATGTATTCCGTTGTGTGGTCCGTATTGCATTGTAAGCACTGTACTGGACGAGCTTTGGACGCGATTTCTTACTATAGGAGATCCTCTTCTTCGCTATTCTATGCGACTAAAGTGGAGGCTCTTCCGTCGTGGTGTAGGGATCATTATGTTCATATGGTTGATCCCTCCATACTACTCATTGCTATTTTTTAGTATACTTGTTTCACGAGATCTACTGCAGCCTGTTGTTATTTAGGTTATAGGTTTATGTTACCTCATACCTATGCACTCTACGATAGTTTACAATTGAGTCTTTTGTCTCTTTATCTAAGTCAGTTAGTACTTTTTGATAAATAGACTTAGAATCTTTAGATTAAATTCCTATACGGATTTTAACTTCAGGTTCTTATTTAGCTAAGTAATCATTTGAGCCTCTGGAAACAGTAGTTTTCAAATTCTGACCTTTTAGACAGTAATTCTGTTGGTTTCTCTTTTACTGTAGAGTCAGTGAGTTTCATGCACTATCGATGGATGATTTTCACTTTCATAGTTTCGGAATCAATACTTCCGTTACTATTTAGGTTGGATTGTTGCATAAGAGTTAGGCTCCTATTATCCGGAACCTATTATTTTAAGGTCCTTCCGTCTTCGTATGGGCATAGGCCTTTACTCTTTCCGGGTACAGTTTATGTATTTATAAACAGATTTCTGTTTATTACAAGGGCGTAAGCTTCTTCTGTCTTTGATGTCTAGTAGAAGGACGTTACGCTCCATTTTATTGTTAATGGATTCTATTAACTATCGGTACTGCTTATGGTATATCATTGACTTAGCAGTTGTGCTTAAGATTTCGGCTCATGAAGTAAGAGTTCTTCTACTTCTTGGGCTTACATTAATAGTGTTGCTATTATAGATTTTTGAAGGCTGCTCATTGCGCTCAGCCATCCATTCATGAATTTTATCTCAGAAATATCGAGTCCATTTCTGGAGGCCTCTATTGTTAGGTCTATTATCTACTGCTCAGAATGTCATTCACTTAACAGTTGCTACTATAGCTAGGTAGGCTGTCTGTTTCGGCAGTGTCTCCGTTCGGCTGCCCTCTTCGCTCTGGGCTATTTGACCCAGGGCAAGAAAAAGGGGGGGGGAGGGTGTTCCCTTGGGTCACCTGTTTTTACTATGAAACAAGGGGATACCTCCTCCGGAGTTAGTAATTCTGAGCTGTTATTGGGATGGTTGTTTAGTGAGAAGTTTAAGTTTATAAAATTCATTCAAGTCTTAGTTTTTAAAGTATAGCTTTTGAATATTGCATATGTCAACGGACATGATTATGCAATCCTCACACACTTTTAGGAGTATAAGAGTCTCTATTCTCTAGACTTACTTTATTATTGGCTTACTTTAAAAATTATTAGTATAAGGATTATTGGATATTAATAGAGTACATGGATGTATGAAGCTCAATTTTTGGAAGGTGTTGTATCTTTCTAATTTATCATAAATAAGAAAGATACATGTAAGGCCTATTACTTCTTTTCCCTACAGGGGATGACTCTATTTTATTTTATTGAGCGTATTCCATTTTGCTCTATGTCCTTGGCCCTCCAGCCTTTTTACTATTCAGCTATGTCTGGGTCATTGGTACAGTATAAAAATGTTAAAAAATTTATAGTAATTTATATATTTTTTATACGTACCAATGACCCAGACGGGGATGGCCCTCCCAGGAGTTGGGAACTCTTGCCTCCCCGCTGAGTACATAGCGCTTACCAGGCACTGGTTATTAGAATGATAAATGGCGCCAATTTCGGAACGTCCTTGACACTGCGCATGCGCAGTAGGGGCGAAGTGTGGAGGGCCTCTCAGGACATGTTTTCTTTAGTTTTAGATGCAAATTTTGGGGATTGGGGGGCAAAATTTGTGTTTGGCCCTATATTTTAAGAGTTAGCACCAGCTATGTCTGGGTCATTGGTAAGTATAAAAAATATATAAATTACTATAAATTTTTTAACTTCTTGAAAATAATATCTTGATGTTATTTTAATCATAACTAGATACATTATTATTGTTCGTAAGTGTTGAATAAATTGTTTAAAATATTTTTAAAATTTGTGTCCACACTTAGGCTTGGGATCCATTGGGGCTCAACGTTACTTTTCAGAAACTTGGGCTGTTCTGAAAAAATATTTTTTCAAAATATTTTGATTTCAATTATTTTTTCTATATTAATGGATCATATTATTATTATGTATTTTGATTGCCAGGGGTTGGTGCGAGTACCAGGACTTTGTTTACTTTTCACATTGAAAGGATTTTGATCAATTGTAATAAGAGGAAGTCTTCCTCTGACTTTTATAATCATTCTATATGTGGTCAGTATACTCGCAT
This sequence comes from Pictodentalium vernedei, assembly GCA_031216915.1. Classification (NCBI taxonomy): domain Eukaryota; kingdom Metazoa; phylum Mollusca; class Scaphopoda; order Dentaliida; family Dentaliidae; genus Pictodentalium; species Pictodentalium vernedei. The sequence continues at coordinate 515,542,148 of CM062297.1, forward strand.
TAACTCCTGTTCTGTATCGTATGATTTCGATGACAACATGGGAAGCGTATGTCACGGTATGTTAGTGGGGAATTGGACACTCCGGTCCTTTCCCCGCAGGGTCACTCTACTTTATCAATTTCTATTTCAGACGATCAAGATTAGGGTGATGTATCTGTGATGTCTTCCAACAGTGTGCCTCCGTCGTCACAATTAATGAAGGGCTAGCGGAAAAGTGCTCATGTAAATATGCCAATTGCCTAAGAGGACTCTAGTAGGTTCGACGGCCTTTGACGTCCGCTAGCTCGCCCGGTGTAGCGTCCATTCATCGAATGGTTCGGCAGCCGGGTTCGTCCGTTGCGGTCTAGAAGGAGTTTTGGGGTGATGCGAGCACTATAAATCAACCAAATGCACACCCAGTGACGGCGGATTAGAGGGAGAACGGAGGAAGCCTTTTAGTCCGATTCATAGCTCGTTCTGGTCCATCCGGACGGCGAGCGAGAGAGGCCCCCCTCTCGTACAACAACATCTGGCCCCAGACGTTGTGGTACAAAATGTTTCGCATTCGGAGCATACGTCCGTCGCTCGGGACGCTCCGACATATAGTCAGTCCGGAGTAGACTGTCAATAAGGCTTCCTCATTCTCATGGTAGCGCACACGACCGCTGTTGGCTACGTGACCTCGGTTATCCAGTCAGCTTCGCCAGTCAGAGAATCATCGGCGACCAGGTCACACCATCCGGTAGCCAGGGACACGAGGCCTGCAGACTCCGGACGTTCGCATAGGAAAGTGTGCGGGAGTCAACGTACACGGAGCTACCGGCGGCAATGCATCGTAAGACCGCTACTGCACAGGCCTCGGGAACGGACGTGCTTTCCTAAATAGCACAGCTTATCGCAGCATCCCAGCATCAACTGAATCTGTCGCATATTTTTTATCCGACGATGCTGGGTCGGGACGCTCCGCGGAAGCGGGTACGGACGTCCGAAAATTTCATCCGGTCTGACGGGATACCGAAAGGGATTCGGAGGATTTCGAGCTTTCCCTTTCGGAACAACATATGCTGTTGTGTATGTCATCTGACTTGATCTTCTACAGCTTCTTTCGTCGGACCAGAATGCTGCGATGCCGGATAAGAAACTGATAGCGTCGGTGGACTTAGAAATTTTTGGTTCGGTTCAGGGACATCGTCCCTCAGTTCCGACATAGTCCAATAATGTCACACAACTTTCGAATTATTGAACGACGCTATATATATTATTATTATATGCTTGCTATTACCAAGCATTTCTGGTTTCTTGTTCGCAAAGTTACGGAGATGTCTTTCAAAAGTGTGCCTCTGTCGTCATAGTTAAGAAGAGCTAGCGGCAATAAGTGGTCATGGAATATGTCTATCGCCTAAGAGGTCCCTTGTAGGATCGATGGAGTGACATTCGCTAGCTCACCCGGTGTAGCGTACATTCATCGAATGGTTCGGCTGCCGGGTTTGTCCATTGCGATCTAGGAAGGAGATTTGGGTGATGCGAGCACTATAATTACTTTAGTACTCACCCAGTGACGGCGGATTGAGGACAGATCGGAGGAAGCCTGTTAATCCAGTTCCTGGCTTGTCCAGGTCCGTCCGGGCTGTGAGCGAGAGAGGTCCCTCTCTCGTCCTACAACATAGGGGACCGCATGTTGTGGTTCAGATATTTTACATTCGGAGCATATGTCTGTCGGTCGGGACGCTCCGTTATATTGACAGTCCGAGAGACTGTCGATAATGCTTCCTCATCCTCACAGCAGGGCACACGACCGCACATTGGCTACGTGACCTCGAGTATCCGATCAGTTTCGTCATTAAAGTGATTCCACGGCGAATAGGTCACGCCATCCGGTAGCCAAGGGACACGAGGCCTATACACTCCGTTCGCTCGCATATTAGTAGTATGCACGGGGTAACGATCACGGAGCTTCCAGCGGCAATGCATTGTAGGACCGCTTCTCCACAGGCCTCAGTGACGGACGTGCTATCCGAGTTAGCACAGTTTTTTCGCAGCATCCCAGCAATCGACAGTTTCTTAGTCGAATCAGGAATTATCTGACGGCGCTGGGTCGGTGCGGTCCGCGGTTGCATCAGGTACGGACGACCGAACGCTTTATAGGGTCCGACAGGATGGCGAAAGGGATTCGAAAGATTTCGAGTTTTCCCTTTCGTAGCATCGGAAGCTGCCATTCATATCTTCTGGCATCATCTTCCAGTGATTGTTATTTCGGACTACATTGCTGCGATGTTGGATAAGAGACTTATAGCGTCATTGGACACGGAATTTAGGATCGGTTCAGGGACATTGTCCCTGACTTACCGACACAGTCCAATAATGTCATTAGAACATGTGTATTATTTATCGACGCTATATATGCATATAAGCCTGCTACCAAGCATGATAGTTTAGTTTCTTGTCCGCAATGCTCATTTCTGCCTTTTTATCATTTATACGAATAATTTATTTTGGCAGAGCAGGGCATACCGAGAGTTCATATGCGTCTAGACGGCGTGGTTAAAGACTGGAAATATTCTTTTTCGCCGTCTATGTCTTTTCCAACCACAATGTTGGAAACGACAATGATGTCTAGTAGACTTAACTTAGATGCTTTATCATACGTAATCCACCTTACTGAGGCGTTATTACGTCTTCAAGAATAGAATTACGGGATATTATCCTCAATGTGATTTCTTTTGAGGGCAGTAGTTTGTTCACGTATAACTCCGCCCTTCAGTGGCTGATTGGAGTTGGTTAGACATGACGCAGCCCTAGCTACATCCACGCGCGTGGATAGTAAGGTGAAGAACTCTCTCAGAGTCGCTTCGTTCTCGGAGAAGCTTCTCTTCGACGGCAACTTTTCAGCAATCCATGAATTGCTCGATTTACACGTTCTCTTGTCTATCTAGTGTTGCAAGAGATTCTGACTGGGGCATACATTCGGTGGTTGACTCAGATAGTGCCACTGCAGTTGCCGGATCCGAGTGTTATAATTATGACGGTTGCCAGTCAAACAGGTTGGGATATAATATTGATCCCAACGGATTCGAAGTGCCAGGGTCTTTGGGTTCCGCAGTCTCTAAGCAAGCACTTATCTTCCGCGGAATAATGTTTTTTAGGCTTGCTTTATGTCATTGGATGAAGATTATTCAGAAACGCATGTCCAAATCCTGTCCATTAATTCGACAGTAGTGGCGTATCTCCGGAACCAGGGAGGCACTCATTCGTTTCCGTTATTCAATTTAATGGAAAGAATCCTTCTGTTTGTTATAGTACACCAAGTTCTGTTTCGGTCCGTCATTTTCCGGGTCATCTGATTGTTTTACCGGACTCCCGTTCACTTATGGGTCGCTTGTTGCCGTCAGAATGGACTCTCAACAAACAAGTATTCAATCAGATTTGCTATCAATGGGAGCGCCCATTGATAATTTATTTACGACACAGCTTGCTAATCATTTGCAGACGTATGTGTTTGCTTGTCCCGATCTCTGAGCTAATGTTGTTAACGCTCTATTGATCTAATAGGACGAATGTTAGGATATGCGTATCCTCCGGCACTGTTGTTTCAGCAGGTATTGCTAAGATAAACAACCACAATACATTTCTGTTGATAGCATCTCTATCTTCACAGAGACCGTGGGTAAATTTACTCTGATGTCTACTGTGGGACTTAACGCGAAATCTTCCTCAATGAGAGGATCTTTTTTCGCTGGGTAAAATCGTGTCATCTTTATCACAACCCGCAAGGTCGCAACCTTCATGTATTCCGTTGTGTGGTCCATTTTGCATTGTAAGCATTGTACTGGACGAGCTTTGGACGCGATTTCTTACTATAGGAGATCCTCTTCTTCGCTATTCTATGCGGCTAAAGTGGAGGCTCTTCCGTCGTTGGTGTAGGGATCACTATGTTCATATTGTTGATCCCTCCATACTACTCATTGCAACTTTTTAGTAAATACTTGTTTGACAAGATCTACTGCAGCCTGTTATTATTAAGGTTATAGTTTTATGTTACCTCATACCTATGCACTCTATGATAGTTTACAATTGAGTCTTATGTCTCTTTATCTAAGTCAGTTAGTAACTTTTTGATAAATAGACTTAGAATCATTAGATTAAATTCCTATATGGAATTTAACTTCGGTTCTTATTTAGCTAAGTAATCATTTGAGCCTCTGGAAACAGTAGTTTTCAAATTCTGACCTTTTAGACAGTAATTCTGTTGGCTTCTCTTTTACTGAAGAGTCAGTGAGTTTCATGCACTATCGGTGGATGATTTTCACTTTCATAGTTTCGGAATCACTACTTCCTTTACTATTTAGGTTGGATTTTTGCATAAGAGTTAGGCTCCTAATATCCGGAACCTATTGTTATTAAGGTCCTTCTGTCTTCGTACGGGCATATGCCTTTACTCTGTCCGGTTAGAGTTTATATATTTATAAACAGATATCTGTTTATTACTACGGGCGTAAACTTCTTCTGTCTTTGATGCCTTTTAGAAGGACGTTACGCTCCATTCTATTGCTAATGGATTCAATTAACTATCGATACTGCTTATGGTATATCTTTGACTCAGCAGTTGTGTTTGAGATTTCGGCTCATGAAGTAAGAGTTCTTCTACATCTTGGGCTTACATTAATAGTGTCGCTATTATAGATTTTTGAAGGCTGCTCATTGCGCTCAGCCATCCACATTCATGAATTTTTTTATCTCAGAATATTGAGTCCATTTCTGGAGGCCTCTATTGTTAGGTCTATTATCTACTGCTCAGAATGTCATTCACTTAACAGTTGCTACTATAGCTAGGTAGGCTGTCTGTTTCGGCAGTGACTCCGTTCTGCTGCCCTCTTCGCTCTGGGCTATTTGACCCAGGGCAAGAAAAAGGGGGGGGGGAGGGTGTTCCCTTGGGTCACCTGTTTTTCTATGAAAACAAAGGGATATCTCCTCCGGAGTTAGTAATTCTGAGCTGTTATTGGGATGGTTGTTTAATGAGAAGTTTATGTTTTAAAAATTCATTCAAGTCTTAGTTTTTAAAGTATAGCTTTTGAATATAGCACGTGTCAACGGAAATGATTATGCAATCCTCAGACACTTTTAAGGAGTATAAAGAGTCTCTATTCTCTAAACTTACTTTATTTATTGGCTTACTTTAAAAATTATTAGTATAAGGATTATACTAGATATTAATAGAGTACATGGATGTATGATGCTCAATTTTGGAAGGTGTTGTATCTTTCTAATTTATCATAAATAAGAAAGATACATGTAAGGCCTAATACTTCTTTTTCCGTAGAGGGGATGACTCTATTTTATATTATTGAGCGTATTCCATCTTGCTCTATATCCTTGGCCCTCCAGCCTTTTTACTATTCAGCTATGTCTGTGTCATTGGAACAGTATAAAAATGTTAAAAAATTTATAGTAATTTATATATTTTTTATACTTACCAATGACCCAGACGGGGATGGCCCTCCCAGGAGTTGGGAACTCTTACCTCCCCGCTGAGTACATAGCGCTTACCAGGCTCTGGTTATTAGAATGATTAATGGCGCCAATTTCGGAACGTCCTTCACACTGCGCATGCGCATTAGAGGTGAAGTGTGGAGGGCCATTCAGGACATGTTTTCTTTGGTTTTAGATGCAAATTTTGGGGATTGGGGGGCAAAATTTGTGTTTGGCCCTATATTTTAAGAGTTAGCACCAGCTATGTCTGGGTCATTGGTAAGTATAAAAAATATATAAATTACTATAAATTTTTTAACTTTTTGCCCCGCCCAAAATTTCTATTTTCCAAACCGAGAGGCTGATTTGAACCAAATTTTATGTGAGGGCTTATTGGGTCATAAGTACCTAATTTATGCTGATTTTTTTTTTCTCGTAGCCCCATGGGAACCGCAGGAGCTAAAAATAGAAAAAAATTAAAACGCCCATATCTCCAAAACTGCACGGCACCGAGAATTTTTATTTGGTGTGAAGCTTCCTTAGGACCAACAGAAAAAATTGGTAAAAAAAAATTGCCATCGGTTTTATCATAGGGTACAGTTTCGGGACTTTGAAAAAGTGCTGAGTCAGCACTTTTTAACACTGTCGGCAATGGGAAAAACATTAAAAAATCTTCTTCTCCAGATCCAGCAGGCAGAATCTTTTGATATTTGGTATGCAACATTGTAGGGTGGATCTGATTCAAGTTTGTTCAAATCGGCCCCCTGGGTTCATATTTGGGCTCAGTATAGGAGCCCGATTTCAAACTTAGTGCATTTCAGACAAATTTCTTAAAAAATCTTCTCCAGATCCAGCAGGCAGAATCTTTTGATATTTGGCATGCAACATTGTGGGGTGGATCTGATTCAAGTTTGTTCAAATCGGCCCCCTGGGTTTATATTTGGGCTCAGTATAGGAGCCCAAATTTGAACTTAGTGCATTTCAGGCAAATTTCTTTGAAAATCTTCTTTTCCACATCCAGCAGGCAGAATCTTTTGATATTTGGTATGCAACATTGTGGGGTGGATCTGATTCAAGTTTTTTCAAATCAGTCCCTTAGGTTTATATTTGGGCTCAGTATAGGAGCCCAAATTTGAACTTAGTGCATTTCAGGCAGATTTCTTTGAAAATCTTCTTCTCAAGATCCAGCTGGCAGAATCTTTTGATATTTGGTATGCAACATTGTGGGGTGGATCTGATTCAAGTTTGTTCAAATCGGCTCCCTGGGTTTATATCTGGGCTCAGTATAGGAGCCCAAATTTGAACTTAGTGCTTTTCAGGCAAATTTCTTAAAAAATCTTCTTCTCCAGATCCAGCAGGCAGAATCTTTTGATATTTGGTATGCAGCATTGTGGGGTGGATCTGATTCTATTTTGTTCAAATCGGCTCCCTAGATTCATATTTGGGCTCACTATAGAAGCTCGAATTCGAACTTAGTGCATTTCAGGCAAATTTCTTCAAAAATCTTCTTCTCCAGATCCTGCAGGCAGAATCTTTTGATATTTGGTATGCAACATTGTGGGGTGGATCTGATTCCAATTTGTTCAAATTGGCCACCTGGATTCATATTTGGGCTCACTATAGAAGCCCAAATTCAAACTTAGTGCATTTCAGGCAAATTTCTTCAAAAATCTTCTCCAGATCCAGCAGGCAGAATCTTGTGATATTTGGTATGCAACATTGTGGGGTGGATCTGATTCAAGTTTGTTCAAATCGGCCCCCTGGGTTTATATTTGGGCTCAGTATAGGAGCCCAAATTTGAACTTAGTGCATTTCAGTCAAATTTCTTGAAAATCTTCTTCTCAAGATCCAGCAGGCAGAATCTTGTGATATTTGGTATGCAGCATCCTTAGGGGGATGAGATGCAAGTTTGTTCAAGCCATGTCCCTAGGTCCATATTTGGGCTCACTGTGGGAGCTTGAATTGTAACTTTGTTCGAAATGAGGAATTTTCTTAAAAAATCTTCTTCTTCAGATCCAGCATTCGGAATGGTTTGATATGTGGTGAGTAGCATCCTTGGGGGGGAGGGGGGATTCAAGTGTGTTAAAGCCAAGTCCATGGGTCTATATTTGGGCTCCCTGTGGGAGCCCAAATTATAACGTAGTCAATATGAGGAATTTTTCTTTAAAAATCTTCTGCAGATACAGCAGTTGGAATGTTTTGATATTTGGCATGGAGCAACCTTAGGGGGCTGAGATTCAAGTTTGTTCAAGCCAAGTCCCTTGGTTCATATATGGGCTCACTATGGGAGCCTGAATGACAACTTAGTTCAAAATGAGGAATTTTCTTTAAAAATCTTCAGATCCAGCAGATGAATGCTTTTGATATTTTTTATGCAGCATCCTTAGGAGGGTTAGATTCAAGTTTGTTCAAGCTATGTCCCTAGGTCCATATTTGGGCTGATTGTGGGAGCTCGAATTGTAACTTGGTTCAAAATGAGGAATTTTCTTTAAAAATCTTCTTCTTCAGATCCAGCAGTCGGAATGTTTTGATAATTGGTGTGCAGAATCCTTAGGGGTGTGAGTTTCAGGTTTGTTAAAGCCAAGTCCCTGGGTTCATATATGGACTCCCTGTGGGAGCCCGAATTATGACTTAGTTCAATATGAGGAATATTCTTTAAAAATCTTTTTTTAGATCCACTGGTCAGAATATTTGGATATTTGGTTTCAGCTTTTATTAGGAGGAGCAGATGCAACTTGTGGAAATCAATTCTCTGGGTTGATATTTAGGCTACCATGTCAGGTGAGCGCCCTCAGGCCCCCTGGGGCCTCTTCTTTGTAATGTTTATTACTAAATTTTTGGGGGAGTTTTGGCTTGAAAACAGAATTATTTTCTGTTTTTTCCCCATGTTTACGTCCTCACCCTAGGGGTGTTTAGGCGATTTGGTCTGCATCTATCATTTGATGCTCTACAGTTTCTTCTCTGGAAGCCTCTGTTTTGCATCAGATAGTGTTTAAATTGGTAACTGATTTCGGGCCATGTTTGTTTTAGTGCCTGGAGTCATGTTTCCGGGTTGTTGACACTTTTGCTTATGTTGACAACTGTTACTTCTGACAATGATTACTTGGCTTCTGCTTAATTTAGTTCATAGCAAGATACATTAATATTGTCCGTAAGTGTTACATTAATTTTTTCAAAATGATTTAAAAATTTTTTCCACACTTATGCTTTTTTGGGCTCAGGGTTCCCATTGGGAACTTGGGCTCTTCTGAAAATTTTTTCCAAAAATTTTTTTTTTTTTGGAAAATTATTTTCTTTTGAAATGTTATAATAAATTATAATATATTATGTATATTCATTTCAAGAGTTAGTGCGAATAATATGAAAAAATATTCTTCTATCGTAATTTGAGGATATCTTCCTCTAATTCACGAGTTCATTGTGTTTCTTATAGTCAATGTAGTCGCATTAATTCTTGCTCTGTGTGTGTTGATTGATATGACAATGTTGGAGACGTGTGTCACGGTATTTTGTTGCAGTGAGAGGTCCATTACGGTCCGCTCTCCGCACGGTCACTATATATTATCAGTTTCTTTTTCAGAACTCAGAGTGATGTTTCTGTGATGTCTTCAATAACTGTGTCTCCGTCGTTGCAATATTAGGGCTAGCAGGAAGTGCTCAAGGTATTACGACAATTGCTGGGAGTTAGCTAGTTTTATTGAAGGCATTGTCACCCGCTAGTCTGCCCGGTGTCGCGTCCATTCACCAGGAAATAAGAATGGTACGGCACCCAGGTTAGTCCATTGCAATCCAGGGAAGCAGATTGGGTGATGCGAGCACTATAAAACTTCAGGTGTGCACACCCAGCAACGACTGATCCGAGGATAGTACGGAGGAAGCTTGTCAGTTCGATAGCTAGCTCGTCCAGGCCCCCCGGACCGCGAGCGAGAGAGGCCCCCTCTCTCTTGCATCAACATCTGTGCTGCAATGTTGTTGTATGTTGTTCGTTTAGCCGGAGCTTACGTCCACTCCTCCTGTTCGGGATGCTCCATCGCATGACAGTGCGACGTGGCTGTTATATTGGCTTCCTCATCCTCGTCAACACTCACGACCGCACCTTAGCTATGTGACCACAAATTTCCGAGAGACGTTCGCATATTATATAAATGCAGGATTGAACGTCCATGGTGCTCTTCTTCGCCGACCAAGGAATACACGTCGTCCAGGTCACTCCATCTGTTAGCCAAGGATACAAGACCTTTCCAGTGGGGACGTTCGCATATTATATAAATGCAGGAATGAACGTCCTGGGAGCTTCCAGCGGATAATTCATGTAGGACCGCGGCTCCACAGGTCTCATGGAGTAACATGAACAGGGTGATGTTACCATGATGTCTTCGTAAAGTGTGCTTCCATTGTCACAGTCAAATGAAGAGTTAGCGGCAAAAGTGCTCATGTAGATACGTCAGTTGCCTGGAGTTCCCTAGTACTATCGATGACTTTGGCGTCTGCTAGCTCACCCGGTGTCGCGATCATTCACCGAATGGCTCAGCACCCGGGTTCGTCCGTTGCAGTCCAGGAAGGGGATTTGGGTGTTGCGACCACTATAAAATACAATGTGCACACCCAGTGACAACGGATATGAGGATGGTGTGGAGGAAGCCTATTAAGTCCTGTTCCTAGCTCGTCCAGGTCCATCCGGGCTGCGAGCGAGAGAGGTCCCTCTCTCGTATTACAACATCTGGGGTCAGATGTTGTGGTACAAAACGTTCCTCAGTCGGAGTATACGTCTACCGCTCGGGACGCTCCGTTACATAGACAGTCCAGAGAGACTGCTCTTTCGGCTTCCTCATCCTCACGGCAGCACACGCGACCACACCTTGGCTATGTGACCTGTGATATTCAACCAACATCGCCGTTCAGGGATTCTATGGCGACCAGGTCACGCCATCCGGTAGCCAAGGATATGAGGCCTTCATTCTCCGGACGTTCGCATATTAGAGGTGCGCAGGAGTGAACGTCCAAAGAGCTTCCAGCGGCTAAAGCAAATAAGAGCGCAGCTCCACAGGCCTCTGTTGCGGATATGCTATCGCTGATAGCACAAATTATCGCAGCGTCCCAGCATCTGACAGTATCTCTGTCAGATCAGGAATTATCCGACGAAGCTGGGTTGGTACATTCCACTGCAGGTTCAGGCACGGACGGCCAAGTTTTTCAAGTGGTCCGACAGGATGGTGAAAGGGATACGGATAAGTTGTATTTTCCCTTTTCGGAACAACATAATTGTCGTAGAGTGCATCTGGCATTATCATCGGACGTTGTTCCTCCGGACCAAAATGCTGCATTGCCGGATAAGAAACGGATAGCGCCACTGGATGTAGAATTCTTAATCGGTTTAGGGACATCATCCCTCTGTTCCGACATAGTCCAGATATGTTTCACAGATATTTGATCTGTTGAATGACACTATATTTATATAACTTGCTACCTAAATGGGCAGGTCAGGTTTCTTGTCGGCAATAGGCTCTACATCTGCCTTTCATCATTTCATTGAATATTTTGAAACGGCAGGACAGAGCATTCTGAGAGTTCTCTGCGTCCAGATGACCAGTTCAGGAACTAGTATTGTTTTACTGTCGTCTATGTCAATTCCAACCTCGATGTTGGAAATAACAATATCGTCTAGCAGGGACAGCTTAGACGCATAATCGTATGCAGATCACCTTACCAGAACGTTATCATTACGTCTAAACGAAAAAGAATTCTAGGATGTACAACCTCCTTAAGAGTTCTTTCAAGGACCTCACGTAAAACTCCATCCTTTAGTGGCAATATGGAGTTGGTTAGATGTGACGCGGCCCTGGCTACATCCACGCGTGTAGATAGTAAGGTGAAAAACTCTCTCAGAATCGCTCAAGTCTCCAGAGAGTTTTCTCCGATGGCAAGCTTTCCGCAGTTTATGATCAGTTAACTAAGAAAGCTTTAGACTCTCTGCTATTAATTCGCTTCCATATAGTCGGAATCAGCAGAGAAGAGTAAGACAGGCACTTCTGGGATGAATACGTCCAAGGGAAGTTATAATAGAGGTTCCTATGCATCCTCTAAGTCTTATTCTAGAGACCATTAGGGTAGCGACTCAGATAGGGGTCGTAATTCTGACCGAGACATCCGGTCAAGACGCCCCTAGGTCGACAAAGCGAGGTGCGGGCCGTGGAGGACATGGCTTCTACTTCCGCAAGCCTCGCAGGACCAGGAGCGGAAGACTGTCAAGTTTCTCAATGACTTGGGGTTAGATTACGGACGTTCCTTGGATTCAAGGGGTGATTTCGGAAGGATTAATTGTTCCTCAAACGAAATCCTCTGTTAACTCGGAGTCCAACTTGGACTCAGCTTATGTCAGTCAGTAGAATAGACGCTCGTTTCCATCAGAAGTACAGTCTCTTCTGGAATGATCACGATAGAGATCGTAGAAATCCAGGAATTTCCAGGCTTCTACAACCATCCTTTTCTGGTTCCAAACCAGACGGCCCGTTCCGTCCACTCATATTCTGAGCTGGATAACAAGCTGATCGTGACTCCAAGTTTCTATATGGAGTCCATCTGATCGGTCAGAGCGAGTAATCAGGTGTACGACAATGCTACATGCAGAGGTGTGATTTTTCCGTTTTAAAACGGAATTCTGCTTTTTCCACCGCTCTGGAACGTTTTTCCAACTTACACAAATCTGCTGAGTAAGTTTTGGGGGGTAGAGGTCTGTTGGAAAAAACTGGGCGCTTGCCGGTCAAAATTTGCCATTTTGGAAGTCATTTTTGTACGACCACCGGTGCGACTTCCGGTCGAACTGGGAATAATGAAACGCGCAATACTTTGTGAATTCAATTTACTGAATTCAACCAATTAAACGCTTTAATTTTGTATGTGCGTTGTGGTTTAGTTCGCGCCTGTTTTCCTATTGTTCTTTAAACCTTTTCACAAAGAGAAATTTGCTCGATTGAAAGCATTATTCATTGTCGGAGATGGAGCGTAAAATTGTCAATAGAGATGAAGTTGATGTGAAAGAAATTGACAAGGGCATAAAGAATTGTTGGAAATGGACTTACATATGTTCATGGATCTTGTTGATATTTGCATTCATTGTGTGTTCTACAAACATTCAGCAGTTACAAATAACTTTAATGTAAAGAAGAATATTTATTGAATAATCTGTTGTGGTAAGTTTTCACTTCTGTTCTGCTCACTTCATAATTCATACAGAAATCTGTTGCTACACAAAGTAGTCTGTCTTGGCTGTCTTAGGACATACTACACAATAGGAGTCCTTCAGAAGGAATCCTGTAGTACAGTACTTGATAAATGCTTTTGGGGAAGTGTATTCTGGGTTTTTGTTGAATCTTGATACTAAAAAGGCCCTGCTTAGTACTTAAAAAACACTGATTCTGAAGCTTGAAATGCTTTAAAATAGCACCACAGAGCTTCTAGTTTTTAAAAATTTTCCAGGGGAAGACCCCCCCCCCAATGAGAGGGGTTTAACAACCTCTCTCGTGCTCTCCCCACCTCGTGCCTTCGGCACTCGGCAAGAGCCTTCGGCTCTTGCTGGATTTAATTTTCAGATTTTTTTTTTGGAGGCCCAATCACAGGTCACATGCATAGATTTCTAGTTGCATACTTTCACGTCATGGTACATCAGGTGTTCAGAAAGTATCTTTGCTTCTTTATCATAGGAATTGTGTTTCAGCACCGACCAACGTGTTTCGGTCTGAATCTAGTTCCTAGGCTTTCACTCGAATAACGAACTCATTAATGACTCATTTCCGAGCTCATTCGTCTGCGGTAACGTCGGCCTACCTGGATGACATTCTTCAGAAGTGTGGCAACGAGTTAACGCTTCAGAACGATGTGCAGATTCTGCTTCTATTGATCCGACGGCTCAGTTTCATAAGTAAACGAGGAGAAGTCGGATCTGGTTTCGTCCAAGTCATTTACCCACCGGGGGATGAGCTTCGAGACGCATTACATTCTTATTTGTCTGCCGTTAACCAGACCGCAGAACGATGTGCAGATTCTGCTCCTATTGATCCGACGTCTCGGTTTCATATGTAAACGAGGAGATTTCGGATCTGGTTTCGTCCAAGTCATTTACCCACCGGGGGATGAGCTTCAAGACGCATAACATTCTCGTTCGTCTGCCGTTAACCAGAGCGAAATTAATCAGTTGTTATACTCGCTATTGTCTTCGCGCAGACAAGGTCTCAGTGAGAGATCTCATGTGACTGATACGTTGTGCAGAACTGCTGTGATTTTATTCCAATGGAGCGGTTACGCATTTGTCCTCTCCAATTCAGAATTGGAGGGTGAAGATTATTTCGCTCGATACGGACATCTTCTTGTCAAATCAGGTGAATAAGAGATTCACACTTGGGCAAGTTTTCAGTGTTTAACTCAAGTAGTGCCACTGCAATTGCCGGATCCGAGTTTTACAGTTTTGACGGATGTCAGTCAAACACTTTGGGTAGTTTCATTAAACCCAACGGATTTGAAGTGCCAGGGTCTTTTGTTTCCGTAGTTCCTTATCAAGCACACAAACATCAAGAATGATGTCATTTTGGCTTGCGCTACGTTATTGATGAACGTTATTCGGAATGCCCATATGCTAATTCTGTCCGACAACTCGACGGTATTAGCGTATTTTCGGAATTATGGAGGCTCTCATTCCATCCTGTTATTCATGTTAACGGAAGGAATCTTTCGATTGGTGCTGGAACATCAAGTTCTTCTGTTCGTCTGTCATATTCCGGGTCGTCTGAATGTATTAGCAGACTCCCTTCACGGAGGGGCCGTTTGTTGCCACCAGAATGGACTTTCAACAAACCAGTATTCAGTCAGATTACTACCAGGAGAGCGGCCAATAATCGACTTTCGCGACGCATCTCAACAATCATTTGCAGATGTAGATGTCACAATGTTTGGATTTTCAAGCGTTTGCAGTAAACGCTCTATCGATCTTGTGAAACGGAATAATAAGATATACGTATCTTCCAATGCCGTTGATTTAGCAGATATTACTCAATGTAATTATTTCAATGCAATTCTGTTGGTAGCTCTTCTATATCCACAAAGACTGAGGATTAATTTACTCAGGCATCTGTTGTGGGACATACAGTGGAAGCTTCCTCCACATTGCGGTCCATTCTATGGTCAGAGGGATTCAATCTACTATCAGTTCTGCTAATGATTATATCTTCATTCAGCAGTCTGTGCGTTGGTTTTAAGCTCATGAAGTAAGAGTTCTTCTACATCATAGGCTTAAGCTAATTTTGTTGATATTACAGATCTAATGAGGGTTACATATTGGTCTTAGCCCCCCATTTTCACGATTTTGTGTCTGAGAATATTGAGTCCTTTCTGCAGATCTATTACTCAGAATGTTGTCTACTAACAGTGGCAACTTTATGTGTATAGGCTTTCGGTTCCGGCAGTGACTTTGTCCTGCTACCCTCTTTGCTCTGGACTATTTGATCCAGGGCAAGGGAAAGGTGGGGGGGGGGGGGGGGGGTGTTTCCTTGGGTCACCTGCTTTATAGTGTAAAGCAAGGGAATACCTCCTTTGGAGTCAGTTATTCTGAGTCGGTTCCGAGATGATTTTAAAGGGTAAAGCTTATGTTTACTCATCGGTGTAATATTTTTTAAGTGTTGATTGGTGTGAAGTATCTGTATATATCACGTGATTAATTGGGCGTTAATATACATTCTTCTAACACTTTAACACTTTTAAATGAGTATATAGAGTCTCATTTCACTAGACTCCCGTATTTATTGGCTTTCCTTTAAAAAATATTAGTATAAAGGGTTATACTAGATGTTATTGTGCTCAATTACAGATTGGTGTTGTGTCTTTCTTTTTTGATACAAATAAGAAAGATACATTTAGCCTATCTCTCCTTTTCTCATTGAGGGGATAGGTTGGTTATAGGTAATTGAGTCTATTGGATTTTCCTTATGTCCTAGGCTCACCAACCTTTTTACTATTCAGCTAAGTCTGGGTCATTGGTACAGTATAAAAATCTTAAAAAATTTATAGTAATTTATATATTTTTTATACTTACCAATGACCCAGACGGGGATGGCCCTCCCAGGAGTTGGGAACTCTTGCCTCCCCAGTGCGTACATAACGCTTACCAGGCACTGGTTGTAAGAATGTCTTTTGGCGGCAGTTTCGAGACCTCCTTGACACTGCGCATGCACAGTGGAGTAAAAGTATGGAGGACCATATAGGACATGTAATTTTCGGCTTTAGATGCAAATTTTGGGGATTGGGGGTAAAATTTGTGTTTGGCCCTAGATAGTTTAGAGTTAGCACCAGCTAAGTCTGGGTCATTGGTAAGTATAAAAAATATATAAATTACTATAAATTTTTTAAGTTTCATTAAATTTATATATGTTCCATTTTTAGATAAATTTGTTGGAATAAAATATCTGTCACTTACCATTAAGACATTGTGTACATTTATATTTTGAAGGAGAATAAATAATTTTGAATTTTTGTAAAGTTGGCTGCATTGTACTCTCAAGTTGGAGTACCCAACCTTGTTATGTAACCTCTACACACATTTTTCAGTTCTATAACTGAAAACTGCATGAAAGGTTTTTCGACATTATTTTTAGTGGTCTGAATTTGTTCATCAAAATTTGTTTTATTACAAATTTTTGAAGAGTGCCCACAGGCACTCTTCAATAATTTGTGATGAAACAAACTCATATGAACCAAATATTATTTACGTTTGACAGAATATGAAACACGAGTTAGGAAAATGTTGGCTTTTTGTCTGGTACCCTCATTTTTTTTAAATATCTGATAGTGGTTTTTAGTACTCAATCAGTATTACTGGGATTCTAAGGAAGTTATTTTCATTATACGTGTTATAATAGGTAGAGTGATACCCTATTCAAACAGAATCTTTTGAGCCCTTTCCAAACAGTTTATAATACCCCAAGCTCCGGTGGATGTTTTGGTGGGCATATAGTTGAGGGTTCCATCCATATGAATGTTTTGTATTTCAACTCAGGCATCAGATGTCAGATTTTGATGTCCTTTTCTATAGTTAGAGACCAGCATGGTGGAAAAGATATCCATTACTGTGGGTTTTGTCCATGCATATGTTCTAGAGTTATGGTTCTTGCTCCACTTGGAAAAATATCCCTTCAAATGTTTTGTGTTATAAGTGAAGCATTGGGGTGATGATTTTGATGTCCTTTGGTATGGTGAGTGACCAGCATGGGGGAAAGGATATCGACATATTGCGAGTTTTTGTCCTCACATACATACCAGAGTTATAGCACTTGTTATACTTGGAAAGATTTCTGTATGAGCATTTTGCAGTATAACTCAAGCATCAGGTGAAAGAGTTTGATTTTCTTTGAATTGCAACTTTCCCAGTGAAAATTATTCATTTAACAGGAGTATTCAATTAACAGGGATTGTGTCACTTTCCTGTATTCTAGAGATAAACTTAGCATTTATTCTATTATATCTTGTTTGATAGAGTTCCATGAGCTCTGTCAAACAAGGTATAATAGATTAAATGCCTGTATTGGATGTACTGAAGCCAAATAGGTCTATAAACAAAGGAAAACTGGGGAGAGTCGATAATTTCTCAACAGGTTACAAGATTTTGTATTCAATTAACAGGAGCTAACCGATAACCTATATTTAATTAACAGGTCACGTTTGTACTGAAGGTGTGGTAAATGGTTTTCTGTTGGGAAATTATATTCAATTTACAGGGTTATTCAGTTAAGAGATATCCAATTCTGTTGGCTCCAATGTATAGTGAGAGACCAGTGTATGGGGGAAAGGATATCAACATATTGCAGGTTTTGTCCTTGGCTACTTTCCAGGATTACTTAGAAAACTGTCCATATCAGTCTTTTGATTTTGAAGTGAGCTGTCGTGCTTATATGCCATTGTATGTGCAATTTTTTACTTTTTGCAATTAGACATCACACCTAGGGTCCATCTGGTGCGCGATTAAATCTCACCTAACGAATCGTCTGCATCTGTCACATAATATACAAATTTGCAGTGGAAATTTTTATGCCCCCCGACTTAGGTCGGGTGGCATATAGTGATTGAAGTGTGTGTGTGTCCGTACGTGTGTCCGTGTTTGTGTGTGTGTCCGAGCCAATAACTCGAAAATGGTTGCGGCCACAATCATCAAACTTCACACAATTATAAAGGACCATGGGAGGATGTGTCACACACTATAGCCTGGTTCGTATCTTCAAGGTCAAGGTCACATTTCAAGGTCACACTAAAAATTGGTCAATATTCGTGCCTCAGCCATAACTCAGAAACAAATCATAGTACAATTGTTAAACTTTTTACAAATGTTAAGGACAGTCAGAAGGTGTGTCGCGTATAATAGTTTCCGCCGCATCTGCAAGGTGGAGGTCACAATTGACCTTCATATGTTCAGGGTCACAAATCGTGTTTCAAGCATAACTCCAAAACTATTAGGGCTACAATCATCTAACATCACTCAATTATAAAGGACAACGGGTGGATATGTCACGCACCACAGCCAGGTCTGTAAGTTCAAGGTCAAGGTCACATTTCAAGGTCACACTAGGTCGGGTGGCATATAGTGATTGAAGTGTGCGTGTGTCCATCCGTCCGTGTGTGTGTGTCCGAGCCAATGACTCGAAAACGGTTAGGGCCACAGTCATCAAACTTCACACAATTATAAAGGACCATGGGAGGATGTGTCACACACCATAGCCGGGTTTGTACCTTCAAGTTCAAGGTCACATTTCAAGGTCACACTAAAAATCGGTCAATATTCGTGTCTCAGCCAAAACTCAGAAATGAATCATAATAGAATTGTTAAACTTTTTACAAATGTTAAGGACAGTCAGAAGGTGTGTCGCGTATAATAGTTTCCACCACATATGCAAGGTGAAGGTCACAAGGGTTGGGGGGGGGGGGGGCATGTGTTACCTTAGTAACATTCTTCTTGTTTTTTTTTAATTCCACAGAACCATATCGTGTGAGCCACTCATTGGAAAGAGCTTGTGTCGGACTCATTCCAATGAGGTTTCTCATGATATGGTTTTGTTGAAATTTTTTTTTAAGAATTGGGGGAACAGAACCCCAGATAAGCTTTCAGTCCTATGAGCATTTACTCCACCATTTTCAGATGAATAGAATATTTTTTATTTCAATTGAGTAAAATGCTATTCGGTACTCCTGAATATCGTGTGATTACGTAAAAGCATGCTGCATGGGAAATCAATGACCTGTCGCAGCATATTATTGTTTCTGAACTCACTGATGGTTGCCAATATAAGACATTTAGTACTGTACTGAAAGACGCCCATAGAATTTTTATTTTGTCTCTGTTCTCTTCTCACACTCAGTCATTGAAGTTTTCTGTTTACAATCGTCTTTTAGTCTAGACTGTAAGATATCCGTACTCTAGAATTTTTATTATTTTCTTCTATAAAATGGGATATACTGGTCCTATCGCTATAATTTTTTTCAGAAGACATATATAAGAGCTCTATATGCCTCCCTATGCCTTTATTTTCCCATTCCCACCTTTACTTTTTCTATGCTCATTTACGGTCATCTTTTAATATGACCCCCATTATTACTAGCGAACATGGTCTGCAAAAGCTACTTTTAGCAATGACATCTCTAAAATATGTTGTTCCACTCTGAGATGGAAAGAAGCTTAACCAAACTTGGAATTTTATTTTATGTTCACACTCAATGACTTGCTCTTGGACTGCGTGCTTACTTTTCAGTCAGTGATGTTATAACAGTAAAAAAATCTGTATTCAGAATATGGGGTTAAAACGGGTTGCTACATGGATTCAGAACACCGTGAAACAGATCAGTCACGTTAAGTATGCTAAAGAATTTTCATCAGTTGCATATTTAGTGATTTCTTTGAATTTTGATACACAACCCAGTTTATATTTTTTGTGTGCTGGCATATTTTTATTGTGGAGCTCTGTGCGGAAAAAAATAAAAATAAATTTTTATATGTCTTTTTTGTAAAGGGTTAAAATCTGTTCATGGGAAAGAGGCCAAATAATACTATGCAGTCATGATGTTGTGAACAATATACCATGAATTATAAGCTGTAGCATTCCAAGACTTCAAACTTCACTTTCTGAGAATTGGTATCCCTACCTTCTGTGCACCAGTGGAGTGAACACAGTTTAGATGTTCGTTGATGTTTTTTCTTGAAAACACTGTCGCGATGCCCTGAGTGCCTTGAGTCAATAATAGCATGCTTCACATCATATGGACCATGGTAGCGAGCACTATACATTACGCCTCCCATTTTTCAAAATGGAAAGACTGCGATATGAACATTTTGCATTGTAACTCAAGCATCGTCTGTTGTATTTTGATGTCCTATGATGTGATGAGTGACCGGTATGGTAGAAAGAATATGAACATATTGAAGGTTTTGTCCACACATCCTTACCAGAGTTTTGTCCCTTGTTATGCTTACAAAACTGTCCTTATGAATGATTTGGCATTTTAACTCAGGCATTGGTTGTTGGGTTTTGATGTTCTTTGGTATGGTGATAGACCAGTATGGGGAAAGGGATATCCACGTATTGTGACTGTTGCTAATGTGTATACTTACCGCAGTTATGCCCATCGTTAGATGTGATGTACTTATGAATCTCTTGCTTTGTTGAATGGCAGAAAAAATTGAATAATTTTCATATCACACTTGTTGAATGCTTATTCACTGAAAACACTTTGTTTTTTTTCACAAATTATTACCTGTGAGAAATTCCACCACTCCAGTGAGCAGCATATGCTCTCCGTGGTGTTGATGGAGGGGCATATGTGATGCTTCGTGTTGCTCTTCTTTTTTTTTTGTTTATTTATGAGGGTTTTAAAAACATCAGGGTAGCCATTGGAGATTTAACTCCTTGTGTGCTGCTGGTAGATATTCCTGCCCAGGATGGGATTTCTCTGCTACTGAAATAAGTATAATTTGTAGGGCTGCAGCAATTCATCGTGTATTCAACATATCGCGAAACATTTAAGTGTGATATGGTGCATCATATCATACTACAAGTAGCATCATATGTATCGTATCGTAACACATGTATCACAATTCAGAGATGGTGGGGGATTTTTAATTTAGAATACCAGAAATAGCATGTAAATCCGATGAAATGGATATATTTGTAGTTCTTACATGTATCTCCTCATGCTAGCACATGTATTTTGTAGATCTTTTGAATGGTTTGTTGAAACTGAAATTTTATCAAGTGAGCACAGTTAGTTTTATTCTGCTAGGTATTCATACATGTGCCGGTATACTGTCCGTTAAGTGCATTGAAGCATCATCTGCAGTGCTAAAGTGGACATAGATTCATAGAATATGAACAATGATCTCAAACTACAAGCATATTGCACATGCCGGATCTACCAGAATGTAGAAACTTTAATTAGTCTATCAAATCTTTCAAGTATCATTTATACATTCTGCATCAATACACTGCCTTTCCAATTATCAAAAGTGAAAATGATGTGAAGTCAAACATATATCACGATACATATTGTATCATCTCCCCTATATCTTAATTCATATCGTGTCATCAACAATGTATCATTGCAGAGATCGTATCATGGAAGCAGTATCGTTGCAGCCCTAATAATTTGAGCATATTTAGTCAATTTTCCCCCTGTAAATTGCATAGATTTTTTCACCAATGATTCCTTGAGTTAAATTTAGATGAATTTACCAAATCTAGTCATGTCTGCTACACATTTGAAAATACTCAGCAGGTTAAGAGTTATGGTTCTTAAATTAAAAATAAATTTTCACTGACCTGAAGATTCTTGAACATTGCTTTCAACTCTATTAAAGATTCCTTGAAATGCTTGAAAACATTCTAAATGGTTTCACTGGTAGCCTTGTTGGTAACTGGTTTCTGCAGCATATTTTTTTTGAATGGTGGAACATTGAATTGATTCAATTATATCCTATTTAATAGAGTTCATTGAACAGCTAGGTACACTGACAGTGGTCCACGTACTGCAGTACTGCAAATTTTTCCTGTTGGCCCCTTAATTTTCTTCTGGCCCAACTTCTAAGGGTTGACTTTTTGATAAATCATATATGTATATTGTAGACAGTGTGTTTTGTCACAACAGTCATTCAGTTTTGAGGGAAGCAATAACTCTTGCACATCATTACACCTGCAATTTTTAGCTCACCTGGCCTAAAATGCCATATGAGCTTTTGCTATCACTTGGTGTCCGTCATTGTCTGTCGTCCATAAACTTTTTACATTTTCATCTTCTGGAACTGCTGAGCCAGTGTGAACCAAACCTGGCAGGAATGGACTATGGGAGGTCCTCTACAAACGAGCCTCATTTTGTCCCATCGGATAAAAAACATGGTTGCCAGAGGCATTCTTTTTTCTGTTTGGTGAATTTTTAAAAATCTTCTCCTCTGAAAGTACAAAGCCAAATGTTTTGAAACTTTGCATGATCGATCACTGGGCCTCTCTCTACGAACAAACTTCATTTAATATTGATTAGGTTGCAAAGCTGGCTGCAAGTGCAGCTTATAGTTAACATAGAAACCCTATGGGTAATCACATTTTCATCTTCTTCCCTGGAACTACGGAGCCAAGGTGAACCAAACTTGGCAGGAATGGTCTGTGGGGGTCCTCTACAGGCGATAGTCATTTTGTTCCCGTTGGTTGAAAAACATGGCCACTAGAAGCATTCTTTGATTCTGATTGGTGGATTTTGAAAAATCTTCTCCTCTGATACTACAAGGCCAAACGTTTTGAAACTTTGCATTATTAAATACTGGGAAACCCTTTCCCAATGATCCTCATTTAATGTTGTTCGGTTTACAAACATGGCCACAATTGTGGCTTATAGTTACTATAGGAACCCTAGGAAAAATCACATTTTCATTTTGAACTACTGAGTCAATGTGAACCAGACTTGGCAGGAATGTTCTATGGAAGGTACTCTACTTATGATTCAAATTTTGTTCCCGTCAGATGGATAACATGGCCGCCAGAGGCATTCTTTGATTCTGAGTGGTGGATTTTGAAAAATATTTTCCTCTGAAACCACATGGCCAAATGATTTGAAACTTCACATGATTGATGACTGAGACACTCTCTACCAAACATCCTAACTTGATGTTGAATGGGTTGCAAACATGACCGCAATTGAGGCTTATAATTACTACAGAAACTCTATGAGAAATCACATTTTCATCTTCTTCTCTGGAACTACTAAGCCAATGTGAACCAACATTAGCAGGAATGGTCTATGGGAGCTTCTCTAAAACTGTTTCTCATTTTGTTCCTGTTGGATGAAGATCGTGGCTGCCAGAAGCATTCTTTGATTCTGATTGGTCGATTTTGAAAAATCTTCTCTGAAACTACAAGGCCAAATGTTTTGAAACTTCACATGACTGATGACTGGGACACCCTCTACCAACGATCCTCATTTAATGTTGATCAGTTGCAAACATGGCCACAATTGCGGCTTATAGTTACCATAGCATTTTAGAGCACTTTGTGAATTTACACTTTACTATAAAATTTCCTTATTATTATTATTATTATTATTATTAAGAAATCCTTTGGGAAATCATGTTTTCATCTTCTGTTCTGCCAGGTGAGTGATTACGTGCTCTTTAGAGCCTCTTGTTACTTCTTGTGAATAGATAACAGAGTGCCTCAGTTCCACATAGCGAGCAACTATATTCTTACCGAACAAAACAGATGCCCCCGTCACATAATATCCAAATTGTGCAGTAGAATAAATTTTTTTAAAATTCAACAAAGCCATTTCATGTAGCCCCTCTTTGGAATGAGCTTGTTCCAATGAGGGATCACATAATATGGTTTTGTTGAATTTTGAGGGAATTTAAAAAAAAAATGAAAATAACAAAAATTTGGATGTTATATGTTTTCTGTAAAGGGTTAAAATCTATTTGTGGGAAATAGGCGAAATAAAACAATGCAAGCACAAAAATGTGAACAATACACCATGAGTTATACTGGCACTCAACAATAGCGTGCTTCAGCTCAAATGTTAGTAAGCAATATACAGTGCTCCTCCCATTTTCAAAATCGAAAGATTGAGTCACAATATTGTCATACATTTTTTTAGTTTACCAAGGTGTCGATCAGTGTCAGTGTTCACACTGTCATATTAAAGAGTTACTTCTTGTTAAGTTGTGGATAGCAATAGAAACACTTATCCATGTAGGCAAACTTCCTAATTGATCGATTGGTGAAGTCAAACAGTACTTAAGAAATTCCTTAATTAATATCAAAATTTGCAGTATAAATTCTGTATTTCAGAATTACTTTTTATGCCCCGCCATAAAATGGCCGGGGGCATATGGTGTTACCCTTGTCTGTCATTCTGCCATTCCATCATTCCAATCATTCCTAAATAACAGTTTTCAAAACCTTTTTTTTTGCTACATGTTCAGATAATTGGCTGATTTATAGGATGTGGCTTTGTCATGGTTACCTACAAATCAAGTTTGAGTTTGGTCGTAGTCAGATGATTTTTCACAGAGTTACTGGCCTTCAACTTAATTTATGATGTAAAAACTCTGAGAAGCAGTTTTCTGGACTTTTTTTCACAATATATTCAGATAATTGGCTAATTTTTGGTATGTAGCTTTGTCATGGATACCTACAAATCGAGTTTGAGTTGGGTCTGGTAAGATGGTCATTGATCATGATCAGAATTACTGACCTTGAACTTTGTTTATGACTTGAAAACTCCGATAATCCGTTTTCTAGACTTTTTCTTGCTGTACATTAAGATAATTTGCTGATTTCTGGTTTTATGCAGCAGGTGTGTAAAGCCATCACTTAATCCATGCTACCTTGCAGGGTCATACATGTTGTACAGTGGAACCCTGTTAATTGAACAGCCACTTTGTCCATGAAAATTATCAATTAACAGGATTATTCAATTAACAGGGATTGTGTCACTTTCCTGTATTCAAGAGATAAATTTAGCAATTCTTCTATTATATCTTGTTTGAGAGAGCTCCATGAGCTCTGTCAAACAAGATGTAATAGATTAAATAGGTCTATAAACAAAAAACTAGGGAGAGTCCGAGTACTTTCTGGACAGGTTACAAGATTTTTTATTCG
This sequence comes from Pictodentalium vernedei, assembly GCA_031216915.1. Taxonomy (NCBI): domain Eukaryota; kingdom Metazoa; phylum Mollusca; class Scaphopoda; order Dentaliida; family Dentaliidae; genus Pictodentalium; species Pictodentalium vernedei. Next base: position 515,566,759 of record CM062297.1, read on the forward strand.
ATTAACAGGAGTTTACTCTATAACCTATATTCAATTAACAGATAAAATTTGCACTGGAGGCGTGGTAGATGATTTTGTGTTGGGAAATGATATTCAATTAACAGGGTTATTCAGTTAAGAGATATCCAATTAAGTGTGCCCCACTGTACTGACACATCTAGTTTGATTTGTGGAATATTTAATAATAATTTTCTGAGATTTGTTTCATTTCCAATCAGAAGAAATTACAAATGGAAAAAAAAATGTTCTGGAGATTTCTCTTATTGTTTTGCTTTGGGCTTTTGTAGGAAGGAAGAAAAGACCGAGGAAAGTTTGGTTATGGAAAACAGAAAATGAATCCCAATGCAAGCACAACAAATAAACAGAAAAAGAAAAATAAAGCTTTCATGATGGTCAAACACAAAGTCACTAAAGGACGACAGAGAAAATCTTTCAGAGATAAACAGGTTTGTTGCTTTTTATGTGTACCCATACTATGTATGGTACACATAATGCCGGCATCCGTGGTGACCATCCGTCGTTCGTCCATCCTTTGTCTGTCCGTCCATCCGCCTGGCATCCGTATCCATTTCTTTGTCATTCGATAACTTGAAAAATATTGCTTGGATTGTCAAGTTACTTTATATTTGTGTTCAGGTTACTGATGTGCCAAGCTGAATAGGTTTTGGTGTAAATCGAATAATTTGATCCTGAGATATTAACCCTTTATCCTTCAAATTGAAAATTCCTCCAATCCCTTTGGCATTCGATAACTTGAAAAATATTGCTTGGATTGTCTAGTTACTTTATATTTGTGTTCAGGTTACTGATTTGCCGAGCTGTATAGTTTTTGGTGTAAATCTGATGATTTGATCCCGAGATATTAACCCTTTATCCTTCAAATTGAAAATTCCTCCAATCTCATTGGCATTCGATAACTTGAAAAATATTGCTTGGATTGTCAAGTTACTTTATATTTGTGTTCAGGTTACTGATGTGCCGAGCTGTATAGTTTTTGGTGTAAATCTGTTATTTTGATCCTGAGATATTAACCCTTTATCCTTCAAATTGAAAATTTCTCCAATCCCTTTGGCATTTGTTTGTCCGTCCATCTGTCCGTCCGTCCATCTGTCCATCCGGCGTCCATATCCATTTCTTTGTCATTCGATAACTTGAAAAATATTGCTTGGATTGTCAAGTTACTTTATATTTGTGTTCAGGTTACTGATGTGCCAAGCTGTATAGTTTTTGGTGTAAATCGGATAATTTGATCCTGAGATATTAACCCTTTATCCTTCAAATTGAAAATTCCTCCAATCCCTTTGGCATTCGATAACTTGAAAAATATTGCTTGGATTATCTAGTTACTTTTTATTTGTGTTCAGGTTACTGATTTGCCGAGCTGTATAGTTTTTGGTGTAAATCTGATGATTTGATCCCGAGATATTAACCCTTTATCCTTCAAATTGAAAATTCCTCCAATCTCTTTGGCATTAGATAACTTGAAAAATATTGCTTGGATTGTCAAGTTACTTTATATTTGTGTTCAGGTTACTGATGTGCCGAGCTGTATAGTTTTTGGTGCAAGTCTGTTATTTTGATCCTGAGATATTAACCCTTTATCCTTCAAATTGAAAATTTCTCCAATCCCTTTGGCATTCAATAACTTGAAAAATATTACTTGGATTGTCAAGTTACTTTATATTTGTGTTCAGGTTACTGATGTGCCGAGCTGTATTGTTTTTGGTGTAAATCTGATAATTTAATCCTGAGATATTAACCCTTTATCCTACAAATTGAAAGTTCCTCCAATCCCTTTGGCATTCGATAACTTGAAAAATATTGCTTGGATTGTCAAGTTACTTTATATCTGTGTTCAGGTTACTGATGTGCCGAGCTGTATAGTTTTTGGTGTAAATCGGATAATTTGATCCTGAGATATTAACCCTTTATCCTTCAGATTGAAAATTCCTCCCATCCCTTTGGCATTCAATAACTTGAAAAATATTACTTGGATTGTCTAGTTACTTTATATTTGTGTTCAGGTTACTGATGTGCCAAGCTGTATAGTTTTTGGTGTAAATCTGATGATTTGATCCTGAGATATTAACCCTTTATCCTTCAAATTGAAAATTCCTCCAATCCCTTTCGCATTCGATAACTTGAAAAATGTTGCTTGGATTGTCAAGTTACTTTATAATTGTGTTCAGGTCACTGATGTGCTGAGCTGTATAGTTTTTGGTGTAAATCTGATAATTTGATCTGGAGATATTAACCCCATTTATCCTTCAAATTGAAAATTCCTCCAATCCCTTTGGCATGAGATAACTCAAAAAATATCAATCTGATTGTCATGTTACTTTATATATTTATTCAGGTTACTGATGTGCTGTGCTATATAGTTTTTTATATAAATCTGATAATTTGATCCGGAGATATTAAACCTTTATCCATCAAATTAGACACTCCTCCAATCCATTTCTATATGTAACCATACCTTGTATGGTGTACATTATGTCAGCATCCGTGGTGGCCCTCCGTCATACAGCTTTCTACTAATTGCGTGTTTGGGTACACATCTGACGATTTCATCGGCCTATTTTTTTTTGTTTAACGGGGTTTAGAGACATTTTTGACTGCCAGGATCACATTGTGTTAAATAGTTTTACGGTTGGAGGAAGCCAGGGTACCTGGAGAGAACCACCAAGCAGCGGCGAGCAATGATCAGACTCCCCAACCTACTAACTTTACACTTGCAGGTGTTAGCATGGGTTGAAGGCAAGTGCACCATCGATATACAGTACCATTGCTAAAAAGAAATGGAGCCATGTGTTAGATTGTGGATATGATTGTAATATGACATTAAAATAAAATTGGCAATGTTGAGTGCAAATTTGCTCAGCTAATATGTACATACATGTAACCATGTGTAGCTCTGGGGAGTTCCCTTGTTTTTTGCCGGAAGGGAGAAGGGAACATTCTAGAAAATAATGGAATTTCTCATCTCTAACCTCCACAAAGTCCTTGAAAATATTCTGGAAAAGCCCTGGAAGTGCATTGTGCAAGAACCCTGTTTTGTCCTTCTGAAAAACAAGAACACAGCCAAAGGTTGATATTGTTTTTAGAAATCCATGGCATCACACACATTTCTCAATTAATTTACAATGATCATTAACCCTTTGAACTCGTAAAACCGATTTTTTGGTCCAAGGCATAATTTCGCCCCATTTTTGTCTTATTATAAGAGGTCTATACATGGGGTATTGATGATAAAATAATAACTGCAGTTTGCAGCCACCTGGCAGTTACTATTTTATCTTCTCTGTACATTGATTTTGGACTGACCCATCTCACTGTAAGTGTGCACAAAGGCTCTACCATTCTAGGAAACAAGTGTACAAAGGGTTAAAAATGTTTTTTAGTCGAGTTGTGACGAAGTCAAACTCGACTTATAGTTTGGTGAATGGCGGGCGGGCGGGCGGGCGGGCGTAAACAATTGGTTTCCGGATGATAACTTGATAGTGGTTCAACTCACATTCATTAAACTTCATACGTAGGTTGGTCTTGGTGGGAGGAAGAACCCTATTGATTTTGGACATGCTACGTCGAAGGTCAAGGTCACAGTGACCTTGAACATAGTAAATCTTAAACAATTGGTTTCCGGATGATAACTTGATAATGGTTCAACTCACATTCATGAAACTTCATAGGTAGATTGGCCTTGGTGAGGGGAAGAACCCTATTGATTTTGGACTCGCTACGTCAAAGGTCAAGGTCACAGTGACCTTTAACATAGTATATCGCAACAATTGGTTTCCGGATGATAACTTGATAGTGGTTCAACCTAGAGTCATGAAACTTCATAGGTGTGTTGGCCTTGGTGCGAGGAAGAACCCTATTGATCTTGGACTCACCAGGTCAAAGGTCAAGGTCACAGTGACCTTGAACATAGTATATCGCAACAATTGGTTTCCGGATGATAACTTGATAGTGGTTCAACCTAGAGCCATGAAACTTTACAGGCATGTTGGCCTTGGTGCGAGGAAGAACCCTATTGATGTTGGACTCACCAGGTCAAAGGTCAAGGTCACAGTGACCTTGAACATAGTATATCGCAACAATTGGTTTCCGGATGAGAACTTGATAGTGGTTCAACCTAGAGTCATGAAACTTCATAGGTGTGTTGGCCTTGGTGCGAGGAAGAACCCTATTGACCTTGGACTCGCCAGGTCAAGGTCACAACTCGACATTGGATCTGTGATCCTGAGCGGGATTTTTTTTTATATTACCAGCCTTTTAGATCCGTCTAATTTGGGAACAACACAGAAAAAAACAGACTTATTAGGCTGGCTATAGTTCTGTGCAGTGGGAGAGTAAAATACCAATATCTTTGCCTATTCATCATGTGTTTTTAATATTTCTCTTTCTTGCAACATTCATTTTTGGGGACTTTCCTGTTGTTCATGTATTCACCTTGCATTTATGCTAACTACAGTGAGCTCCCTCTATACTAGACACCAGCAGTACCAACCACAGTGTTAAGTTTAAAGAAAGGTTTGACGGAAAGAGATTTCTTGACCGTGATGGAAGAAATCTTCGTTTACAAGCCCTCTCAGTTACATGTGTAATATTTTCTAAAAATAGGTAACATTGATTAAATTTCTGGTGGCAGAGAATGTGAAAAATAAATTAGTTGAAGGAGCATGTAAATGTTTTAAAATTAGTGGTCTTATGTTCGTGCAAAAAATAAACACAAGTCACTCATCACTATCTAGATACTTGGCTAACCGATATTTCAACAAACATTAAAATACCAATCCAAGCCTTATCCTGCCATGCCCACTTTTATCATATATGGAAGACCTATATAATATGCATGCCTGTATGTGAAGAAGTTTAATAAAATTTAAAACACACTTGTAACTCTATCATCTGTTTAATTGTTGGAAAGAGCACTCGGTGCACTTTCCAACAGTTAATCAGATGATAGTGTTAATTTGCACATGCCAGAACATCATAATAAAATAGCTGTTATCAAACAATTGTCATCGCAGCAATAGTCGTTATTGACAGCATAAGTGTTAACAAAGGTTGGTTACCTTTAACCCTTTACCCAACGTAACGGCCAAAACCGACCAGCGCTATTCACAAAAATTGCCAGTTTTTGTGACAGGCCTTCGCTGCTTTATCTGTAACTGCTTACGCAAGTTTCTGTACTTCTCTGTGCAGATGTGGACAAATGAATAGCAGTACCCTAAAGGACAATTTGGCTACCCTTTCAATTATGGTGTGGTTCATTGCCAGCGTGGATCATGCCCCTGCGAGGTCCACTCCACTGCTGATTCATGCCATCATCCTTTGAAAAGTGTTCTTGAATAAAGGAGACTACTCATATAAGCCTATGGCTTCCTGTCGAATCCTCTACTTACAATCCCGATTACTTCTGTTTCTGTTATACCGTGTACAACCATGAAAAATGTTTGCCGTTCTGTGGTTTTATTATTATGTAATGTATACGCGTAACACTGCTTTATGAATAAATATTGTTTAAACTAAAATTTGCCAATTAATTTTCATTATTTTTTCATTTTTTGTCTCAAAAACATAGGTTATGACCCCTCTTTGAAATGAGCTCATTGAGATCGTTCCAATGAGGGGTCATAACCTATGTTTTTGAGACAAAAAAGTGAAACACATTAGTTATTCAAGAATTTTTTTTGCAAGTGTCGTCTGCTTTTCATGTTAGGTAAAGAGTTCATAATAAAATATAACTAATCTAAACATCATCATCATGTTTTCATTAATTTTTAACACTGCAGTTGAATGTCAGTAATGTTTGTAGTCATTAATGAAGTGAACAAAAATAGATTTGGTTTTTTGAGTACAATTTCATTGACGCACAGCAGCAAAATAGAGGCAAGTGAAAAGTCACTCACCTCAGATCAAATCTCCAAGAATGAAAAGATGAGATTAATGATTTTGATTCATTGTGTTGTTTTTCTCAATGTTTTAAACTCCAATTTTGCTTTTGTTATAATACAGGGCTTAAAACTCTTCTGAGAATTGTGCAAATGATTCTCACTAGAAAACCATGAGAATCAACATTGATTCGCACGAAATGTTCATTTGATTCTTGTCATAGATTCTAAAAGTGGCTTTCAGCAGCCAGGAGAATTGTTATGAATTCTTATTCTTTGCACCCTCATAAAAAGGTAACAAATCTTCACTTTGCATTGGTGTCCAGTGAAGTCTTGGCTGCCTATCTTGGCAACCAAGACTTCACTGATATAGGCAGCCAAGACTTCACTAGACACCACTGCCAGGGTACTATAATTTCCATCAGTAAAACCACCCAAACCCTGCATGTTGGAACATGTGTCCTGCATGCACATGTGTGATAAGAAACTCACCAAAATTGAAACTGATTCCTTAAACGTTAAACTTTTGGAAGTATATAAATATGCTGTTTACTTTTTATACGCCCATTTGAAAAATGGTTGTATTATGTAATCAGTCTGTTCATCTGTCCATCCGTCCATCCATTAACATTTTTTGGTTTCTGAATGATAACTCCAGTTTGGATTATTTGATCTCAACCAAAGTTGGTATTTGTATTACACAGGTAGTAAAACAGGCCAAGTTCGAATATGGGTTCCATCCAATCATTTGGACATGAGTTACATCCCTTTTTCAAATTAGATTAACATTTTTGATTTCTGACCGTTAACTCCAATTTGGATTCTTTGATCTCTCAACCAAAGTTAGTATGTTTATTACCCAGCAAGTAAAACAGGCCAAGTTCGAATATGGTTTCCATCCAATTATTTTTACATGAGTTATGGCCCATTTTCGACTAAAGAACTTGGCCGTCTTATCAACATTTTTGATTTCCAACCGATAACTCCAGTTTGGATCATTTGATCTCATCCAAAGTTGGTATGGGTATTTTCCAGCTAATAATACAGACCAAGTTTGAATATGAGTTCCACCCAATTCTTTTTACATGAGTTATGGCCCTTTTTTTTAGACTTGCAAAGTTTTGTCAGTATTGTTAACATTTTCATTTTAATCAATAATTAGGGGTATAACAGATATTATAAGCAAATATTTTTGTATTTTTGGTAGTACAATTCAAAATGGCTAATGGGTGTATTTAGCCACACCTGGCGGTGCTCTTGCTACTATGGCAAATGTACATGTTGAACTCTCAGAGTTCTCAAATTCTAAATATTCAAGAAATGAAAATTAATTCTCGCAACAAAAATTTGTGAGAATCAAAAGTGATTCTCATGAATCATGACAAATTTTAAGGCCTGTAATTATACATTGGGATTGTACAGACAATGTTGTCTATTATACTTAATTCTCATCAGTGTATAGTGACTGAAGTGGCTTGGTGGTCCTCATACACAGGTCTTTTGGCTGCTGCATGCTCTCTTTTTATAACCAATGCAAACTCAAAAAATAAAAATTAAATGATTTATGTATGATATTCTACCCATGTTAATAAAATTGTCCCTTGAGTGCGACAAGGCTTTGCAATGCTTTAGCATTGCAAAGCCTTGTCATACTCAAGAGACAAAATGCACCACAACCCATGCTACTTTGTAGATTATGAGGCCTAAAACGTGAAACAAACTAAGAACATGAACTTTTGATGGCAAAGAAATAATTATAAAAATAAAAAAATTGCCGCCCCCATGCAATATTACAAATAATGGCCTGAGAAACAGAAGATCTACTTTGTGGTGCCTTAGTAGGTGTTTATTAACAAGCATTAACCACTTTGCCATTACCACACAGATAAGTAAAATCTTAATTTTTTGTTTTTGTTCTTTCATTCCTCGATGGCAATCCAAAAAGTGATCATTTAAAAATTTTCTTTTTTCCTCTTTTCTTTTGCAGCTCAGTCTGAAGAAAGCATTATTAAAGAGACAGAAGGCTTCAAAAAATTTCTAATCACAGATTAATCATTGTTATAGTTATGATGTGTTTTTGTAAATTAAAGAATATTGGAGAGACCCATTTTTATTATATTTCTTTTATTACACTTCTTTACTTGTTGCTCGACTTCAATACAGTGGAGTATAAGTGGTGTTGAACCTATAATCGGAATCGGTCAGTATAATTGGCAGATTAGCGGGGATCGAATGATAACAGCAATGGCCATTTCATAATCGTTAGTCCTGATTGTCTTAAAAAAAATGTTGGTGTGTGTTTTACATGTTGTAATTACATTTAAATTGCCACTTTCATCGCTGAAAATACCCAATTCAATGAAATTGTACCCTGTTAGATGAATGCCTTGTGTATTCTCATTATTGAAAGTGTTTCACTTGGCCATCCGTGTTTACATCGAGATTGGTATACCTAAGAATATAGCAGTTGTCAACACTCATATGATCGAGTTGATTGTGATTGAGTTACAAGGGAATGATAATAACTCAAGATGGGTAAGATCGAAGAGTACTGTAAAAGTACTGGAGTTCAGTTTACCTACAACCTTTGAGACCATAACTTTCATGATATTCTACCCTGCATATGTGCAATGACATAAAATCAGTCAGACACACACAGGGGAAACCAAACATCTTTCATCTTTGCATAAAGATAATGAACTGGAATTCCCTGAATTTCAGTTTTGTCATACTTTTTACAAGAACCTCTCTCTGTCTGAAGGATTCCCTAGGAACATTTATTAGTTAGAATCATCCTCATTCCAAATCGACATAATTATTTCATGACAAACTGCTGTTTTTGTCTGCTTTTACATGTCATTTTTTTTTTATTTCATTACATAATGGCACACTTGAAGGAGACAAATTCTAGTGAAATATGCTTCTATAAAATCAAAACATTTGTTTTGCGTAACTCAGGATAGTTATTGGAAGTGATCATATATAATATCTACAGTTTTTATTGATATAAAAATAAAGGTGGTATTTGATGACAAACCACAGATGATTAATTATGTGTACTGGAAGTGGTCTTTGGAAAAACCCAAGCCTCTCAACATAACTCAAAATTGAGTTGAGTGTTTTTTCCGAGCATAACTAAAATATTATTTATAGATGGATTACTGATTCAAATGAGCTGTGGTAATGCAGAGAAAATTCAGATTGGCCATTGTTTTAGATAGGTTGTGAAAACAATTTTGCATTTGGAGAAATGAGTTTTTTAAAAGTTCACTTTTGGTATTTCATAATTTTGTGTCATATTATACGATACAAAATCATCTTGATGTGACAGGCCATTGTAATAGTATGCACTGTAGCACACAATAATAGTCCTTGAAAAGCATTGACACTGTCCTTGAAATGTGCTTAAACAGTGCTTGAATTTGATTCTCAAATATCTGTACGAACACTAGATATTCTTTCATTTTCCACCAAAATAAGTCCCCCTCCTCTGAAAATTCATAAATAATTAACAGCCGTAAGGCCTCACAAAGTAGATTCTCTGTTTCTCAGGCCATTTTTTTGTAAAATTGCATGCGGGCGAGCATTTTTTTTATTTTATTTTTTATTTCAGTAATTACTTTTTTGCCATCAAAAGTTCTTGTTCCAGGTTCAAGTTTTAGGGTCTCATAATCTACAGAATAGCATGGGTGGTGATGCATTTCATCCCTTGAGTGCAAGAAGGCTTTGTAGCCACAGACACCTAGGTGTAACTCTGAACAAAACCTGTACATGGAATGATCATATTGATCTCGTATGTTCCAAAGCTTGGACGCGTGTTGACATGATTAGGTCACACAAGTTCACATTTGATCGCAATGTCCTCGAAAAAATATATTTCGCCTTTATCAGGCCACTCTTAGAGTATGCCGACTGTGTATTTGACAACTGCCCAGCAATCCAAGCTGCTGAGCTAGAGAAAATACAAATAGCGGCAGCAAGAATAGTTACTGGTGCTACTGTAAGTACCAGTAAAACCCTCCAGTATGCTGAAACACAATGGGTCACTCTACAGGAACGACGCCGAAAGCACAAGCTCATTCAATTTTTTAAAATGTATCACAAATTAACCCCCCAATATATTTCCATCAAGGTTCCACCAACAAATTTATCCATGAATCCAACCCACAATCTCCGGGAAGTTAACAATCATCGAGTTCCCTTCTGCCACACCAACTTATACCAATCCTCCTTCATTCCGGATGTTACTAACCAGTGGAATCGAATTCCCTCATCGATTAGGGAAAATCCCTCCCTTCCCAATTTCAAAAGGCACTTAAATAGTGCGAACCGCCGACCACCCACGTTCTACTCAGGGGCCAAATGTCGAGCAGCACAAATTTATCACTGTAGACTAAGATTACATTGTAGCAGCATCAACGCCCATTTATACAACAATCACATCTCGGCGTCTCCCCTTTGCCAGTGCGGTGATTTAGAGACAACAGAGCATTTCCTGCTCCGTTGTCCAATCTTTGACGTTGTACGGAATTCTACAATCCACACTTTACCATTCCCTGTAGACCTCTCAACATTACTGTATGGTTCTGAACATCTGGATAACACCGAAAATTCACTTGTATTCCGTGTTGTACATGATTTTATCTCACAAAGTGGTCGTTTCCGATGAGGCATTAACGTTAAGCTTCGGCCTTATTCGCCACGCCGTTGTTATTCTTAAGTTTATTCCTTTGTCTCTGATACTTTGTCAGCAGTCTATATATAGAAAATATGAATTTCTTCTCCCTCCTGCCACACGTTCTGGCTAATAGTTGGAAGGTGTTACATGACTGGGCTTTTCCATATAACACGCATTGCTGACTTCAGTGTCACAACGTGTCACGGAGAGGTGCTGTCATTGCTGGTTGTATGTCGGTGTCCCATAGCAAGCGACATTTTGGACTGTGAAACAACAGGAATTATTTGTTTCTTTCATAGATGTTATAATCCCAGTTTGATGCTCTATTATTTTCTAAGCGGCTAGCAATGACAGCACTATCTCTGATGCAAACAGTTCCATAGGTTGCTCTAGTAATGATGTAGCAATAGTATAATTGAACTTGGTTTGGTTTCAGTACTTTACCTTCACCTCTTTATTCTCTCTCTCTCCTTCTTTCCCACTAACCGTCCAGTACTTTGTCCTTCTCTCTATTCTAGTATTGGTCTCTTCTTCTTTTGCCCTGTTTAAGCAATATATTACGTTGAAAATATTACTTCCACCTAACTTAGTAACTGATTTAAACTTACTGGGAGACAGCTCACATAAGCTTATAGCTTCCTGCTGAATCCCAACACTATATTAACTGTAATTGTACCAAATGCATTGTTGTTATACATACAATTTTGTCAATTCCTTCGTTTCTTTATTCTTCATTATTACGTTTTTGTATGTATTGTACCACAATTTGTTTTTCATAAATAAAATATTGTTTAAACTAAGAAGGCTTTGCAATGCTAAAGCATTGCAAAGCCTTCTTGCACTCAAGGGACAAATTCATCAATTTTTTTAACTTCGGTAAAATATCAGACATAAACCATTTAATTTTTATTTTTTTCAAGTTTAAATTGGTTATAAAAAGAGAGCATGCGGCAGCCAAAAGGACCATGTGGGAGGGCCTGAGAAACAGATTTTTTTGATTTTTTTAGGCCTAATCAGCCAATTACCATGTCAAACACAGAGATGTAAGTTTTCAGGTTTTTTCCTGAATTGAGGTTTTTTCACAAAAATTGATCCTCCAGTTCAGCATTTTATGTAAATTTATAACAAGCCTTGTATACTTTTCCAAAATCAAATTCTTTACTTTTCTTAAACCCAAAGGCTTATTTCCAAGATTTTTTAAGTGTACACCACTCAAAACAAAAACATTCTTGAGTTTGTTGTCAAATCAAGCCATGGCTGCTAGCCATGGCTTGATTTAACAACAAACTCTAGAAAATTATGGCTTTCCATGTACTGGCACTATACCCTTACAAGAACCCTATTTTAGTTTAAACAATATTTATTCATGAATTATAATATTATACATACAGGTAAATGATAATTACATAATGTTCATGGAGACTTGTAATACAGGTGTATGCATAAAGGTATTTCAACATAGTTGATATACAAGTTGTATGGGTGGGATTCAGCAGTAAGCTATAAGCTTATGTTAAGCTGTCTCCCAAGAAAGTCTGAAAAAAATTGCAGGTAGTTGCTTGCACTATGTAAAATATTGTTTAAACATGAAATGGGGGTATACAAAAAGAGAGAAGAGAGAAAGAGAGAGAGGGAGAGAGAGAGAGAGAGAGAGAGAGAGAGATATATATATAGTTTCAACCAAACTGAGCTCAACGCACACCCGACAAATGAGAGTTATTATACGCAACCTCAGAGAATATGCTGCTAGCGGTGTCATTAAAGCGGACTCACCCGGGATCCACACCTGAGCCGCCATTAACGCGCGTGCATCTAGCATTTACAAACTATCAATCAAATTTAATCTATTAAAAGCCACAAAAAATCTACATCTTGTTTATCCTAGACTTCCTAGATCGATGCACGCGAGGAAACACAGCCCAGGCGCGGAGCCCGAATTGCCCACGACGGCTCCGTCGTAGCCTGGCGTCCTGTGGCACTAACGCTCAGAATGCAAATAAGGCTGCATTATTCACACTTCAGATGCATGTACTATCCACAATTTGAGAAACGTGCATAGCCGCGCCCACCGGCAGGACCGACAAGCCCCCCCTCCCCTCCCCCCAAACAACGGATGCGGGGGAGCAACACCTGTCACACCACAAATGCCACCCCCCTCACCCACCACCGAGAAGAGAGCAGCCAACCAGCCCCGACAACGGCCGCGGCCACACTCGACTCCCAAACCGTCGACACCAAAGACATATATTCCGTGCTGGAAAGTCATCACATCAGTCACAAATGTTTGAATAACGAATACGTGAAATGATGATAAATCATTCCCCAAAGAACTACAAATGGAAATGACTCACTGGAAGCGCCCACTCAGTGTGATATAATCCTGTACAATTCCGAATACAAGCGCATTTTTAGAGTTGTCCAACCATTCAGACCCAAACAGAAGCGTGGAGAGGTCAAATGTGAAAGGCAATGTATTGATTGTTGAGTCGCGTGCAGCATCATGTATTGGACAATACAGGAGAAAATGTTCAGTTGTCTCTGGGTCACCACACTGGCACAGTGGGGATGACGATAGATGGTTGTCATAGAGGTGGGCATTGATACCGCTACAATGCAAGCGTAGCCTACAATGATAGATTTGTGCAGCACGGGATTTAGCACCAGTGTAAAATATCGGTGGTCGTTGGTTTGCGCTATTTAAGAACCTTTTAAAATTTGTGAGGGAAGAATTTTCTTTTACCGAGGTTGGTAATCTGTTCCACTGATTGGTAACATCCGGGATAAATGAGGATTGGTATAAGTTAGTGTGGCAGAAGGGAATACGGTGGTTAATTGCAGATCGGAGATTGTGACTTTGATTGATGGATGCACTGATGGGGGGAACTCTGATAGAGATATATGGAGGTGTTAGCTCATGATACATCTTGAAGAACTGAGTAAGCTTGTGCTTACGGCGTCTTTCTTGTAGTGTATCCCATTGAACTTCAGTATAGAGGAGGCTTCTACTGGCGCTCACAGTGGCACCAGTAACTATTCTTGCTGCCGCTATCTGTATTTTCTCCAAGTCAGCTGCTTGCATTGCTGAGCAGTTGTCCCAGACACAGCCAGCATATTCTAATAGAGGTCTAATGAAAGCAAAATATATTCGTTCGAGGACTTTTCGTTCAAGAGTAAACTTGTGGGCTCTAAGTATATCGATACGTGACCAAGCTTTAGAGCAAACGTGGTCAATATGGTCATTCCACGTACAATTTTTGTTCAATATTACACCTAAGTGCTTATGACTGGTAACCTCAGTAATTCCTGTTCCACTTAGATATAAGGGTGGATGTCCAGGAACATTAATTTTACGGGATATTAGCATAGTTTCTGTTTTTTGAGCACTGAACTCAACCAGCCATGTTTTGGCCCAATCTTCGATTGTTGCCAAATCACGATTGATTAAGACTGCAGCTTGATCAGGATTCTCTACTATGAGATATAAGGATGTATCGTCTGCAAATAGACGAATGCTGCTCAGTAAATTTTCCGTAATGTCGTTAATGTATATCAGGAATAAGAGTGGGCCCAGAATGGAACCTTGTGGAACACCAGACGTTACTTGTCTCCAGGAGGACACCTCAGAGGCTACCACAACCCGCTGATACCGGTCAGAGAGGTAAGATTTTAAAAAACAAAGTAGATCGCCAGATATCCCTATTTTCTCAAGCTTGTGAATAAGACCAACATGCCATACCTTATCAAACGCTTTACTGACATCACAAAAAACAACTCTAACTTCTTTACCGTCGTCAAGGGCATGACAAAATTCATCATAGAGATCTGTCAGTTGTAATACCGTTGAGTCACCTGGGGTAAACCCTGACTGGAACTGGCTCAGTATATTGTTATCGCATAGGAAATGCCATAATCTTTTAAACACACACTTTTCAAGTAACTTGCCAGTACAGCTAATTAGTGATATCGGGCGATAATTGGTAACAGCATTAGAAGGTTTCTTTTTTAATACCGGCACCACATTGGCTTTTTTCCATAATTGTGGAAAATAACAGTTTTTTAAAAGGATATTAAATAATGTCGTAAGTGGTACACATAATGAACTTCTGCATTCCTTCAGGAGCCGTGGACTTATGAGGTCAGGGCCGGACGCCTTCGATATCTTAATACTCTTCATTGCTTCATACACTTCAGTGCTTACTAAAATTATTTTATCAAATGAATGCAGGACTGGTTCAGATGAGTCGGGTAAAGTTGCATTTGTGTCATCCAATGTTGAAATGGAACAGAAGTATCCGTTGAACACTTCCGCCTTCTCAAGATTGGTTGAATAGAGTTTATTCAAGTGATTTAAAGTTGGGATTTCTGGGGTATTTCTACTGATAAATGTTTTTAAGGTTTTCCACCACTCCGACGATGATGTATTTGGGCAACTCAATGTTGATTGAACTTTTGAAATATACGTGGCTTTGGCCTTCCTAACTGCTGATACGACCTCATTACGTTTACGTTTATATTTATCCCAGTCGTACGGTAAACCTGAGCGCTTTGCTCTGCGATATAATCGGGTCCTTTGCCTAATCAGTAAGCGAATCTGGTTATGCATCCATTTGGGTTGATTGGGCCTGGAAGTTATATCTTTGTTGGGGATGAATTTAGATGCCGTGTTAAGTAGGATCTCGGTAAAGTTAGAGATTACAGTGTCTAGACATGAATTATCGAACAGGCTATTCCAGTCTACACTGTTGAAGGCGTTGTTCAAAGCATTGTAATCCCCTTCCGGATACAGCCAAATGCGTCTCCTAAAGTGTTTGGACGTTGTTTTTTTAAATTCAACCTCAATTGAAATTGGGCAATGATATCGAGACATGTCAGGAATAAGGGGCTCTAGAACTTCACATTCTAGTACAGGAACTGTATCACTTACAGCAAACAGATCAATCAGTGTAGCAGATGACTCAGTAAAGCTCGTTGGTTCTTCCACAAGCTGCCTCAGATTAAAATAGTTGCTTAATTCACGGAAATGTCCTCGGGAGGAACCATTTTGGTTTTCATTAAAATCCCCAGTAATGATTAGGTCAGAGATTGAAGTATCTTTGGCTCTATCAACAGAAGCTGTAATGCTATCCCAGATATCTGAAGTACTATTGGGTGGTCGGTAGAATACTCCAACTAGTATTGATTTACTGTAATTTGTAAACACCTCAGCCCAAAGGCACTCAGTGTTATTTACCTCGAGGTCAGTTCTACGCCGAAAGCACAAGCCATCCTTTATGTACATGGCAACGCCCCCTCCCCTCGATAAGCGGTCACGCCGCAATGGTTCCTGGAAGCCACTAATCATTATATCAGATATTTGGTCGCAGCTTTGAAGCCAAGTCTCGGTGAAGGCTAGTATGTCATATGATGACGATTCATACTCTATAATGTTCAATTTTGGCTTGAGGCTTTGAATGTTCATATGGAAGATTTTCAATGAATTTTGGCTACAAGAAGTGTTTACGGAGGCAGGCCCAGGGTTTAATTCAATGTCCCCGGACAATAACAAGAGTGGGGCCAGGAACAATGCTACCAAAATTGTAAGATGCCACATATCGGACTCGATTAGTTTTGGAGCCATTGAGTTTGGTGTCAGTGGGGTTCTAGCACCTCCTCCAAGAAAGTTGGGTCTCGTAAATTCCACACACCTATCAAGTGGTTGATCTTGTGAATCGGAAAGATGAAACAAGGCTGACAGCACAGTTAAGCTAACCTGAAGACTGATCCCTACACTGCGCAAATACAAATACGTTAGAAGACACAGGGACTGCTCCTTGCTTAGTTTTCGTTTGAGGTCACAGACATATATTGCAGTACTGAATGTACCAATCCGGGCACGGTAGGAATCTAGACTACACACTATGTAATTTGTGGATGGTAAAATCTGCACGGTGCCCGGAGACTGGTAACTTTCAATAACACGACTATTCTACATTGGTAAGAGTTGAGCTCAGATTGGTTACGAGAAGGTTTGGGTTTGAAGAAGAGTGGATAGAGCAGCTTTGAAATGGGGTATAAAAAAATAATGGTAGAATATACGAATAACGTATTGAAAAAGCATCCCATGAAGCAATCTGATATGAAATGCTTAAACTCAAAGTCAAGCACCATTAGTTATTAAGTGGATGTTACATATGGAGAAATTGAAGAATGATTGGATTTTGTATTGTAAACCAAGGGCAAATTATGGAGAGAAGCATTTGGAAATATATACGTGTAAACTTATTTGACACGTCCATACACCTGCGCACACCCTCACACACATGCACGACCACAAACACACACACACACATCCGTCAACACTACTACTGTTAACTAAACCAAAACAGCCGCTCAGTCCGGATGTCCATTCCCTCTGTACAGCCCCACACCCGACAAGTCAGTGCATGCATACTCTGACATAAATACCTTTGTATAGATACACTGACAGACAGCCAGACACTCACATGTATCTTCACATGCACATACATATGGAGCTACATGTGCACCTCCGACAGCCCGCCAGTATATTTATCTATCCTTATATACATCAGGAGGAAAATGTTAAAGCATAGTTACGCACAGTATTTAATCTCGAGCAAGAGTCGGCAAGATTTATGTAGTCTGGCAAGCAATCTTTTACTTCCAAATCCAGAAAAATAAGGACACCTGGAAGAGTGAAGGAGAACGGAAGGCCCTTCCGACACGAAATGTCGAAAGTTGTCAAGAAGGGCTGCCTGTTACAATGCAGTGGTAAGCAAGTGGGATTCACCCCATACCATGAAAAACATTCCATCTTGCAACAAATGTGTGTATTCTAGGAAAAGATTAGTCAGTAATAGTAATAATAATTATAACAATCAATAATAATAATAATGGTTATAATAATAATAATAATAATAATAATAATGGCACTTGCAAGACGGTGGAACCCTATTTTAAAGGTAGATAGGCAGTTTCAGAATTTTTCAATGACTCTCACTTACATCTCTGCAAATAATTGAACAGCTGTTCATGACCTGAACATACAATCGGTTCAACACTACATAGAAGCAATAATTTCTGAATGGGCCAACATTAGGTGGTGCCCAATCCAGTACATCACTTAGTATTTTGGGTGGCTGGTTTCATATACACATCTCCCAATAGAACCCTGGGAAGTGGAGCACTGCTTCTTTACTTCATTTAATACTGGCTAAATTGTCAAAACAATGCGAGGAATTGAACCGCAAGCACACATTGTCAACATAGAACATACAGTGTATTACCAATGTCATTTGGAATCGCGTGTGATGCATGATTCCAAATGACATTGGTAATACACTCATATTTTACAGTGGATAATGTCAGGGCTACATACATGTGTAATACATGTAAGAGTTCGTACAAAACCCAAGCGACAGGGACTACATCTCACTTCGGGTACACTTCAGTAAGAAGCATCCATCACTTCATGATAAGGCAAAATTGGACGATGCCAAGCTGAAAGTCAAGAAGGGTGTGAAGCAATTACAGGTACATACAGATTCTTTGTCTCCTATTCAACCATGTGTTCAAGTGTGCTGCATTGTTTACCACACAAACTTTTGAATGTTAGCATGAATATGTGGATAAATCATCAGTGCAATGCCAAAACAACCCTAGTGTGGCTATTTTTAGCTGCGACGAGCAGCTCTATATGTGGCAATGTCGGTCAGTCTGTCACCAACGAGTTTAAAAAACACCATAACTCCTCAAATACTTGATGGAATGACACCATACTTGGTATGCAAGTGTATCTTCATGATGTCTACACCCTCTCAATAGTGCATGTCATTCGGATAATTTCTGTCACATTTATGGACTTGTCACCATTTTTTGTCACCAACAAGTTTTAAAACACCATTGGCGTTGCACGAATCGTCGCAGCTTCGGCACTGTTACAGTGCTTTTAGTTACCTTGAAATATTGCGTATGAAACCACACTTGGACACCTGGTTTTGGCTAACTTGGTTCATGTTCGGTCGACTTGGAACATTTTTTTGGCAAGTTCGAGTTGAAAGTTGAGTCGAAAAAAAAAAAACATATTCGCAGGGTCCTACCTCATACCAAGGTTGCAGTCATAATATAGCCAAAAATGCTGAACGTGACCTTAAACACCAATAAATAAATTCATATAGACATCTGAATTTCATTGCGTTGTCGACCTAGTTTGCCACCTATGTGGTGTCGCCCTTTATTGACCTCCACTTCTTCAAAACCCATACAAAATAAAAGTGCATTGCCACAGAAAAGCAGATTTCAGATAAGTTTGGGGTAAAATCTTTAATCTTTTAACTGGTTTTGTTATAATTTAGTTGAAGATGATTATTAGAGACTTGCCTATTATTCACGTGAATCGCATGCTCATAGCAGTGCTCTTAAAAAACTTGACCAGTGGCATAGATACAGGGGCGGGGAGGGGGATCCTACCCCAAAATTAAATATTTTGTTAGAAAATTTTCAGCTCGTCCTAAAAATATGAGGCTTTTTGTTGGTAAAATTTGGCAAAATAGAAGTAAAAGTATTGATATTTGAGCTAAAACATATGTTTCGCTAAATTTTATATACCCACCCCTAAGCAAAGAAAAAAAGATATCTATCTCTTGTACACTCCAGCACATGACAAGAAGGCAACACTTAAATATACAATAACATATATATTTTTATACTGTACCAATGACCCAGACTTAGCTGGTGCTAACTCTAACAAAACCAGGGCCAAACACAAATTTTGCCCCCCAATCCCCAAAATTTGCATCCAAAACAAAAAGAAATCATGTCCTAAAGGACCTCCATACTACGCCTCTACTGCGCATACGCAGTGATGCAGACGTCCCGAAATTGGTGCCAATTATCATTCTCTGTTTGGCCCTTCATCAGTCAACATCTCACTGATCTTTGTGCTTGTAAATCTCAGTTTAAACGATGCCAGACATGTAATTTTTGGAGAAAATGTGATTCTAAGGAGGATAGAAGGAGGAGAGGAAAAAGAAGTGACAAAAAATAATCAGGGCTGTACTTAAAATTTTTTGATGAAATTATGTTAAGTTGCCTATTTTCGAGGCATGGGCCTCTTGTCATTCTTGCTAAATGTTGCACTGCTTATTCAGTGTTTCCTCTCCCCTAGCCTTCTAAAGTCCCCCCTTGCAATTCTCCCATGCTTTTGGCATATTTTTGAGAAAGTTCATTTCTAAAATTTCCTGGGAGAGTTGCTTGGTTACAGAATGTTTTCTGTTGTTTTCCCCATAGTTACGTTTTCACCCATGGGTGTATAACGTTTGTGTTCTGCATCTTCCATCTGATGTTCTGCAGATTCTCCCCTGGGAGTCTCTGTTTTGCATCAGATAGAGTGTAATTTGATGACTGATTCCGGGCCAGTTTTTTCAGTGCCTGGAGTCATGTTTTCTGGTGTTTTACACTGTTTGTTTTCATTGGCAACAGCCTTTTTTGAGGGGGGCTGTTTGCCTTTGCTGTAGTTTATCTCATTATAAGATACATTTATATTATCCGTAAGTGTCTCATTAATTATTTAATATAAATTTAAAATTTTTGACCACACTTTGCCATCGGATCCATCGGGGCTCAACGTTACTTTTCAGCAACTTGGGCTTCGCTGAAAAAATATTTTTTCAAAATTTGATATGTAATTGTTTTTTCATTTATTAATGGATCATGTTATTATGTCTTTGTGTCAGGGGTTTTTGCGAGTAACTAGGACTTGTTGTTGTTCTTTCACAATGAAGGGACTTTGTTCAAATTGTAATAGGAAGAAATCTTCCTCTGACTTTCATGATCATTGTATTAATTGTAGTCAGTGTTCTCGCATTAATCCCTGTCCTATATGTGAATATTGGGATGAGAAACATTGGAAACGTGTGTCACGATATGTTGTTTCTGGAGAAAGGGCTATGCCGGCTCTTTCTCCGCAAGGTCACTCTACTCTCTCAGTTTCTATTTCAGAGGAACAAGAACAGGGTGATGTTTCCATGTTATCTTCTACAAGTGTGCGTCCGTCGTCACAAATGAATTCAGAGCTAGCGGCAAAAGTGCTCATGGAGATTAGACAAATGTCGTCGGCTAGCTCGCCCGGTGTAGCATCCATTCACCGAATGGTTCGGCAGCCGGGTTCATCCGATGCGGTCCAGGAGGAAATTTTGGGTGATGCGAGCACTATAAACATAATAGATGCACACCCAGTGACGGCGGATAGTAAGCGAGAACGGCACAAAATGTGTCTAGCGGAGCATACGTCCGTCGCTCGGGACGCTCCGTTGTATAAGCAGTCCGCGGAGACTGTTAAGGCTTCCTCTTCTCGTCAGCGCACACGACCGCACCTTGGCTGCGTGACCGCCGATATATTACCAGCTTCGCCGATCAAGGATTCTTCGGCGACCAGGTCACACCATCCGGCAGCCAGGGATTCGAGACCGATGGACTCCGGACGTTCGCATAGGAAAAGTATGCGGGAGCCATCTGATGCGGAGCTGCCCTCGGCGAAGCGGCAAAAGACTGCACCTCCGCAGGTCTCGACGCCGGACATTCTTGTGCAGATAGCACAGCTTATCGCAGCATCCCAGCAGCCGACTGAAACGGTGTCGGATCGAGAATTATCCGACGGCGCTGGGTCGGTACGCTCCGTCGAAGCATCGGGGGCGGACGACCGGGAACATCATGAGGTCCGACCGGATGGTGAAAGGGATACGGATGACTTGGAGCTATCCCTTTCGGAACAACATAAAGCTGCCGTGGACTTCATCCGGCACTTTCTCCCTCAAGTTGTTCCGTCGGGCCAGACTGCTGCGGTTCCGGACAAGAGGATTATAGCGTCATTGGACTCTGAATTTTTTGAGTGGTTCAGGGACATCGCTCCCGAGTTTCCGTCGCAGTCCAATAATGTTGCAAGAACATTTGAATTATTGAACGACGCTATATTTAAACTTGCTTCCCAGATGGGGAAAGCAGGTTTCTTGTCCGCTAATACTCTCAACCTGCCTTTCATTAATGCAAGGAATAAATTCGATACGGCAGGACAGGGTATACCGAGAGTTCCTCTGCGTATGGACGACAAGGCGGAAGACTTAGAGCTATCATTACCGTCGTCGGCTTCTATTCCAACCGCGGTGTTGGAAACAGCTATTGCGTCTAACAGAGCCAATTTAGATGCCTTATCTTACGCAGATCACCTTACTAAGGCGTTATCACTGCGCCTTCAAGGGAAAGAGTTTCAGGATATACAATCCTCTTTAAGACTTCTTTCAAGGGCAGTAGCTTATTCCACGTGTAACTCCGCCCTTTCAGTGGCAAATCTGGAGTTGGTTAGATGTGACGCAGCCCTAGCTACATCCACACTAGTGGATACTAAGGTGAAGAACTCTCTTAGAGTCGCTTCGGTCTCAGGAGAACTTCTCTTTGACGGCAAGCTTTCTGCTATTTATGATAAAATTACAAAGAAAGCTTCGGATTCTCTGTTGTTCAAATCTGCTTCTAAGAAGTCGGATACAGCAGACAAGAATAAGACAGGCACTTCTGGGTCTAATGCGCCCAAGACAGGTTCCTATAGAGGTTCCGGTGCGTCCTCTTGGTCTTATTCGAGAGACCGTCAGGGTAGCGACTCTCGTTCGGGACGTCCTTCAGGCCGGGACAATCGGTCGGATGCCCCGAGGTTGACGGGGCGAGGTGTGGGCCGTGGAGGACGTGGTTTCTCCTACCGCAGGCCTCGCAGGTCCAGGAGGTGATGGCTTAAACCTCTATCGCGTACCGGTTGGCGGAAGGTTGTCGAGCTTTTCACAAGAATGGGCGTCGATTACGGACGACCCTTGGGTGAGAGGAGTGACTTCGGAAGGTCTAAAGATATCCTTCAAACGAAAGCCTCCATTAACTCGAAGTCCAAAGTGGCCTCATCTTCCGTCAAATCCGCAGAAAAGAGACGCTCTGTTATCAGAGGTGCAGTCTCTTTTAATTAAGAATGCGGTAGAGGTCGTAGAAAACCAGGAATCTCCGGGATTCTACAGCCATCTGTTTCTGGTTCCGAAACCAGACGGCTCGTTCCGTCCAGTCATAGATTTGAGCTGGATAAACAAGCTGATCGTCGCTCCGAAGTTTTATATGGAGACGATTCGGTCGGTCAGAGCGAGTATTCGGGTGAACGATTATGCAACAAGCATAGATCTCAAAGATGCGTACTTTCACGTCATGGTACATCCGACATTCCGAAAGTACCTACGCTTCGCAGTCCTAGGAGTGGTGTATCAATTCCGGGCGATGTGCTTCGGATTGAATCTAGCACCCTGGGCTTTCACTCGGGTAATGAACTCGGTAATGATCTATTTCCGAGCTCATTCGTCTGCGGTAACGTCGGCCTACCTGGACGACATTCTTCAGAGGTACGGCAATGAGTTAACGCTTCAGAACGATGTTCAGAATCTTCTTCTATTGCTCCGACGTCTCGGTTTTATAGTAAACGAGGAGAAGTCGGATCTGGTGCCGTCCAAGTCATTCACTCATCTGGGAATGAGCTTCGAGACGCACAACAATCTCGTTCGTCTGCCGTTAACCAGAGCGAAATTAGTCAGTTGTTACGCTCGCTATTGTCTGCACGCAGACAAAGTCACGACGAGAGAATTTATGAGACTGATAGGTCTGTGTGGAGCCGCCGCGGATCTCATTCCGATGGGGCAGTTACGCACACGTCCTCTTGAAATTTTCTTGACTCAGAATTGGAGTGCGAAAATTCATTCGCTCGATGTAAACGTTCTCTTGTCAGATCAAGTGAAACAAGAGATTCAGACTTGGGCAAACATTCAGTGGTTAACTCAGGGAGTTCCGCTGCAGTTGCCGGATCCGAGTTTTACCATTATGACGGATGCCAGTCAAACAGGTTGGGGTGCATCATTAATCCCAACGGATTCGAGATGCCAGGGTCTTTGGGATCCGCAATTCCTGTGCAAGCACATAAACATCAAGGAAATGATGTCAATTTGGCTTGCGTTACGTCACTGGATGGACATTATTCACAATGCTCATGTCGAAATCCTATCCGACAATACGACAGTAGTGGCGTATATACGGACTCAGGGAGGCACTCATTCAGTTCCGTTGTTCAATCTAACGGAAAGAATCCTTCTGTTTGCACTAGAACATCACGTTCTTCTTTCGGTCCGTCACATACCGGGTCGTCTGAATGTGCTAGCAGACTCCCTTTCACGAAAGGGTCGCTTGTTGCCGTCGGAGTGGACTCTCAACAAACAAGTATTCAATCAGATTTGCTACCAATGGGAACGGCCAATGATAGACTTACTTGCGACACATCTCAACAATCAGTTGCAGACGTATGTGTCTCCGTGTTCGGATCCAAGAGCATTTGCAGTAGACGCTCTGTCGATCCCTTGGGACGGATTGATAGGATATGCGTATCCTCCAGCGCCGTTAATTCAACAAGTATTGCTAAAGATAAAACAATCTCATTGCAAGATTCTGTTGGTAGCATCTCTGTCGCCACAGAGACCGTGGATAAATCTACTCAGGTGTCTGTTGTGGGACCTACCGCGAAAGCTTCCTCCACGGGAGGATCTTCTTTCGCAGGGGAAATCGTGCCAACTCCATCACAACCCGTAAGGTCTCAACCTTCACGTTTTTCCGTTGTGCGGTCCTTCTTGCATGGCAAACACTTTACAGGACGAGCAGTGGACGCGATTTCTAACTGTAGGAGGACCTCCTCTTCGCTAAACTATGCGGCTAAGTGGAAGGTTTTTCATCGTTGGTGTAGGGATCATTCTGTAGATATATTCGATCCCTCTATACCAGACATTGCAAACTTTCTAGTATACTTGTTTGACGAAATCAAACTGCAGCCTGTTACTATAAAGGGTTATAGATCTATGTTATCTGATACCTATGCACATCATGATAGTTTACAAATTGGATCTAATGTCTCTTTATCTAAGTTGGTTAGAAACTTTTCGATAAATAGACCCAGAACTCTTAGATTAATTCCTAAGTGGAATTTAGCTTGGGTTCTTCTTAAATTGAAGGAAAAGCCATTTGAACCTCTTGGGACAGTAGATTTCAAATTCTTATCTTATAAGACAGCTTTTCTCTTAGCTTTCTCTTCTGCTAGAAGAGTCAGTGAGCTTCATGCACTGTCGGTGGATGATTCTCACTATCGTAGTGTTGGGAACAATATCACCTTCACTATTAATGTGGGTTTTTTAGCTAAGAATCAGGCTCCTAATAAATATCCGGAACCTATTGTTATTAAGGCTCTTCCGTCTTCAGACGGGCGTAGGCCTTTACTCTGTCCTGTTAGAGCGTTACGTATCTATAAACAGAGATCTCAGTTTATCAGAAAGGGACGGAAACGTTTCTTTCTGTCTTTGATGCCTAATAGAAAGGACATTTCGGTCCATTCTATTGCTAGATGGATTCAATTAACTATCCGTACTGCTTATGAAAATTTATCTTCTTCTCAGCAGTCTGTGCTTAAGATTTCCGTTCATGAAGTAAGAGCTCTTGCTACTTCTTGGGCTTACGCTAATAGTATTGCTATTACAGATTTAATGAAGGCTGCTTATTGGTCTCAGCCATCCACATTCACGAATTTTTATCTCAGAAATATTGAGTCCATTTCTGGAGACCTGCATTGTTTAGGTCCGTTATCTGTTGCTCAGAATGTCGTCCACTAAACAGTTGCAACTATAGTTATGCAGGCTTTCTGTTCCGGCAGTGACTCCGTCCGGCTGCCCTCTTCGCTCTGGGCTATTTGACCCAGGGCAAGGGGAAGGGGGGGGGGGGGTGTTCCCTTAGGTCACCTGCTTTATAGTGAAAAGCAAGTGAATGTCTCCTCCAAAGTCAGTATTTCTGAGTCGCTTCCGGGATGGTTTTAAAGTGTAATATTAATGTTAAAATTCATTCATGTCTTATTTTTAAAGTGTAGCTCGGTGTGAAGCATTTGTATATGTCAAGTGTCAAACAGGCTTTAATATACAATACTCGGACACTTTTAAAAAATTATAAAGAGTCTCAATTCTCTGGACTACTTTATTTATTGGCTTACTTTAAAAATAATTAGTATAAGGGTTATACTGGATGTAAATAGAGAACATGAATATTATTGTGCTCAATTATTAAGGGTATTGTATCTTTCTAATTTAATATTAAATAAGAAAGATACATGTAAAGCCTAATACTCCTTTTCTCCTTAAGGGGTTACCTCTTTATTATATAGTTGAGCTTATTGGATTTTCCTCTATGTCCTAGGCCCTCCAGCCTGTTTACTATTCAGCTAAGTCTGGGTCATTGGTACAGTATAAAAATGTTAAAAAATTTATAGTAATTTATATATTTTTTATACTTACCAATGACCCAGATGGGGATGGCCCTCCCAGGAGTTGGGAACTCTTGCCTCCCCGCTGAGTACATAGCGCTGACCAGGCACTGCCAGTAAGAATGATAATTGGCGCCAATTTCGGGACGTCCTTGACACTGCGCATGCGCAGTGGGGGCGTAGTATGGAGGTCCTATAGGACATGATTTCTTTTGGTTTTGGATGCAAATTTTGGGGATTGGGGGGCAAAATTTGTGTTTGGCCCTGGTTTTGTTAGAGTTAGCACCAGCTAAGTCTGGGTCATTGGTAAGTATAAAAAATATATAAATTACTATAAATTTTTTAACTTTTTATTGAAAAGAGAACAATTTTCATTTTTTGTTTCAAAAATATAACTTGTGACACCTCATTGGAAGGAGCTCAACATGCCTGTTTCAGTGTGCACTCATGAGCTCCAAGGTACATATGAGTCTTTGATGTGCCTAAAAGTACAGTACATGTAGAGTGTATTATCACTAAATCACCCATGGAGTGGAGATCCCACCCAAGCAATAATTGCAAATTTGTTACAAAGCACAATGAGCAAGGTTTCAGTCAATGGACCTCCGGGTTAAACCTGGAGGTTCATTGGCTGAAACATTGCTTGTGTTTTTGTCCATATGTACAGAATTGGAAAGTGATACTTTGAGTGATAACTCCACTCTGCAAGTGATTTTCTTACAATCCACGCTCCACGTACTGTACTTGAACTCCAGGGCCTTGAAAATGCTTGAAAATTGGACTTTCTCTAAAACAAAATCATGGAAAATTCTGGAAAAATATATTCAGACAACTTCTTCACTCATTTTGATCAAAATGTGTCTTTAACCCTTAAGACCTAATTCCGACTTTGATCACATTTTACATCAATACAGTAGAACCTGCCTTGAGAGACCGTCCTTTGGGCCACACAAAAGTGGTCTCTCAAGACAGGTGGTCTCTCATAACAGGTTTCAGGTTTTCTCAAATCAGTGAATAACCAAAAACAAAATTCAGAAATGGAGAAGAATGGATTTTTGTAATTACTTTGTAGTTGTTCTTTTTTATGAAGTTTTGGTAACAAATTGAAATGGACTATGTTACAAAAAGATTTAACACAATTTATTTTTATTCCTATCTGTCACAGTTCAGGTATGTATGAAATTGTTTATTCAGCAATAATCCTAATCTTTTCACAGGGGTCTTATAAAAACATCTCAATCTTTAATGAGTTGGCAATCGAAACCCAGTTAAGAGCTTTTAATACTTTTAATTATATTAGTATAACCACAACAAATTTTTCAATTCTACAACAGGTAAAAAGTTTTTGTCATGGTTTCAGTCTTCAAAGGGGCGGTCCCTCAAGACAGGTCTATTATGGCATAAAAATACAAGTTGGTACCATCGTGCATTCGTGTTCATTTCCTCACACCATTACCGTCATCTTTGATCAGTCACATACGCTCATCGTCACCTTTCGGAAAAAAGTGAATTTTTATACTGTACCAATGACCCAGACATAGCTGGTGCTAACTCTTAAAATCTAGGGCCAAACACAAATTTTGCCCCCAATCCCCAAAATTTGCATCTAAAACCAAAAGAAATCATGTCCTGAAGGACCTCCATACTTTGCCCCCACTGCGCATGCGCAGTGTCAAGGACGTTCCGAAATTGGCGCCAATCACCATTCTTTGTTTGGCCCTCAGCTTCATCAGTCAACATCTCACTGATCTTTGTGCTTGTAAATCTCAGTTTAAAGGATGCCAGACACATAATTATTGGAGAAATGGTGATTCTAAGGAGGATATAGAAGGAGGAGAGGAAAGGAGTGACAGAAAATAATCAGGGCTGTAACTTAAAATTTTTTAATGAAATTATGTTAAGTTGCCTATTTTCGAGGCGTGGGCCTGTTGTTGTCATTCTTGCTATAAAGTTGCACTGCTTATTCAGTGTTTCCTCTCTCCTGGTCTTCTAAGTCCCCCCTTGCTATTCTCCCATGCTTTTGGCATATTTTTGAGAAAGATCATTTCTAAATTCTCTTGGGAGAATTAGCTTGGTTACAGAATGAATTCTGTTATTTTCCCCATGTTTACGTTTTCACCCATGGGTGTTTAAACGTTGTGTTCTGCATCTACCATCTGATGTTCTGCAGATTCTCCCCTGGGAGTCTCTGTTTTGCATCAGATAGTGTGTAATTTTGATGACTGATTTCGGGCCAGTTTTGTCAGTGCCTGGAGTCATGTTTTCTGGTGTTTTTACACTGTTTGTTTACATTGGCAACAGTCTCTTTTGAGGGGGGCTGTTTGCTTTGGAGTAGTTTATCTCACTATAAGATACATTATTATTATCCGTAAGTGTTGCATTAATTATTTAATATAATTTTAAAATTTTTGACCACACTTAACCTTGGGATCCATTGGGGCTCAACGTTACTTTTCAGAAACTTGGGCTTCGCTGAAAAAATATTTTTCAAAAATTATTTTGATTTTCAATTGTTTTTTCATTATTAATGGATCATGTTATTATGTATCTTTGTGTTTTGGGGTTTGTGCGAGTACTAGGACTTGTTGTTGACTTTTCACAATGAAAGGATATTGTTCAAATTGTAATAGGAAGAAATCTTCCTCTAACTTTCATGATCATTGTATTATTAATTGTAGTCAGTGTACTCGCACTAACTCCTGTTCATTATGTCAATATTGGGATGACAAACATTGGAAACGTGTGTCACGATATGTTGTTAGTGGAGAGAGGGCTATGCCGGCCCTTTCTCCGCAGGGTCACTCTACTCTATCAGTTTCTATTTCAGAGGAACAAGAACAGGGTGATGTTTCCATGTTATCTTCCGTAAGTGCGCGTCCGTCGTCACAATTGAATGCAGAGCTAGCGGCAAAAGTGCTCATGGAGATACGACAGTTGCCTAAGAAGTCCCTAGTAGGATCGACCGCGCTGTCGTCCGCTAGCTCGCCCGGTGTAGCGTCCATTCACCGAATGGTTCGGCAGCCGGGTTCGTCCGATGCGGTCCAGGAGGAAATGTTGGGAGATGCGAGCACTATAAACATTCAAGGTGCACACCCAGTGACGACGGATAGTAGGAGAGATCGGAGGAAGCCTTCTAGTCCGGTTCCTAGCTCGTCCAGGTCCATCCGGACTGCGGGCGAGAGAGGCTCCTCTCTCGTACAACAACATCTGGGACCAGATGTTGTGGTACAAAATGTGTCGTTAGCGGAGCACACGTCCGTCGCTCGGGACGCTCCGTTGTATAGGCAGTCCGCTGAGACTGCTCAGGCTTCTTCTTCCTCTCACCAGCGCACACGACCGCACCTTGGCTACGTGACCGCCGATATTCTACCAGCTTCGCCGATCAGGGATTCTTCGGCGACCAGGTCACGCCATCCGGTAGCCAGGGACACGAGGCCGGTTGACTCCGGACGTTCGCATAGGAAGAGTATGCGGGAGTCACTAGATGCGGAGCTGCCATCGGCGAAGCAGCGAAAGACTGCGCCTCCGCAGGCCTCGATGTTGGACGTGCTTGCTCAAATAGCACAACTTATCGCAGCATCCTAGCAACCGACAGAAACGGTGTTGGATCGGGAATTATCCAACGGTGCTGGGTCGGTACGCTGCGCCGAAGCATCGGGTGTGGACGACCGGGAGCATCATGAGGTCTGACCGGATGGTGAAAGGGATACGGATGACTTGGAGTTATCCCTTTCGGAACAACATAAAGCTGCCGTGGACTTCATCCGGCACTTTCTTCCTCAGGTTGTTCCGTCGGGCCAGACTGCTGCGGTACCGGACAAGAGAATTATAGCGTCATTGGACACTGATTACTTCGAGCGGTTCAAGGACATCGCTCCTGAGTTTCCGTCTCAGTCCAATAATGTCACAAGGACATTAGAATTATTGAACGATGCTATATTCAAGCTTGCTTCCAAAACAGGAAAAGCGGGTTTCTTGTCCGCCAATGCTCTTAACCTGCCTTTCATTAATGCAAGGAATAAATTCGATATGGCAGGACAGGGTATCCCGAGAGTTCCTCTGCGTATGGACGACGAGGTGGAAGACTTAGATTTATCATTACTGTCGTCTACGTCTATCCCAACCGCGGTGTTGGATACGACTATTTCGTCTAACAGAGCCAGTTTAGATGCTTTATCTTACGCAGACCACCTTACAAAGGCATTATCACTGCGTCTTCACGGGAAAGAATTCCAGGATGTTCAATCCTCTTTAAGACTTCTTTCAAGGGCAGTAGCTTATTCCACGTGTAACTCCGCCCTTTCAGTGGCAAACCTGGAGTTGGTGAGACGTGACGCAGCCCTAGCTACATCCACACTCGTGGATAGTAAGGTGAACAACTCTCTCATAGTCGCTTCGGTCTCCGGAGAACTTCTCTTCGACGGCAAGCTTTCTGCAATTTACGATAAAATTACTAAGAAAGCTTCAGATTCTCTGCTGTTTAAATCCGCTTCTAAGAAGACGGACACGGCAGATAAGAGTAAGACGGGCACTTCTGGGTCTAATGCGCCCAAGAGAGGTTCCTATAGAGGTTCCGGTGCGTCCTCTTGGTCTTATTCAAGAGACCGTCAAGGCAGCGACTGACGTGCGGGACGTCCTTCGGGCCGGGACAATCGGTCGGACGCCCCGAGGTCGACGGGATGAGGTGCGGGTCGTGGAGGACGTGGTTTCTCCTCCCGCAGGCCTCGTAGGTCCAGGAGGTGATGGCTTCAACCTCTATCGCGTTCCGGTCGGCGGAAGGTTGTCGAGTTTTTCAGAAGAGTGGGCGTCGATTACGGACGACCCTTGGGTGAGAGGGGTGATTTCGGAAGGTCTAAGATTATCCTTCAAACGAAAGCCTCCATTAACTCGAAGTCCAAAATGGACTCAACTTCCGTCAAATCCGCAGAAAAGAGACACTCTGTTATCAGAGGTGCAGTCTCTTTTAATGAAGAACGCGGTAGAGGTCGTAGAAAACCAGGAAACATCGGGATTCTACAGCCATCTGTTTCTGGTTCCGAAACCAGACGGCTCGTTCCGTCCAGTCATAGATTTGAGCTGGATAAACAAGCTGATCGTCGCTCCGAAGTTTTATATGGAGACGATTCGATCGGTCAGAGCGAGTATTCGGGTGAACGATTATGCTACAAGCATAGATCTCAAAGATGCATACTTTCACGTCATGGTACATCCGACATTCAAAAAGTATCTACGCTTCGCAGTCCTAGGAGTGGTGTATCAATTCCGGGCGATGTGCTTCGGATTGAACCTAGCACCCTGGGCTTTCACTCGGGTAATGAACTCGGTAATGATGTATTTCCGAGCTCATTCGTCTGCGGTAACGTCGGCCTACCTGGACGACATTCTTCAGAGGTACGGCAACGAGTTAACGCTTCAGAACGATGTGCAGAATCTGCTTCTATTGCTCCGACGTCTCGGTTTTATAATAGACGAGGAGAAGTCGGATCTGGTGCCGTCCAAGTCATTCACACATCTGGGAATGAGCTTCGAGACGCACAACAATCTCGTTCGTCTGCTGTTAACCAGAGCGAAATTAGTCAGTTGTTACGCTCGCTATTGTCTTCACGCAGACAAAGTCACAGCGAGGGAGTTCATGAGACTGATAGGTCTGTGCGGAGCCGCTGCGGATCTCATTCCGATGGGGCGGTTACGCACTCGTCCTCTCCAAATTTTCTTGACTCAGAATTGGAGTGTGAAAATTCATTCGCTCGACATTCTATTGTCAGAACAAGTGAAACGAGAGATTCAGACTTGGGCAAACATTCAGTGGTTAACTCAGGGAGATCCGCTGCAGTTGCCGGATCCGAGTTTTACGATTATGACGGACGCCAGTCAAACAGGTTGGGGTGCATCATTGATCCCAACGGATTCGAGATGCCAGGGTCTTTGGGATCCGCAATTCCTACGCAAGCACATAAACATCAAGGAAATGATGTCAATTTGGCTTGCGTTACGTCATTGGATGGACATTATTCACAATGCTCATGTCCAAATCCTGTCCGACAATACGACAGTAGTGGCGTATATACGGAACCAGGGAGGCACTCATTCAGTTCCGTTATTCAATCTAACGGAAAGAATCCTTCTGTTTGCTCTAGAACATCAAGTTCTACTTTCGGTCCGTCATATACCGGGTCGTCTGAACGTACTAGCAGACTCCCTTTCACGAAAGGGTCGCTTGTTGCCGTCGGAGTGGACTCTCAACAAACAAGTATTCAATCAGATTTGCTACCAATGGGAACGGCCAATGATAGACTTATTTGCGACACATCTCAACAATCAGTTGCAGACGTATGTGTCTCCGTGTCCGGATCCAAGAGCATTTGCAGTAGACGCTCTGTCGATCCCTTGGGACGGAATGATAGGATATGCGTATCCTCCAACGCCGTTGATTCAGCAAATATTGCTAAAAATAAAACAATCTCAATGCAAGATTCTGTTGGTAGCATCTCTGTCTCCACAGAGACCGTGGATAAATCTACTCAGGTGTCTGTTGTGGGACCTACCGCGAAAGCTTCCTCCACGGGAGGATCTTCTTTCGCAGGGGAAACCGCGTCAATTTCATCACAACTCGCAAGGTCTTAACCTTCACGTTTTTCCGTTGTGCGGTCCTTCTTGCATGGCAAGCACTTTACAGGACGAGCAGTGGACGCGATTTCTAACTGTAGGAGGACCTCCTCTTCGCTAAACTATGCGGCTAAGTGGAAGGTCTTTTGTCGTTGGTGTAGGGGTCATTCTGTTGATATTTTCGATCCCTCCATACCAGACATTGCAAACTTACTAGTATACTTGTTTGACGAAATCAAACTGCAGCCTGTTACTATTAAGGGTTATAGGTCTATGTTATCTGATATCTATGCACATCATGATAGTTTACAAATTGGATCTAATGTCTCTTTATCTAAGTTGGTTAGAAACTTCTCGATAAATAGACCCAGAACTCTTAGGTTAATTCCTAAGTGGAATTTAGCTTGGGTTCTTCTTAAACTGAAGGAAAAGCCATTTGAACCTCTTGGGACAGTAGATTTCAAATTTCAAGGGGGGGGGGGGGGGCGGGTGTTCCCTTAGGTCACCTGCTTTATAGTGAAAAGCAAGGGAATTCCTCCTCCGAAGTCAGTATTTCTGAGTCGTTCCCGGGATGGTTTTAAAGTGTAATATTAATATTAAAAATTCATTCATGTCATGTTTTTAAAGTGTAGCTCGGTGTGAAGCATTTGTATATGTCAAGTGTCAAACGGGCGTTAATATACAATCCTCGGACACTTTTAAAGAATATAAAGAGTCTCAATTCTCTGGACTAACTTTATTTATTGGCTTACTTTAAAAATAATTAGTATAAGGGTTATACTGGATGTTAATAGAGAACATGAATGTTATTGTGCTCAATTATGAAGGGTATTGTATCTTTCTAATTTATCATAAATAAGAAAGATACATGTAAAGCCTAATACCCCTTTTCTCCTTGAGGGGTTGACTCTATATTATATAGTTGAGCTTATTGGATTTTCCTCTATGTCCTAGGCCCTCCAGCCTTTTTACTATTCAGCTATGTCTGGGTCATTGGTACAGTATAAAAATGTAAAAAAATTTATAGTAATTTATATATTTTTTATACTTACCAATGACCCAGACGGGGATGGCCCTCCCAGGAGTTGGGAACTCGTACCTCCCCGCTGAGTACATAGCGCTGACCAGGCACTGCTTGCAAGAATGTTGATTGGCGCCAATTTCGGAACGTCCTTGATACTGCGCATGCGCAGTGGGGGCAAAGTATGGAGGTCCTTCAGGACATGATTTCTTTTGGTTTTAGATGCAAATTTTGGGGATTGGGGGGCAAAATTTGTGTTTGGCCCTAGATTTTAAGAGTTAGCACCAGCTATGTCTGGGTCATTGGTAAGTATAAAAAATATATAAATTACTATAAATTTTTTAACTTTTAATCATATTTCTGAGCACTAAAAGAGTTTAACTTACAATAACACTA
This sequence comes from Pictodentalium vernedei, assembly GCA_031216915.1. Classification (NCBI taxonomy): domain Eukaryota; kingdom Metazoa; phylum Mollusca; class Scaphopoda; order Dentaliida; family Dentaliidae; genus Pictodentalium; species Pictodentalium vernedei. Next base: position 515,600,715 of record CM062297.1, read on the forward strand.
TAGTATACAAAATTGCTGAAGGATGTCTCAATTCACAAGAATGTCTACTACAAACACTCAGATGAAAAGAATGGAAGAGATTAAAGAAAGGGGGAAGGAAAAGAAAGAGAGAGGGAAAGAGCAGCCAGAAGGGGATCCTCAAACGATTATAAGGTAAGCAATTCTAGCCAAAGTTTAGTTTCTGGGGGGCAGGGAAAGCAGGATTTGATCGAGTTCCCTAAAGCCTCGTTCTTGGATCAGTTAGAAAAACTTACGGCTGAAATTGCTGATCTAAAAAAGGTAATTAAAGAGAAGGATGCAATGATTGCTGGTATGATTAGAGGGAGTTTCACCCCGTCATATCCTATATCTCCTGTTAAGGAACATACTCAACTTAATTCGTCGTAGGGATGTATTATTCGAAAAGTTATCTCCCCCTGTGAATACTGGAGTCTGACTGTAATGTAATTAGCATTGATCCACTGAAAGGTGTGAATAAAATCTTGTTTGTCGGGAAATCGTTTTCTCAAGCGGCGAGAGAAGTAAGTTGAGAATGAAGGCGTCAGACAGTTTATTGTGCAATCATTTAAGAGAATTGTTAATTTGATTACAATAATCGAGAATTGTTTTGATTTTGAGAATGTTGGTACTTTACACTGTCCTCTCAACTACGATGTTGGGGTGGGGGTATAGAAACGGGACAGGTTTATCGGGGGAGGGAAGAGGAAGAGATTTCGAAGATTTTAACATCAATGGCAAGCAGAAGTCACGCATGAAAAATAATGCGTCAGCGGTTTTATCAGAACTTAGGTGGATCATTTGAGTGACCGTTGTGAGATCAAGGCAGGGGCGCCGAATCAACGAGGGTCCCTCCTGCCTTCAGTCTACGGGGGCGAGCGGGCGCAAGGATTTCCCTTTTTTCTTCGAAAATTTCAAAGAATTGGCCCTTTTTTCAAACTGTGCAAAAATTGCCTTATTGAACAATTTACCTAATGTGAGTTGCAGACGACACTTGGGAAAAAACATCCTCGTATAACTAAAGTGTTTCATTTTTTTATTCCAAAACATAGGTTATGACCCCTCATTGGAACGAGCGCGACACGATGAGGGGTCATAAACTATGTTTTGGCGGTTCTTTGACCGGTGGCTTATTGTCCCGTTGACCCGTTTGTACATGCACTATAATTGAGTTATTATTGAAATAAATCTTACCTTTCCATCTTTTTCTATTAGTCTCTCAACTTCATATTTGGTGGGCAGAATATTTCTTGGCACCGAGGTACTTGTTCGTACAGGGCGTGGCAGCTTTTCTCCCTGTGCAATTTTTTTCCAGTCAATATGCGAATGTGAACGTAGCTGTCTTTCAGTGGCCATGCTTGTGAAAGTGTGAGCCATCTCTTTTAAAGCAGGTATTAAAGGAACCTCGGGACAGAGTCAACAGTATCTGTGTGACATTACAAATTGCAACGCAAACTATCTTCTTATTGTAGAAAAAACACACACATACATATATTTATGGACTTCAATGGACAATGAGGCATACTAGTTAAATAAGCGACAAGCTTCACATTTCTGGCTGAACTGAAAGTAATTAATAGGGCTATCGCACCTTTCCTTTTATTCACACCGAAACCTTCTGCATATTGTGGACTGTGGGTTCAACTGTTTTTACAACAATCAAATTTGTCTTGGTTTTAACATCAAAAGGAAAAAAATGGGCAAATGTCAGATTATATATTTTTATATGATTAGAGAGGACAATATCTTCTCTCTAGTGGATACTTCCCAAAATGTTGGAAAGTAGCTACAGGAGTCATGATACCCAAACCCGACAAGGATTTGAGCAACCCAGCTAATTACCGCCCAATCAGCCTACTCAGCTGTATTGGAAAAATTTTCGAACGGATTCTCACGACTAGACTCCGCAGCCATCTCGAATCAATCAGCTTTTTCAACAAGTGGCAAAGGGCATACAGGAGCCAAAGAGAGGGAATCGAGCATGTTTATAGACTGGTAGATTATATGAAAACGGCGTTCAGTCAAAATGAAATAGGAACCGCGCTATTACTCGACGTAGAAAAAGCGTTTGACTCTGTCTGGCACAATGGCATGAGATACAAACTAGCTAAAATGGGGCTACCTACCAAAATTCTAAGGATCATATCATCATTTTTATCTGATCGAAAAATCAAAGTGAGAGTCAACCGCGAAGTGTCAGCCGAGGTAAAACTCGAAGCAGGCACTCCACAGGGTTCGGTCCTCAGCCCGCTTCTATTTATAATATATGTGAATGACATTGAGAAACTAGGGAAGAACAATGTTGAGCTATCTCAATTCTCAGACGACAAAGGAATGTGGACGGCCAGTAAGTCTGGAAACATAATACAAAACCGCCTGCAGGATACCATCCGCGACCTGCAAGACTGGTGCGCTCTGTGGCGCATCAAGCTAAATGCCACGAAAACACAAAGAATCACATTCTATAAAAAACAAAGGAAAAAGCCTGTCCCTAATATTGAGCTTAAGCTTTACGATCATAAACTTGAAGCTAGTAATGAGGCAAAGTTTCTGGGATTCAACCTGGATAGCAGTCTCAATCTAAACAATCACATAAACTCAGTCACCGTCAAAGCCACTAAACGCATCAATTTCCTGAAAATGATCAGAGGTAAAAATTGGGGAGCCAATAAAGAAATTCTCCTCAATCTTTACAAATCATATATACGCCCAGTACTAGAGTATGGGGCCATAATAACAAGTGACCTGAATAAAACCAACATTGAAAAACTACAACGGGTCCAAAATCATGCCTTGCGCGTGGCTCTGCGCAAGCCCACGTGGACATCGATAAAACAACTTCACGAGATAGCAAAAATAGACACTATAGCAATGCGCTTAAAAGATCTTCAAAGCAAAACTCTAAATAGACTTCAAGACAGTGAATTAATAATAGAACTCAATGCGCATCGCGTCCTCAATAGGAAAACTAAATAATCTGGGGCATGTCTATCGAAAGGGTTAAAGATCACATCATTGTGATGGGGTGAGCCAGTTATTCTGTGACCTAAATTTAGAACTGGCTGCGGGTGACACGATACGCACGAAAGCTTGCCTCTGTTACCAGTGGGAGTTGCAAACAGCGAGGAAAATCTCCACCTGCTGCCGGGTCTCCCCTCCTTGAGATATAAATCTCGGGGGAAAAATGCTGGCTTCCCCATCCAAAAGGACGGAAAAGGTGTAAATTAAAAACCGAATTGCTCTAATTTCCAGCTCTCTATCTTTTCTCCCTCCTCTATCTCATCAGACACACGACCAAACTGAATGACATACTATGAGGGATTGAAACAATCCTCAAGCAAAGATGTGCAGAAAACCTAACAAGACCAAGGCAAGGATTGAAACAATCTTGCCAGCAAACAGCCCTTTTAAGGCCTTTTTTTTTTTTTTTTTTTTTTTTTTTCTTTTGGGGGGGGGGGGGGGGGGGTGGAGGTCATTTGGAATTCCCGAAGGATAACCAGATACCTCAAAATCACATACGGCATCCTATCTCCCAGAAGGCTTGATGGATGACTCCCGGTTTTTTTCAAACAACTTTTGGAGCTTTCTCCATTCCTTTTTTGTAACCGCTATGGTCATATACCGGGGCCGCTACCAAACCGGCGTTGCTGTTTGGTTTTCTTTTTTCCTTTTCCCTTAAAATTGCCATCGCACAACATTATATTCTGGCTCGCCACCATGGTGGGACTCAAACCTCTACCATCGCCAAGCTGGAACCGAATAGAGCCCACTCTCCAATAGTCTTAATGGCGTTGAGGGTTTGGTCTTTGACAATCTATCACTCCAATGCAAACTGCCAGGAATTCTAACCGCGTGCATAGCCCTTCAGACCCCATTTGAGGCAATAGGAAAGCTAGGCCTGTGTGATCCAAGATCCAAGTGAAATAAAATAAGGCTAACCGGGTCGCAAGGGATTTGTAAATCCCACATCGTCCCTGCGCGCCTTCGGCGCGCTAAAACCTTTCATTCATTCAGGACAATATCTATATTATATGCACATATGCGCAGAGCATTGCTAATATGAAGACTAAAAAATATTTTAATCTCTAAAAGTTGACGAAAACGCAATTTTCCATTATTTTACATGGCACTCTACACGAAATAACCGTACCTTTTTAAATGAACAGGGGAAAAAAATTGGTCGAATGAAATGGTTCGATTATATCACCAAGTGAGAGCATATATATTGTTCTTAAATGTCTGATGCGCAGAGCAAATATAACTTTCACGGGTTTTATATAATTTTGAGAAATATAAAAATTCCCCATTCAATTAGTGCTAATTTTTGCAAGCCAATTCCTAGCAATCAGGGGAGATAACTATTTGGTAAATAGATGCGAATAACGAGAATAGTTGAACATGATCCAGGTAGTCGCGGAGATTGACACAGCTTCAGCTGATAAAGCTACAGTTGTGAGCCCGACGGAGGTCCTAGACACCCCTGAAGGCATTTCACCAACGGAGGAACAGATCGCTGAATGTTCAGCCGAGATCCAGGCTACCTCCAATAATAAAACATCTGTCACTCAGTCAGCTGAGGCACCGGTCTCTGGTCGCAAGTCGAGAACCTATGCTGAAGCTGCAAGCAACGTCACAGTTGGGGACCCTGCTGATCCTCTCAATGCTAACAGTTTCAATCCTGATAAAACTCTTAGCCAATTAATTGAGACTCCACAAGTAGAACCTAGCTGTGGGTCCGTCAATAAGGCTTCGGTAGGCTCCTATGCTCAGGAAACCTGTAATACTCCAGCCATAACACCTAGCAAAAGCCATTGTAAAAGGAGGAACTCCCAAGATCTGGAGATCGACTCAGATGAGATTACGGACGATCAGGGCTTTTCCCACACAATTGACAGACAAGTCAAGAAAGTGAGGAACTGTCCCTCCTCGCCCGCTGCCTCATCTGAGTCATCTGAATCAATTAGTACCCCCTCCTCATCTGAATCTGAATCAATTACTACCCTCTCCTCAGGTCTAAACTTCGCAGCAGCAGTTAAAAAACAAGCCCCCGTTCAAAATGTCAGTGAAAATCGCACTACTAAACGAGCCCGCAGTAGCCCTGGTAGCAGCGCTAGCAATGGCGCTAATCTGACAGTTGTGGTCACCAGGGTTCACCCTGACACAGCCAACGAGGCCATCATCCAGAGCATCCCTAACTGCAGATGGGAGAGATTCACTTCCAGGGCCACGGGCAAAAGCACGTGGAAGCTGAAAGTGACCTGTCCTAGCCGCGAAATTAAGAATAAATTTATGGCTAACGGGATTACCATAAACGGCCGGAGGCACGAAGCAGAGGAGTATAGATCTACCCCTCCTCCGGTCCAATGCCATAAGTGTCAGAAGTTTAGGCACGTTGCTAATAAATGCAGGGGGACACTGACCTGCATGAAATGTGGTGGAAATCGCCTCACAAAAGCATGCAAGTCTGACTCCCCCTCCTGCCCTAACTGCAAGGGAAGTCACACAAGTAATTATCGCGGATGTCCTCATTTTAAAAAAGTAAAAACAAACATTGAACTAAAAAAGTTAAATCTGACAAAACCGGCTAATGCATCCTCTCCCCATACAATAGGCTCCCTTGTAGCTGGGGCCCTCTACTCCGTGCTAAACAAACACGTGAACACCAATCTGACTGACATCTGTCAAGACGTAAGCCGTTCGGCGACTCGCCTATTTAAAACCCAAATATCGGAAACACTTATCAAAGCCGCAATTAACACCAATTAAAACTGTCGCCAACTTAACTCCATCTAATTGAGCAACGCGATTTATTCCAAACCATAACATGGATAAACTACAACTAGCCGTGTGGAACGCTAGAAGCGTTAATAACAAAAAACTTCAAATGAGCCGATATTTCGAAGATACAGACATTATCTGCATCTGCGAGAGTTGGCTATATCCCAATAAAAATTTTTCTTTAAGTGGATTCAGCATTATTAGAAGAGACCGAGAGCTCACAAAAGGCGGTGGTGTTGCTCTTCTAATAAAGCGGAACATCAAAGCCAAAACCATTAAAACTGATCACCTCGATGCCGAGGTGATTGCAACTGAAATAACAGTTGATAATAAAAACATCGCGATTGTTTGTTATTACAACGACCCAAGCAAAACGGTTTCTGACACCGTCTTTGAATTCTTTATGAGGAAATACAAACACTGCATCTTCCTCGGCGACTTCAATGCCAAACACCTATACTTTGGCTGCAACAAAACCACCCCAACGTTGAAGCCCTTCTCGATATAACAAAAAAAACATAACCTACATGTGGTTATGAACGACAACTCAGCAACCTATATCAGTAACAACCCACTATTTTCATCTGATATCCTCGATCTAATTATCGCCAGTGACTCTCTGATAAACCACATCGATGACCACTGGGTCGGCGATGATGACTTAGGCAGCGATCACCTCCCGGTCCATGCCTCACTGCAATTAGGCAATGGCCCCCTCAGGTACCCACCCACCCTCCGCAGGAATTTAAAAAAAATAAACTGGAATGTCTACCGCGATATCATCGATGTCAAACTCACAAACACCCCCCCCCCCCCTCCCTCATCGAACGCAGCGGAACTCGAAACCCAATGCGAGGGCATAGAAAAAATCATTAACTCAACCCTAAATGAAATATGCCCAAAAGAAGAAGTACGCCCCTGGAGAAATACCATCTCGGGCGACACACTGTCACTAATCAAAACTAAAAGGAAAGCTCTTCGCGCTCTTAAAGCCGAAATTGACCCCGGTAAGAAAGCTGACCTCAAAAAAACATATAACCGCCTTCATGGAGTCAAGGAAGCCCTCAAAGCTGAAAAACAAGCCAACTGGGAAAAGGTAACAGCCAATTTAAATGGGGTCCAAGATGCTAAAAAATTCTGGGACTCTTTCAAGATCCTAACTGGGCAAAAGAACAAAGGCGGCAAAGCCGCTGTCAAACCTCTTAAAAGGGAAGACGGTTCCTTTACGCGCACCGACAAAGACAAGGCCGACACTTTTGCCGACCTTCTAAGAAAAACGCATCGCCCTTATCAAGGATCGGGCAATGATGACGCCGTCATAATCGCAATTGACGACTTCATCAACGAACACCCTAATATCTACCGTGACCCCAAATTCGATAATGAGCCAGAAGACGGGGACGACGATGACCTCGTCACCCCCATCACCAATGACGAAATCATCAACGTCATTAAAAAATGCAAAAATTCGTCCTCACCCGGAGAAGACGAAGTGAGCTACAAAATTCTTAAACAAAGCCCAAATTCCCTAATTGAAAAACTAAAACTGTTCAACGCTTGTCTCACCCATGGCTTCTTTCCCAAATGTTGGAAAAAAGCCATCGGTGTCATGATACCAAAACCTGATAAAGACCTCTCCGATCCGGCCGGTTACTGCCCAATCAGCCTCATCAGTTGCATTTGGCAAGGTATTCGAACGAATCCTTACCAATCGACTGAGGAGGCACCTCGAAGACAACGAGTTTTTCAATAAATGGCAAGAAGCCTATAGAAACCGTAAAGAAGGCATCGAGCATGTATACCGACTAGTAACCCAAATGAAAACCGCCATCAACAATCAACAAATAGGCGCGGCTGTTTTGCTTGACGTCGAAAAAGCATTCGACTCTGTCTGGCACAACGGAATACGCCTCAAATTATCTAAAATGAAACTCCCAATGAAACTACTTAGACTACTCTCCTCCTTCCTAAATGATCGTGAAATTAAAGTCAGAGTTAACAACGAAATGTCCGACAGTGTCCCCCTAGAAGCAGGCACTCCCCAAGGGTCTGTCCTCAGCCCCCTCCTGTACATCATCTACGTCAACGATCTTAAATTCACCGAGGATCAGTTCAAGTCTCACAATTCGCGGGCGATAAGGGCCTCTGGGACTCTAATACCACGGCCTATCTACTCCAAAAACCTCTGCAACGCGCTCTCGATGACCTAGAACAATGGTGTGCCAAATGGAGAATAAAACTAAACGCCAATAAAACCCAACGAATCACCTTTACTCGCAAGACAACTAAACGGGATTTTGACCTAAAACTTATGGATAACACCCTCCCAGAATGCAAAGAAGCGAAATTCCTGGGCATCACCATTGATCAAAAACTGTCCTTCAACAAACATACCGACGACATGGCGAAAAAAGCTACCAAACGAATTAACTTACTGAAAATGCTTAAGGGAACTTCATGGGGAGCCAACCATTCCACCCTACTCAAACTATACAAAGCCTTTGTGCGCCCAGTACTCGAATACGGTGCAATCATACTAACTGACCTCAACCAAACTAAAATGGGAAAACTCCAGAGGGTCCAAAATCACGCGCTTAGAGTTGCCCTACGTGCCCCATGGGACACACCCATCAAAACACTCCACGACAGGGCCGATATCCCCACCATCAAAGACCGCCTAGCCACCCTGGCCGCGAAAAATCATGCCCGGTTAGCCGACAGCGAACTAATCTCCGAACTTGGAGCAATTTGTGAAAGCCGACAAAAGCCCAAAAATTGTAACCAAAACTAAGACCGCTCGAATAAAAACTAGGGAATTTCAAGGTGAACTGCGATCCCCGACGCCCCCGAATACCCCTAAACTAAATTAAAAAAAAAAAGTCCGCAGTCAGCGATGGGTACAACAGGAAAGAAACACCCTCGGGTGTGGTCTATTGTGCTAGACAGCCTCGGAAGCTCAACCTGCATTAAACGATCGCGATCCCCGGCACCCTCAACTTCAAATAAACTTAAACTAAACTAAATAAGGCCACTTCCAGCGAAGGACACAACAGGAAAGAAACACCCTCGGGTGTGGTTTTGTGTGCTAGACCTGTTACCGTCCCGCTGCAAACTAGGAAGTTCAGCCCACTTAAAATGCTCGCGATCCCCTGCACCTTAAAACTAAATACTAAATAGGGAACGATTGGGGTCCCAAGCACGAGAGTATGTTACTGCTCTTACGAATGTAAAGATTCGTGCATTTCATACTCTCCCCCATAGCGACAAGCACACACACAGCACAATACCACACGAGAGTATGTTACTGCTCTTACGAATGTAAAGATTCGTGCATTCCATACTCTCCACACACACACAGCAGATACCACAAGGACACGCAACTAAAGATGTGCTACTTTTATCTTTACAGTTTACATATTCTAATGAAAACTAATTCTACCTTCTTCTTTTAAGCAGGTACACAGAAGATGTTTTTTTGACCAGCACCCCAATAACCGCTACAGACAGTCTAACCGTTATGGAAACAGTCACCCCCACGGTTCCTGAACATGCTCCGCTCCATCCCTAAAAGTGGTCAACCACTTTAAGGGAGGCGAGCGTTGGTCCTGCGTCCCGCCTCTGCCCCTTTTTGTAAACGCAATGCGCATCTTTTGTCCCAACCCAATAGGTTTACAATGCAGGCCTGCCCCCAAACCAGGGAAGTTCGGGTCTTCTTCTTGGTGGTCCCCGAAAGGGGTCGTTGTTGTTTTCCTCCAAAGAGTCCAACTATAACAGAGACAGCCTGAGGCAGATTATACTTGCCAGTGATGGCCATCACTCATTATCATCCTCGAAGCGGCAGACTATACTTGCCCGAAAATCCAGAACGACTGCACCCTCGGGGAGAGGTAGTACCTTTGTGAGAGGACCCAACCTCCCACACTGGTCCTCACTCGAGGGTTCAACCGACATCTGCCAATGATACTACCCATCCACAACTGGACACTACTGAAGACACCTGCTGAGTACCGGATCCTTTTCCTCCTTCAACACGCCTTGACATGTGAAAGCCATCCTATACAGTCACAGGGGGTCGAAAGGGGCTTGTCCCCCATACCGTCCCTGCGCGCCTTCGGCGCGCGAAATCATCATTTCGAGTTGGTACCAGATCACAGTGGTCTATCAAGACAGGTGGTCTCTCAAGACAGGTGGTCTCTCAAGACAGGTGGTCTCCCATAGCAGGTCCATTATAGAGTAAAACCAATCGGTGCCTGGTAGATGTGGTCTCTCAAGACATGTGGTCTCTCAAGACAGTGGTCTCTCAAGACAGGTTTTACTGTAGAACAGGTGTCCCAACCTGCAGCCTCCAGGTACACCTGCAACTAACAGTCTAAGTGCCGTGACAGTTGTTCCAAGACAATGCTTTCATGCTTTGTTTCAAATTTCCAGCAATAATTAGACATTATGTAAAATTGATGCATTTTCAATTTTTTTTAGAAAAAAAAGTCAAGATGGCAGACTTGCAGCCATTTTTGTTGGAAATTGTGTGTAATTAGTTTTTTGCCTATTTTCATCTGTGTCCATATTGACTTAAAAAAACCAACCTCGTCTGGTGATTTGAGGTTGGTATTCCACTACTTGCAGTATATTTTCTTAAAACGACAAGCCTTAGAGGTGCGAAAACATTTAACCCTGCATCGGTGATGCGTAACCCTTGTTCCATCTTTGTCTATCCATAAGGGACTATTGTCTGATCGCTGGCAATTGGTGTTGCACTTTTTCAAGCTTATTCATTTACAAGGATTGGCGAACAAGTTATACAACTAATATTAGGCCTAAAAAATATAATAATCTGTTTCTCAGGCCCACCCACATGGTCCTTTTGGCTACCGCATGCTATCTTTTTATAACCAATGTAAACTTTAAAAAAAAAAAAATTAAATGGTTTATATATTTTACCCAAGTTAAAAAAATTGATAAATTTGTCCCTTGAGTGCAAGAAGGCTTTGCAATTGCAAAGCCTTCTTGCTCTCAAGGGATGGAATACACCACCACCCATGCTTTTCTGTAGATTACGAGGCCTAAAACATAAACCGAGAAAATGAACTTTTGATGGCAAAGAAATAATTACAGAAATAAAAAATAAAATAAAAAAACACTCGCTTGCATGCAGTTTTATGAATAATGTCCTGAAAAACAGAAGATCTACTTTGTGTGGCCTTAATGCCTCTCCTTGGCCCAATGGCACAAGCATGTAGGATAAAGCAGCAACTTGACCTCACTCTCCTCGAATACTATGAATACATATTTAACCTGCACAGAGTGTGTCTCTCACCACACGGGACAGCCATTTTACATCCCCACCCAATAGGAAGGTACGCTGTGACAACGTCAATCCCACAATTGATGCTGACAGATAGTATTATGACACCTCAAGAACTTTCCTTGAGCTGGGATTGATCCTGGGGCCTCTGGCATGAGAGACCAATGCACTTGTCCATTTAGCCACTACTCTGTTGCTGATCAGTATTGGGTTCAGTGCTTGAAAATTACATGGGGAGAGTCCTTGAAAGTCATGAATTTTTCTTCTCCCGGCAATGTGTGGACTCTGAGATAGTTTAGTGAAAATGATTGAAAAAAAAAAAAATTTGAACCATGATTTGTCTGTATGACACTAAGCATATTTGGTTGTTAACTGGTTGAGGTTACAAATTATATGAGAGTGCCTACAGCACTCTCCAATAAATTATAATAAAATAAATTTATACTAAACAAGAAGAACTTATACCAGGTCGAGATTGTTCCACTGAGGTGTCACATGAAATGGCTATGTTGAAATTTGAGGGGGGGGGGGGGGGGGAATAATTAAAATCACAAATTTTGATATTGTGTGACTCGGTTAACCCTTTACCCAATGTAATGACCAAAACTGGCCAGTGCTATTCACAAAAATCACCATTCAATTTTCATTATTTTTTGTCTCGAAAGCATAGCTTATGACCCCTCTTTGGAACGAGCTCGTCGAACTCATTCCAATGAGGGGTCATAACCTATGTTTTTGAGAAAAAAAATGAAAACAGTTAGTTATTCAAGAATTTTGTTTGCAAGTGCCGTCTCCTTTTCATGTTAGGTAAAGGGTTAATATGTTGGATTTTTTTCCAATGCATTTTTGCTAAAAACAGATATGTTTACCAGCACTAGTATATTACCTGATACTCCAACCCTCGCAAACAAACCCCTACATAACCCACCCACTCACAGTAAAACACACTAACACTGATATATAATACCCAAGGATTGTTTAATCATAAACAGAATATTTGATCATGAACAGATGGATGGACAAAGTGACACTTGTATTTCTTCAGCAGCTCATCTTTTGGTTGCAACTTTTTAGTAAAAGTCCAATTTCCTGTTGGCCAAAATTATTAAATCGGTTATGATATTTTTCATTTTTTTACTAAATGGAGTTAATTACCAAGAGAAAAAGTAACGATTTTGCTTATTGCACAAAAAAACTGACATGTCAAGAACTATTTAACCCTTTACCTAACATGAAAAGCAGATGACACTTGTAAAAAAGAAATTCTTGAATAACTAATTTTTTTCATTTTTTGTCTCAAAAACATAGGTTATGACCCCTCATTGGATCGAGCTTGACAAGCTCGTTCCAATGAGGTGTCATAACCTATGTTTTTGAGACAAAAAATGAAAATTAATTGGCGATTTTTTAGAATAGCTCTGGCCGATTTGGACCGTTACGTTGGGTAAAGGGTTAACTTGTGAACTCAGATGTCTAGATGAGGATTCTTGCAAAAAAAAGGCATGAATAATCTAAAAATTTCAACTTTTGCCTAAAAAATAGCTTATGACCAGTCACTGGAACAAGCTCAGCATGCTTGTTCAAATGGGGAATCAAGAGTTATGGTCTTGAGGGAAAATTGACAAAAATAAAATGTGAATGGTGATTTTTGTCAGTTTTTCAATTTTAAAAATGAGAGGTATATGCTGTATACTGCTCATAACCATATGAAATGATGCACGCTATTTTGGAGTTCTGGCACTGAGAAAATGTTTTCAAGAAAAACCATCAATGAACATCCGAACACCTTTCACTCCACCGGTGCACACTAAATAGGAAAATTAACACGAATGGGAGGAAGATGTTGGACCTATCAAAAGAGCTTGGTTTAAAGATCCTGAACAGGGATGCGAAATGTAAGGGTAAATGGACCTGGGAGAGGAACGATAAGAAAACAATAATTGATTATATACTCACTGACGTTAGCGTTTGGAGGGAGGTTATAGATGTAGAAATAGATGACGAGGGAAAAAATGACTTGGGTAGTGATCACAACCTGATAACAGTTAAGATTATGGGCAAAAAGACGAATAGAGACAGAAATACCTTCAAGGAAGTTTGGGGACTAAAACAAGGAGCCGACTGGAAGCAGTTTCGGGAAAAACTGAAACCAAGTCTTGAATGTATACCTAGGGATGCAAATGTCCAGAGTATTTCAGATGGCATAGTAAATAGCCTAACAGAGGCAGGGAAGGATTGTATAGGAAGGGTGGGGGTCCCAACGAGAGAGCTCGGATACAGGGTTAACGAGGGACTGAAAAAGGCTATAAAAGAAAGGAAGGTAAAATGCGCTGCTTACAGAAGAAGTAGGAAGCTTAAAGGGGTGGATAACAATGACACGAGACAAATGAAAGGAGAATATGAACTGGCACGGAAAAAGGTGAATGAGATAAAGAATAATAATAGGAAGGAGCGCAATTGCAGTCTTGCAGAACAATAAAGAAAACGGGGGGTTCGAGCTCAAACGTATTTTGGAACTGGGTAAATAAACGGGGGAAAAGTAGTGTGCAGAGTATCAAAGTGGATGGGGAAAGTACAGAAGATAAAGGCCGTATCGCTTCAGAGTTAGTCAAGCACTGGGAAAAGATAAACGATAGGCGATGGGGCAGTGGGTCCCCACCAAAAAGAAATACACTGGTGGAGGAGAACCTATCCAATCGTGTATGTAGCGAAATAACGGCAGAAGAAGTGCGGAACGTGGTCTCGAAATTAAAAAATGGTAAAGCGGGGGGGGGACTGATGAAATTCCGAACGAATTCCTCAAAAATGGAGGGGAGGCACTTATTGAAGTCCTGACAAACCTTTTCAACCTGGCTCTGCGAAAGCAAAAGGTCCCCAGAGAGTGGAGGGAAAGTAAGGTGTCGTTCATACACAAAAAGGGGGATAAGGAAGTTCTAGATAACTATAGGGGGATATCAGTTAGTAGTAACATCGGAAAAGTATTCTGTAAGGTCATATACGGTAGACTTGAGGAAGTTATTGAAGAGAAAGGTTTTTTAGGAGAAATTCAAAATGGTTTCAGGAAAGGTCGAAGAGTCACTGATCACCTATTTACACTCACCCAACTGATAGAATCAACAAAGGCTGAAAAGAAAAAGATGTTTCTGGCATTTCTAGATGTGAAAAAAGCGTACGACCGAGTGTGGAGGGAAGGTATGTGGCGAAAGCTCGAGGGCATCGGACTGGGGGGTGACTTTGTGGGAATCATGAAAGCACTGTATACAGATGTGCAAAGCCAACTCAGTCTAGGGAGTATCACTACAAAACGAGTCCCTATGGATATAGGCCTCAAGCAGGGGTGTATCTTTTCACCGATTTTGTTTGCATTGTATGTTAAAGATTTAGGGGACGAACTAATTCAGAGTGCGGAGGGGGTAAATGTTGAAGACATAAAGGTACCAGGCTTATTCTTTGCGGACGACATGGTGTTAATGTCTAGAACTGAACAGGGGCTAGAGAAATTGCTGGAAATTGTTGGTAGATATGGGAACACTTGGCGGCTCGAACTAAATGAAAATAAAAGCAAGGTAATACCCGTTGGACGCGAGGTAGATATGACGAAGAGATGGAGAGTGGGGGGGTTCTCAATCCCCGAAGGGGAAAGCAAACAAATCACTGTAGGAGAAACGGGAGAGTATGAGTATCTAGGGGTAAGCATAAATATAACGGGAAGAGGGGTGTACAGAAATTACTCAGCCAAACTGATTCTGAAGGGGAAAAGAATTCTGAACCAACTAAAACTTTTAGGGAAAAATAGTTTCAACAAGGTCTTTGTGGGGAAAACACTGTGGGAGAGGGTGGGTTTACCAAGTATAACGTATGGCACGGACGTGATTCCATTAAACAAAACCGTTATTAAGAAGTTGGAAAGTACTCAGAACGATGCCGGCAGATGGATAACAGGGTCGAGTAATGCTGCAGCTTTGGAAGCAGTAAGGGGGGGGCTTGGGTGGATGAAAATCAAGGACAGGGTAGATTTGGGAAAACTGTGTTACTTTAACTACTTGAGAAACCTGCCTGACAACCGGTGGTGCAAATTGATGCTCGATACCATTTGGAATTCTAATATAGATACGGGGTGGTCAAAACATGTGAGGGAACTAATGGACAATTACTCTATAGAGGTCACAAACATAGAAGTAGGAATGAAAGAAGGCAAAAGGTTTGTCAAAGAGAGAGTCATGGAAGATTGCAATCGAAACTGGCGAGCAGGGGTTAGCGTGAAAAGATCACTGCAGGGGTTACAATATAAAGAAAAGCCAGCTTTTGAGAAGTACCTAGATGGTCACTGCTGTTCAAACTGAGATCAAGATCACTGGAGCTTCGGGGGAAAATTGGGAGAGATGAAGAAAAGGGATGCCAAATGTGCCACTCTGGAGTAGTGGAGACCCTGGAACATTTTCTCTTGGAATGCCCACAGTATATACCTCATAGAATAAAATTTACTGGAAGAATAATGCAGAAGTGGGGTGAAGAAACAAAGGATAGATGGCTGAAGGGGGACACGAGGGAGAGGGTAGGAATGCTTATTGAAGAAATTGAAAAAGAGGAAGTGAGGGATAGTATTAAGCAGTTTATATCTGAATGCTGGGAGGAGAGGAGGGGAAGAGGGGGTGGGGTGCAGGGGGAATGATGGCCTTCTCTTATGAGGACCGCGACAAATCAGCGGCTGGCCAAAGAGTTATTATTATTATAGAGATTCTCAAAATATTACCTGATTTTTCTAATAAGCTTTTTGCATCAATAATAATCAAATCAAGTTCGGTATAATAAATGAAACGCAACTTAGTGGAGCAATCGTAAATCAATCAGATGAATCTCCACAGAATGCATGAGCGAGAGACTGTGAGTATCATTACTGGCCTTTGAAGTTTGTTGAATTATGTTGTTTCCATACCAATTTTCTGAAAGTGAAGTTTGATTAGTTTGAAGTCCTGGAATGCTACTGCTTATAATTCATGTTGTATTGTTCACATTTTCATGCTCGCATTGTATTATTTGGCCTATTTCCCCACGAACAGATTTTAACCCTTTGCAGAAAACGCATGATATCACCATTTGTTATTCGTCGAGTTGTGTTAACAACCGAGACCTATGGTTTGGCGATGGTCGGTGTGTACGTGAGGGCAGGCAGGTGGGCGTCCAGGCATTCTTGCACTTTTAGCATAATAACTTGAACAAACGTTCTCCACTTTGACTAATATTTGCCATACAGGTATTTTGCAATAATATCTTGAACAAGATCAAAAACTGGCCCGGCCCGATTTTTCGTTACAGAGTCATGCGTGGTCCTTAATTAGTCATTTTTTACAAATTTTTAGCTCATTAGCTTAATAACTTGGACAAATGTTCTCCGGTCCGTCTAATATTTGCCATACAGGTCTTTTGCAATAATATCTTTAACAATTTCGAAAACTGACCCAGTCTGATTTTTAGCTTAACTTGACATAGTCAAGATAGGCTATTGCCGACACGCGTGCGGAAGTCTGTTTGTGAATCTGAGTCTGTGACGTCTGTTCACATTTCCTATAGCACGGGCTACACCCCGCAGTTCTTGTCTGATCGTCACGAAATTTCATATGCAGGTTAGGGGTCATGTCTAGATGAGAACGTCCCCTTTTGGTCGTCATCGGGCAACCGGTATGGCTGCCCGAGCCCAAAACCCGAAAACCATTAGCACAGTCTACAGGTCGTATTTATGAAGGGATTTCATTGTAACTTGGTAGGATGCCTCTGTATAATGCCTAGATGAGAACGTCCCCTTTTGGGCATGATCTATCAACCGTGATGGCTGCCCAAGCCCGAAACCCAAAAACTTTTAGCACAGTCTGCAGGTCATGTTTAATGTGGAGGGATTTCATTGTAACTTGGTAGGATGACTCCTTATGATGTCTATATGAGAATTTCCCCATTTGGGCATAATCTGCCAACCGTGACGACTGCCCGAGCCTACAGGTCATATTTATTGAGGAATTGCATTGTAACTTGGTGGGTTGACTTCATACAATGTCTAGATGAGTAAGTCCCCTTTTGGACGTGATTGGGTAGGATGACTCCTTATGATGTCTAGATGAGAATTTCCCCATTTGGGCATGATCTGCCAACCGTGACGACTGCCCGAGCCCAAAACACGAAAACCTTTAGCACAGTCTACAGGTTATATTTATTGAGGAATGTCATTGTAACTTTGTGGGTTGACTTCATACAATGTCTAGATGAGTAAGTCCCCTTTTGGACGTGATTGGGCAACTGTGACGGCTACAGGGGCCCGAAGCCCGAAAACCTTTAGCACAGTCTAGAGGTCATATTTATGAAGGGATTTCATTGTAACTTGGTAGGATGACTCCAAATAATGTCTAGATGAGAACGTCCCATTTTGATCGCGATCATGCAGCCTTGATGGGTGCCCGAGCCCAAAAACCTTTAGCATAGGCAAAATGTCATATTTATGGAAGGATTCCATTGTAACCTGTTAGGTTGACTCCATATAATGCCTAGATGATGACATTCCCTTTTGATCGTGATTGGTCAGTTGTGATGGCTACAAGTGCCCGAAGCCTGAAAACCTTGAACACAGTCTACAGGTCATGTTTATAAAGGGATTTCATTGTAACTTCTTAGGATCACTCCAGATGATGCCCAGATGAGATAGTCCCCTATGGTTGCGATCATCCAGCCATGATGGCTGCCCGAAGCACGAAAACCTTTAGCACAGTCTACAGGTCATATTTATGAAGGGATTTCATTTTAACTTGGTAGGTTAACTTCATATAATGTCTAGATGAGAACGTCCCCTTTTGGACATGATTGGGCAACTGTGACGGCTAAAGGTGCCCGAAGCTCGAAAACCTTTAGCACAGTCTACAGGTCATATCTATGAAGGGATTTCATTGAAACTTGGTAGGATGACTCCAAATAATGTCTAGATGAGAACGTCCCATTTTGATCGCGCTCATTCAGCCTTGATGGGTGCCCGAGCCCAAAAACCTTTAGCATAGGTAAAATGTCATATTTATGGAAGGATTTCATTGTAACCTATTAGGTTGACTCCATATAATGCCTAGATGATGACATCCCCTTTTGGTCGTGATTGATCAGCTGTGATGACTACAAGTGCCCGAAGCCCAAAAAACCTTGAGCACAGTCTACAGGTCATATTTATGAAGGAATTTCATTGTAACTTCGTAGGATCACTCCAGATGATGCCCAGATGAGATTGTCCCCTTTGGTTGCGATCATTCAACCATGATGGCTGCCCGAGCCCGAAGCCCGAAAACCTTAAGCACAGTCTACAGGTCATATTTATGAATCGATTTCATTGTAACTTGGTAGGTTGACTTCATATAATGTCTAGATGAGAACATCCCCTTTTGGACATGATTGGGCAACTGTGACGGCTAAAGGTGCCCAAAGCCCGAAAACCTTTAGCACAGTCTACAGGCCACATTTATGAAGGGATTTTAATGTAACTTGATAGGATGACTCGTTTTGGAATAATTTCACTGTAACTTGGTAACTTTTGTTGATATACGTTAACTGTGAGGGCCACATACATTAACTGTGAGGTCGTATTAACCCACCCCTCAGCTCTTTAGTACAGTGTACACCTCATATTATTTTTATCATAAACATAGCACACAGGGAACAGAAATGAACATATTCCCAATTATCACAATTCTTGTCTTATTTCATAATCCTTTCATAAACATTGAACATTATCCTTTTCATCAAACACAACACACAAGTTAAGCTACAGTGTCATTGACACTTTCATTTGTTACAAAGTTATGGCCCTTAAATCGTCAATTTTTACAATTTTTGAGCTCATCAGCGCAATAACTTGAAAAAAACGTTCTCCGATCTGACTAATATTTGCCATACAGGTCTTTTGCAATAACATCTCAAGTGAGTCCAAAAACTGGCCTGGCCCAATTTTTTGTTACAGAGTTATGGGCCTTAATTTGGCAATTTTTACAAATTTTGAGCATCATTGGTGCAATAATTTGTACAAACGTTCTCTGATTTAACTAATATTTGCTATATAGATCTTTTGCAAAAATATCTCAAGCGAATTTTGAAAACTAGCCTGGTCCGATTCTTCGTTACAGAAATATGGGCCTTAATTAGTAAATTTTTATGAATTTTAAACTCATTAGCACTATAACTTAAACAAACGTTCTCCAATTTGACTAATTTTTGCCATACAAGTCTTTTGCAATAACATCTCAGGCAAGTTGGGAAACTGGTCCAGTCTGATTTCTCATTACAGAGTTATGGGCCTTAATTAGTCCATTTTTACAAATTTTGAGCTCGCCAATTTTTATGAATTTTGAACTTAACGCGATGACATTTCTGATTTTCAGTAGAGAGTGCACGAAAAAAGAAGCCACAACTTGACGTCTGCATCTCCAAAGCACACATTTTGTTTTAATTTTTCCCCCAGTTATTAAAAAAATTCAACAAAACCATATCATGTGACCCTCATTGGAATGTACTCGATGAGCTCATTCCAATGAGGGGTCACATGATATGGTTTTGTTGAATTTAAAAAAAAATTTCTACTGCACAATTTGTATATTACGCAATGGATGCAGCCGATTTGTTAAGTAAGGATTAACCACTCACTAGGTTGAACCGAGGCATGCGGTTGTAAACTTGCAAAAAGTAAAAATTGCAGGTGCAGCGATGTGCAAAGGCAACAGCTTGCCTCAAAATCAGAAGAAGGATTTTTGTAAATAACACTAGTTGAATATGGCTGTCATCTTAGACAAAGTGTTAAGTTAACTTTTTATGTCAAGTGATCTATACCAGGACAATCAAAGCTTGAAACATCTTTGCCTTTGCTGATAAAACACTCTTTTCTGGCACTCTGTTGTCCTTCGACAGCTAATCATCACTTCAGTCAAATAAATTCAAGAAATGCCCTGTAGTGCTCTGGGCTGCACAAACCTACCTTGGTGCTAACACAGTTAAAGTTATGTATTTGGACTGAAAGGAAGTGACTACTTATGATATGCATGTTCACACTTTTAAAACATATTGCACAGTCTCCAGTAATACCACAACACTGAGAAGACATTTTAACACTCTCTGAACCAAGGCTGATTTGCAAAATATCATTTGTAGACTGAAATGGATTTCCTAATGACAACAGAAATATTTGAAATTTTAATTCTCTGAAAAGGCTTGGAGGTTGTGATTATTCAATAATCGCCAGTTAAGCTTCTCTAACAAAGTTCAGTGAGGAAAATAGATTATGTGGCTGAAATAGAGAAACTTGATGCATTCGACTCAGAACTTGAGATTTCATTTTTTCTACAACACTTGGGTGGTTTGATCTTATTCTCAATCTTATTTTCAGAACTGTGATTTTGTCAAACTGTGTCAATTTCCTTGATCCTGAAGCTTTTTTAATACAGATTTAACCCTTGGGGACCTAATTCCAACTTTGGTCAGTTTTTCTACCTCAGAATCAATGCACAAGCCTATAACATTTGTGGTAGTGGTGATAAAGTTCAAAGTATCCTGACAACGTTTTAAAATGCCCATATTGGAGGCCAAGACATGACTGCAGACTATTGTTACACTGCATGGCTAAGGTTGTCACGTGCAGCTGAAATTATGGAGCATTGCCAAAGCTTTTCAGGCTTAATGCAGCAAGTTGGTGGCTAAGTTTACTGGTGCATCAGATGTTCAAAGATATTTGAATGAAATGCTAACAAAGAAAACGGTCCCGGGTCATTCGCCCTAATCCCCGTTCGCCCCCGGGTCATTTCGCCCCAATTCTCGTTCGTCCTGGGTCATTTCGTCCAACAGGCGGAGGTGGGTGGTTTCGCCCCCAAATTTTATTTTGGTAATGTAGACAGAACCGCGATCGAATTGGAGGGGGAAATATTCTCACACATCCGAGAGATCTCTGTCGAACCGTAAAAAACACAGGCAGAAAATTACACGTTTTTCCATTTTGGGACGATTTCTAGTGTTCCGCATTCGAGACATCACAGCCAAATCGACGAGACACTTGAGGAAACTGACAAAAATTACGTGTTTTGACATTTTGTGTCTAATGTTTTCTAAGATTTTATTTTTGCTCGACCCCGAGAAAGGGGGGGGGGGGGGGGGTGTCGGGTCGTTTCGGCCTTGAGATGTTTCGGACTTGAGACGTTCGGCCCTGAGACGGTTCGGCCTAGACGTTTCAGTCCCTGCTTATGATGTGTCGGTGGCTTACGATAATTAGGATAGGAAGCATTAAAGCTTGTTGACGTTTCGGCCCTGAGACGTTTCGGCTGGGACGTTTCGGCCCCTGCTTATGAGATGTCGGCGACTTACGATAATTAGGATAATATAACCGGCGAGGTCTTCTGCTCGTGAGAGGGGTGGGGATTAAGTTGATTCCACTTGAACTAATCGTGAATGGTAACCCTTTCCAACTGATGAGTATTATTCATGCGACACCCATGGATATCGCGGGAGGAATACTCATCAATTAGAGAAGGCAGCTTAGAGAGGTCACAAAAACATGAGTTACCGACACATCAGGCTGAAGAGTTGATTAAAAACAATAAGACTGGATAACGCTCTATTGCTTATGTATAATTATGTCCAAAGATGGTTAATTAATATTTACAAAGATCAAGTATTTTTCATAGACTATATATACAATGTATTTCAAATCACATGGCCGGCCATACCCCATAAATAATACACAAATGTGAGAAATATGATGAACCTGCAGTTCCCGGATTAGTACTTGTAGAAAATGTCGGGGCCGGAATGGAGTGGGGTGTTTACTCATGAATATTCATACGGCTATCGGCTCATTTGATTATTCTCCCTTAACAATTGTGTCTAAATAAAATTGCACTGCTTTACCTCGGTAATACTTAATTCTTCGACTGGTATATGCTATTCGTAACGTCGCCCTGTGAAGGTGGCGCTGAACCTCATTAGTAAATAAACATGATACTTGCTTAGCTCGAATCCGCCATTCGGCTGATATGTTATTCGTAACGTCGCCCTGTGAAAGTGGAGCCGAACCTCATTAGTAAATATGATATATTCTAGTACTTAGCTTGAATCTTAAATCTGCCAGTCTTCTGCTCACACGATCCTCATAACCGTGTGCATGATGCCCAAATGGCAATCCTACCGGAAATATACTACTCTGTAAGAGCTATGTGGAAGCGTTCTGTATAACCTCTTGAATCTCTGTTCCCTGTACCAAGGGTACCGTTTCTTATCTCTCTTATATAAGAACTTGGTTCATCAATTTCCATTGTTAAGTGAAGGCTATTAGCTTACTGTTCACTCACGCAAAAGGTGCTAATTCAATATATTATATGTCAATACATGTTCAATTATGAGGGACTCTTAGCCTAATCAAAGGCTGTTTGACAGGCTTTGAAAGGATTCAGCTTTCCTCATGATTAAACCACGCACGCTTTGTACTCTGATTACGGATTAGTGAGTTAATTAAATTACTTCGAAAAAGGCTCGTTATTTAAAATTTGGAACGGATAGATTATTTCTTCTGTTTTGTGTTCTACATTATTGCTTCTTATTATAAATGGGTTTGGGGTGGTCCTGGGGGTAGCCACGGTTATAATAGGAAGCATTAAAGCTTGTTGACGTTTCGGACTTGGGGTGTTTAGGCCCTGAGACGTTTCGGTCGGGACGTATCGGCCCCTGCTTATGAGGTGTCGGTGGCTTACGATAATTAGTATAGGAAGCATTAAAGCTTGTTGACGTTTCATACTTGGGGTGTTTTGGTCCGGGACGGTTTGGCCCCTGCTTATGAGGTGTCGGTGGCTTACGATAATTAGGATAAGAAGCATTCAAGCTTGTTGATTAATAACGAATCACACGACACTTTATTGATTTATGATTAACAACATTTATTTACAACAACATTTTAAAACACGAATCACATGAATCACACGACAACACAAACAACTACATTTATTGACAACAAAAACATTTTAATCACATGAATCACACGACACTTTATTTATAATGATAAACGTTGGAATACAACCTTTTAATTATAAAGACATAACAAATTTTGATTATGTAAGACAAAAATTGTAGAAAACACATGCGTGTTTTATATAATGATAATTTTTTCAAATAACACTCAATTTAAATTTTATTCTCTATTTCTTTTTCACATTTTATACGATGCATTAACCACAAGAAGAAATTCTGTGATCTTGATCTCGCTATTTCTTTACTATCGCCACAATCCGTCAACATCTTGATCTATAGCTGCGTATTTCTTTCTCAACTCTGTTTCTAGATCTCGACAGCAACTTGCATTTCGATGTGATCTGCTTCTTTGTACATCGCTGCCACAAGCCTGTAGAAGCTCAGCTTGGTGCCTTTGGCGCTCATGCGGTGGTGCCAACCTTCTACGTGGTTGTTCCTTCTGATGGTATGATCGAAGATGCACCAGCTGGGGATATCTAACGTTGGATTGGACATCCACTGAGAAGAGATGTAGCTAGTGAATTCTCTAAATTTGTCTGTATTTGCTTTCGAAAAAAGGTGGTTGTATGTTGGAAGTATGTGGTCTGCTGGGCGGAAGGACAAGGCCAAAAACTGCTGAATGTATTTCTGGACTGAATTCTTCTGATTGTAATTTGTCTTCAGACCGACATCCACGATTCTTCTGAATATAGCTTTGGACCAATGTATGAAAATATCACACCGATTAGGAAAAAATAAGTTTCACACAGGTATACTGAAGTATTTTTTTATACTTATTCACCAGATTAATTAAATATAAAGACGTTTTATAAACATAAATAACCCAGAAAAACTATTTTAAGGTGAGACGATTCGGTCTCTTAGGGGGCCGAAACGTCCTGTAATCGTGTGTGTGTGTGTTTGGCGTCGTTTCGCCACGCATACCCGAGTCGTATTTCCCCCGGCCAATATAGAAGGGAAACTACCCGGGGCAAACGGGAATTGGGGCGAAACGACCCGATACCCAGGAAGGTAATCCATAGCAAATCTAGAGACATAATCTGATTTTAGAGGATAACTAATTTTCACACATCTGGCCCTCCCTTCCCATGTGGAAACCTAGATTCCAATCTAGACGACAATGCCCTGATTGGAAAATTATTGGGAACCCCACCCACCCTAAATCCCCTACGCCCCCGATATCTGGATATGTGGCATTTTACTTATGCTGAGTGATACTGTCGGAAACGGTCCTGAGGGCCTTCAGAGCCCTTTCCAACAGTGTTCCACGTAACAGTATGTTATCATCTTGATAGAAGAACTTTAGAAATGAGCTTCTATAGTTGTGCTAGAGCATATCGTATCCGGTTTTAGATCAATTGAGCAATGACCATAAGTCTTTAGCCCTTTGGGCCTTGATCGTATATTCCAAGACAGCTCAGAGTCATCAACTGCTAGAGTCTGTATTCGTTATTTAGCGGGAGCCCAATCAATATTTTCAACGTGCAGTCCCGAGGCTGCACGTTGAAGATCTTGATTGGTCTACCACACAAATTCACTGAGCAAATATCTACTTTATGAATTTTGGTTGTAAGACGATTCTGGACCGGTAAAGCAGCCTTTCAGGTTCAAAGTCCAATACTCCCAACAGTTACGCCTGAATTGTGTATAACTTTTATCGATAACAGTCGAACAACCATGATGGACAGGTATAACGTACGAAGATAGTTGTTTGCCATCCAGGTAATAAACATCTTGAATTTCACGTGAAGTAGGTGTACAGGATAAAAAGCGTACCTGTTTGACTCGACACTGGAGCTACGGCACCTATGAGTCAGTATCAGATTTCACCGAAAAAGTTCTTACTGGGGTGTCTGGTGGGCACTATAATTTGCCATATCCATTAGTAGTATGTCTCGGGCTTTTGAGGACCCATTTGGGGGATCTCATCGGGGGATCTCATCTGACGTCATAGTCACGTGACCTAGTGGTGCCATGTTGTGTTGTCATGGTAACCCGTGTGAGCGGCCATCTTGTAACGTCATCTCCATAGTGACGCGTGGTGTTAGTGCGCATGCGCAGCGCGTGTTAATAGGGTGATACGTGTTTCCGTCGTCCATTTTGTACACTAGAGGACGCCATCTTGGTTTCTATGGTAGCACGTGATTGCTATGTTACCCAATTTTTCTGCAATAAGACGGGGTATGTTCGGAAGGTATGTTCGATTGTAGAAGAGTAAATCTAATTACCACAAACAACCCGACAATCCTTCCAAATCACCAAAATCCACCCCAACTTTTACTAATTCGAATTCTTTCATAATTCTCTGCTTCTGTCTATATATGCAATAGTTTACGTCTACCTGACCATGTTCCTTTGTCCTGGAGTATACTCCAGTAGCGTAGAAGAGCCTATTAGTTGGAACAGTTTACCATATTATTACTATATTTAGCAATTTCTGGTCTATTCTTGTTAGTTCTGACCCTATTCCAAGTACTCTTGTTGTTTCATTTATCTAGATCCTATTTATAGATCATAACTAACCAATCAGATTGCTTCATTTCCCATAATCTGTATGCAGAGTTCTCTCCCTTCTGTATAATGAAAGACTATATCCAATGGCCATATCCCATGGAATCCCATTTTTGGGAAACACCCGTAGCTATGGGATCCCTTTTTTGTCGTATGAGGCCATGAGGGCTATGTAAAAGCCCCCAATGAGTCCTCATTTATTATCCCTCATACCCTCATTGAATTTTGAGGTTATGAGGACCTTGAAAAATCCCTCAATGAGGAAGAATTTACTACGACTCTTAGCCTCATTTCAGTATTTAACAGATATATCCTATGGAATCCCATTTTGGAAAACGCCTGTGACTGTGGAATCCCCTTTTTGTCGTATGAGGCCATGAGGGCTATGTAAAAGCCCTCAATGAGTCCTCATTTATTATGCCTCATAGCCTCATTGAATTTTGAGGTTATGAGGACCTTGAAAAATCCCTCAATGAGGTATAATTT
This sequence comes from Pictodentalium vernedei, assembly GCA_031216915.1. Classification (NCBI taxonomy): domain Eukaryota; kingdom Metazoa; phylum Mollusca; class Scaphopoda; order Dentaliida; family Dentaliidae; genus Pictodentalium; species Pictodentalium vernedei. The sequence goes on from CM062297.1 coordinate 515,626,813, forward strand.
ACTACGACTCTTAGCCTCATTTCAGTACTTAACAGGTATATCCTATGGAATTCCATTTTGGAAAACGCCTGTGACTGTGGAATCCCTTTTTTGTCGTATGAGGCCATGAGGGCTATGTAAAAGCCCTCAATGAGTCCTCATTTATTATGCCTCATATCCTCATTGAATTTTGAGGTTATGAGGAGCATTAAAAATCCCTCAGTGAGGTATAATTTACTACGACTCTTAGCCTCATTTCAGTATTTGAGAATACCTATGGCCTGGTATTGTATTATTCGAGGATACCTATCGAGGATACCTTTTGGAGAATCCCTTTTTTGTCGTATGAGGCCATGAGGGCTATGTAAAAGCCCTCAATGAGTCCTCATTTATTATCCCTCATAGCCTCATTGAATTTTGAGGTTATGAGGACCATTAAAAATCCCTCAGTGAGGTATAATTTACTACGACTCTTAGCCTCATTTCAGTATTTAACAGCCATATCCCCAGGCACCCCAATTTCGGCACCCCTTTTTGGAAAACGTGGCCTTCGGCACCCCTTTTTTGTCGTATGAGGCCATGAGGACCATGAGTAATCCCTCAATGGGGTCTAATGTAGTCTTACCAAGCGCTTCCATCTTGTCGCCAAAGCTCCACCGCCACTACTGGTCTATGGTCTATCTGTCCTATCATTAGCTTCTACAACAGTCTTGTTCCATTGCGGTCTTGTCCTAGTACTATTGACTAAACTACCGTCCATTAATATTGACTTGTATCACTACTTCCTAGCTATATCTATCTCAGTCTCGACTATGACATTGATTAAGGTTGAATCAGATTTCCCCTGTATACATATAAGGCATTCCGTAAGTGGCCGAGTCCGTAAAAATTGGATTCCGTGTTTTGACATCGACACTCGAGGGTATGGAAAGGGATTGATAACACCCAATTCAACAATGACTACAAGACTCTGAACAGATACAACCACCCACTACAAAATAGCAAAGGTACAGAACGAACAGAACCAATTGTGAACAAAACAAAGTGAAAGAATGTCAAACTAGTCGGATTGATCGAACTAGTTGGACAGATTGAACAGATCTGATCAAATACAATCAAGATGGAAGAGAACATAACAAAATGAACAAAGTTTTGAACTACAGCCCCAAATATAACCCAGTGTTCACCCTTTGAACTGAATGAACTATATATAATATAAATAAATATTAACACCCTTGAACTGAATGAACTATATTTTTTAAATATAACCCTGATGAAGGTATCGAAGTGAATTGACCATAACAAAGTTTTCAACTGAATGAACTATAACCCCCATATGTAACACAGCGTTACCCCTTTGAACTGTTCGAATGAAATCTATTTTTTAACTATATCCCTAATGTCAGTAATGAAGGTATTAACACCCTTTGAACTGAACGGTTTTTTAAACTTAATGAAAATGTAACGAAAGGTGATCCGAATTTTAACTGAATGAACAACAACCCAGTAAACTGAATTCTTTTAATAGGGAAGTGGAATACCCTCGAGTGTCGATGTCAAAACACGGAATCCAATTTTTACGGACTCGGCCACTTACGGAATGCCTTATATGTATACAGGGGAAATCTGATTCAACCTTAATCAATGTCATAGTCGAGACTGAGATAGATATAGCTAGGAAGTAGTGATACAAGTCAATATTAATGGACGGTAGTTTAGTCAATAGTACTGGGACAAGACCGCAATGGAACAAGACTGTTGTAGAAGCTAATGATAGGACAGATAGACTATAGACCAGTAGTGGCGGTGGAGCTTTGGCGACAAGATGGAAGCGCTTGGTAAGACTACATTAGACCCCATTGAGGGATTACTCATGGTCCTCATGGCCTCATACGACAAAAAAGGGGTGCCGAAGGCCATGTTTTCCAAAAAGGGGTGCCGAAATTGGGGTGCCTGGGGATATGGCTGTTAAATACTGAAATGAGGCTAAGAGTCGTAGTAAATTATACCTCACTGAGGGATTTTTAATGGTCCTCATAACCTCAAAATTCAATGAGGCTATGAGGGATAATAAATGAGGACTCATTGAGGGCTTTTACATAGCCCTCATGGCCTCATACGACAAAAAAGGGATTCTCCAAAAGGTATCCTCGATAGGTATCCTCGAATAATACAATACCAGGCCATAGGTATTCTCAAATACTGAAATGAGGCTAAGAGTCGTAGTAAATTATACCTCATTGAGGGATTTTTAATGCTCCTCATAACCTCAAAATTCAATGAGGCTATGAGGCATAATAAATGAGGACTCATTGAGGGCTTTTACATAGCCCTCATGGCCTCATACGACAAAAAAGGGATTCCACAGTCACAGGCGTTTTCCAAAATGGGATTCCATAGGATATACCTGTTAAGTACTGAAATGAGGCTAAGAGTCGTAGTAAATTATACCTCAATGAGGGATTTTTCAAGGTTCTCATAAGCTCAAAATTCAATGAGGCTATGAGGCATAATAAATGAGGACTCATTGAGGGCTTTTACATAGCCCTCATGGCCTCATACGACAAAAAAGGGATTCCACAGTCACAGGCGTTTTCCAAAATGGGATTCCATAGGATATATCTGCTAAATACTGAAATGAGGCTAAGAGTCGTAGTAAACTCTTCCTCATTGAGGGATTTTTTAAGGTCCTCATAACCTCAAAATTCAATGAGGGTATGAGGGATAATAAATGAGGACTCATTGGGGGCTTTTACATAGCCCTCATGGCCTCATACGACAAAAAAGGGATCCCATAGCTACGGGTGTTTCCCAAAAATGGGATTCCATGGGATATGGCCATTGGATATAGTCTTTCATTATACAGAAGGGAGATAACTCTGCATACAGATTATGGGAAATGAAGCAATCTGATTGGTTAGTTATGATCTATAAATAGGATCTAGATAAATGAAACAACAAGAGTACTTGGAATAGGGTCAGAACTAACAAGAATAAACCAGAAATTGCTAAATATAGTAATAATAAGGTAAACTGTTCCAACTAATAGGCTCTTCTACGCTACTGGAGTATACTCCAGGACAAAGGAACGTGGTCAGGTAGACGTAAACTATTGCATATATAGATAGAAGCAGAGAATTATGAAAGAATTCGAATTAGTAAAAGTTGGGGTGGATTTTGGTGATTTGGAAGGATTGTCGGGTTGTTTGTGGTAATTAGATTTACTCTTCTACAATCGAACATACCTTCCGAACATACCCCGTCTTATTGCAGAAAAATTGGGTAACATAGCAATCACGTGCTACCATAGAAACCAAGATGGCGGCCTCTAGTATACAAAATGGACGACGGAAACACGTATCGCCCTAACAACACGCGCTACGCATGCGCACTACCACCACGCGTCACTATGGAGATGACGTCACAAGATGGCCGCTCACGCGGGTTACCATGACAATACAACATGACGCCACTAGGTCACGTGACTATGACGTCAGATGAGATCCCCCGATGAGATCCCCCAAATGGGTCCTCAAAAGCCCGAGACATACTACTTCCATTGTTTCTGACCATGAATGCTCATGTCAACATTAACAGGCCCACGTTCTACAATAGGCATTCGTTAGGAGGTCCATTTCCAGCTAAAATTGTATCAAACGGTGTGTCCCAACTTTCTTGTGTGGAGCCTTATCTGGTAAAAAGTGTCTCTCAATAATGGGATTTTGGTGACAATTTATCACTAAACTGTAGCGATTGACAAAGAATATCGCAAATACTCGACCGTTTCTATGATCAAATAACAGTGTAGTTATGTTGGCCATTGCAATGTCTCTCCTGCAACAATTAGGAATAGAGGGGAAATCACGAGCGAGCTTCTTGCTGACGGAATCATAACTGCCTGTCCATGAGAATTTCACACATCAATAATAATAACTCTTTGGCCAGCCGCTGATTTGTCGCGGTCCTCATAAGAGAAGGCCATCATTCCCCCCGCACCCCACCCCCTCTTCCCCTCCTCTCCTCCCAACATTCAGATATAAACTGCTTAATAGTGTCCCTCACTTCCTCTTTTTCAATTTCTTCAATAAGCATTCCTACCCTCTCCCTCGTGTCCCCCTTCAGCCATCTATCCTTTGTTTCTTCACCCCACTTCTGCATTATTCTTCCAGTAAATTTTATTCTATGAGGTATATACTGTGGGCATTCCAAGAGAAAATGTTCCAGGGTCTCCACTACTCCAGAGTGGCACATTTGGCATCCCTTTTCTCCATCTCTCCCAATTTTCCCCCAAAGCTCCAGTGATCTTGATCTCAGTTTGAACAGCAGTGACCCTCCAAAGGTGCCATCTAGGTACTTCTCAAAAGCTGGCTTTTCTTTATATTGTAACCCCTGCAGTGATCTTTTCACGCTAACCCCTGCTCGCCAGTTTCGATTGCAATCTTCCATGACTCTCTCTTTGACAAACCTTTTGCCTTCTTTCATTCCTACTTCTATGTTTGTGACCTCTATAGAGTAATTGTCCATTAGTTCCCTCACATGTTTTGACCACCCCGTATCTATATTGGAATTCCAAATGGTATCGAGCATCAATTTGCACCACCGGTTGTCAGGCAGGTTTCTCAAGTAGTTAAAGTAACACAGTTTTCCCAAATCTACCCTGTCCTTGATTTTCATCCACCCAAGCTCCCCCCTTACTGCTTCCAAAGCTGCAGCATTACTCGACCCTGTTATCCATCTGCCGGCATCATTCTGAGTACTTTCCAACTTCTTAATAACGGTTTGGTTTAATGGAATCACGTACGTGCCATACGTTATACTTGGTAAACCCACCCTCTCCCACAGTGTTTTCCCCACAAAGACCTTGTTGAAACTATTTTTCCCTAAAAGTTTTAGTTGGTTCAGAATTCTTTTCCCCTTCAGAATCAGTTTGGCTGAGTAATTTCTGTACACCCCTCTTCCCGTTATATTTATGCTTACCCCTAGATACTCATACTCTCCCGTTTCTCCTACAGTGATTTGTTTGCTTTCCCCTTCGGGGATTGAGAACTCCCCCACTCTCCATCTCTTCGTCATATCTACCTTGCGTCCAACGGGTATTACCTTGCTTTTATTTTCATTTAGTTCGAGCCGCCAAGTGTTCCCATATCTACCAACAATTTCCAGCAATTTCTCTAGCCCCTGTTCAGTTCTAGACATTAACACCATGTCGTCCGCAAAGAATAAGCCTGGTACCTTTATGTCTCCAACATTTACCCCCTCCGCACTCTGAATTAGTTCGTCCCCTAAATCTTTAACATACAATGCAAACAAAATCGGTGAAAAGATACACCCCTGCTTGAGGCCTATATCCATAGGGACTCGTTTTGTAGTGATACTCCCTAGACTGAGTTGGCTTTGCACATCTGTATACAGTGCTTTCATGATTCCCACAAAGTCACACCCCCCCCCCCCCCCCCAGTCCGATGCCCTCGAGCTTTCGCCACATACCTTCCCTCCACACTCGGTCGTACGCTTTTTTCACATCTAGAAATGCCAGAAACATCTTTTTCTTTTCAGCCTTTGTTGATTCTATCAGTTGGGTGAGTGGAAATAGGTGATCAGTGACTCTTCGACCTTTCCTGAAACCATTTTGAATTTCTCCTAAAAAACCTTTCTCTTCAATAACTTCCTCAAGTCTACCGTATATGACCTTACAGAATACTCTTCCGATGTTACTACTAACTGATATCCCCCTATAGTTATCTAGAACTTCCTTATCCCCCTTTTTGTGTATGAACGACACCTTACTTTCCCTCCACTCTCTGGGGACCTTTTGCTTTCGCAGAGCCAGGTTGAAAAGGTTTGTCAGGACTTCAATAAGTGCCTCCCCTCCATTTTTGAGGAATTCGTTCGGAATTTCATCAGTCCCTCCCGCTTTACCATTTTTTAATTTCGAGACCACGTTCCGCACTTCTTCTGCCGTTATTTCGCTACATACCGATTGGATAGGTTCTCCTCCACCAGTGTATTTCTTTTTGGTGGGGACCCACTGCCCCATCGCCTATCGTTTATCTTTTCCCAGTGCTTGACTAACTCTGAAGCGATACGGCCTTTATCTTCTGTACTTTCCCCATCCACTTTGATACTCTGCACACTACTTTTTCCCCGTTTATTTACCCAGTTCCAAAATACGTTTGAGCTCGAACCCCCCGTTTTCTTTATTGTTCTGGCAAGACTGCAATTGCGGTCCTTCCTATTATTATTCTTTATCTCATTCACCTTTTTCCGTGCCAGTTCATATTCTCCTTTCCTTAGTCTCGTGTCATTGTTATCCACCCCTTTAAGCTTCCTACTTCTTCTGTAAGCAGCGCATTTTACCTTCCTTTCTTTTATGGCCTTTTTCAGTCCCTCGTTAACCTTGTATCCGAGCTCTCTAGTTAGGACCCTCACCCTTCCTATACAATCCTTCCCTGCCTCTGTTAGGCTATTTACTATGCCATCTGAAATACTCTGGACATTTGCATCCCTAGGTATACATTCAAGACTTGGTTTTAGTTTTTCCCGAAACTGCTTCCAGTCGGCTCCTTGTTTTAGTTCCCAAACTTCCTTGAAGGTATTTCTGTCTCTATTCGTCTTTTTGCCCATAATCTTAACTGTTATCAGGTTGTGATCACTACCCAAGTCATTTTTTCCTTCGTCATCTATTTCTACATCTATAACCTCCCTCCATACGCTAACGTCAGTGAGTATATAATCAATTATTGTTTTCTTATCGTTCCTCTCCCAGGTCCATTTACCCTTACATTTCGCATCCCTGTTCAGGATCTTTAAACCAAGCTCTTTTGATAGGTCCAACATCTTCCTCCCATTCGTGTTAATTTTCCTATCACCTCCCTGTATGCCCTCCTCCTTATCCCCGATGTGCCCATTGAAGTCCCCCATTAGGACAATACTGAACCCTCTGCTTTCAAGCTCTGTGATATTCGATCTAAGAGTTGTATATATTGAATCATTCCATTCGGGCTTACTTCCCTCCACTGCTAAGTATACAACACCAACGGCAACACTCCTGCTTCCTAACTTGATTTTTGCCCAGACTATTTCGTTGGATACTGGAATCTGAGTCCTTGCTTCTGTGAGATCTGTAATCAATGAGGGCTGTAATTCCTCTTTAGCGTAGATGCCAACACCCCCACCCCGTTTCTGACCCTCAGTTCGCCCAGCTCCTATCCTATCCACACGCAACCCTTCATCTGATCAACCCGCTCATCCCGTCGTATCCACGTGTCACTTAGACCCATTATATCGAAGTCTCCTTCGTCCATCATTGTTGATATTTCGCTTACTTTCTTGTGCAGACCCTGGATGTTGCAGTACCCAAACTTAATGAATCTTTGTTTTTTTGTCATCACTGGCCCATTATTATACCCCTGGTATGTCCCTGTGTTGTGCATGTTTGTTGTTCTTCCTATGTTCCCAGCATTTGTGCCCCTCTGGGTTATCGGCTGTGGTCCCCTACCCCCCTTTTCTCCAAAAAAGGCCCAGCCACCTGTAAAATGTTTTGGCCCAACAGGTCTGTACCCATCCTACTTAAATGCAATCCGTCTCGCCCATACAACTCTCCTTGTCCCCAGAATGAATCCCAGTGGTCAATGAAATGTATTCCCAAGTCTTTGCAGTGCTCTTCCAGCTCCTCGTTTAGTGCCATAATCCGCGAGTTCCTCTCATTCCCACCACCCATAACGGGGAGCACCCCTGAAACGATGATCCGAGCATTCCTGGTAAGTAGCTTACTAATTAGGTCCTTGTATGTGTCCACCAAACGAACTGATTTCCTCTCCCTGATGTTATTGGACCCCACATGTAATACCACTACCGGATCAGGCCCCGACCCAGCTACAATACCGTCCACTCTATCCCTCAGGTCCTCCACTTTAGCCCCCGGAAAGCACAGAACTGTTCTATTTTTACTGTCCGGACCACAGACAACCTTGTCGATCCCCCGAACTATGCTACTTCCCGCAACCACCAACTTACTTTTGGCCCTCGCCCTATTTATCTCCTCTAGTCTCCTATTGTTTACAGCGTCCTCTTCCTCTCCAACAGCCCCACTCGGAATCACTATCGGTATCGGTATCTTTGACCTAGGATTACTCCTATCCTTGTCCCTCCGTCTCTTTCCAGGCCCTGAACTACCTGGACTACTCCCCTGGTCTTCTCCCGGACCCCTCCTCCTTTTTCCTGGCCTAGACCCCAAGCTACTATCTGTTGCAACTACCTCCATCCCCTCCTCTGACTCTTCCGAATCGAGCACATCAAATCTGTTTCAGAAACAAAAAACAATTTGCGACATATTTTTCGCGGATGTCTTTAATGTAACGCGAATTCAACAATCTTCATGTGGAGATTACAAAATTACAAATACTGTTCCATGAAGATGTCTTTGTGTACCGGTACTTCTAATTTCTACATTTCGTGATGATCAGGGAGAACTCATGTATAGCTATGTCAGTATTTCTTCCCCATAACAGTCCCTACTGTAACAGCATAAATTGTTACACCTTTGATACGAACTTACAGAATGTAAAATTGGCTGTAAATACGTGTGCATCCCGAAACCAGTGTTTGCTTGTTTGTATAGTATTGTGGTTGAACGACCCTTTCAAGAACCAGGATCATCTCGTGTCGGAAAGTTTTACGGGTGGAGGAAGCCGGTGAGAAGCACCGGAAGGGGCGAGCAACAATCAGACATCCCAACATACTAACTCCGCACAAGCAAGGTTACCATTGGTTGAAGGAAAATTCACCATCGCCGTGCAGCACGCATTAGTATACAGAGCCACCGTGCCCACACGTGAGCAGTCGGGATTGAGTGCCTTGCCCATGGACACAACGCAGTTACCCCTGGCAGGGATCGAACCGTCGACCTTTCGGTATAAAGTTCAATGCCGTAACCAGTGAGCCCCCCCCTCCCCCCTCCCGGCCCCGGTTCGTTTCCCGCCAGGATTAACCGCGTTGTGTCCTTGGGCAAGGCACTTCATCCCGATTGCCCACGTGGGGCACGGTGGCGCTGTCTATAAGGCGTATTGCACGTCAATGATGCACTTGTCTTCAATCAATGCTAACCGAGCTTGTGAGGAATTAGTGCGTTGGGGGTCTGACAGCTGCTCGCTGGTTCTTTCCGGTACTCCGGCTTTCTCCACCCTTAAAGCTGTCCGACACGAGGTGACCCTGGCTGTCGAAAGTGTCGTTAGAACCCCAATAAAAATGTACCACACATAAAAACTTACCAACTTACCACACAACCAAGTATAGACTAGAAAGGAATGCCGAAACAAATAATGCACCAATAATAATAATAATAATTATAATAATAATAATAATCGACAAAAGAAATAACGGCCAATAATTATAATAAATTTTTGGGAGGAGTTTTTCAAAATTTTTAATGTGATTTGTAGTAAATCGGCCATACATGGTGATAGCATTTTAAGCTCCTGAAAACGTTTTTTAACCTTTAAAAAGCATAAACGTTTTTAATAAATATGTAATTAATGATCACACTTTGAAGTGACGTAAAAATGGCGATAAATTTAAAATGTGGATAGAAATGTACAATGGACGCCCTCAACTCGTCTTTTTGCCCGATGATGTCACTCTAATATCATTATAGTGTTGTATTATGTAGTTTGGGGATAGGACTGTAAACAAATGGGAGGGGGTAACATTAGTCGCACCTCCATCACATTTAACGCCATAGCGTTATGGGCGTTCATTCCATAATCACATGAGAGCGATGAGTCCAAATTCCGATTATTGAATGAGGTGTGTGTAATATATTATATGAGTAAATATTACCAGATATAGAGGCGGGGCTATCACTAAGGAGGAGGGTGTAGCGGCTTTCGCATTTTTGTCACATTTTTCGTCATAACGATCTGTGTTCTGCGTCCATTGCCATATAAATGCCACGAGGGTACCTTTTGATTATTAAAGTAGGTGTATGAGCATGGAACATGTTAGCAGATATTGAGGTGCGGCTGTGAGTGAACGGGTGGGAGGTGTCGCGTTTTGCTCTTCCATTGTATTTGACGTCACGGCGTTACCTGTGTCGCTTCCATGGTCAAATGTTATTGTGGTTCATGTTACCAGATATACACAGAACGAAACACGCGTGTGAAAGGGTTAATCGAGTGCCAGCGCGGAAGTATAAAACGAGAGGCCGCGGCTTCCAGTTTTATCCTTCCGCGATGGCAAAAGTGCCATATCGATTAATCCATTCACACACGTGTGTTGTTCTGTGTTTATTACACGCCTTCACGTCTATAAAAGCAATTACAGGAAGGACACTTAGCAATTTATTTGACTATCAACAAAAAGAACACATTTTATAGCCAACCAAATTTGCGAGGGGAACCCGTGTTACTATTTTAGCTATCGCTAGCGATTCAAATTTTAATTGAGGTGCACGATTTATAGAAAATTCCAGTGAAATTTCGCTTCTATTTAAAATTAGTCCGTCAACGATTTCCGTTCCGCACATGTGTGCGGAACGAATTTTCATTTTGCGCATGGTTTAGTCTTGCTGTCGATGGGGATTTCAAATAACAGGTGTGTAATAAATAGACGTAGGCCTGTCACTAAAGGGGAAGGAATAGCGTTTTTCGCATTTTTATAACATTTGACGTCATAACACTCTCTGTAATGCATCCGTGGCAATATAAATACCCGAAGGTCACCCTGTAGTTATTAATGGAGGTGTATGTAATATATGTTAGTGTGAAATGCTACCAGATATAGCTGTAGACTTGTCACATTATGGTAGGAGTGTAAAAACGTAATGTGACGTAAAAAACGTACAAAATTATGTTAAATACAAAAGATAAAAAAACAGCCTCTTTTTTATTTTTTCAGCTCTACAACATACTACAATTTAATGAAAATTGGAATAATTTTTCCGACGTTGATGTCCAATATGGTTTTTATTGGAGACTCTATTACCAAAAAAAATGAGAAGGAAAGTTTAACAACGTAGTGGATATTCAGTGTTATTGAAAAAGACGTCAATCTGATGGATGGATGGATGGATGGATGGATGATGGATGGATGGATGGATGGATAGATAATAACGTCCATATGAGACAGATGTCAGTAAATAATAACAATAAACAATATAAAGATAACCATACATTTCAGTATATATTAGTTTTTAATCAACAGTTATTTGGTGAATCATTTCTTTGTCGAAGAAATGATCCAACCATGTTTCACATGACGTTGCATGTATCACGTCTCTTGTTACTCATTTTTCATGTGAATTTTTGTTTGTCGCTCATGTTTGTAAAGCTTTGATTTAGTTTCCCAATTTTCGCGAAATATTGCTTTCTGTATTCAGTATATATTGGACATCTCATGATGAAATGCTCTTCTATTTCAATTTCTGAATTACATTTTTTTGCAAATTCTTTCATTGAGAGGTACTTTGGGTTGCTTATGACGTTATTCTGGGTAAAGGTAGAACTTTGAAATTGTGACAACTGCATTTAATAGAGACATCAACAAGATTATATTACACGAAATGTTATAGCTGTGTGCATTACTGATAGAGAGCTATGTGTGTTAGAAAATCGGCGTTTTAAGGGGAAAATGTCCATAAAATCCCAAAAATTTATGTTACGTTAAAACCCACAAAAATGGCGATAAATCGAAAAAACTTAAAAACACGTATCTCTTTTTTTGCCCTACAGCATACTAAACTCAATTTTTATGAAAACTGGCCGCCATTTAATTTTTGGTGACCTTGACGTCAATAAGGTCACTCGAAATATCGGCCATTACCGTTGAGAATTCGCCAGGTCGGTACCACATTTTTTAGATATGTTTTTGTCAGAGATGGGATTTTCAGAAGCTGACAGTGGGATGCTTGATGCAGGCGTTGCGATAAAATGTTCAAGAAAAACGCCTAAAGTGGGCGCAGTTTCGGATAAAAGCATAAATAGAGGATATCTAGTGTTTTTGAGTGGATACCGAAAATTATCTCACGAGTGACCGATACGAATGTTTATTTTTCGCGAGCGTGATAGATTGCGATCTAATTCAGTGGCGGGTTTCGAGTCCAAACATGGCCTGAAAGTCCGTAATATACGTTTTTGGTTTGGTACGTGCGTTGAAAAGACGTTCCAAACCAAAAACTTATATTACGGACTTTCAGGCCATGTTTGGACGAGCGGGTTTAATGAACCAATTCAATGTGAATACGGGTTGAATTATTGTTGGAAATGATCGTTATCTACTCAAAAACACTAGATTTTCTTTTCATTATAAGTTCTTAGAACAATTTGATCACTTCCAGTTATAATTTGGCTTGTATTCACCTAGAAGTGATGCTTTGAAAGCCGCCATTTTGATTGATACCGTGAAAGTGAAAATTTCTATATCTTCACAGTGGGGGAATACGATTTCTGTCTTTCCGCAGTTTCTTCGATAATCTATCGTTTAGCGTATAATAAAATCAAATATCAAAAGCAGCCGTGTGAACTAAAAAAAAAAAGATCTATAAGTGCGCCAAATTTCATCAAAATCGGAGATGTACCCTAAATCTTGGCTGACTAGAAAACAAGCAGTACGATCACAATAAGTCATCCCAACTTCTTTGAATGACTTAATATTAATAATAGTAACTGGATGGTTTTGAAATCACAAAACGAATTTCTAGAAGTCAACCCACAAAGCACGGCCAACGTCGAAACGTCCAACAATGAGGTGAAGATGTCTGTCGCCCGTTTACGTACTTAGCCGCCTGTCGCTTATTTTTAATGAAAGATGTTAAAACATAGCCAAAGCTTTGAAGTGAGGTAAAAACGTCAAAATGGCGTTAAATCGAAAAACAAAAAAAACAATTATCTCCTATTTTTTTTTTAGCTCTACAACATATTAAAGTTTCTGAAAATTCCGATGCATTTCAATTTTTGATTCTCTGTCCCTCTCTGACGTCACCTCAGCATTCGGGTTTAACGGTTGATAATTTCCAAGGACGACGTCACAATTTTAGATGTGTTTTTTTGCGGAGATTATATTTCCGAAAATTCGCAAGGTTGAAAATAAAAGGTACAGAATAAAACCCCGTAAATTTGGCAATTGGAATAACAAAAATGAGGGTTAACAACTTAATATTATCACAAAAAGGTGTGGTACGTATCATAAGAGAATTCTGTATTAATAGGGCGCAATTGGACTCAAGAACGCAGGGCTTTTAATTAAGGATAGAGAAAATAGGCTAAACTTAAATCTGGCGTAAAAACGTCAAAACGGCGTTAAATCCTAAAACAAACAAAAAACCCCGCTATCTCCTAAATTTCTGACCTCTACAACATACTGCAATTTCAGAGAAATCCGACTTGTTTTAATTTGAGACCATATGACCCTCTATGACGTCACCTCAGCGTTCGGGTATAGCGGCTGAGAATTTTCTAGGACGGCACCAAATTTTAGATATGGTTTTTTTGCGGAGATTATATTAATGAAAATTAGAAAAATAAAAGGTATAGAAAAATAAACGTAAAATTGGCATCGCTGGCATCGGATGTGTCAAACTAAAATGAAAAAATGTGGGTTAACAACTTAATATGATAATAAATAGGCATGGTAAGTTTCGTAAGTGTATCCTGTAACAAATGGACTTAAGAACGCACGGTTTTTAATAAACTTAAAGAATAGAGAATATTGGTTAAACTTCAAAGCGACGTAAAAAGTACTAAAAACGTCAAAATGTCGAAAAACAAAAAACTGCTATCTCCTCCTAATTTTTTTTTTTTTTAGCTCTACAACATATTAAAATTGCAGAAAAATCCGACGCATTTTAATTTTTTACTATATGACCCCCCCCCCCCCCCCCACACACACACACACACACACAAACACCAACACCACCACCACCACCACCACCATGACCCCCTGTGACGTCACATCAGCGTTCGGATATAACGATTGAGAATTTCCTGGGGGTTGAATACATTTTTAGATACGGTTTTTGGCAGAGATTACATTTCCAAGATTTCAGAAAGATACGGTTAAAATTGAGTTGTAAATTGAAATCCTTAAAAAAAAACCGCTTATAATCTGGCTCCTTCCAACAAAGTGTCAAAATTACAAAAAAGTAAAACAGGATGGATCAACTTCAGATAACTAGAAATAGATGTGCGAATATGGAACTACGCGTGTCAGAAAATCTGCGTTTTCATCTAGAAAATGGTAAAATTTGAATTGACGTAAAAATGTAAAAAAAGGCGGAATCTAAAAAAACACAAAACAGCTGTCTCTTAAGTTTCCGAGTTCTACAACATATTAAAATTTCATGAAAATCGGACAAAGTTGAATTTTTCCGACTTATGACCCCCATCACGTCACCTAAGAAATTAAGAATTTCCCATGAGTAGGCCTCAACACATTTCTAGATATTGTATTTCTTGGAGATGGGATATGCAAAGTTTGAAAGAGAGGGGTTTCATACAGGCATTTTTATTACAAAATATTGAAAAATATTTTTTTTTAAATTGAATTCCACATCGCTCTCATCGAACATAGAATTTCGGAAAACAAATGGTTGTTCGGGCGAACGGTTCACAATACCAGTTAGTGTACCAACTTTCGCGAGTGTGGGTTAAGGGGAAGTACCTTAAATTTTGGTCTGACAAAAAAGAGAGAGAAAAAAGGTTAGCGAACCCAATAACTCATTCCAACTTCGTTGGATGGCTAAATAAATGAAAAGAAAATACAATAAGGCCCTACAAAGTAGATCTTCTGTTTCTCAGGTCATTTTTGTAAAATTGCATGTGGGCGTTCTTGGTTTGTTTTATGTTTTAGGCCACATAATCTACAGAATAGCATGGGTGGTGATGTATTTCGACCCTTGAGTGCAAGAAGGCTTTGCAATGCTAGCAGCATTGCAAAGCCTTGTTGCACTCAAGGGACAAATTTATGAATTTTATAAACTTGGGTAAAATATCAGACATAAACCGTTTAATTTTTATTTAAGTTTGCATTGGTCATAAAAAGAGGACATGAGGCAGGCAAAAGGACCATGGAGGAGGGGCCGAGAAACAGATTTTTAACTTTTTAAGCCTAATAATAATATTAAAAATAAAAGAAAGTCTATAGTTGATCGGATAAAATGACGTTCATTAACCCTTTATCCAACGTAACGGCCAAAGCCGGCCAGTACTATTCACAAAAATCGCCAATTAATTTTCATTATTTTTTTTTTCATATTTTGTCTCAAAAACACAGGTTATGACCCCTCTTTGGAACGAGCTCGTCGATCTCGTTCCAAAAGGGGGTCATAAACCTATGTTTTTGGGACAAAAAATGAAAAAAAATTAATTTCTCTAGTTATTCAAGAATTTTGTTTGCAAGTGTCTTCTGCTTTTCATGTTAGGTAAAGGGTTAACTAACTGGTTTACGGTCTGTTCATTTTCTCGCATCCATGGCTAGATCAAATCGTGTCCAGGCCCGAATTTGGTCGGGTGCCAGGAGGAAGAACTCCACTTCCTAGTCCTTACGAACCCCATGTTGGAAAATTGTCGTCGAAAACAATGTGTTTTTGATACGTCATGTTTGGAGGGAGTACCCGCTGAAATAAGTCGAGGGTATATCACAAGTGAAGTTTCATCCCATTTTCTTTTTTCAATAATTCCAAGTCTTCATATCATTTTTGTAAAGCCTGTTGATTTGAGCAGCTATTAAGTTCTGTCCTAAAAACGTTCGCATTGCACAAAACTGTACGCGTCCCCAACTGGCCACCAAACAGAAATTTTCACCCAGCAGGAATGCTTATACGATAAGTTGTTCAAAGATTCATATCGGGATATTTTGGTCACATTCTCAGCCTGTGTTAAGCACCTGTGCAGTGTTATGACAATTAACGGATCGCTAGTGAAAATCACACCTACCTGATTTCCAACCGGCAGCCATTCAAGACTCATTTATGATATACAATGAAACAGGTTCAACGAGCACAGCACATACTCGTGACAATTAGCATACCATCTGGCGAAGAAACGTGAAAAGGATACTAGAAAACGCTGACATTTCAGGAACCACTTTTTGTTGGATGAAAGGTAAATCGGTACGTACTAGTTACCAACAGAGCTGGAAATATCGACTGCGAGGTAACCCAAACATGACCTGAAAGGCAGTATTTTAATTTTTTTGTTTGGTACGACGTACCAAACCATTGGAACCAAAAAGTAAAAATACAGTCTTTCAGGCCATGTTTGGGCTTGCAGCGAGGTTGCTGACTAACTTACATCCTTCCCATTGTTCAATCAACAAAACGCGCGAACTCGGGTACACTCAGTGGATCAAGGGTATTCAAGTGACGTCACTTGAACACCTTGTCTATTGTTCTATCGGGTATTTGACCATATTTCAAGTTGCTTGCATACCTGAAAAGACAATAGAGTCAGGGTGTGAAACAATATGAAGGGATACACAATTATGAAACCACAAATGAACCAACCAGTCGTCGTGTTATTTTATCCCGTTATTCTGACAAAGGATGTTGGGGGAAAGTCAAACACGACAAAACTCTTACCAACAAAAGCTCCACCCAAAACAAAAACGCTGGGCAAATATTCTACGCAGAGGCGCCAGTTGAATTTGGGACTCTTGGAGGGGGGGGGGGGGGGGGGAGTACGGTTATAGAAGGACAACCACAACCACACACTGATATATATGGGTGGCGCCTGTGTGGCTTAGTGGCATGGCAAGAAGTATAGAAGCAAGGGTGTCGCGAAGATAACCGATTAGTGTGTGTTTGTGTGTGGGGGTGGGGGATAAACATGATTTATCCCGATCGTAATGACTGAAGTCCCGACTGCTATAACATTCCAACTACATCATCAGACATGCCTTCTGTACGAAGGTATGCCTTGATAATGGAGTTGGAATATTATATAGTCGGAAAGGATTTTAGTGTATAAATTTAAAACTTCTTGAGCATATATTTGTGAATAAATAAAATAAACATATACTAGCTGTGACACAACTTCTTATTAAACCTTTACCTAACATGAAAAGCAGACGACACTTGCAAACAAAATTCTTGAATAACTATTTTTTTCATTTTTTGACACAAAAACATAGGTTATGACCCCTCATTGGAACGAGCTCGTTCCAAAGAGGGGTCATTACCGTTGTTTTGAGACAAAAAATGAAAATATAATGATTTTTGAGAATAGCGCTGGCCGATTTTGACTGTTACGTTGGGTAAAGGGTTAATTAACACGTAAGATACCGATACACCAAATTGGTCATGTTTCCACCCCTTCCCTAACAACCCGAATCGGGTATTACAGACCTCCAGTTCGTATGACCGACTGTGCGTGTTACATTAATCCAAATATCAGTAGGCGGAGAAAAACCCTGGCGAAAAAAAAGCCCTGAGGAGAAAAGCCCTAAACTTACTTCCGCGGAGAAAAGCCCTGAGCCATTTTTGCAGGGTTAGGAGAAAAGCTCTAAACACATTTTTAGTTAATTTCTGTATTTTTAATGGAGAAAAGCCCATTGGACCCATTGCAAGTGCATTTAGATTTTGAACTGCCCATCTAAAGGAAGACGAATTACAAGTCCATTTAGAACTCTTACATGAAGCTCGAGGTCAGTCCCAAGCTAAACGAGTTAAAAGGTGCATAAAAATGCTTCAAGAGAAGCTCAGAAATTTATGTGCAGATCGTTCATGAGATAAAAAGACGGTATCCCAATTTTTACAAGGTGTTGGACACTGTATATACATTCAATCATTTTAATTGTTATAAAACAATATACAGCAGTTATGTACCAAATTCTCATGAGTGTTCAAATAAAAACATTAAAATATCCAAAAATTGTTTTTCATCGGGTTCACAAGGGCTTTTCCGCAGGTATTCACCAGTTAGGGCTTTTCTCCACACCCTGCGAAAATAGTTCAGGGCTTTTCTCCTAGGTAGTCAAAATAGTCAGGACTTTTCTCCTTAGGGCTTTTTCTCCACCATGGCTTTTCTCCGCCATTCCAAATATCAGATCTGGTCGGGTGAGAATGTTCTTGATTACTATCCTGAGAGAATCGATATCTAAGACTCTAAGACACACAAACACACCTAAACCCGATTAGCTACGGCTTGTATAGAAGCTATATATACGAGCATTTCCAGTTCAGGCATTTTTTTGTGAGTTGAATCCGACCAGCGTTATTCACAAAAATCACCATTCAAATTATATAATTTCAATTTTTGCCTCCCAAACATAGAGGGGGAGGGGGGGGGGGGGTGTAGAGGGATGTGTAATTGTCCAGTCGCGATATTTTCATCTGGATTAGAGTCTAAAATATCGATTCGCCCTTGCTCCTCAGTAATCATGCACTTTCATTCAGGACTGGAGTTGCTTTTTGACTAATGTCACACACGCAGTGTGTCTCATGCGAATGGGGATCTTTGACTGATTAGCCATTTTTAGTCGGGTACGTTCTAATTAAATAACAAGTTGGGAAGGCCATGCCTCATGACTACAAGAGCTGAAACGGTTAACCCTTTACCTAACATGAAAAGCAGACGACACTTGCCAAAAAAATCTTGAATAACTAATTTTTTTCATTTTTTGTCTCAAAAACATAGGTTATGACCCATTTCCGATGAGGGATCATAACCTATGGTTTTGAGACAAAAAATGAAAAAAATAATGAAAATTAATTGGCGACTTTTGGGAATAGCGCTGGCCGGTTTTGTTCGTTACGTTGGGTAAAGGGTTAAAGGGTTTTCTTGATCAATTAATCACATATATTAACCTTGGTTAACTGATTAATCACTTGCCCAACAAGGTAGCTGAATAATTGCCGTACCATTGATGATTTAGTTTAAACAATATTTATTCTTAGAATCTTTGTTACATGCCTACATTGTTAACCAAAAAAACTTTATAATACAAAATACTGACATACGCAGTGTAACAGGTTACTGTAAAGATGGGGGATTCCACAGAAAACGTCAACCTTAAGGGTGTCGTGTCCCATTGATGATTTATAGCATTAACCCTTTACCCAACATAACGGAAAAAAGACCAACGTCAAATACAAAAATCTCCATTTCAATTTCATTATGTTTTCAATTTTTGTCTCAAAAACATAGCTTACAACCCCTCATTGGAACGATCTCGTTGATAAGCTATGTTTCTGAGACAAAATTGAAAATTTTTAGTAATTCAAGAATTTATTTTGCAAGTATCGTCTGCTACACGCATTTGGTAAAGGGTTAAGAACGACCATTTCCAGCTTCTTATACTGTATAATGATCATGCAAGTGAACAAGTATGTCAGCACGTACATCTCATGCTTTACTCTGTCTCATATAATCGATGTTAGTCAGTGTGACAATGTTTGCCTGTTTTAGAGCAAGTTTGTTCCTTTGTTAACCCATGTGATACAGTACTTCAAAAGTAACACTTAAACGATAAATTACCTTTTTGATCGATCAAAACGTTGATATTGGTTGATCGATTAAACGCTTAACCGTTTCAGCTCTGATGACGGTATGTGTTTATCCACAAATAAATTTCCTGAGTTTTTTTTACTATAATCACCATCGATGGATATTCCAACTATATTATCAAGGCATGCCTTAATGATGAAATTAGAACATTTCTTTAGTCGGGACTTGAACCATGACAGTCGGAACAAATTGACCACTATCCCCTCCCCCCCCCCCCCCTTCAGTTGTTCATCTTTGCGACGCTCATTGGAACAAGCTGGATGGGCGGCTGAGGGAGGGTCGGTTATAAACCGCTAATTACTTTTTATCATTTTTTTAACAAAAGCCATAGCCTAGGCCTGTGGCCTCTAATTGGAACAAGCTCGTTGAACTTGTTCCAGTGACATGGCATACGATTTGGTTTTAAAGCAAATTTTTCAAGAAGAATGTATGTTATTCGCGTTAGGTGTAAGGGTCAAGTGAATTATACACCTGCCCCCCCCCCCCCCCCCCCATAGATAACCTACCCCCACCCCTCCAAGCAAAAATCTGACGCAGCCGCTGGAGATCAGTTGTATAAAAATAGATGCAGTTGTTGTCTTTGTGCATCCCCGCTTCTCACTTGGGCCACCATTGCACTCACGTAAATTCCACCCACATGCATACGAATGACTTCTGTCTCAATAGAAATAATAGAAATACCCCTTACCTAGGGATTATAGTCAACAGAAGGATTAAGTGAATAAGACATGCGCCGAATGTGAACGGTGTAATTACGTATGTAATATGCAGCCATCACGCATGGGTAATGGGTCACTTTCACACCAATAATGTGTTTAATATTTATAAATTCAGTAGTTGATATACATACATGTTCATATATACGGAAAGCTGATTATAAAGCTAAATTCCTCACACTTTCTTATTTATTATCTATAATGTTCCCTATAAAATAGCGACATTGACCCTTTAAACAATCGTATTTCTGAGGGGCACAGTTAGGCCACATGGAATATGTATGTGTTTTGGCGGTAGGGGGGGGGGGGGGGGTGAGGTAAAACCGTCACTTTATGCTCCACCGTTGCCAGGCACCTCACTTGTAGCATTCCACTTGTAGCATGTCACTTTCGGCGCCACACTTTCAGTACACCATCTTTATAGAGATTAGTTGACGAGACGTACTTAGAGTCACTCGTTCGGGCAATTGCTCGATAGCTCCCTTGCGCGATAAAATTCGAGTCCTTCGAGCAAGCAGCAGCTGGTGATATGAACTGGTACCCATAGCGGCAGTAGTGTAATGATAGGTACTAAGAGCCATAGTAGTGCCACTGGTTAGTGATGGTGAGACACCCGGGCACAGGATAGAATAGTGGTACTGGTAGCCAATAGTAATAGTACAAGGCTGCGAGCAGTGGCGTGGCCACGTGGGGGGGGGGGGGGATTGGGGATACGCGTCTTTCCACTTTCCTTCAAAATCGGTCCTCGAAATATGTCCAAAAATGGCATAAAAATCGTAGGGGGTAAGGTCCATGGGGGTTAAGTTGTAGATTTGTAGATTGCTTCTCCTAATATCTGTGTCGGTGAAAAGGTAGGCAGTCGTCAATACATGAAAAACCTCAAAATATCCGCTCAGGTGCAAGGAGATGGGGGTTTTTGAACCCTGGAATTCAAAACTTTTCTACCACGGACCGAACCATGGTCGGCCCATGGTAGAAAGATTTTGAATTCCAGGGTTCAAAAACCCCCATCGACGACCCTTGGCCGCCCCATATCGGACACATTTATTTCCCTCTAGTGGAAACCTTGATTATTGTTACCTTGGTTATCTAGCTCAAACTTTAGGGATGCAAAATTCTGAGACGTGAAGGCTTGGAAAGCTTGAGAGCCATGTTGTTGGTATTCTTAAATACCGAGATGAGTCGACGAGTCGAATGTAGAGTCACTCGTTCCAGCAATTGTCCGATGACTCATTTGCTCGATAAGAAACGAATCGTCCGAGCAATGACTTTTTCAGTCACTGCTCGATAACACATTAGGGGAACTTGGAATATGTATGAAACAAGCCGTTAGTGCAAGAAGATTGTATTCGGCTGCTACTAGTAGTGGAAGACAGGTGTGGCAGTGGTATGAACTAAGCCCTGTAACGGTAGAAGTGTAAAGATAGGTACTGAGAGTCATAGAGCGACAAGTCAATAGTAATGGTAGGCCAACAAGGCTGCAAGGATGGTATAACACTATAGTAATGGTGAATAAAATAGAGGCTGATCATAGGATAGATAGCTGAGGTCGTGGTAGAAGCCAATGACAGGACTATTAACCGTTTACCTAACATGAAAAGCAGACGACACTTGCAAACAAAATTCTTGAATGACCCTTTACCCAAAGTAACTGCCAAAACCGGCCAGCACTATTCTAAAAAATCGCCGATTAATTTTCATTATATTTTCATTTTTTGTCTCAAAAACATAGGTTATGACCCCTCATTGGAACGAGCTCGTCGAGCTCGTTCCAATGAGAGGTCATAACCTGTTTTTGAAACAAAAAATGAAAAAAAATTAGTTATTCAAGAATTTTGTTTGCAAGTCTCGTCTGCTTCTCATGTTAAGTAAAGGGATAACTAATTTTTTAATTTTTTTTTGTCTCAAAAACATAGGTTATGACCCCTCGTTGGAACGAGCTGGAGCTCGTTCCAATGAGAGGTCATAACCTATGTTTTTGAGACAAAAAATGAAAAAAATTAGTTATTAAAGAATTTTGTTTGCAAGTGTCGTCTGCTTTTCATGTTAGGTAAAAGGATAACTAATTTTTTTAATTTTTTGTCTCAAAAACATAGGTTATGACCCTGTTCCAACGAGGGGTCATAACATATTTTTTGAGACAAAAAAATGAAAAAATAATGAAAATTAATTGACGATTTTTGAGAATAGCGCTGGCCGGTTTTGGCCGTTACGTTGGGTAAAGGGTTAAGAGCTATATAAAAGGAGCCATGTTGTATGTATTCTTAAATACCGAGGTGAGTCGACGAGTCGGATATGGAGTCACTCGTTCGGGCAGTTGCTCGATAGCTCATTTTGCTCCATAAGATTCGAATCGTCCGAGCGATGTCTGTCCCAGTCATTACTTGATAGCTCACTTGCTCGACAAGATTCGAGTCATCAGAGCAACAGCAGTTCCATCACGGCTCGATTGACGCTTGGACCTATTTTTAGGAACCCTTGTATCAGATAATGATGTGACAATGGGTGGGTTTTAGATGGATTGAATGATCTGATTGGTTAGTTAGTTGTAGTAAAGTGATCGGGTTGGATGATCCAGATAAATAAAACATGACTCATGGGGTTAGGAACAAGAACATGAACACCCGGAATAGGGTTAGAACAAGTCAGAACAGACCAGGAAAGCTTAGAAATAGTAACAATAAGCTAAAACTGTTCCACCTGATAGCCTTTTCCACTCCACTGAATTATACTGCGGAGTAAACGAATATGGTAGGGTAGACAGACACAATAACACAGCTTATTGATAGAAGCAAAGGATTCCGGAGTTTTCCGAACTAATAAAATAGATGTCAGGTCTCTTGGGGGTAATTCTTGGAAGTAACTGAGGATTCTGAGAAAATACGAACTAGAAAAAGTACTCTTGTTCAATCTAACGCACCCTGCGAACACGCCCCTCCCCCCCCCCCCCCCCCACACACACCACACACATACACACACGCACTAATTAAGGTGGCTTCGCTAAGTTCGTTTCGGTGATTTTAGACCGTCATGGCCAGTTTTTACCTTCAGCTCAGTGGAAAAAACGATCTAGTTATCTCCCCTGAAAATGTCGTTTTGCGAATTAAAAATTAGCATTTCGGAGATGGGAAGTTTTATAAGTCCTAAGATTAAATAAAATGTTGAAAAGTAACATTATGGAAGCGCATGGCATCTGAAAGTGCATAATATTTTCTTTGTAGTGATTGTTGAATGGTGCCAGTTTACCATCCGAGTTTTGTTCCTCCGTCACTTACAAAATGTACAGGTTTCTCCAGTGCAATCAAGCTAAAAACAGTGTTTCCCTTGACTTTTGGTCATCTAGTCTGGAAAGCGCATCAATTCGAAAAATATGATATTATGTTTACTGTCTGGCAGAATATCTATCAGACCCAAGTTTTGATTTTTGTTCCTTTGATGTCGAAAATTCAGTATAATCTGATTACTATTCTCACACCTTCGCCAATTATCTGTAAAGCAATTGGCTGATGGGTTCTGATAGTCGATAAGGGGAGATAACCGTCCACTTGAACCAATCTCTTAAAGAGGAAAGCTGGGTATGTTTCGTGGATTTCGAGTGATTGTGGGTTTGTTCGTGATAATTACATATACTTCCATTTAATCGAACATAGTCTTCGATAACACCCCGCCATATCACAGGGTTGGGGGGGGGGGGGTCACATGGAGAGGGGGGGGGGGGGGCGGTGGCTCACTAAGTAGAGGTGCAGGCTGCAAGCCGAGAGGTCCTCGATTCGAATCCCACCTGCGGCAACCGCGTTGTGTCCTTGGGCAAGACACTTCACCCCCATTGCCCACGTGGGGGCACGATGGCGTTGTGTACTAAGGCGTACTGAACGTCGATGATGCACTTGTCTTCAACCAATGCTAACCCTGCTTGTGTGGAGTTAAGATGTTGGAGAGCTGACAGCTGCTCGCCGTTGGTCGGTGGTTCTCTCCGGGTACTCCGGCTTCCTCCACCCGTAAAACGGTTATGATTAGCCATTGTGCAGACATATGTGACCTTAAACACCAATAAATAATAAATGGGGGCCACATGGCAACCGCGTTCCCCCATAAACCCCAAAACGGCGGCCTCAAGTTAACAAAATAGACGATGGAAACACATATCATCCTAACGTCACCCGCTGCGCATGCGCATTGAAACCATGTAAAAAATGATAATGACCTCACAACACGGTCGCTTACGCGGACTACCACGACCACCCAGCACGACGTGGCTGGGTCACGTTACATTACGTCACTTCCGGGTCCTTCCCGGGGTTCTGCTGATCAGACATTATGCACCCCCCCCCCCCCCCAAAAAAAAAAAAAATTCTCACGCACATGGGTAATCAAGATTCAGTGCCTTGTCCAAGGAGACATAGCGGATGGCGCGTTTTGAGATCGAACCGTCGACCTTTCGTTCAATGTTCAGTGCCCTAGCCAATGAGCCGCCGCGATTCTGGGCAGAAGGATAAGTGATAATTTAATCCTACAGCCGTATAGGGCTGTAGAATTAAAGTATTATTGACCTTCCCAACAAAAACAAGATAAGCTCGCCAATTTCGCTGTACACAGACGTGGTTAAGACGCTATCTTTCAGAGAGAGAGTGTTCAATGTAATCATACGAAATAAATCTTGGGGAACATGTAGTCTAAAGATGATATAAGTATAAACTTGGAAATTTCAGGTCTTGTTTGTGACGAAGGTGGCGTCGCATTTTTGCAGCTCGAAAATCTTGTTAAAGCGAGCTGAAAAACATTCACTAACATTAATGGCTGGCTATAGCTTCTTGGTTTTCGGTTGCGGACTGCGGGATAGCTTCTGGATAAACAGCAGGGAGGGGACAAAATTAAAAGCCCCTCAATTACTGTTTAAAGGCTGACTTGCATGGTATTTAATCTGCTCATTGAACAATTCAGCCAGACATTGGCTCTCAAAGTCGCCCTTAAAATTGTGTTCCTTTTTCATTTTGTTCTTACAAAGCAACGCTCATGAAAATCTTTTTCGATCGAGCTTGTTCCAGTGAGGGGTCATTTGCCATGTTTTGAAAGAAATAGCGATTTCGTTTTAATTTTAGAAATTGGTACTGTGTGTCTCCAAAATATGTGTCGTAATGGCCTAAATGCTTTGTGTTGCATCTGTTGCATATCTATACATTTTTTTAGTCAAATTCAAATATTAGAATACTCGAAGAATCCGGAAAGTAGAACAGATGCTTGCTCACTGCGAAAAACAAGTTCTGCTTCGGGCCTTTTCATATTTTAGAAGCCGGTAATCTTCCAACGGCTGGAGGAGAGTCATCTTGAGTTTTTTTATTTGATTTTATTCTGGATTTTGTTTTTGTTTTTTGATTGCTTGGTATTTTTGTGCTTAAAATCACTTTCAGCATCCATGCCTATACGATGACCACAAGGCATGTATTAGGCAGGGGCGCCGGAAGCACTTCCGGGCAGGGGTGGTCAGACCCGGGGACAGGGCATTCTTGCACTAGCAGCCCCGCCATGACATGCCGAAGCATGCTTGTTTCGAAAACTGACGGCTAGAGATGGGTGAGTTGGGAGGTATCCCTCCCATTAGGAGTGGCACCACCTCCCAAACTACCTCATTGAATTTTGAAAGCTCCTAGAACGGATTTGGGGTGTATTTTAGCTTTACTTCGAGAATATATCATTGCAAAAAATTGAGTAACGAACCTGGGTTCCAAGGGCATTGTCTGCCCCCTCTCACCCCGTGGTCGGAAAGCAGAGATGGCAGCTGCCCCCTCTGCTCCTGTGCTGTCGGCATCCTTGGTATTAGGTCAAGTTTATCAAATCGTTTATACCTGTGCTGCCCACTTCAGAGGACTTCGATCACAAGCGTTGGTTACCGCGGGTCCTATACTTGTAGCCAGCAAAGCAGTACATATTTACTACAGGAAACAGGCACGGATCAACTTTTCTTGGTTCCCGCAAATGGGAGGGGGCGTCTGGAGTGCGCAAAATAATTATAGGTCTAAATTAATAATAAGCTAAACTTTACTTTTTAGGCCTATTTGTGTTGTGGTCACGATCTCTAGATGCTGAAAGTCTTCAAAGTAACATGTAATAAACAAATCAAAGAGTCCAAGATGGAGATATTATATTGTTATCGACCTGTGTTTAAAAGGTGTAACTATAACCCACGGGGTACCAACTGTAGTGATGCGGACTAGTCTGCCCTGGACCCATCCGGTCCGCGGTCCGGTCCGGGTGCCACTGGACCGGTTTGGACCGGTTTACACTCTCGGTCCGGTATGTTCCGGTCCGGTCCACTATTTACGTCGAGCCAACTATCGCAAATTTATCGTGTATATATCCCAACATACAATTAGCAACGATGTATTAATGGGTTCAAGTGGTTGATAGTCAAATATTTGATGCCATCAAAACCTCGCAATCGCATTTTTATCTGTCAATCAAATCATTAGCACATGATTAGAACACGAGTCCAGAGAGCAATATCCCGCGTTACTGCATGGGCTATTGCAGTGTGCCCTTGTTACCACTGCCATCGGAGACTGACAATGCTTCACACAATCGTAAAACATTGCATATTCACTCTGCAAAGCAGTCAATTTTATTTTTTAATATACACGTTAACAACTTGGAGAAAACGGGCAATTCATTAACATATGAGTGGACCGGGCCGCTTTGGACCGGTCCAAGCATGGATACCGGACCGGAATGACCTGGACCGTACCGGACTGGACCACCTTGACAGTGTAACGGACCATATTGGGTGCCTGGGTGGTCCGGTCCGATCCGCATCACTAAACAACAGCTGTCGTTGCCGATTTGAAAGCAGGATATGGCGGCAGCTGCCCTTATCCGCTTCCTGTGGAGATTCTGTGGTGGGTGGGTCAACCCATGCCACAGCCTCCTCCCCGGAGGTGAAGGATTCAGTGTAGGCCTACATGCTGAATGACCTATGGAGTTGGTTGTTAAATCGTATGCCCACGCAATTGGTTTGTGTGGCATATTATATTCTTGCAGCTTTGATCGGTTGCACATTCCTCTGATCGGTTACATATTCCTCCACAAAAGAAGGATTAAAAATTACTTTGCGCGGGTACATCGCCGTGGAAGTTCAGAGCCCCAAGGCAAAGTGATAAAACCGTTTCAAATCACTGAATTCACGATTGACTGGTCAGAGGTTACAACGCATGACACGCCTCCCGTTTAATTTTATTTTGGAAATCGAAATGTGATCGATATCATAATTTGAATGTTTACTTTTGATGCTGATGAGACCGTGATGAAATTGTATTCCTACAGTAAAATCATCAGTCAATAGCTGCTTGTATAATGCACTGTCACATTCCAAGTGATCGGTACAATTTCATTAATTATGACAGGGATGAATGCAAACGACCTTCACACTGTTTACAACTGCATTAAGAGGCGTGTTATCGACTAAATAGACCAATGACCACAGAGGAAAGGCAACAGTTTGACAGAAAAGTGTTTTGACAGCTTATGGTCATATTTACACAGTTGACATACATACATACATGTAAGCAATAAATGAATAGACCGTATACAAACTGAAGTGCAACACCTGGTCTTAAAACAACAAATAAACGGGACATTCCAGGTAAGAAACATGCTTTTTAGTATATACATTTTCATTTGTGATCTTAAGATAAAATGTACTCTATAGCGATTTGAAGCTTTTATTTTTCCGAGGGGAGTGTCACAGCTGAGAATAGCACGATGATAAATATAGGGCAGATTATGGAAACATCGTCATATGACTGTGACTCTAAACTGGGGTGAAGACATTTGAATGCATTAGTAAAATAATAAAGTGTGTTATGAAATATGGACACGAAATTGTTCAAATTGTAAATATTTCAAAAACTACTCCTCAAAATGTCGAATCCTGAAGTACGCCCTACAGAGGTACCCGGCCATGGGTGGATATTCGCTGGGGTTCACCACAGGATGCAATTGCGGTTCGAAATGATTTATCGTGGCGATGATTCACATGACTGATCGACAATAAAGATATACATGTCACGATTTTTCTATTCAAAAGCATAGGTGTTAGAAACTGTAAATAAATTATAACGTGCCTAAATAACAACAGTTCTTAGATTATCGTTTGTCATATCACAACAAAAAACGCAGACGAGCTGTAAATTGATGATTCATGGTGAGTTTAATAGTCGTGAGAATCTTATTATGTAATATGAAAATAAGCTCACAAGTAATGTGAGGAGCTCCAATCATGACTTGCACCCAGACTTGTACCCGAACAACAGACCACGACCTGTTCCAGCAAGTGGTGAGTGGATTAACACGAAAACACCATATAAGTAGGGTTTCCACTCGCCTAATAACGCTAATCATGCCAAGTCCTCCCCGGGATTCAGTGTCTGCAGGCAGCATTAGGCCATAGGCCTAGATACCCCTGAAAGGTTATTGAAAGTACAGACTCATTCTTCATGGCGTAGGCCTACAAAATTGTGGAAAACAGGGGCGGGGGAACTGTTAGCTTGATAGTTTGGCCCTTTTTGAAGGAGTTGTGTTCCAAACCATCGAACTTCCAACGAAGGACTTGGAAAAGGGATTACAGAAGATTGGAGGCAATAGTATGTATTGTCAGGGATTAATTTTGGAGGCAGCAGGGGTGGAGTATTGCTCCCATTCTCAATACGAATCTGGACCATTTGACCCCCGACCCCCCAATTCCGACCCTAAAAACTCAATCCTTCACCCAGTAAGTATACACAATAGAACCCACCTCAAATACCAAATAATTTTCTGAACATATAAATCTCGAAACTGTTGATTATAAAGCATGGGGGACACAGCACAAAGTTCATTTTGTAGACTACTAAACACCTAAAAAGCAAACCACTGGCGTAGCCATAATTTTTTTTTTTTTTTTTTTGGGGGGGGGGGGGGGGGGGGAAGCCTGTCAATCATGGATTAACTTTCTGCACACCGATGTCAAAATTACGAAATTTCCAACGCTATTTTTTTTTCCAAAATGCAACCAACTAGGGATTTAACCAATTTAATCTTGTTTGACAGAGCTCAATGAGCTCTTTCAAACAAGATTGAATTGGTTAAATTCAAATAAGATTAAATTCCAAGTTGCGTTATGGAGAACCTTTGCAGCCTGAACGCCTATACTTCAATGGTTACTCTATGCACACTGATGTCCTGTTGGAGTATCAGCAGTTGTGAGCATAGGGGTAACCAAGGCCTTCTCACCCGAGAACCGCAACAAATCAGCGGCCGGCCAAAGTGTTATTATTATATCTGATGCATTTCATATCGTTAATTTCAGAAACGCTTCCATTCTAACAATCGGCGTAAATTGACGTTCACAGAAGGGCAACTGACATCAAGGCATCAAACTCATTTACAGCATAGGTGTGATCTATCACGTTGATACTTTGGTCCTAATGTCATAAATACAGTCAACTGTTTTCTGGCAAATTACATAAGGTCTTATCTTCTATTCCAGCACTTTGTAAGTCCCTAGTAGTGGAATTGAAGAAAGTTATGAAAAAATGTAAAATAGATCTGAAAATATAAGGGTGCCTGGATAGGTTCTGGGAGTGTCCAGACATATGCATAGCTATGCCACTGAAGCAAACGAACATCAAAATTATGAGGCCTTATGTCGTAGCAGTTGTTTCAAATCAAGTGTCGTCTGCTTATACAAGAAGAGGACTAGCCCATATACAGCACTGAAGAAGAGTGACAGGCCGTTAGATTGGTTTAACTTGGGTTTCTCTTGGCTGTATTGATGCCTCGGAATATCTATTACCAGTAACCTCGTGGGGCTTTATTAGCTCACCTGACTGAAAGTCAGGGTGAGCTTTTCTGATCACTTTTCGTCCGTCGTCCGTCGTCCGGCGTCCGTCGTCCGTCGTCCGTCGTCCGGCGTGAAGGTGGTGTTTGGGTCTTTTTCTTCCAAACCACTGGCCGCATGTTAATGAAATTTCATGTGAGTAGGGGTTATATAGCGGCATTTTGATTTTTGGGCAAATTAGGTTTCGGCTCATATTGAGCAGAGGGGTGGGGCAAAAATGCTCCAATTCTTAAAAAATCTTCTTCTCAAGAACCAGCAATAGCAGAGACTTGATATTTGGTATGCAGCTTCCTTTTGAGGTGTAGACTCAAGTTTGTTCAAGAGAAGTTTGTAGGTCTATACTTGGCGATGTTATGGGAGGAGCAAAAATTTTGGCCCCACCCCAAATTTCTATTTTTTAAACCGAGAGGCCAATTTGAACCAAATTTTATGTGAGGGCTTATTGGGTCATAAGTACCTAATTTATGCAGAAATTTTTTTTCCTGTAGCCCCGTGGGAACCACAGGAGCTAAAAATAGAAAAAAATTAAAACGCCCATATCTCCAAAACTGCACGGCACCGAGAATTTTTATTTGGTGTGAAGCTTCCTTAGGACCAACAGAAAGAACTGGTAAAAAAAAATTGCCATCGGTTTTATCATAGGGTACAGTTTCGGGACTTTGAAAAAGTGCTGAGTCAGCACTTTTTAACACTGTAGGCAATGGGAAAAACATTAAAAAATCTTCTTCTCCAGATCCAGCAGGCAGAATCTTTTGATATTTGGTATGCAACATTGGAGGGTGGATCTGATTCAAGTTTGTTCAAATCCGCCCCCTGGGTTCATATTTGGGCTCAGTATAGGAGCCCGATTTCGAACTTAGTGCATTTCAGGCAAATTTCTTAAAAAATCTTCTTCTCCAGATCCAGCAGGCAGAATCTTTTGATATTTGGTATGCAACATTGTGGGGTGGATCTGATTCAAGTTTGTTCAAATTGGCCCCCTGGGTTTATATTTGGGCTCAGTATAGGAGCCCAAATTTGAACTTACTGCATTTCAGGTAAATTTCTTTGAAAATCTTCTTCTCCAGATCCAGCAGGCAGAATCTTTTGATATTTGGTATGCAACATTGTGGGGTGGATCTGATTCAAGTTTGTTCAAATCGGCCCCTTGGGTTTATATTTGGGCTCAGTATAGGAGCCCAAATTTGAACTTAGTGCATTTCAGGCAAATTTCTTTGAAAATCTTCTTCTCAAGATCC
The DNA here is from genome assembly GCA_031216915.1 of Pictodentalium vernedei. Taxonomy (NCBI): domain Eukaryota; kingdom Metazoa; phylum Mollusca; class Scaphopoda; order Dentaliida; family Dentaliidae; genus Pictodentalium; species Pictodentalium vernedei. Next base: position 515,658,110 of record CM062297.1, read on the forward strand.
AGCAGGCAGAATCTTTTGATATTGGGTATGCAACATTGTGGGGTGGATCTGATTCTATTTTGTTCAAATCGGCTCCCTAGATTCATATTTGGGCTCACTATAGAAGCTCAAATTTGAATTTAGTGCATTTCAGGCAAATTTCTTCAAAAATCTTCTTCTCCAGATCCTGCAGGCAGAATCTTTTGATATTTGGTATGCAACATTGTGGGGTGGATCTGATTCCAGTTTGTTCAAATCAGCCACCTGGATTCATATTTGGGCTCACGATAGAAGCCCAAATTCGAACTTAGTGCATTTCAGGCAAATTTCTTTGAAAATCTTCTTCTCACGATCCAGCAGGCAGAATCTTGTGATATTTGGTATGCAGCATCCTTAGGGGGGTGAGATTCAAGTTTGTTCAAGCCATGTCCCTAGGTCCATATTTGGGCTCACTGTGGGAGCTTGAATTGTAACTTTGTTCGAAATGAGGAATTTTCTTAAAAAATCTTCTTCTTCAGATCCAGCAGTCCGAATGGTTTGATATGTGGTGAGTAGCATCCTTGGGGGGAGGGGGGGGGGGGGATTCAAGTGTGTTAAAGCCAAGTCCATGGGTCCATATGTGGGCTCCCTGTGGGAGCCCAAATTATAACTTAGTCAATATGAGGAATTTTTCTTTAAAAATCTTCTTCTTCAGATTCAGCAGTTGGAATGTTTTGATATTTGGCATGGAGCAACCTTGGGGGCTGAGATTCAAGTTTGTTCAAGCCAAGTGGTTCATATTTGGGCTCACTATGGGAGCCTGAATGACAACTTAGTTCAAAATGAGGAATTTTCTTTAAAAATCTTTAGATCCAGCAGATGAATGCTTTTGATATTTTTTATGCAGCATCCTTAGGGGGGTAAGATTCAAGTTTGTTCAAGCCATGTCCCTAGGTCCATATTTGGGCTGATTGTGGGAGCTCGAATTGTAACTTGGTTCAAAATGAGGAATTTTCTTTAAAAATCTTCTTCTTCAGATCCAGCAGTCGGAATGTTTTGATATTTGGTGTGCAGAATCCTTAGGGGTGTGAGATTCAGGTTTGTTAAAGCCAAGTCCCTGGGTTCATATATGGGCTCCCTGTGGGAGCCCGAATTATGACTTAGTTCAGTATGAGGAATATTCTTTAAAAATCTTTTTTTAGATCCACTGGTCAGAATATTTGGATATTTGGTTTCAGCTTTTCTTAGGAGGAGCAGATGCAACTTGTGGAAATCAATTCTCTGGGTTGATATTTAGGCTACCATGTCAGGTGAGCGCCCTCAGGCCCCCTGGGGCCTCTTGTTCCAACTCTGATCACTTTCTACTGTAGCAGAACATGTGCCCCAACATGCAGTCTCTGGGTATCCGTGTGTAAATCGAAGTTAAATTATAAATACCCTGGAAGTTGTTTCTAAGCATGTCTCGGCTGCCTATATATGCTGCCGAGACTTGCCTAGAAACAACTGCAAAGCCATGGGATGTAGACTGTCATTGTCATTGAGTAGTAAAATTGTATACCCATAGCCAGGCCTCTGCGTATTAGATCATTTGAACAAAAACGAACAAGAAAGCACAACAAATGCACTGTGTGTTACGCCCTCTACTTTGGGAACACTGCAAAGTGGGGACCTTGCTTCCCGGTGTAAGTTCGGTGGAATTTAAAGACCCGACGCTACTTGAGACTTCAGGGTATTGAATAAATTCCCAATTCAGTCATTTACAATGCAGGTTTTCCACAATGGAAGGGGCCATGGACCCCTCCCCTAAAAGGATGGATAAAACCCTGGTTGTTATTGAACAGGCTGAGATTTTCTCCAGCCATCCTATCCTTTATATTGATTGGTAGCAAGATTTAACCCACAGACATTGGGAAGGGGGGTCTTTCCTGAGACTCCCTTTGATGACCCAATACCAGTCAATGAATTGAGGCATATTTCCAGGCATCTATTGAGTTCCCTGGATATTTTATGTTCGTTTATTGCGGTTTTACGGCACTTTCAACGGCCAGGGTCACATCGTGTCGGACTGTCTTACGGAAGGCGGAGTACTTAGAGAGAACCGCAGAGCAGCGGCAAGCAACTGTTAGAATCTAGCTTACTAAATTTACACAACCAATGCTTGCAGCGGTTGAATGCAAGCGTGCAATCAACATGCAGCACGCCTTTGTACACAGCGTCACCGTGTCACACACAGGCAATCGGGATGAAGTGTCTTGCCCAAATACACAAAGCCCATACTGCTGGTCAGGATCGAATCGTTGACCTTTTAGTTTAAAGTCCAATGCTCTAAGCATGGAAGCACCGCGCTCCCCACCGAGATAGTTAAAAAGCCCAAGGCTCCCGCACCCGATTAAAGCCAGTGAAAACATATCTAACGGCAGTTTAGTACCTTCGTGTAGCTATGTAATATGTTCAGTACTGAATTCTAACTAAACTGAATTCGATTACTGGTAGATGGTAGGACCTATGTTTGGTTAACCCTTTACTTAACGTAACCGCCAAAAGCGGCCAGCGCTATTCACAAAAATCGCCAATTAAGTTTCATTATTTTTTCATTTTTTGTCTCAAAAACATAGGTTATGACATCTCTTTGAAACTAGCGCGTTCCAAAGAGGGGTCACAACCTATGTTTGTGAGACAAAAAATGAAAAAAATTAGTTATTCAAGAATTTTGTTTGCAAGTGTCGTCTGCTTTTTATGTGAAGGGTTAAAACATGGGCAGTTCAGTTGAGAATTTTGCTGCTAAGACCTTTAAATTCTACCAAATAGCCACGGTAAATGCTGTGCCCAAATAATGTATTTGTTCCCAAATTATGCGGTGTTTGAATTTTTTTTAAAAACAATTTTGCAATGTTTCGATCATTTTTAGATCATGGCATGGGGCGCGGTGGCTCAGTTGGTAGAGGTGCAGGCTGCAAGCCGAGAGGTCCTCGGTTCGAATCCCACCTGCGGCAACCGCGTTGTGTCCTTGGGCAAGACACTTCACCCCGATTGCCTACATGGGGGCACGATGACGCTGTGTACTGAGGCGTACTGCACGTCGATGGTGCGCATGTCTTCAACCAATCTAACCCTGCCTGTGCTGCGGTGCAGAGTTCAGAGTTACGATGTTGGAGAGCTGTCTGGAGAGCTGACAGCTGCTCGTCGTTGCTCGGTGGTTCTCTCCGGGTACTCCGGCTTCCTCCACCAGTAAAACTGTCACGGTCACGATTAGCCGTTGTGCATAAGTATGTGACCTTAAACACCAATAAACCAATAGATCATGGCATGGCTCGATTGGTCGGCGTCAGCGTACGTGTCCAGTAATGTTAAAGTTTCTGTTTAGGTCACTTATTAGCCCTATTTCCATATCATGGCCTTTATAATGCTGCTATATGATGATTATTATCATTCTACCATGATATAACCCCTCATACGCTGCATTTTAAACATTTATCTTGACATTTTTAGTTGCGTTTAGTTTTCTGTTTAGCTCAGAATTTCATGTTTAAGTTAGTGTTTAGCTCACCTGCTGTGTTCCTTCTCTTCCCATGGTGCTTATATTCATCATACATCTTCTTCATTATCATTCTACCATGGTTTAACCCTTGTCCAGTGAATTTCTTAAAATTTTTCCTCCAATTTTGAACGTTTAGTTTTCTGTTTAGCTCACGCTTCGACATTTGCAGTGGGTTAAATTTTTTGTTTACATCGACTGCTGACAGCCTTTTCATCCTATGGCCTTTATAATGCTTCCATATGGTGCTTATTATCATTCAACCACTATTTAACCCTCACCCAGTTTGTTTTAAACGTTTCTCTTAACATTAGTTAGTCACGTTTACTCTTCTGTTTAGCTCAGAATTTCATGTTTAACTTAGTGTTTCGATCAGCTGCTGTGCTCCTTGTCTTCCCATGGCACTTATATTCATCATACATGTTCCTCAGTATCATTGTTCCATGATTTAACCCTTCTCCAGTGAATTTCTTTAAATTTTTCATAAAATTTCGAACGTTAACTCTTCTTTTTACCTCACACTTACAGTGTGTTAGTTTCTTTTTAGGTCAGCTGCCGACACCCTTTTCATCCCATGGTCTTTATATTGCTTCTATATTGTGCTTATTATCATTCTACCATTATTTAACCCTCGTCCAGTGTGTTTTAAACCTTTTTCTTACCATTTTTAGTTACGTTTACTTTTTTGTTTACCTCAGAATTTCATGTTTCAGTTTGTGTTTAGGTCAGCTGCTGTTTTCCTTCTCTTCCCATGGTGCTTATGTTCCATCATACATGTTCCTCATTATCATTCTAGCATCATTTAACCCTTGTCCAGTGAATTCCTTCAAATTTTTCGTCCCATTTTTAATGGTAAGTTTCCTGTTTACCCCACACTTAGACATTTTCAGTGTGTTAAAGTTTTTGTTTAGGTCAGCTGCCGACACCCTTTTCATCTCATGGCCTTTATATTGCTTCCATATGGTGCTTATCATTCTACCATTATTTCATTCTCACCCAGAGCATTTTAAACCTTTTTCTTAACATTTTTTAGTTACGTTTACTTTTCTGTTTAGCTCAGAATTTCATGTTTAACTTAGTGTTTAGGTCACCTGCTGTGTTCCTTGTCTTCCCATGGTGCTTATATTCCTCATATATGTTCTTCATTATCATTGTACCATGGTTTCACCCTTGTCCACTGAATTTCAATGCAAATTTGCCTTCAACTTTTGAACGTTGAGTTTTCTGTTTAGCTCACACTCAAACATTTTCAGTGTGTTAACATTTCTATGCAGGACAGCTGCCGACACCCTTTTCATCCCATGGCCTTTATATTGCTTCTATATGGTGCTTATTATCATTCAACCACTATTTAACCCTCACCCTATGTGTTTTAAACCATTCTCTTAACTTTTTTTTTATTTATTTATTTACTTACATTTAGTTTTCTGTTTAGCTCAGAATTTCATGCTTAACTTAGTGTTTATGTCAATTCCTGTGTCCCTTCTCTTTCCATGGCCTTTATATAAATCATACATGTTCCTCGTTATCATTCTACCATGATTTAATCCTCATCCATCATTCTAGCAAATTTATTTCCACATTTTTAACGTTAAGTCTCTGTTTAGCTCACACCTAGACATTTTCAGTGTGCTAAAGTTTCTGTTAAGGTCTGGCAACACATTTGTAAAACATCATTTCCGAGGTTCCTCATATGATCAACAATTAATAATCTAATTATGCCATGTTGATTTTCTTCACCAGTAATTACAAATGATAGTGCACGGAAAAGGCAGTTTCCATCACCACATATTTTTTTTAAAACAGGGGGTTCTTCCATTTCTCTTTGTAGTATACTATCAGGTATCTGATAAGTCATAGCTTTTTGAAAGTTTAAATCAAACATAGTACACTGAAGCATCTGCCAATGAAGACTGGTTGGTTCAAAGTAATACTTCTCACTTAAGAATGTGGTTGGTTCAAAGTAATACTTCTCACTTAAGAATGTGGCCATTAACCTTTCTGCTGTTAAAATTATTATTTTTTCAGTTTTACTTTTAAGAGGTTGTGTTTTGGTCAGCTTTGTCGCATGTTATGATACTGTTTGATACAGTTCTTGTGTTTGCCAAAGTTACTATCAAAGAGGAATGTTGGTGAGCTATAGGGCGTTGGCGCCCTTCTTGTTATATACAGTTTGGTCAAGATTCCTCTATGAACGCAAGTAGTATGTCTCGTATGTTTCACCCCTATTCGGCAGGACCCCGGTGCAGGACCCCGGAAGTGACGTCATGTCACGTGACGTAGTGGCGCCATGTTGTGTTGTCATGGTAACCCGCGTGAGCGGCCATGTTGTGACGTCTTCTCCATAGTGATACGTGGTGTGGGTGCGCATGCACAGCGCGTGTTGTTAGGGTGATACGTGTTTCCGTCGTCCATTTTGTATACTGGAGGCTGCCATCTTGGTTTCTATAGTGGCACGTGATTGCTATGTTACCAATGGCTTCTAACAAGACAGGGGTATGTTCGGGGGTGTGTTCCTTTGTAGAAGAGTAAATCTGATTACCACAAACAACCCTACAATCCCTCCAAATCACCAAAATCCACCCAAAATCACCGCAATTGACTTCAGTTCCCCAATTTATCGGCTTAGCACGTAGTGCTATAGTACTCAGGGGTACAAAGGGGTGCGTTCGATTGAACAGGAGTAATGTTCTGGCTTAGAATTCTCCCAGAATTCCTTTTTGGATCCCTATCCCACGACGTTTTTCCCATTAAAAGACACGTTCCTTTGCTCATTACCCAGAATTCTCTACTTCTATCTATATATGCAATAGTTTACGTCTATCTGGCCATGTTCCTTTGTTCTAGAGTATACTCCAGTAGCGTAGAAGAGCCTATCAGTTGGAACAGCTTTGCTTATTGTTACTATATTTAGCTATTTCTGGTCTATTCTTGTTAGTTCTGACCCTATTCTAAGTACTCTTGTTGTTTCATTTATCTAGATCATTTATATGAATTATAATTAACCAATCAGATTGCTTGATTTCCCATAATCTGTATGCAGGGTTATCTCCCTTCTGTATAACAAAAGACTTTTTCCAATGGCCATATCCCATGGAATCCCATTTTTTGCAAAACACCTGTGGCTATGGAATCCCTTTTTTGTCGTATGAGGCCATGAGGGCTATGTAAAAGCCCTCAATGAGTCCTCATTTATTATCCCTCATACCCTCATTGAATTTTGAGGTTATGAGGACCTTGAAAAATCCCTCAATGAGGTATAATTTACTACGACTCTTATCCTCATTTCAGTATTTAACAGGTATATCCTATGGAATCCCATTTTGGAAAACACCCGTGGAATCCCTTTTTGTCGTATGAGGCCATGAGGGCTATGTAAAATGTCACTTCTGGGGTCCTGCACCGGGGTCCTGCCGAATAGGGGTGAAACATACGAGACATACTACTAACGCAATATAGTTTTTACCCCAAGCAGGAGAACCAATAATAACGATGAAGGCATATAACAAGAAGAATCTGTAAACTTTGGGAGCCTTTTTTAGGGAAACAACCTGAAAAGTACATGAAAAAGAGATGCCAAGAAGGCGAAAATATCGGTGTTTTTCTTTCCTACGAGACAGCAACACGGGGGATTCATATTTGCGACTGTGCCCAAATTAGTATAAATCCAAAGGACTGTTGCTGTTTGTTTTCAGATTGTGAAATAGGCAGGAATTCGACCCCTCAAGGAATTTGAATTGAACCCTGCTGACAGTGTTTAGTACAGTACTACTCACAAACTTATTTGGTTCTCGGTTCGCGAACAGGAGGACATACATCGATACCAACAACTACTGCACCTGTAGAAATCTCTTTGAGGAAAATTTCAGTTCATGGATTATCTGGTATTCTACCTGGTGGTTCACGAACAGCTAATTTGCTTGCTGGATCCTCATTTTTATGTTGATCTAGAAATTAAAGGCCTTGGGTGGCCAAGTACCATATCAATTACCCATGTGTACACTGTAGTTCAGTAATGTATTTGGATATATTATTGAGTGTGGGCAATGGAAGAACTGGGAAAAACTACCGACACGATATCTATACTATATTTTAGAATGTCCGTCCGTCCGTCCGCCGTCCGTCCGTCCGCTATAGAAATGAATGTGGGGCCACCCCGAGTGTCCAAAATGAGTCTACTAGGAGTATTTTTTATGGCCTCGTCAGGTTTAAAAAAGTGTGTGTGGTGGGGGTGGGGGGGGGGGGGTGTAGAGGGTTACCAAAAGTTATGACCAAAAGTTTTCTCACCGATATAGGTCTTCAAAGGGGTCTTCCAGGGGTAATTTTTACCGGGAATCTAATGGTGAGGTTTAAAAAAGTGCCGGGGTGGGGTGGGGGTGTAGAGGGGCACAGAATACTCTCCTCAACCTAACCTGCTAGTGGCTATTAAAGTTAATTATGCATCACACGCCGTGGTGTAGCCATGGGGGTGGGGTTGGGTGGGGAGCTGCGGGTGGCACATGACCCCCCAAATGTCAGTCATGACCACCCTCCCCCCCGGTATGTGGCCTAATTATTGATGCCTTTCACAACATGTAAATTATGGACACAAACAGACGCAGAGTCAAGGAAATTGCGTTTTTTGTCTCGAATTTCAACATGTTTCCCAGGGAAGACTCCCATCAGCAAGAGATGGAGTCCCCTTCTTGTTCTCGCCCCTATCTCGCCGCTACGTGACTGGGATGATGATGCGCTTCCTATTTTGTATGTCCCCTAGTAGATCAGCGATCTGAACGTAGCGGCTACCCTCCTACGTAGGGGGTAGCCGCTACGTTTAGATCGCTGAACTAGCCATCCTTGATATTACTCATGCCCCCCCCCCCCCCTAACTTTGATATCCTGACTACGCATCTGATCACACGACGTCCTTTTTTATTTATTTATTTTGACTTAGCGACACTTTCAAGAGTCAAAGTCATATCGTGTTGGAGAGTTTTTCGGATACACTTCTATTTGCTTCGACTGTTTTCCAGAATGCTACGAAATCGTGAGACCTACAAATTTTACCTTTCTTGTTTTGTGTACATTTATTTGCATCGATGTGTTTGCAACAAAGGTATAACTAACCCTTGACACACTGATGTTGAAATATCAAAATTTCAACATGCAATTTTTTCCAACTTGGAATTTAACCAATTCAATCTTGTTCGACAGAGCTCCTTGATCTCATTAATAGCTTACTGCAAATTTGCAAAATGACTCTTTGGGGGACATTTTATAACCCACATTCCATGCAGAGTCTTCCATTATACCGGTGTCTTTGATACCACAAAATGATTTCAGATGCCGAGTAAGCGCTTAACAAATTAATTATTTTGGAAAGCTCCTATAGGCCTGCATTGGCGACGAAGAATAACGACACCAGACTGACACTCGGTAAAGGTACTTCTTCCCTGCACAAATATGCCACATATCTATATCATCACCAACTCATTGACCTTGATCTTTCGTATCTGCATGATTGGGTGTCCGTATCATACTGGAGACTAATTCATTCAAGTGTTATGCTGAGGTCATTTTTAGTGGTTTTTATAATTGTCCGCTATGTCAGCAGCTCAATACATACAAGCGTTGCTCAGATTTTTCTTGATCAGACGTTCCCTGTGTATATTATCACGTTATAAGTTATGCACCTTGGTGCGTTTCATCTGTTACTCCTGTAGATGTTCCAGTAAGAGGTTATAAGCAATGTTTTTGAGGCAAAAAATGAACAAAAAATAGTAATTCAAGAACGGTTTTGCAAGTCTCGTCTTCCAGTTGGGTTTTATTTATTTATTTATTTGTTTATTAATTTATTTAGTGGAGTTTAACGGCTCTTTTGACAGCCAGGGTCACCGCGTGTCGGATAGTTTTATGGAGGAAGTCGGAGCATCCGGAGGAAACCACCGACGAGCGGGCCTCAGCGGGGGCAACTGTCAGATCACCCCCCGCCCCCAACGTACTAATTGCGCACAAGCGGGTTGGTATTGGTTGAAGGCAAGTGCACCATCACCACCGTACCCCCCCCCCCCCCCCCCCCCCCACCCACGGATGCAATTTGCGTTAACTGTTTTGCCCATTGACACGACGCACTTACCGTTGGTCGCGATCGAATCGTGCCGGGACCATTCAGTTGGAAGTCCATTGCCTAAAACACCGAGCAACCACGCTCCAATCGTGTTAGATGAAGTGTTAACAAACAAAAAAGGACAGAAGAGTGGATCAAGACTAGAAAATTCCCGACAGAAAATAGCGATGCATGACACAGTGCGCAAATGCCGGCCAAAGTGAAACGCAGGCTTTTCGCAGCTATGGCTTTGCATCACTGATTTCTGTCGAAAATGTTCAGTTGCAACTCATCAACAAAACTGTTTTCTGCTAAACACGCTTGTTAATTCTTTACCTAGTCCTAACTAGGACCCCACCCCCAGGTCGTTAAACCCCCCTCCCACTTAAACGGGTGGATGGGGTATCGACCGGACAGGGCCTAGTTGGGCCTAACCCTTTACCGAAGTCAACGCAGAAACCGTCCAGCACTACCCGCAAAAAAATTGCCATTCAAATTTTATTTTTTCTTGTCTCAAAAGCATAGGTTTTGAGCCCTCGTCGGAGCGAAGCCAACGAAATAATATGATAGATGTTTTCGGCAACGTGTGTTGGGCAGAACATTCTCATTCCGTACATGTCCAATCCAAATAGATACGTAACGGCCATAACTGGCCAGCGCTATATTAATAAAAATCATCATCAGTGGCGTAGCCACAAGGGAGCCGGGGGGGGGGGTGTTCCCCCCCCCCCACATTTTCGCTGTCCACAAAAAACATTGGCCCAATGCAACTTTGACATAACATTAGAGTTGAAATGGTTAACCGATTAATCGATTAACCAATGATCAACGTCTTGATCGATCCAAAAAGTAATTGATCGATTAACCGTTGCCTTAAACTACTTTTTTTTTAGTTAACAAAGGGACAAACTTGCTCTAAAACAGGCAAACATTGTCATACTGACTTGCATCAATTATTATGAGACAGATTAAAGCTTGCAAGTTATGTGCAGACACACTTGTTCACTTGCATCATCATTGTACTGTATCAGTAGCTGGAAATGGTCATTCTTAACTCTTTGCCCGTTGCGGACAGCAGACGATACTTTCTTGAATTACTAAAAATTTCAGTTTTTTTCTCCAAAACATAGCTTATGACCCCTCATTGGAACGAGCTCAACGAGCTCGTTCCAATGAGGTGTCATAAGCTATGTTTTTTAGATAAAAACTCAAAACATAATAAAATTTGAAGGAGATTTTTATATATAGCGCTTGCCGGTTTTGTGCGTTACTTTGGGTAAAGGGTTAATGCTATAAATCATCAATGGTACGGCAATAATTCAGCTACCTACTAAAACAAGTGATTAATCGGCAAACCAAGGTTAATCCATATGATTAATCGATCAAGAAAACCCTTTAACCGTTTCAGCTCTTCATAACACAGAGAGCCCTGAAATGGTCTACAGTATAGGCCACACAGACTGCAAATGCCTCACATTAGCTATTAGAGCACTGAATTTTGCCACATTTTCTCGGGGGTGGGGGCCAAGTCATAATATGGACCCTCCGGTCTTTAACCCCTCCTCCCACTTCCCCGAAGGGAAGTTGGGAGATGGGGTAGAGATCGGACCAGGGGCTTCTAATGAGGACTAGGGGAGGCCTCAACTCTCCCACAACAGCTTTCCAAATAGCACCCCCCCCCCCTCCCACACACACACACACACACCAAGAAAAAAACATTGGTAGAGCACTCATTAGGCCCTTATAAAATCCTGGCTACGATCGTTATTCAATTTTTATTATTTTGTCAATTTTCGTTCGCCTCGAAAATTGGCCGCTCGTTGGAAGAAACTTGTCCTAATGGGGGGTCACCATAGGATCTTGAATTCAAGGAACTCATCGCAGGGTTTTCGAGTTCAAAAGAAAACGATGCAATGGCAAAAAAAGATTGGGATAAACATATTATATTGTAGTTATCCGACATACAACTGATTTTAACTGTTCTGTATAAAATAAATCTAAATTTTAATGTCTATAGTATTGTATTTTGTTCGACATTTGAATGCCTCGGAGCTGCATGTTAATACTTCGGTGACATTTGTTCGTTCAGAATCGTTATCAGCAATCGGGCAATTGTTCAGCAGTTTACTGTGGTGGATTCAAGCCAGGGCGGACCGGCGCACACATCCCTTTAACTTCCCTTAATATGTGTAAGTGCACATTGTGGGCACCAGTTGGTACTTCGCATATTGTACCACAACTTCAACGAGACTGACATCCCGTCGTGCGAAATTGAAAACATTTATGATCCGATTTCGACGAAACCTCTCCAACATGACAACTAACAAGTGAACATGTGCCTTGTCAAGAGATTTCACTCTGACTAATTTGAATCAAGTTATCTCCTCCTGATCTTAGATGCATTTTAACTGATTTCTCTTTGAAATTCTGTGTGCAACTCATATTCTTCGTATTTTGATGAGAAGGAAGCTGTTATGCTTAATGACCTGCAACTGGACATATGCATATTTCTGAATTTTTAAGTTCCGATAATTTAGACTAAGCTGTGTCTTAGATTTAACCCTTTACCTAACATGAAAAACAGACGACACTTGCAAAAAAAATTCTTGAATAACTAATTTTTTGTCTCAAAAACATAGGTTATGACCCTCGATGGAACGAGCTCGACGAGCGCGTTCCAACGAGGGGTCATAACCTATGTTGGTGAGACAAAAATGAAAATTAATTGGCGATGTTTGAGAATAGAGCTGGCCGGTTGTGACTGTTGCGTTGGATAAAGGGTTATTATAGATTTCTGAAATACTTGATTAAACTTATCAGACAAACCCATAAGAAAGCGAGAGTCCAATTTCAGTACTTCGACCCTCAATATTCAATATTCAGAGGTGCATTGTGGAAAGCGTGAACTGGTGATATTAATCACCTTCAGTGATAATTGTAGGTTGTTTTTTTTTTGCAGTAAAATGCGTAATCACATAAAAAATATATAAACATTTCTTTTCGCCTAGCACCCAACAATGTCAGTAACCTTATATGCGAGTAAGTAGCTCTGTAATAAAAAAAAACAACCACGAGACACACCATGCATGTATTGTCTCAACACAGTCTCGTAATAGCAGTTGCGCCGGAAGCACTTCAAGGCAGGGGGGATCAGACCCCGGGAAAAGGCATTTACTCACACTAGCAGCCCCGCCATGACATGCCGAAGCATGCATGTCTCGAAGGCCGAAGGCCCGAGATGGAAGTTTGAGAGGAGGCGTCCCCTCCCATCGGGAGGGGGCACCTCCTCACAAAACCCCCTAACTCCCCCATTGAATTTTGAAAGATCCCAGAACGGATTTGGGATGTATTTTAGCTTTACTTCGAGAAAAAATTGACTGACGAACCTGGTAAGAACATGCTGGCCCGAAGGTAGGGAGGGCAGCTGCTCTACTCTGCCGCCGTGCTTCCGGCGTCTCTGGCTAATAACCTGGTATACCAGTGTGTTTTGAGAAAGTGTTATAGTGTATCAGGCTAAAACTTTCTATGAGGGGTCGAAGAGCCATCAAGCCTCCAAGGAAGTTTAGTGGCCTCGGGCCCATCGACAGTTAGACATGGACTGCCACACCCACTTTATCACAATTCCTAGATCCATCCCTGGACAGTTGCTGCGATAATAATAATAACATTTTCTGCCAGAAGCTGATTTGCCTCAGCTCTCTGATGAGAAGCTTTGTCTATGTGTTCCTAAATACCGCTCCCTTCCCCGCCCCTGGATTATTGCCGTGAGTGTGTGTTCAACAGATCGAAAAAGTTTTCCGCCACACCCCTTGTCGATACACCCCCCCCCCTTGTCGATAAACTCCCCCCCCCCCCCCCCGTCTTTGCGTTAGTTTATTTGGTGTCGACAAAAGCCAATTCAGTGACACCCACCCTTAGCTCTTGTGTTCTCTGAATAGCATTATACATAACGAGTTAACCAATTACGACATATTTTTTAACCTGTTTTATTGGGCAATTGTTAGCGTTGCAAAATTTTCGTTGATTGATGTTAATTGGACTGTGGAGAGCGTGATATATATATATATATATAGTACGAGTCGAAAAAACATGCAGGGTGACTTCCAAAATATTACTATCCCGCGGTAGTAGAACATGTGGTATCGGTACTGATTTTGGTAGACCTCACATAGAATTTACGTCAAATCCCAGTGTATGCTGGGTGTCAGCTATACGTTTCTATAATAACATGAGTGGGGGTCATGCTTAAAGCTAAAAAAACCCCACACAAGTCCGATCGCCCATGACCAGTTAAAATAACCTTTGGCGTTTGATTCCTTTTAATATGAACGGGCCATCGATCCTTGAGCTGTCAGTAAATGTTCAAATGTTACCTTTTGTTTTGTTCTTTTCACACTTTGTAGCGTTTTTGGCCTCGGGTTTTCTTGTGAGACATTACGACCGGGCCCCAGTCGGGGGCTAACCATCCCATCTTTCCTTGGTCTGCTTTTCTTCGATGGGTTATGGTTCTACGTGGAACCAAATTTGTCACTGGTTTTTCTAATGCAAGTGGAAATAATTGAATACTTCAGTTGCATCTCGAACGCTTATCGCCACAAACAAACACTATACCATTATTTTAGCACTAACTGGCCATCATCAGATCAAAAATGTCGTATTATTTCAAATGAAGCGCAGCTGTGCTTCAAAGAAAACCCTCAGAACGAGTATCGATAACGGCAAACTGAGATAGTTTTCATCGACGCATACGCTAAAAAAAACCAAATGTATAAAAACTTCACACTTGTCTTTCTGTGAGTCTTGATTTAGACAATATTGAAAATTGCTTTCTTCCGGAGATTTCCGTGAGTGATCGGTTAACAAGATCGGATTGAAAAACTATGGCATAGTTTTTCGATAAAGCCGGTAAATTCTCTTCTTCAAGTTAATTCATTTAATCTGCGCGAGCGCGTTCGGACGAATGAAAAATGAAACCTAAGGGTATATTTTTGCACAACGAACATTGGGGTTTTGTCAAGTAGTACACTTATTATCTTTTTCAAATTCGCGGCTTATTGTCCCTTTAACGACTGAGTCCCCATACAACCACAAACTGCCGCTTTTATATTGCTTTGAAATAGTTTCCCCCATGTATTCTTCCTTGATGACTCAACCAGTAGGCTGTATTTATATTGGCAATGTACAGACAGCCCACAATGATGTAGAAACACCGGAAATAAGGTACCAAGTGACGTAAAAATTAATCTGAGGCTCTAACTCTTTGCTTGCTGCTGGCAGATATTCATGCCCAGCATAGGGTTTCTCTTGTCATTGAAATAAGTATAATTTGGGCACATATAATCATATTTCTCCCCTGTAAATTGAATTGACTTTTCTCCAACGGTTTCTTGTGTTATATTTAGATTAATTTTTCATCAGATCTAGTCATGGCTGCTTTATAGTAGCCATGACTAGATTTTATAAAAAATATCTTGAAAATATTCATCGGGTTAAGAGTTGAACGTTAATCCAAACATTCTGAGCTGATAAAAAGGCAAAGACAGCGTATACACGCTAGATCCGCCTTTTCATGTACATATTTTCATCAACACTTATAAAAATACTGCTACGTGAGAAAAACTGCGACCACATGCGCATACTCACATAGCAGTCGGTTGAAACATTTTCCCATCTCCATACACGAGCAAGAAATCTTGAGTGACAGAGAAGATATCCACTCAGATGACATTTAACCCTTTGCCCAATACGACTACAGCAGACGATATTTGCAAATAAGTTCTCAGATAACTAATTTTGTTTTCCATTTTTGTCTAACAAACATGACCCAATGTTGAAAACATCTCGTTAAACTCGTTCCACTGAGGGATCATATGCTATGTTTTGGAGGCAAAACATGCTGAACATTTTTCATGAAGTTTTTTTTAATAGCACTGGCCCGATTATGGACGTTTCGAAAGTGTTAAAGCGTTTGTCCATGTGTCTGTTTGCCCATTTTCAAAAGTTATAACTGAACCAGAAGGGGTCTTCGAGTTTGCCAAGTACTTCTTTTTAACATTTGTCATATACTAGTCTTGTCCAATGGACGACCGGTGAGACAAGTTTATTCCTATTCCCTGCATGTTACGATTTCCTTACTAATGTGACGCGACCGTCAAGTTACTACCGATATCGGTGACACACGTGTTTCCGCCATCTTTTTTAGTTTGATGATTGCACGTGGTTCATATGGGGTGAAGTGCATTCTGTTTAACCCTGTCTCTGTCACCGGACCCGATTCGAACTCTGTCTGTCTGTCTGTCTGTCTGTCTGTCTGTCTGTCTGTCTGTCTGTCTGTCTGTCTGTCTGTCTGTCTCTCTCTCTCTCTCTCTCTCTCTCTCTCCTCTCTCTCTAAAGGTAATCTGATTTGATTGTAAAAGAAGTTTGTTCCACTGTACATAACTTTCCTCCTTTAGTACTTCATAAGATTACACTTTAAGCAGTAACAGTTGTTACCATAAAATTGATGGTTACAATGTCGACAGCTGGTTGCCAATCATTTTATCATCTTTCTAATGGTTATTTGTACAGTGTATGGAGTACAGAAAGAATAGGGCAGACTTTTGCAAAGCAACATCATTTTTCGATTGTTACTCTGAACACGTAAACTGGCAGAGTGACAGTGGCGTACCTACGGGGAGGGGGTCTTGTTCCCTAAAATTTTCACTGCCCCCCCCCCCCCCCTTAAAAAACAAACAAAAACATTGGTCCAATGCCAGTCTCACACAACATAGAGTCCCAAAATGGTGTCCAATATAGAGACTATGCACGCTAAAAAAATTTCAGATTCGCTCTTAGAGCACTAAATTTTGCCAAATGTTCTCGGGTGTGGGGACAAGTCGTAACTAAGACCCTCCGGTAGTTGTCTCCTCCTCACACTTCCTTTCAGGGAAGTGGGAGGAGGGGACAACGACCGGAGGGTAATAGTTAGGACTAGGGAGGCCCTCAAAACCCCACACAACGGCCTTTCAAATAGCATCTTTCGTCCCTCAAAACTGGCTAGGGCACCCCTTATTATAGAATACTGGCTATGCGCCTGAGATTGAACTAGAATGGATACGGTAAAGACCAGGTAGCGTTGGTTGAAGGCAATGTACAGTGCAGATTAGTACATTTCATCACCACGCCCCCGTTAGATTTGGTTGCAGTGTCTTGTTCAAAGACACAATATATGGAATGAGTGAATTGGGTTCAAATACACGACCTCTTGGACAGAGGTACGGCGCAGTACCCGTTGAGCCGCAACGCCGTAGAAGAGACCAATCCATACCGTACCGAATTATAGAAGAATATAACCCGACAATTTTTTGTCAGTCCTGGTCAGTCGTTGATTATATTTCAGTACATAAAACTTGTGCACCCCACCTCCGCAATTTCAAACAGCTAGTTGTGTCATCGTGGTTACAGCTTTCATTTTGAAGTGTCTGGGAATGCATCTACTGTCACCTTACGATGTTTCCCTGTTGTTTTTCATCCGATGAAAATAATATGTTAATTTATTCTGACATCACCCAAATTTAGGCTAATTTAGCAGTGCCATCGACATCTCGACACACTTTTAGTGCAAAAATATTGTTTTTGTGGACGTGTCCCGTGAAATATAGGGCAGGCAGTAGTCTCCCATTTTGTCCTTTTCCTCAGAATTGCTGTTCTATCATCCGCGGGTTCTATCCATGCATAATCCTTTCTCTATAGTTCTTTACCATAAATCGCCAAGCATATTTTCGTTTCCCAACTTTCCGTTTTCCACATATCAATGCAAGACGTTGGTCATCTGGTGGTCTCACCCAGAGTACATTCCCAACTTTATCACATAATTATATCCGTGCTTGGTTCCAACTCTACTCTTTATAGAGGTCTTTTTGCTGATTATGCTGGGCTGGTAACACGAAGAATCCTTCTTAGACATCTGTTATAGATTCATGTAAAATCTTTTCGCCCTGCTTGTCCGTTTCTCAGCTCCCCAACTCATGCGATAACATTTTAATGACAACCCTTCTAAATATTCTTAAGTTTATCCTTCCTTTGTACACACCAGATTCCAATATTTTCCACAACTTATTTTTCTGTTGTTTAAGCCAAGTGTGGGCCTATAACGCCTTGTCTGTTTTCTCGCCATTTATATTGACTGGCTGTATATTTCCAGAGAACAAAATCTCGAATTTTTAGATTGGTTATGTTTTTGGGGGTACGGCCATCTTCACTGTTGTTCTTTTTTAGCTCATCTTGACAAAGTCAAGCTGAGCTAATCTCATCGCTCTCCGTCCGTCGTCCGTCGTCTGTCGTCCATCGTCCGTCAACACCATGTTTTGGTCTTCTCCTCCAAAGCCACTGGGCCAATTCAAGTGAAAGTTTGTGTGAGTGATGGTCCCAAAGGGGCATTTCATTTTTGTTCAACTCAGCATGCCCAGCCCCATAGGGAGGGAGTGGGGGAAAATGCTCCAAAATATTTTTAAAATCTTCTTCTCAAGAACCAGTGTGTACAGTGACTTGATATTAGCTATGGAGCTTCCATATGAGGTGTAGAATCAAATTTGTTCAAACGAAGTTCGTGAAGTAATATTTGGCATTGTAATAGGAGGGGTAAGATTTTTGGCCCCGCCCAAAATTTCTATTTTCTGAACCGATGGTCCAGTATGAACCAAATTTGGTTTGTGGTAGTATTGGGTCATAAGTACTTGACCCATGCAAAAAAAAAAATTCCCGCATCCCCATGGGAACCCTGGGAGCTAAAAATAGAAATATTTTCAAACGCCCATATTTCCCAAACCCCACGGAACAGAGAGCTTTTATTTGGTATGAAGTATCCTTATGACCAGTAGAATTGAATGGTAAAAGAAAATTGCCATCGGTTATGTTAGGGTGTTCTGTAATGGGCATCGAAAAAATGCTGAGTCAGCATATTTGCAAAAATTTAAAAAAATCTTTTCTCCACAACCAATCATCAGAATCTTTTGATATTTGGTATACAGCATTCATAGGGGGGGGGGGGGGGGGGGGGGGGGGGGGGCAGATAAAAGTTTGTTGAAATAAAGCTCATTGGTTCATATTTATATTTGGGCTCTCTACAGGAGCCCGAAGTTTTAACATAGGGTAATATGGGTAATATTCTTTAAAAATCTTCTTCTTCAGAACCACCTGTCAGAATCTTTTAATATTTGGTATACATCATTGTTATGAGGGTCAGATTCTAGATTGTTCAAACCAAGTCCTTAGGTTAATATTTGGGCTCAAATTTTATCTTTGTTCAGTATGGAGGGTAATTTAAACAAATCTTCTTCTTCAGATCCATCAGTCAGAATGCTTTGATATTTGGTATGCAACATCTCTATGGGGGTCAGATTCAAGTTTGTTCAAATCAGATTCCTAGGTATATATTTGGGCTCACTATGGTAGCCTAAATTTTTACTTAGTGCAATATGAGGAAAATTCTTTAAAAACCTTCTTCTTCAGATCCACCAGTCGGAATGCTTGTATATTTGGTATACAACATCTCTAGGGGGGTCAGATTCCAGGTTGTTCAATTCGAGTGCCTACGTTAATATTTGGGCTCCATATGGGAACATGAAATTTAACTTAGTACAATATGAGGGAATTTCTTCAAAAATCTTCTTCTTCAGATTCACTTGTCAGAATGCTTTCACATTTGGTATACAACATCTCTAGGGGGGGGGGGGGGGGGGGACAGATTCAAGTTTGTACAAATCGGATCCATAGCTTAATATTTGGGCTCGCTATGCCAGCCCAAATTTGAACATAGTGCAATTCGAAGAAATTTCTTTACAATTTCTCTTCTTCAGATCCAACAGTCAGAATGCTTTCATATTCGGTACACAACATCTTTAGGGAAGTCAGATTTAACTGTGTTCAAATCAAGAGCCTGGGTTAATATTTGGGCTCTCTATGGGAGCCAGAATTGGCCATTTTGCTGAAGAATTAAAAAATTTGTATTCAGTACCCTCTAGAGGTACTAAGATTAATCCACATAGGTTGTATCAAGGGGCTTCATAGGGGAGCTCCACATTTTACTTATGATCAACTGAAGAAAAGGCATGATGCCCAGATTATTTTTGTCACTCCTGAGGGACTCAAGGATTGACAGTGTAGCCTATGGAGATGGCTTGCTTAATGTAGACTCATTCTTGGACTCTGTTTAAATTGTGTTCTGTACAAGATGAGCGCTTCAGGCCCCGTGGGGCCTCTTGTCTTTTGGTAGGGTGGGGGAGGGGGTGGGGACGTATCAGTATTCAGAATAATGAGAGCGTACGTTGCCTCAGTTCTACACTTTGTTCCCACGCATACTGGCGTAGCTCCATGAATACTTCTCTGAAAAAGGCATTTTTATCTTTACAAACTTTTATTATCCCTTTATTTAAAAACGATCAGAAGCGACATCAGCAAAAATCGTCTCGAAACTGAAAAGGTTTATTTTTCTCCCAAAACAGCGCTTCTGATCCCCTCATTGGAACAAGTTCGTTCCGATGAGAGGGTCATAAGCTACGTCTTGGAAGCAAAAATTTTTTTTAAAATGGTAACATTTGAATGGTGGTCTTCGTGAACAGAGCTGACGGGTATGAGCGTTGTTGATAGAGACGGGTTAAAGTCGTAAACGTCTAGGGGCCAATACTATAAAACCTTTACAATTGTATTTTCTAGAATTGTATTTTCTACCTATGAATATAACTGACTAAAATGAATCATTAGTATTTTAAAAGATACGCCAATTTGCCAACTGACAAATTGCCGAGTCTTTGAAAATGCTACTGGTTCATTTCAACCCATTTAAAGTCATAACTGGAAAATACAATTCTAGGAAATACAATTGTAAAAGTTTTATTTTATTGGCCCCTAGACGTTTGTTCTAAAAAACGACATCTAGCAGTAAAGACGGGATTAGACAATATCGATTATTTTGTCTGTTCGCCATCTATGTACATTCGATTGATAATTTCAAGGTTATGCTATCTTGGTACATTCGACTGAAAAAAAATATTAAATTAAAGTTTCCCACTCGCTGTATAAGAAGGATATTCAAATCTCACAAATCAAGAAAAGTTGAAAAGGAAGAATCAGGATATATATATATATATAGCTTTTTATACACCCGCATGACAATTAGTGTGTGTGTATCTTTGCCTTAATTGTCCAAAACTGCCATTGTGTAATCTTTTTGGTACCTAAATACCTTGAACGGGACAAGAGGGCTATTAAATGTGGTCTGATTTGTATTTGGGTGTCGAAAAAAAGTTTGTAGTTTCTTTCTGTCTACAAACAGTGTAGTGTGTGGTAACGATTTTTCGGGTCGGAGATCATGCACAAAGATTTGGGTTTCGGAATAACTAGTTTGGCAATCTGAGAGAGCACAGACACTTAATTGTCTAGCAGGAAACTCCCCCCCCCCACTCCCCCTCCCGGGAGCGCGGTGGCTCAGTGGTAGACGGTTGGACTTCTATGCCAGAGGTCCCTAGTTCGATGCCCGTCCGAAACGACCCGCGTTGTGTCCTTGGGCAAGGCACTTTATCCCGGTTGCCTACATGGGGGCACGAAGACGCCGTGTACTAAGACGTACTGCACGTCGATGGTGCACATGTCTTCAGCCGCTGTAACCTCGCTTGAGCGGAGCTTGAACAGAGTTAGAATCTTGAGGAGCTGACAGTTGTTCGTCGATGCTCGGGGGTTCTCTCCGGGTACTCCGGCTTCCTCCACCGTAAACATGTCACGGTCACGACTAGTCATTGTGCATAAGTATGTGACCTTAAACACCAATAAATAAATCTCTCTCTCCCTCTCCCCCTCTCTCTCTCTCTCTCTCTCTCTCTCTCTCTCTCTCTCTCTCTCTCTCTCTTGGCTCCTAAAATTTCATCAACAATTCCGGAGTAGTACATTTTGGGCCCTGTTGCAGAACAAATTGTATTCTATTCTCCCTCTTCTCCCCACCCCACAGCCAGCTTCATATTCTAGTCAACGCGAAGGAGTTTGTGGGTTAAGGCATTTGCACACTTGATACGACGCGTGTGTTACGAAAAAGTAACAGATTTCAATTATTTATACCATTTTCCAATTTCAACATGGTGCGATACTCTTAACGTACAATAAACAGATTCTGATTACAATGAGACCAAAATGTAGACTTAAATATAAAATCATTGAATGTAATTTTAGCGCAACGATCAAAATTATATTCCTTAACCCTTTTAACCCTCGTGGTATCAGGTTAATGGCAGCAATTACAAGAGTCCATATTCATTATTTGTGGTAGATCAATTAATATTTTCAACGTGCAGCCTCAGGCTGCACGTTGAAAATATTGATTGGTCTACCCCACATTTTCACGATCCTGGACCGAAAAAGCGGTCTTTCGGTTCAGAGGGTTAATTATATATTTCGTATTTGACAAGGGGCTAAGTTCAGATGGGTACTGTCTTTAGTCTATACAAAATCAAGAATCAAGTGCCAAAATGCTGACTTCAAAATGAGAAGACAAATCATTATTTATTACTTATCAGAAAACTTGAAACGGCAGGCGCCTAACCACTAGCCTGGTATCTATACAAGGGCGGGGTGGCACAGGGCTCTTTTTGGGGGTGGGGTGAGGGTGAGGGAGGGAGTCCAAGCATTTTCTTGCTGCAAGCATATCACGAAGATCGAAATCTTGAATTGGAGATTGGTATAAGGATGATGGGGCCGGTTAGTTTTCAAACATTTCTTCGGGGAAGGCGCAGGCCTGGGCCTCCACTGGCGAAATATTTGAAAGAATAAGCCCCAAACGGCTCTATTTGGAGGCACGAAAGAACGTCCAGTTTCACCAAGCGTATTATGTCGTCTGTAATTTCATTAGTGGACGCCCCGTGCAGATCGGAGAATTTCTTTACGGGTCCTGGAAGGATTTTAGGGGGCCCAGGCTCCCCAACCTTAATCACCACCCATGGCTCCGCCATTGCGAAAATGTCGCATCGCATCCAGTGTGGATGGTTTGATGACGTGTTCATACCATTTATCGTCAGGTCCCGCTCACCACATTGATTTCAACAAGACATGGGACTTTTTTCAACAGAAACAAATAAGAACTTTTCTCTCACTGCATATTCCTGTAAATTTTCCTTGCACAGTGCAAACAATATTGATTGCCGATTCACAAGAGTGTTACTGGGTTGTTTTTGTTGGTTTTTTTTGCCTGGGGCAATGTTTTTCGCATTTTCTGTTATAGGGGGTGGTGAGTAAATATAGATTTTTTTTAGATTTCCCCCACCGTGGCTAACTTGATTTTCATTTCATTTCTTATTATGCCATCTTTTCACCATGGACACGGATGTGAATTGGAGGAAAGCTATTATTAAACGAACATAGAAACTAAGTTGATTCACCATTGATTTTTTTTATTTAATTTGTCGCTTAGTCAACGCATATTTACTTACTACGGTTCTCATATTCACATGACTGTCGATAAGCCTTCAACGAACAGTTCTTGATGTATCATACGAAAACAATGAGTAAAAACAGCGCAGTGGTTCATTGGTTAGAGCATCAGGATTCAATCCGAAAGGTCGATAGTTCGACCCACGCCATCTGCGATGTAACCTGCCAATTGTGGACGTTTTGGCACGGGGTGCTGTGTACTAAGTCGCAGGACACGTAGATAAGTGCACTTGCCGTCAACCACTGCTAGCTCTGCTTGTGCCGGGTTTGTAAGCTGGAGAATCTGGCAGTTGCTCATCGCTGGTCAGTGGTTCTCTCCGGGTACTCCGGCTTCCTGCGCGCGCCAAACTGTCCGACACGATATGACCCTAGCTATTGAAAAGTATCGTTAAACCATGATAAAGAAATAAACAATCTAACACCACACGGCCAGTGGACCACACCTGCCCACGAATTTTACCGAGTTACTAAATATTTCCGTTTGTTGCCTCCAAGTCCAAAGCATAGCTGATGATCCCTCCATGAAACGAAGAAGTGTTAGAACTATATATGTTTGGAGGCAAAAAATATTGAAGTCGGTTATGGCATTATTTTAGATAAAGTGTTAACTGCCCGGTTAAGCAATGAAAAAATGTCACCGTAAGTACACCACGAAGTATAGATCATAGGTGGGTTGGGGCGTGCCTTCTGCAAAATTAAAAGGATGGGCACCATGCACTTGATCCCCCATCCCCAAATATAGATTCAATAGTCAACAATTATTTGGTGACTTTTGTTTATCTAACCCTGAAAAGCCATTAGCGTTGCATATTTGAACCCTCTTGATCAACCCTTTACCTAACACGAAAGACAGACGACACTGACAAATAAATTTTTTGAATAACTAATGTTTTTTCATTTTTGCCTCCAAAACATAGCTTATGGCCCCTCATTGAACGAGCTCAATCAGCTCGTTCCAATGAGGGGTCATAAGCTATGTTTTTGAGACAGTGAATGAAAAAATAATGAAAATTGAATGGTGATTTTTGTGAATAGCGCTGACCGGTTTGGCCGCTACGTTGGGTAAAGGATTAATATAATCCAATTTTGAGCAAAAATGTATTCAAGAAGCAACGTACCATTTTTTTACACTTTACTGAGGAGGACCCACGTAATTCCGCCACGAGGTTTCGCCCCAAAGTCACTTGGAATTGATGTTTCCATCCAGATGCCCCCCCCCCCCCCCACCCACCACACTCACTCACATACACACACGCACGCACACACGCACTCACGCAAACCCACCCACATTTTTATTCATACCGATTTGCACCCATGCACTGCACACATTTCGATGAACACAGGCGATTTCTGTATCTCCAACTGATTCAGTAACCCCACTGTGATGCTATGTGAAGTGAGGGAGGGTTGAAGGATTTTTATATCCGGTCAAGATATCACGAATAGCTTACTCATTATTTTCGTCTGATGCATCGAGAACAGTCGAATGCTGGGAGGTATGGGAGTCACACGACAAGTCAACCATGAGTGTTTAGAATTAAGTGTCTGCAAACGGAACATATACATCGAGGCAGTTTATCGAAACGCTTCGATGGGCGTGCTTTAATTTGTTGTAAACAATGATTCACAAAAGGGACCTTGGATTTATAGATCCAAAGGTAAGGTGTTGTTATTATTAGATCAACATTTTATTAACACTTTCACTTCCAAACTCTATAATGGAACTGTAGTTTAATTCAGGGACGTGCGATTCGGTGGGGGCACATGGACACGTGCCCTCTACCCAACCTTTTCCTGAAATAGTTGAGAGAGAGAGAGAGAGAGAGAGAGAGAGAGAGAGATACGGCGATGCTACCTAAACCACCGAACTTGGTCACTTACTATGCTACCTAAACCACCGAACTTGGTCACTTGCTGAGAGTTTCTTTCTCCGGTATACCCATACCCAGTCGCAGTAACAGAACGCCGCAGCACGGCCGCGAGAAGAGGCCACATAAGGCAGCTTAAGGCTTCGAGAGAGAGAGAGAGAGAGAGTGGTGGTTACCACCCGTCATTGTGATCTTGTTGGAAATTGGCAAGAAGAGACTCTTTACTCTGAGTTGTGACTAAAGGTCCCACCCTTTGATTTGTCTCAACTGCGGACTTCAAAATCAAGAGAAACGCGCATTTTGGCCTCCATATTTAACTGGTAGAGTGCTGAGTTATTTTTGGTCATCAAAATTTGTTCACCTGTCTTTGCCCTGTTACAATTTATGGGAGAGTGCCAAGAGGCAAAATTTGTTCACCTGTCTTTGCCCTGTTAAAATTTTTGGGAGAGTGACTCTCCCAAAAATTTGAACAAGGCAAACCCATATACACTAAATAATTTCACTTCTAAGATAATATGAAGCACGTCCACAGAAGATGACACTTTTAGGCTGGTGTACCTGCTCTTCATATTAAAGCCCAAATATGGGCCTCCAGCACTGTACCAGTTAACAAATTGTTTCGGCCCGATGTGGAAATTTGTTAACTATGGAGACAAAAATAGGAATTTTCTCGTAATGTAGAGGCGCGCGAGTCCCACATATAGCTTTGTGTATTGTATTTCTACCATGCCCCAAAGACACACGGGCTAATGATATAGGCCCTATATGCATCTGTGGGTGCCCTTGTATGGCAGGTGACCCAAATTCGAAATACTTCGTACGTCCCTGGTTTAATTTTAGTGTAACTCTACTTTCCTCAGTCATGGTCATATCGTTCCGGACAGTTGGTGGAAGCCAGAGTATATATACACGCCTGCACAACTGGACCATCGGTCGTTTCGTTTGACTATCGCTTGCCTCCAAAGATTTAGTGCGACTGATGCTTCGTTCTTCTACATTGCCAGACGTTCGGCTCAAACAAACAGTGAGATGGTTTGCTTGACCTGTCATTGGTATTTATTTGTTAACTCTTCCAGAATCGTGGCGAACATCGGGTGAGTGAAGCAGTGCCGGTGTACTGTCGTAATCAAGTTCTGCTTTATTGATAAAATAAAAATAGGATCCGATAGCCAACGCCTAGATGGAGGTGTAGGCAGCATGTATATAAACTATTAGCTAAATTTGAATAAATACCCAGAGGCGGCGGATTCGGGGGGGGGGGGGGGGCAGGGGGCACGTGCCTCTCCACTTTTTTCCACAGATATGTTTCGCAGTTACACAATGAGTTAAAATGGGCGCGTGCAAACGTGTCAATATACAGGCACTCCTGTAACATTACTTGCACATCCAAACAATATTTAGCCAAAGAATCCCACTTTCGGTCGCATGGGTCCGTTTCTTCTACTTCAACTATCTTCCAACCCGAAGGCTAGCCTTCTGGTTGGAAGATGGTTGAAGTAGAAGAAATGGGCATGACAGTGATCACACAGCGGCATATTCATCTAAACGAGAGACTATAGCAATTCATGGTACATTTACCGATATAGGATTGCAACTTTTCTCACACTGGGTCGAACCATGGTAGCATTGTAAACTTGTGCCCCATCCACTTTTATCGAGCTTCCGCCGCCCCTGTTCAACACCTATATTGTGGTCATGATATAGAGATAGATTCTGGCAGTAACCTTAAACACCAGTGATTCATGAAATGAATAAGGACCGTGGTGAATTTAGTAATGACGATTAAATCTAGCGTCATTTGAAATTCTATCATGTAATAAACTGTTGGAAAATGGTCCTTTTCTACAGTGTATTACAACACGGCATATTATTGGCCTTATCAAAGAAACTCGTGCAATAATTAGTCTATTAGAGGTTATTACTTGGTTAGTTTCATATCGAGGTGGGGGGGGGGGGGAGTAGTTACTATACACACCCCCTCCTCACCATGATCCTTTTGTATCGTAGAAATCCTTATTCATACAGCGAACCGGATCAATTATGTTACTTTTAATAGAATTTGCATCATAAAAGTTCATTTAGTAAATTAAAGGTAAAGGGTTATCTACTTACACACAGCGCATTACCTCGCTATCGGATATGATCAAAAGTAAACAATCACATGTAGTTAAACTTTAGGCCTCTTCTGTTACGAATATAAATTTAAATGCAGTAACTGACGTCAACCAGCGACAGTCACGTAAAAGGCATTTTGATATTGTCAGGGGTTAGGATTAGTGAAATAAAGCATAGCAAGCCAGATTGAGGTGAACGATGTGCCAATAAGATGTCAGGGGTGGTATCTTTACGTCAAAGCCTTTGAAGCCACAACGCCCATATTCAATCAGTTTGTTAATTCACGACTAAGACCATGCAGGGCGTCAGTGAGGAGAATTGGAGGGGAGATGACACCCAGCAATAATTTTCCAGTTCGGACATTTTCGTCTGAATTAAAGAGTCTTAGATATCGATCCGCTCTTAATATAGTCAGCCTGTCTAGTTTAGTAATTAAATAAGAAGTTACGCCACTACCCCCCTCTTGAACCCGTCTATCATAGCTATGATAGACGGGTTCAAGAGGGGGGGGTAGTGGCGTAACTCTCCCCTTGAACTCTTCTTCTGTCATCGGGTCTCCTGTACAGCTGACCAGATGATAGAAGAAGAGTTCAAGAGGAGACACTTGGTTTGATTTTGAGAACTTCTCCACGATTCGAATTTTGAATTTTTCGAATCGGCGAACTCGATTCGAATCATCGGGACATTTTCGAATCGAATCATCGCAGGACCCTAAGTTCAAAAGAGTACAGGAGACCCGATGATAGAAGAAGAGCCCAAAGAGGCTCCACGTCCGAAGCTACTTCGAACCCGTCTTTTTCTATTCAGCATTTTTGAACGATTTGCCAAGATTCAGACGAGCTGCAGTTAAATACAATACTTGAGTGGACACTGGCAATATTGACGGTCGTAAGAAGGTGTAGTATCTTCAACTTCAAGAACGGTGAGATTCAATTCGGGATTCGAATTGATTCGAAATTCTCTGCCTGATTCGATTCGAAATTTGAAATTTACAGGACCCTATTTGAACTACATCATGTCCTGTAGAAGGCATGCCTTGGTGATGTAGTTTGGAATTTCGTCAGTCGGGACTTGGGTCATAACAGTCTGGACAAATCAGGTCTACTTCCCCAGTCTGTCATCTTCGCGACGCTAACGTGTTACTTAAATAAGAGATTACGTCGCGACTACTACAGGGTTTGTTTTTTTTTAAATCTACAAATCAATTTCCATGAAGTCGTTTGAACTATCATCCCCACGTACTAAATTTCCAACTACATCATCAAGCCATGCATTCGTGTATTTCTTCTATCAGGTTTTGAATCATTACAGTCGGAACAAATCACATCCCTAACTAAAATTGTTGGGGGCGCGGTGGCGTTGTGGTAACCGGTTTTCATCCGATCATCGAAGTTAAGCAACGTCAGGCCCGGTTAGTCCTTGGGAGGGTTACCATCTGAGCGATCGATTCGGACTCCCGCGTTGTGTCCTTGGGCAAGGCACTTAACCCCGATTGTCCACATGGGGGCACGATGACGCCGTGTACTAAGGCGTACTGCACGTCGACCGTGCGAATATCTTCAACCATTCTAACCCTGCCTGTGCTGCAGTTACGATGTTGCGGAGCTGGCAGCTGCTCGTCGTTGCTCGGTGGTTCTCTCTTGGTACTCCGGCTTCTTCCACCCATAAAACTGTCACCGACAGGATATGACCTTGGCTGTTAAAGTGTCGTTAAACCTTAATAAATAAATAAATAAATAAATAAATAAATAAATAAATAAGTCATGGAAATCGACTTTAGATAAAGTGATCTCCCTTTAAATCGTGAGAAAGCAAATGTCATTGAGAAAACAGGTTTCGTTTTGCTACGTTAATAAAAGAAAACAACAGACAGCTCTCAGAGCTGTCTGTTGTTTCCGTTTATTAAAAGTAAGTAAAGGAAACTTTGCTTTTTGGTAAGCTATTTAGAAGTAACTAGTTTACATATAATCCGTCATTAAGAATATCTATCAGTATCGCGCCTGTCAACATGAAATGTCCTCTGGTTCTTTGTTTAGCGAATGTGTTTTTTTTTTACAGTAATTTGTTTTTATTCGTCCCTGGAAGAAATGGGCAAATCTCCTTGAGCAAAGCACTTAATCCCGATTGCCCACGCGGGGGCACGGTGGCGCTATGTACTGAGGCGTACTGCACGTCGATGGTGCTCTTATCTTCAACCAACGCTAACCCTGCTTGTGTCTGGCAGTACCTCACCGTTGTTCAGTGGTCAGTGGTTCTCACCGGGTACTCCGGCTTCCTCCACCTTTAAAACTGTCCGAAACGAGATGATTCTGGTTGTCGAAAGTGTCTTTCAACCCCAATAAATAACTTCCTAGAATAAAGTGGGGACTGGGGGGGTAACAACTGCAAGGTCTCAATTGCAACCGAAGTCGCGTTTGGTTGTTTTTGAGGAGAGCATCAGGTCATGTTTTGTTTTGAAAATCCTTCACAATATGGGAGCAATTTTCAGTTAGTAGAGGAAGATTTGGGGTTGGGGTTGAGGGGGGGGGGGGGGGGGCTCCCTTGCTTCCCAAACCTCTCCAAATTAGTTACTCATCGAATTGTTCTCATATCCACATTTTGATGAGAATTACATTATTTTAGTTACTTTAACCCTTTACCCAACGTAACGGCCAAAACCGGCTACCGCTATTCTCAAAAATCGCTAATTAATTTTCACTATTTTTTTCATTTTTTGTCTCAAAAACAAAGGCTATGACCCCTCGTTGGAACGAGCTCGTCGAGCTCGTTCCAACGAGGGGTCATAACCTATGTTTTTGAGACAAAAAATGAAAAAAATTAGTTATTCAAGAATTTTTTTTTGCAAGTGTCGTCTGCTTTTCACGTTAGGTAAAGGGTTAACGCTTTACCGACACCACCGGCAAAATAATAAATGAATGAATTATTTTGTTCGTGTGTTGTGTGTGTGTGTGGGGGGGGGGGGGGGAGGGAGTCCCATGCTCCCCTACTTCCTACAATCGGTTGCACAACGAATTGTTTTAACATCGTTATTTCATCAAAATCACACTTCTGCTTCTTCAACACTTTTAATACATAACTCCACCAGCAGCCGACCTTTGTAAAACAAATTCTTGGATAATTATGAAATTTCAAAAACATAACTTAAGACCCCTCATTGGAACGAGCTCGAGGAGCTCGTTCCAATGAGGGATCACAAGTTATTTTCAAGGCAAGAATTGAATGACGTTGGATTTTACCATCAGATTGAGTGTTGGATATAACCATAAGATTAAGTGAAGAGATAAAATGTATCACTTTCAGAAACAATCGTTTGGAGACCAAACATCCTCGACCCCAATTGGAAACGGTCGGCGATTAATTGACACTTACAAATTTATGGCTGTTTTGTACTTTTTGGTTTGAGCACTCATCCATCATAATATTCTTCAATACTGCGCACAGCTTGCTCACCAACATATTGAGTTGTGTTGTGTTGTTATTTGTTCCAGTTGGCTGGTTTTAAATATTAAATGGTGCATGTATTTTAAACCTTACAAAAGTTCACGTGATCTTAATATATTTAGTATAGACCCTCAGGGTAAAATATTGGAGCCCTACATAGACACTACTCCCGGAACTGCCATCAAATTGAGACTGTCAGAGACGGTCTATACTTACCAATGATGGCAGCGACTAGTTCAGAGCAACACGACGTTAATGACAGACTCCACACGTACCTGAAGAAACTATAAAGAAACAACTGCCACTGACTGCTCGGTGGCACTGGCACCTGGTGACTTTCCCTTCTCCTTTGCTTCAGCTGCTTTGCGGCTACTAGACGTGGGGTTTACTAATGTACTGCTCAATAAGGAATTAGTTTACCGCACACCGCCCCTGAGCGTTGTCGACGAGCAAAAACCTTTGGTTTAATTTAACAAGGGTAAAAGACATCAATCAGCGTGTTAAGTTCGGTGGTACTCGGGACCGTAGCAAGCCAGGACGTCTGACTTCAGAGGACAGGGATAGTGACGGACAAGCGTAGATTGCCACCTGGATCCTACCCTAGGTGCCGCCCTATGCATTGCTAAGAACTTTTTGGTGGCTGGTTTCATACAGACATCTGGATTTCATGGTTTTATTAACATATTTAGCTGCCCCCAAGAGAAGATGAGCCGAGGCTGTTGCTCCCCTCACCCCATTGACATCCACTGTGCAGGGAGGTAAAAGTGTCGGGCAAGGGTACTAACATGGCGTGCCACATGCATTCTGGGTTGGGGGATTGGACCATCCATCCGTGGAGATCTTGAAGTCGTCCGGGGTTAAGTTTGTGAAGATTGAGAACATACAGTGCTATCTGGGGATAACCTAGGCATCATTTTTCTTGTTAATTTTCAATGCACTTTGGGATTTTTTATGACGTCAAGCTACGGTACAAACTGAAAAAGTTGCAGGACAACCACAAGAAAATCCCCATTTCCTATTTTCTTCTTAATAATTCCAAGCCTTGACATCATTTCTTCGGAAGCTTCCCACAAAATGAAACAAATGCTTCTGATCATCAATGGAGAAAAGTGTGATGATTTTCCTATGTGCGGCAATTGGCAATAGCAATTTATCCGTTAGGCTTATAGGGATGCGTCGTATCACCTCCTCCACGACTCACCAACTTTGGGCATGGTGGCTACTGACATCTTCAACAACAAAATCAAAGTATTGAAAAAGATTGGAGCAGATCAAGGAGGAGTACTGCAGAGTTCCAAACATATCAGAGTTCCAAACATATCAACGCCCACTTGCTTGACTGTGTCTGACAGTTGCTGCCAGCCGGCCGCTGCTTGGTGGGTCTCTCCGGATACTTCGGCTCTCGATAGTGTCATTAAACCCCAATAAATACGGACTGAAACCGGCCAGCGTTATTCACAGAAATCACCAGTTTTCATTATTATTTTTTCATTTTTTTGTCTGAAAAACGTACCTTATGACCCCTCATTGGAACGAGCTCGTTGAGCTCGTTCCAATGAGGGTTCATACGTTATGTTTCTGAAGCAAAAATAAAAATAAGAATTTTGGTTGCAAGTGTCGTCTGCCTTTCTCATTAGGTGAACTGTTAAATACCAAGCCCTTTATATCAGTCTCCAATTTGCTCATGCCACCCTTTAGTAAATCTTGTATTTGCTGCTTCGGAATCCAAATAAAATAAAATAAAATAAATAGATAAAGTAAGACCGTCTGCAGTCAACAGTTTTTCGATGATGCGCATACTGCAGTTCCTCAAGTTGTTGTTTGTGTACCGTATT
The DNA here is from genome assembly GCA_031216915.1 of Pictodentalium vernedei. Classification (NCBI taxonomy): domain Eukaryota; kingdom Metazoa; phylum Mollusca; class Scaphopoda; order Dentaliida; family Dentaliidae; genus Pictodentalium; species Pictodentalium vernedei. The sequence continues at coordinate 515,690,399 of CM062297.1, forward strand.
TGTTGCTGTAAAGTATGTGAGACTAGATCTGCTCCGTGTTCATTCCTCTACCCATGCACAGGCGCTGGAATAAATTGCAACTGGTCTGGCATTGTCAGATGAGAATGAGTTTCATGGCTATGGGGTGGGGAACACCTTACATGAGAGAACCCAGTATTGTTTTATTGGGGTTTAACGATACTTTCGACAGCTAGGGTCAACTCGTGTCGGACAGTTGTACGGGTGGATGAAACCGGAGTACCCGGAGAAAACCACCGAGCAACTGTCAGACTCCCCAACGTATTAACGCCACACAAGCAGGGTGAGCATTGGTTGAAAACAAGTGCACCATCGACGTGCACTACGCCTTAGTAAATAGTGCCACCGTGTCCCCATATGGGCAATCGGGATTAAGTTCCTTGCCCAAGTTCACACCTAACACACTTCTCATCTCTCCTCTGCTTACAGAGTGATCTCCCCTTTGTTCATTCATTCTGAAGCATTCTCAAGTGCCTTTGAAGTGAACTGTATGTATTGACACAGACACCGTCTGTTTTCATAATAGTGCATCATCTTTTGACACGTAATTGGGGTATCAACTGCTCCGTCACGGAAGTTGCAGGTTATGTGACAGGTCGTTACCATGAAACATTGATTCATTAGTTTAATGATTGCTCAAACACTTTTCGTGTGTTGATCACATTTACATAATGTCAACTCCAGAGATGTATGCACTCCACAAGTGCGTCATTTCTAAGGCTCACCTTATTTTCAGCTGAGGTACACTTCTTTTTCTCTTTTTGCCTTGGCTATACGTTCCTTTGGCTATAAATCTACGTTCCTTTCCAGTGGTCTTAAGAGATGACTGTCATCACACAAGCGTGTGAATGAAAACTCATGTAGACTAAAACTCAGTCATGTAGTCTTATTCTGTCTGCTTAGTTTACATCCCCATTCGCTCTAACTCTCTCCCATACAGACGCATCGTACGGCTTAACCCTTTACCTAACATGAAAAGCAGACGACACTTGCAAAAAAAAAAAATCTTGAATAACTAATTTTTTTCTTTGTCTCAGAAACATAGGTTATGACCCCTCGTTGGGACGAACTCGTTCCAACGAGGGGTCATAACCTATTTTTTTGAGACAAAAAATGAAAAAATAATGAATATTAATTGATGATTTTTGAGAATAGCGCTGGTCGCTTTTGGCCGTTACGTTGGGTAAAGGGTTAAAGACATCATTCCAAATGTTAAATGCAAACATTAAATGTTGTGTTAATCTGGTGATTGTATAGGCTTGTTCGAATCGAAGACTTCTTTCGACCCTTACTGGCGGTAGGACAGTTAAGTATTTTTTGGAGATGATTGGGGGGGGGGGGGGGGGGGGGGGAGTTTCTCTGCGAAGCTTCGAAATTCAATTTTATTCGCGCTGATTCGGAAATTTTCGAATCGTCCAGTTCTCAAAGCCTACCAGGTGTCTCCTCTTGAACCCTTCTTCTATCACCAGATCTCCTGTAGAGAAGACCAGGAGCCAATACTATAAAACTTTTACAATTGTATTTTCTTGAATTGTATTTTCTGCCTATTAAAATAACTGACTAAAATGAATCATTAGCATTTAAAAGATACGGTAATTTGCCAACTGGCAAATTGCCACATCTTTTGAAAATGCTAATGGTTCATTGCAACCTATTTAAAGTCATAACTATAAAATACAATTCTAGAAAATACAATTGAAAAAGTTTTATAGTATTGGCCCCTGGTGATAGAGGAAGAGGGCAAGGAGGTCGAGGTTCCGCTTCATAAGCAACTCTGATTCCGTCTCGGAATATTCCGCTTTTTGATTGATTTGGCCAAACAGACGAGTCGCCATTGACTACAATACATGAGTATAATATTCGTGTGAGAAGAGGTGCAATATTTACAATTTGTAGAGTCGTCGAGATTCGATTGATTCGATTCCCTTTGTCCGATTCGATCAAGGATTCGATCTGCCCCGAAATTTGAAAATTCGCAGTGCCCTATAATGAGGGGGTGTCAATGACAATTGAATCCTGTATGCCTGAGGGTCTATGGAGTTGAATTATCACCGAATCCTCAATCTGACTCCTATACATACAGATTATTTGCCTTGGGTATTTTCTGCTCTCACATATAGAATTTCCTATTTTTCTTGACGTAAGCAGTACGGTTGTCTTTATTTGAAAGGGTTGATGCCCTCCTTTTAAATGGTAATGAAATAGTACGCTCGATTTGACAAACGTTTTCTTTTAATAATATACAGTGTTGTTAATTTACAAGTACGAGTACCTCCGATTCAAAGAGGGAACACGAAAGTTGAAAGAGTCACCAGTGCATTGAGATTTCGTTGGAGTGCTTTTGTCACCGTCTTCAGACTGTATTTTCTTTAGTTGTTTGTCACACACTATTTTCGTACATAATTATATGAATGTACATTTATTTACACTTCTCTAAAAGGACCCATGGGAGACTTACAACGTCTGACATGATCGATAGTATTAGACCATCGTAGGGGCTTTGATTGTGAACGCGATTTTTCTACATGAAAATGTTGGGGGGGGGGGGAGGGTCAAAGGAGAATCTGCCTCCTGCTCGCTAAACCCTTGAAGCATGGACAATTTCCACATTTTTGCAACAGATGTCACAGACGCCCCCGAGAGGGAGGGGGTAGTGGGGGGGGGGGGGGGGGTGTCGGGGTGTGCGAACGAACCCCCTTTACGTTTTTCTCAAGAACGGAGAATGCAAATAAATCCCCAAAAGTCCACCAGAGAGCTCCATTTGATACTAAATTTAAAAAAAAAATCCTGGGAGGCATGCCCCCGGACCCCCAGTGTACCTTTTTCATTAAAGTCGAACCCGTTTTGAAAAATCCTGGTGACGTCCATGGATGACAAGCGTAACGGTACAGCTTTGCGGTGATTTCTTAACAAGCCTTGGCTAGAAACACCTGCTAGGATACTTTGGATCTAACAAGCAAGTCAACCCGAAAGCTGCAGCCATCCCCTTATAGTTGCCGGACTACCCCCATGCATCGGAAGTATTTTTTGATGGCTGGTTTCATACAGACATTTGAATTTCAGGGCTTTATTGAACAATTTTGAGGCCCCCAAGAGGTGCCGCTTGGGGCGTCACTCCAGCCCCCCCCCCCTCATTTGACCGTTACTGGCCCGAACGCTCTTCAGAATTTCTGTGGCAAAGATCAAAATGTAGTTTCTCAGAGTGGATAAAAGTTGAAATACTGTTTGGAAAGAACAGCGATTAGATGAAATCGTCCGCTTCAGCAGTTCTGATTTTATAAATTATATTCATATGTATGTATGCAATTATTGTACTGCCATTGAGCACCGTGTGTGGATTCTAGGCTTTAAAATTATTATTATTATTATTATTATTATGATTTTGACACGAAAGAACATGACTAGCTCGCCTCGTTATGGAGAGTCGGTTTGGTCGCCATGCCTTTAAGATCTTGTAAAATAATTTTGCATTTTGTCTTAAAGGTTAAAAAAAATAGCTGAAAGTACATATTTATTTTTTGGTGTTTAAGGTCACATACTAATGGCTAATCGTGACCGTGACAGTTTTACGGGTGGAGGAAGCCGGAGTACCCGGAGAGAACCACCGAGCATCAACGGGCAACTGTCAGCTCCTCATCTTTCTAACTCTGTTCAAGCTCCGCTCAAGCAGGGTTGCAGCGGTTGAAGACATGTGCACCATCGACGTGCACTACGTCTTAGTACACGGCGTCATCGTGCCCCCATGTAGGCAACCGGGATAAAGTGCCTTGCCCAAGGACACAACGCAGGTCGTCCCGGACGGGGATCGAACTCGGGATCTCTAGCATAGAAGTCCAATAGTCTACCACTGAGCCACCGCCCTCTCAGCTGAAAGTACAGTTTTGTTTTATATTACTGCTGAAAGTCCCTGGTCACTGGGGACTCTAACTGAAATTTCATTCGTTTTTGTTTATAGTTTTATCAAAAGCCTTGGGGGAGGGGTGACCCAGGGGGCTATCACACAGGGCCGGCGGGAGGAATTTCCCGGGGTCCGGTTTGTTGGATAGTCTCCATAGCTCAAGGTGTTCAAAATATGGTCCGAGTCTCGAAACGATGAGAGGGGGCGTATAAGATGGGGTTACCGAGAACATGACTGCAGGGATTTCGTTTCAGTATGTATATGGATAACAAAATGTATTGTTTGAAATTAAGTGATATATGTATTTATATATATATATTTAACCATCTGCACACTGATGTCGAAACATCACAATTTCAATCTGAAAATTTTCCCCATAATGCAACTAGGAATCTGACCAATTCAATCTTGTTTGACAGAGCTCACTAAGCTCTGTCAAACAAAACGGAATTGGTTAAATTTCTAGTTGAATTATGGGAAATATTTGCAGACTGATATTTTGACATCAGTGTACAGAGTGTTAAATCTGGGTATAAAGTAACTGAATTTATTGATAGAAGTCCACTCCCGTACGATAATGAATAATTAATGTCATAATACCGTTGCGGGCTATCACTTGCTCTTTAATGACGTACCAGGCTGTTTATGATGTTTGTTTTATATCAACAAATTATTGATTGTTTGATTCATAGAGAGAGAGAGAGAGAGAGAGAGAGAGAGAGAGAGAGAGATGACTGACGGACGATCGGACGGCAAGACGGATGGACGGGCGTCCGAATGGAAGACGGACTGACGGGCGAATGGATGGATGGAGTTTGGCAGGTGAGCAGGCAGAGTTCATTGAGTGGGATACAGTTCGTGGACCGTGGTATGAGGACGAAATAATTATTCTTGTATTTCAAAATATGCATCCAACTTTTACAGACACTGTTGGTAACAGGTGGGGAAGCATTATCCCGGATAATGGGACATGTGGCGAGTTCAGCACCACCGTATCCCTTGAGTTCTGCCTGTAACGTCAGAGCATATAGAAAACCCTTTGACAAGATATTTCATGACTTGATTTGTTCCGTTTCAAACAAATGATTACAGATTGCCCAAACTCGCCATAGGCTACAGAAAAAAAAAACGAATCACCATTTGAATTAGTCAATTTTTCTCCAGAACGTAGCTCATTGTTCTTATTGGAATGAGCTCGACGAAATCAATGCAATGATATCATGGGTTGTATTTGGGACGGATAGTGGGATTTGTTATTGTGGTTTAACGACACTTTCGACAGCCAGGGTCATCTCGTGTCGGACAGTTTTACGGGTGGAGGAAGCCGGAGTACCCGGAGAGAACCACCGAGCAACTGCAAGCCTGAAAATAAGCAATCTGTCATTTGGAGAATGAGGTCCCCAGAGGGGGAATTTGCTGATGCTATCCCATACAGTGGGCCCATTTATCCTCTGGGTACCTCTTTCTGTTTAGGTCCGAGACCTTGATACAGCTTGAGGTTCACTGAAGGTAAATTTAGTGATGCTATGCAGGGTAGCATCACCAAATTCACCCTCTAGGGACCTCATTCTGCACATGTCAGCTTTCTTATTTTCAGGCCTGAGCAACTGTAACACTCCCAAGTGTACTAACTCCACACAAGCAGGGTTAGCACTGGTTGAAAGCAAGTGCCCCAATCGACGTGCAATACACATTAGTACACAACGCCATTGTTCCCCAACGTGGGCAATCGAGATCAAGTGTCTTGCCCAAGGACACAACGCAGTTACTCCTGGCGGGGATCGAACCGTGGACCTTTTGGTTTGAAGTCCAATGCCATAACCACCAAGCCACCGGGCCCCCACTGATAGTGAGATGGGAATGTTTCAAAAGCCAAATATCCTCCTCCACCGTGTGGCTCGGCCGGAAAGACATTTTTGCAGTTCGGAATTTTTTTGTCAAAGCTTCCCCAATAAAAACAATATCGAATAGGCACGGGTCAGGAGCTTTTTGGCTGCCGGTGACAACAGATGGCAGCAGACAGTTTTGTATAATTGAGTGAGAATTTGAAGATAAACAGTCAATAGGGGCGGAGAGACCACTCGGAGCAGTGTCTCTTGGTGTGGCAAAATATGGCAATAGACATGAAATCCAGATGTTGGTTTGAACCTAGCCATCAAGAAAAAGGCTTAACGATTCATAGGGATAGGGCGGCAGATAAGGCAGGCCCCGGGCGGCGATCATTGCGTACCCGTCGTTGAAGATAACATTTTACGAAATCAAGACGAAGTCAAGACAAACTAAAATGCTCTCTAATATGCAATGTTTTTGTCTTTTCCGGCCAGTAACATTCTGTAGCACTTTGGACAGGATTTCGATCGGATCGCGACTGGGTCGAAATTCTCAGTCCGCTTTTGTAGTGACAGACTGACAGTGCATGGTTGGAAATAAGAACATTTCTAAAGGCTAGCGCAGCCTCACAGATCAATCGAGAGAGCATTAAATCCCTGATGTTTTACCACCTTGATATCAATTATTTCCAAAATTATTTGAAACTGCGCCAAATATTTCTGCTTCTCGGCTATACTTCTTGTTTCAAGTCAAAGTTCGCCATGCCACTTAGAAGTCGGTTCTCCTTCCGGCGTGTCTCCATGTTGAATTGGCAATCGACCACTTGTTCTAACCCAGATAGTTAGTGTACTTGTTTCTTAAATAGCAACCTTGGATAGATGTTCGTTCTGTTTAAGTGAATTAGAATTGCAACCGAGAATTAAATTATGGATGTTTATTGATTATGGCATGCATATACATTTTTTTGGATTGCTTCATTCACTTTAGAGATATTTGAACCTCACGAGTTTCGTTTTTGTACAATTAATTTTCAAATCTGTTACAACTGAAATTCGTAAACGCTTGCATCAATATTATAACCTGTCGGGTGCATGTGCACGTGCCCGACACTTTCAAACGCCATGTCATGTGGCACCAGGGGTGTGGGAATGCCCTCACTCCCTTCTATATTTCCTTTAATTTAGAATGAGTTTTTGGGTGGGTGTGCTTTTCTATATGCCGACTGATGCTTTTCTATATGCCGACTGAGTATTGTTTTGTCTATTTTGCCCGTTTGACACTGTTGAGGCGTAAGAATTGACATGGGACTCCAGATTTCAGGAGAATTTTTTTTTGGAGAGAGAGAGAGAGAGAGAGAGAGAGAGAGAGAGAGAGAGAGAGAGAGAGAGAGAGACACGGACAGGCAGATATACACATATATACGTATACGGCGATGCTATCGAAGCCACCGAACTTAGCCACTTGCTGAGAGTTTCTTTCTCCAATATACCCATGCCCAGTCGCAGTAGCAGTACGCCGCAGCAGGGCCGCGAAAAGAGGCCACATACGGCAGCTTAAGGCTTCCTGAACACTCGGAATTTATCGCATATCCCTTTGTCCAGTGTAGACGGGTCAATATAGCAATTAACATCAAAACAATTGCAAAAGAATCTGCTCGTGTACTGTTTTACATATGGATAACTTTCTACAGCAGCTCGGGGATCCAGCTAGGAGTGCACTGGGCCGAACATGCTAAAGTGTAATATCGCGGCCCAGAAAATGCTCTTATAAATGAGTCACTAAACGGGTCAATATAGCGCCAAAGTAACACTACATCAAAAAAATTGCAAAAGAATTGTTTTTGATGGTTTTCTATACTATTGGATGTGAGAAAAACATATCAAAAGTTGGACAAAATTGGCCAATGGGAAAGTCTCCAAAAATGAAAAATCCAAGATGGCCGCCACATTGGAAATTAGATATTGCCATTTCTCGGTTAATATTTAAGTTAGAGACGTGAATGAGGTGTCTATTCCTATTAAATTGATGATGCCCAATCACTCTACGTGGTTATTATTGCAATATGAGGTCGGGTTAGGGTTAGGGTTATGGATTCACCAACATTCACCATCTTGAAAAATTGATAGTTAGGTTTTTGTCATATAAACTATTATGATATATGTTTCCTATGTAACTTGCTGTCCCTGAATTGACGTTTTATGTCAATTCTGCAATCTGCTCAAAATTTGTATGGCCACTTCATTAATGATGTACATATTAACTACTGACGTGCTACCGTACAGTTTCTCTCATGCGTCATCCTCATCCTCTTCTATCAGTGGCTCATTTGTCATATTCTCGCAGTTGCCATCTTGGCAAGGCCCACATGCACTGGCACATTTCAGCCCATGCTTTCTACAGGTACACCTTAGCGTATTACAATTCCTAACATCTTCTCGATGGCACCCAACAAATTCATGAATGTGTGGAAACTACCTAGCAGTAGCACCACATCCTTGATCGGGCTATCATCTGGAACCTCATTCGCTATCTCAGAAGCCTTCCAGTACAGTGGCTGATCAAATGTTACAATAGCTGGCATGTTATGTTCCGCCGCGAGTTTGCATAGATAGTGTAGGGTAGCCAGAATATAGGTCATGTCCCCTGGATTCATGTCGATCATAGGCAGAAAGAGAACTGATGACTTCCCTGGATAGTCACAGTTTTTGTGGAGTAACTGCATAATCCCTTGCCAGTTAGGTGTACTCTGGTGGAAGCTAAAGGACAATTCCCAGAAAATGTCAACTATGCGGTCACAGGCAGACAAGAATGGGACAGACTGAAATTTAGTGTTCCGGTTGACATGCTTTGTAAAACGGTAATCAACAATGTTAATCTTTGTCAGTTCAACCAATTTCAAGTTGGACATTTTCTGTCTTGAAATGGTGTGACTAACTTGCTTCCCTGGTGTGATGGTGGCTATCATGCCCATCCCATGAAAGGTCCCCTTTCCATCCAAGGTGATAATGTTATGGTCCACATTGTCTCCAGGAAATAACAAAGACGTATCAAGAAAGTCCACGTCACTTCCCAACACATCCGGAGCTATTGAACAAGCCGCATTCTCTTCGAACCTTTGCACTTCCGGGTAAGATGAAGAAAACCCCTGGCTGACAGACTATCGATCAAGTACCGTGACCTATACAAGTTGTGCATTTGTACCGCGAGACCCAGCTGTAGTGGAGCAATTACAGCCCTTGGGCGCACAGCTTGGATAATTGCTTGCCCAATTGCAGCAACGGTTCTAGACGCATCCTTGCCAACAAACAAATGTTGCAGCAAGAATCGCAAACTTTCTGGAACATAATCCAACGCAGCTGCAAGGTTTAGTTCTACCGCAGATGGGTAAGTATCTCCCAGAGGCGCAACCATTGTTTTTATATCACTTTTGATAAATTTTGCTGCGGTATGTAGAAGTGCTCGTTTCTGTGCTTCCTCGTTGTCTTGCTGAGGAGAATTGTAGTAGTCACGAAGAATGTGGCAGGTTTTTTTTTCCTAGAGGTCACAATGTTTTTGACACCCCTGCCATCAGCCATGAAAAAAGAGTCTCCATATCGTTTTATAGTTTCTCCTTGAAGTACTGATTTCCATATGCTGAAACTTTGCTGTCGGGCAAGTATTCTCCCATTTTAGCAACAAGGTCCGATATCGTTAGCTGTTCTTCATCATTTTCCTCCAGGAATGTGCAAACCTTTTCGAATGTCTCATCCCGACTACTGTCCTTTGGTCGACCAAATTTTCTTTGTTTGGAAGAATCAACTGATCCGAACAGTTTTGGAATTCCCCGTATTGTGCGGAAATTAACGCTACATGACTGGTGGTAAACACAATCGGCCGCATGAAGATCACCCCTGAAATACTCTTTTCGGCCTGAACGGCAATAGCCCATTCGTCTCTCCGTGTTTTACAATAGACCAATATCGTTTCAACAAACACGTCTGTCTTTATTGACTTCAATCCCACAGAAAAAGCAATGTGGGCTTCTTTTTACTGCTTGAACTGTCAATTTTCTGCGATAAGGAGATGTCCTTTTTGTTTGTGTGGTTTATCCGACATGTCTTGTGTTTGCTCATTCCAGCTGCGACTCCGATGTCGACACCTCTTTCAATGCTAGCATTGTTGATACAACCCTAACCCTAACCCGACCTCATATTGCAATAATAACCACGTAGAATGATTGGACACCATCAATTTAATAGGAATAGACACGTTATTCACGTCTCTTACTTAAATATTAACCGAGATATGGCAATATCTAATTTCCAATATGGCGGCCGGCGGCCATCATGGATTTTTCATTTTTGGAGACTTTCACATGGACCAATTTTGTCCAACTTTTGATATGTTGTTCTCCACATCCAATAGTATAGAAAACCATCAAAAACAATTCTTTTGCAATTTTTTTGATGTAGTGTTACTTTGGCGCTATATTGACCCGTTTAGTGACTCATTTATAAGAGCATTTTCTGGGCCGCGATATTACACTTTAGCATGTTCGGCCCAGTGCACTCCTAGCTGGATCCCCGAGCTGCTGTAGAAAGTTATCCATATGTAAAACAGTACACGAGCATTCATCTTTGTTCGGTAAGAGATGTGGGGTGGGGGTCTTGTGGCTGTTCTGTACGTGGAGCAGCAGGAAAAAAAAACTTTCTGATACGGAATGCATACATCTCTGCAAAAAGAAAAAATGGCAGTCAATGTAAAAACAAAAGAGTGAAAAATCAATCGATAAGAAGGATTAGTAAATAAATTAACCCAAAAGTCTGACATGGCTGTTGGAATAAATTTGCATATTCAAAAGTGAAAATAAAAAAAAGAAACTTCAGGTTTTAACCACAAGGAAAATTTTATCCGTCTTTTCATCTGTTGATAATACACGATTTAACATCATTTTCAATGTGTGTGTGTGTGTGGGGGGGGGGGGGGGGGGGGGGGGTGGGTCCTAGAAATATCAACGGTTGGAAGTTGGAATTATTATAAGGTTAGCATAACAGACATTTTATTGTGGTAACCTTTCAACTTATTTCCACTTGATAATTATTGTAGTACTGTGTACCACAGTACAAGACATGGCCGTGGAGTTTCAAAAGCTACTCAATCACATCGGATTAGCAGGGCATAAAATTCATGCGAGAATCGATGCTTGCAAATGATTCTCGCATTGAAAACGAGAATCAAATTTGATTCTCGCGAAATGTTTATTTAATTCTTGGAATATATTCTGAATACGCCCTAATAAGGCCTGGGTAATTATACTCATTTTTGCTCGGTCATAACAAGGCTACACTTTGGCTTAGCAGTGGTGTCTCGTGAAGTCTTGGCTGCCCATCCAGACAGCCAAGACTTCACTAGAAACCACTACCAGGGTACTAAAACTTTCACCAGTAAGACTACCAAAAACCTGTATGTTGAGACATGTGCACGTTAGACAACAAACACGCCAAAACTGGAACTAGGCCCTTAACCCTTTCAAAGGGTTCTGCACAAATGTTTGCGTGAAGAAAAAATTGGTAGTCGACGAGCAGACGATATAATTAGAGCGAAAGAAAAATCTGAAGCGAGGTTCGGTAATAATTTAATCCAACAGCTCGATGGAGCTGTTGGATTAAATTATTACTGAACTTTTCAACAAGCCAGGATGATTTCGCCCATTTCGGCATTTCGGCGTTGACAGTATTGATTGAAATGATTCCCTCCAGGGCGCCAATATTGAAAGAGTTGAGGTTTAAACTCTAGCAAATATATAACTGCGAGGCTTGTTTTTTGCGAGAAGCGAAAACGATTCTCTAGTATTTATTTATTGGTGTTTAAGGTCACATATTTCTGCACAATGGCTAACCATGACTCTGACAGTTTTACGGTTGGAGGAAGCCGGAGTACCCGGAGAGGACCACCGAGCAACGGCGAGCAACTGTCAGCTCCCCAACATACCAACTCCACACAAGCAGGGTTAGCATTGGTTGAAGACAGGTGCACTATCGACGTGCAGTACGCCTCAGTACACAGCGTCACCGTGCCCCCACGTGGGCAATGGGGGTGAAGTGTCTTGCCCAACGACACAGCGCGGTTGCCGCAGGTGGGATTCGAACCGAGGACCGATTCTCTAGTAATGGGATAACTATTAAGTCCTCGATGGAACAAACTTTTCAAAAATATATTTTGGAGCTCAATGAAATTATACGGTTGATAAGTTGTGTGTGAATGATTTCCTAATTTGAATGTTATCGACACGTTTAACTGTCGGGGTCATATTACACATCGTCAAGAATTTAAGACATCTGAAGTGACTTTCGAGAATGTTAACTCCCCCTTTATCATCGCCAGACGTTCGGTTTGAAGTGACAGAATGACAATCTGAACAAAAACATCTCTTTTTCAGTTTTCAGTGAGGGGCGGGGGAGGATTATTATTATGCCCCCACAAAACGAAGTTTAGGGGGTATATTGGAGTAAACTTGTCGGTCGTCGTCGGTCCGTTGTACGCGTATACTTGTGGAGCGAACTACTTCCACAGTTTTAGCCGCAATTTCATGAAACTTCACAAAAATGATTAACATGATGAGGGGAAGTGCGTGAGATAATTTTTTTTCCGCCTGGTTTCAAGATGGCAGACTGGCGGCCATATTGGATTTTGCAAAATACTTGTTGAGGTTCCGCTCCACAGTTTTCCTGGTATTTCCAAATATGACATGCCATACACTCTCCTCAAATGCAAATATTCTGTAGCTTAGTTATCTAACTCACAACATGTATTACATTTCCCAAATCCACAAAAAACATATAACACTATCTGACTAAGTAGAAATAAACAATCTGAATGTGGGTGAATAATTTATTCTCAAAGGCCAGACTTCAACCTGAAAAATTGCATGAAAAAATGCCGAAACCAGTCATTTTCAGCCACCTAGCAGCCTCAAAAGCAGAATTTTCCCACCAACCCCACCTACCCAGCCCTGGAACAGAGCATCCCCTGTTTCTAAAATGCAAAAATGTTTTTTATATGTTTCCGTCTCATTTTTTGGTTACCTGTCAGGTAACAAACCCGTGTAACAATTACATTTTAAAAAATAGCCAATTTTTCGAAGCCACTGTTTCCCATAATTCACCTGGTAATTTACCCCTATGTATCAGACTCCAACTTTGGGACCAAAACTTCAAATTCTCTTGTCCAACAAAAAACCTAATGTAATCATATATCTTATACTAAAAATATATCTCTATTTTACACGGCCTTAGTTTCAACATATGCCCTATGTTTAGAATTTCACCCCTGTGCAATAGTACGAAACTGTGGAGCGGAACCTGAGCAAACTACTTCTACAGTTTTTGCTGCATTTTCATGGAACTCAATATAAATTGATCGACATGATGAGGAGCAGTGCGTGACATAAATGTTTTCCCGATCGGATTCAAGATGGCCGACTGGCGGCCAAATTGAATTTTGCAAAATACTTGTGGAGCTAACTACTTCCACAGTTTTAGTCGCATTTTCATGAAACTTCACAAAATGATCAACATGACGAGGAGCAGTGCGTGACATACTTTTTTCCAGATTGGATTCAAGATGGTCGGCTGTTTTTTTTACTTAGAAAAATTGAATACCCCTTTTCAGTCACCCACACTAGGCGGTATGCCCGGCGACATACCATCTCTAGTTATCCCTGATAGGGGTGAGGGTGACACGGGGAAATCTCACCCGAGGGCAAGGTATTTGGGCCAAACACGAGGCTTGCCGAGTGTCTGAACCAAATATCTTGTCCCAAGGGTGAGATTTCCCCATCTCACACCCACCCCAGCAGGGATAATTACCCCACCCTCCACCAAAACACCATGACGTCATCAAAAGAAATCCAGGGGCACGTGCAGCTATATCGAACACTTTTGTTGTCCGTTACTGAAGAAAACCTGATTTGCTTATAGGAAAGAGCCCACAAATATAAAAGAGTCAAGTGTCCTTTGGTTTTGCGGTTTGTGTTTTTTATTTCTATTTTCTTCGACAAACGTTCGTCTGCTAATATTTCCGAAACGTGACGCCATGGTGTTTGTTTACGGAAGAACGTGCAATGATTAAATACGCCGTGCTTTCATTAAATATGCTAATAAGCCGGTCACGTGGGTCGTGTGAAATAGATATCTATCTCACATGGCCTTCTCACATGAGACACGCATATCATGCACAGGAAGTGTGGGGAGAAATGGTATTTCCGATTTTAAGATAAGTTAACTGACAGCACTTCAATCTATCATATAATCCCTTAATATGACAACCACACCAGCTTGGTCCAGGCAATTACATAATGGAAAATAGAGAAAAAATAAGTGAATTGAAGGCCGTCAGAGCCGTAAGTGCCAAGGTAGTTTGGACAAGAAATTGGACGGGTTTCATCTATCACATGTAAAAATAAGTGTTTAGAGTCTGCTAATCTATTCTTTTATATCAGTTTTACGAAGAATGCCTTCATTTATCAAAGGTTGCGCACCCCGTTGATAATATTGAGAGAGAAAACATAATTTTTAAATTCGTTGTACAATTGTCATATTTTGAAATCACGGGGGTAAGAAACGAAGAGAAGCAAATTTTTAGCTCAACTTTGACGAAGTCAGATTTGAGCTATTGTCATGGCCCGTCGTCCGTCGTCCGTCTGTCCGTCTGTCCGTCCGTCCGTCTGTCCGTACGTCAACAATTGGCTATGGCTCGGGCTAGAGGTCGTATTTATGAACCGATCTTTACGAAACTTCTTGTGTACCTTTGTTATGACCCTGGGACGGGAACGAGTGTTTTTCGGTGTGGTCCGAAATTCAAGATGGCTGCCAGCGGCCATTTTGTACCGATGATGCAAAAATCAGTTTTTTGTACAGAACTTCTGTATGAAAGTTCTGATTTGAATAAAGTTTTGTATAAATGTTTAGTACCATGGGATACATCACATATAATACGGGTTTTTTTCTCGTGCGTAAATTATGCAAATTAGACTGACTTTGATTTATTTAGTGTTACTTTCAGAGCCGTAAGTGCCAAGCTGCTATGGCTCGGGCTAGAGGCCGTATTTATGAACCAATCTTTACGAAACTTCTTGGGTACCTTTGTTATGACCCTGGGACAGGAACGAGTGTTTTTGGGTATGGTCCGAAATTCAAGATGGCTGCCAGTGACCATTTTGTACCGATGATGCAAAAATCAGTTTTTTTGTACAGAACTTCTGTATGAAAGTTCTGATTTGAATAAAGTTTTGTATAAATGTATAGTACAATGGGATACATCACATATAATACGGTTTTTTTTCTCGTGCGTAAATTATGCAAATTAGACTAACTTTGATTTATTTAGTGTTACTTTCAGAGCTGTAAGTGCCAAGCTGCTATGGCTCGGGCTAGAGGCCGTATTTATGAACCAATCTTTACGAAACTTCTTGGGTACCTTTGTTATGACCGTGGGACGAGAACGAGTGTTTTTGGGTGCAGTCCCAAATTCCAGATGGCTGCCAGCAGCCATTTTGTACCGACGATGCCGAAATCTGTTTTTTGTACAGAACTTCCATATGAAAGCTCTGATTTGAATAATTTTTTGTATGAATGTTTAGTACCATGGGATACATTACATATATTACAGGTTTTTTTCTTGTGCGTAAATTATGCAAATTGGGCTAACTTTGATTTATTTAGTGTTATTTTCAGCACTGTGAGAGCAAATCCCAATACGGCTCGGGCTAGAGGCCGTATTTATGAACCGATCTTCACGAAACTTCTTGGGTACCTTTGTTATCACTGTGGGACGAGAACGAGTGTTTTGGGGTCCAGTCTGAAATTCAAGATGGCCGCTAGCAGCCATTTTGTTCAAAATTAAGAGCAATCAGATTTTTGCGCAGAACTTCCAAATGAAAGATCTCATTTGAATAAATTTTTGTATGAATGTTTAGTACCATGGGATACATTGCATATAATACAGAGTTTTTCTCGTGAATAAATTATGCAAATTAGGGGTCCGGGTGGGACTTAGAAAATTTTGGACCAAAATCCGGAAATTAGTTTTTTGGTTTTTTATGCGTTTTGGTCAATTTTAAGACAAAAAAAAAATTTTTTTTACACTGAAAATTTGGGGTCCGGGTGGGACTTAGAAAATTTTGGACCAAAATCCGGAAATTAGTTTTTTGTGTTTTGATGCATTTTGGTCAATTTTAAGAAGAAGAAAAAATTTTAGTCTGAAAATATTTTGTTTGGGACTGAAAATTTCCACACAAAAATAATAATCTACAATGATTGGTCTTAATCTGTAGTCCATTACAGTCACCTTGTAATTCTTTTATTATTGTTGACTGGGCCAAAACAAATACTAATTCCTGTCATATTCATTATTCAGTTGTCTTGGTCACAGCAAGTACTAATTCCTGTCATATCCAAGTTGAGCTACAGAGTCATTGACTCTTTCATTATGTTTTTGTATAACACGATAAGTTTATGAACTGAAGCGCAATCGATTGATTCAACTTTTGCAGCCTTAACTTTATAAATTATTGTGATGAATTGACGGTAACATGGATCGTTTGCGACTCGGGGCTTTTGTTCAACCGAGACGGTTGAACATGCGCTCCGAGTCGCAAACCTCAGACCATGTTACCATGGACTCATCACAATAATGAACATGTTCCAGTAAGACACTACCCATAGCCCAAAACCTACACTGTGAAACACGAGTAGCTTATTTACTAAACTTGTCATCGTTAAAAAGTTGCCTTGTTCAAGGCAACTTTTAACGATCACAGGTTTAGTAAATAAACCTCTCGTGTACCCCACGAAGGTACTGGATAAATAACCAATAAACAAGATAAACTCAATCCATCTCAGTTCAAATCGTAAATCGGTTTGTAATTTTAACAACACTTCATCCGGAACACCGTCTGCTGCACGTGTGAAAAATCCAGAAAAGTGAAGCCGCTTGCTAGTCACTCCTTGGCGAAGTAATTACGAAACGGGCGACGTCATTTCAAATATTTCGCGTGGTGACGTTAGACGGAAACATTTGCTACTGGAGCCGTAAACATAAAAGAAACTACGCCAGCTCTCGTCCAATCAGAGGGCTAGGAGTTTACTCTTATTGGAACATTATTTTATATTACAAATTTCGATATCTTTAATGTTAACTTCACTGAGAGACTTGAGAAATTGAGGGGAAAAGAATGTTTCCAAAAGTTCTTTTGCACGGAGAATGTAGTTGTCATGGTCATACACTAACAACGTAAAGTGATTTGTACTACGAGAGTAAAAGGATTAATTGACTAAACGATTGTCTTTCAAGTACACTATTTAACACTTAACCCGTAATATCACATAATCACCATCAAATACCTCATTACGGAAATATCGTTCACACTACTTCACCATGTCCAATAAACGCGTGACTTCAGACGTCACCGCAGACGTCGTAACATTGTGAGTGAGGTGATTTCGGAAGTAGAACTGAATTAATCTCCCATTTTATTATATGCTAGCTTGTGAATTATCGTTTCGGAAATTTCATATCAAACCGTGACTCATTATAGATCATTCCTGACTTATATCGTCAAAAAATGGACTTTCGATAAAGTTATCGCCCTTAAAATTATTGAACGCGTGAGAAAGGGCCAATTGGGAAGCAAGTAATTGTTGAGAAAACACCTCTGGCATCAGTAGAATATAAAGCAAAGTTTTCTTTTGTTATTTTTAATAAACGAAATTAGCAAACTGCTTTCGGAGCAGTCTGTTGTTTTCGTTTATTAAACATAACAAAAGGAAACTTGGCTTCTTTGTGGCAAGCTAATTAGAAGCAACTAGTTCACAGATAATTCGTCATTAGGAATAGCTATCAGAATCACCTTCCCACACTAAGAGTCCAATTTTACTGTTAGATTTACTGATAACTTTAGGAACTTAAAGGGAGCCAACTTTCCTGAAAATCTCTTCCAATAACGAAAATTGTCAACCATATTTGGCAATTTTTCATCGCACCCATGTAGTTTACGGCAGTCATTGGGGGATTACATGAAAAATGAACGTTAGTTAATTTTTGCCAAAAATGTGATTTGTTCGTACTTTTGTGGCAAAAAAGGTTAATGCGGGGATACCGCCTATGTTCCGAGATGCGTTACGTTATGCTGCAGATATTAGGAGAGGTTCAGACCAATCCTTTTGAGGGTTTATGAGAATTATGCTAAAAGGGCCGATTGTTGAAAGATTTTAGCATTCTGACGGCACCTGTATGGGAACTCTCAAATCTGCAAAGGGTTAAACCTTTCATAATAACACATTGAACAAAAGTTGTCATACTCCGATTGCTGCACGCAGGCATGTAAAACAATCGGTGCCTAACCAATTAGGATTGGAGAAAATTTTCACTTGAACTGACCAAATTCCCCCAAAACGAGATTTTTTTTCACGGCACCTATCATTATGCAACCAGTATGAGCATTGGGTTAAATTTTACACTGAGATTTAAAACAAAAGTTGTCATACTTTGACTGCTGCATGCGGCCACAGAAAGTATTCGGCGATCAATCAATTAGATATGGGGGAAATTGTCACTTGAACATACCAAATTCTGAAGAAAATGAGCTTTTCTGGATGGCACCTATCTTTATGCAGCCAGAATGGGCAGAGGATTAAACTTTACAACAAAACTTTCAACAGCAAATACGCTCGGTCGTTAATTGTGAAAACGGCCATGCAAATCATTTTTAGCTCAACTTGACATAGTCAAGATAAGCCATTGCCATCACGCGTGCGGTAGTCTGTTAGTCTGTGAGTCTGTTAGTCTGTGAGTCTGTGAGTCTGTTCACATTTTCCTTCAGCACGGGCTACACCCCGCAATTCTTGTCTGATCGTCACGAAATTTCATATGCAGGTTTGGGGTCATGTCTAGATGAGAACGTCCCCTTTTGGTCGCGATCGTGCAACCGGTATGGCTGCCCGAGCCCAAAACCCGAAAACCATTAGCACAGTCTACAGGTCGTATTTATGGAGGGATCTCATTGTAACTTAGTTGGATGCCGCTGTATAATGCCTAGATGAGAACATCCCCCTTTGGGCATGGGCTATCAACCGTGATGGCTGCCCAAGCCCAAAACCCAAAAACTTTTAGCACAGTCTGCAGGTGGAGGGATTTCATTGTAACTTGGTAGGATGACTCCTTATGATGTCTAGATGAGAATTTCCCCATTTGGGTATGATCTGCCGACCGTGACGACTGCCCGAGCCCGAAAACCTTTAGCACAGTCTACAAGTCATATTTATTGAGGAATTTCATTGTAACTTGGTGGGTTGACTTCATACAATGTCTAGATGAGAAAGTCCCCTTTTGGACGTGATTGGGCAACTGTGACGGCTACAGGGGCCCGAAGCCCGAAAACCTTTAGCACAGTCTAGAGGTCATATTTATGAAGGGATTTCATTGTAACTTGGTAGGATGACTCCAAATAATGTCTAGATGAGAACGTCCCATTTTCATCTCGATCATGCAGCCTTGATGGGTGCCCGAGCCCAAATACCTTTAGCATAGGCATAGGCAAAAGGTCATATTTATGGAAGGATTTCATTGTAACCTGTTAGGTTGACTTCATATAACGCCTAGATGATGACATCCCCTTTTGGTCGTGATTGGGCAACTGTAACGGCTAATGGTGCCCGAAGCCCGAAAACCTTTAGCACAGTCTACAGGTCATATTTATGAAGGGATTTCATTGTAATTTGGTAGAATGACTCCAAATAATGTCTAGATGAGAACTCCCATTTTGGCCGTGATCATTCAGCCTTGATGGGTGCCCGAGCCCAAAAACCTTTAGCATAGGTAAAAGGTTATATTTATAGAAGGATTTCATTGTAACATGTTAGGTTGTCTCCATATAATGCCTAGATGATGACATCCCCTTTTGGTCGTGATTGGTCAACTGTGATGGCTACAGGTGCCCGAAGCCCGAAAACCTTGAGCACAGTCTACAGGTCATATTTATGAAGGGATTTCATTGTAACTTCGCAGGATCACTCCAGATGATGCCCAGATGAGATTGTCCCCTTTGGTTGCGATCATTCAACCATGATGGCTGCCCGAGCCCGAAGCCCGAAAACCTTTAGCACAGTCTACAGGTCATATTTATGAAGGGGTTTCATTGTAACTTGGTAGGTTGACTTCATATAATGTCTAGATGAGAACGTTACGTCCCCTTTGGGACACGATTGGGCAATTGTGACGGTTTCAGGGGCCCAAAGCCCGAAAACCTTTAGAACAGTCTACAGGTCATAATTATGAAGGGATTTCATTGTAGCTTGGTAGGATGACTCCAAATAGTGTCCAGATGAGAACGTCCCCTTTTGGTCACGATCATTCAGCCTTGATGGCTGCCCGAGCCCAAAAACCTTTAGTATGTCTGTAGGTCGTTTTTATGGAAGGATTTCATTGTAACTTGTTAGGTTGACTCCATATAATGCCTAGATGATGACATCCCCTTTTGGTCGTGGTTGGTCAACTTAGATGGCTACAGGTGCCTGAAGCCCGAAAATCTTGAGCACAGTCTACAGGTCATATTTATGAAGGGATTTCATTGTAACTTCATAGGATCACTCCTGATGATGTCCAGGTGAGAATGCCCCCTTTTGGTTGTGATCATTCAACCATGATGGCTGCCCAAGCCTAAAGCCCGAAAACCTTTAGCACAGTCTTCAGATCATATTTATGAAGGGATTTCATTGTAACTTGGTAGGTTGACTTCATGTAATGTCTAGATGAGAACAGCCCCTTTTGGACACCATTAGGCAACTGTGTTGGCTACAGGGGCCCAAAGCCCGAAAATCTTTAGCACAGTCTACAGGTGATATTTATGAAGGGATTTCATTGTACCTTGGTAGGATGACTCTAAATAATGTCTAGATGAGAACGTCCCCTTTTGGTCGCGCTCATTCAGCCTTGATGGCTGCCCGAACCCAAAACCCCAAAGCCTTTAGCATAGTCTATTGGTCATATTTATGGAAGGACTTCATTGTAACCCGTAAGTTTGACTCCATATAATGACTAGATGATGACATCCCCTTTTGGTCGTGATTCGTCAACTGTGACGGCTTCAGGGGCCCGAAGCCCAAAAACCTTGAGCACAGTCTACAGGTCATATTTATGAAGTGATTTCATTGTAACTTTGTAGGATCACTCCAGATGATGCCCAGATGAGAATGTCCCCTTTTGGTTGCGATCATTCAACCATGATGGCTGCCAGAGCCCAAAGCCCAAAAACCTTTAGCACAGTCTACAGGTCATATTTATTAAGCGATTTCATTGTAACTTGGTAGGTTGACTTCATTTAATGTCTAGATGAGAACGTCCCCTTTGGACGCAATTGGGAAACTGACGGCTACAGGGGCCCGAAGCCTGAAAACTTTTAGCACAGTCATATTTGTGAAGGGATTTCAATGTAACTTGATAGGATGACTCGTTTTGGAATAATTTCACTGTAAATTGGTAACTTTTGTTGATATACGTTAACTGTGAGGGCCATATACATTAACTGTGAGGGCATATTAACCCACCCCTCAGCTCTTTAGTACAGAGTACACCTCATATTATTTTTATCATAAACATAGCATACAGGGAACAGAAATGAACATATTCCCACTTATCACAATTATTGTCTTATTTCATGATCCTTTCATAAACATTGAACATTATCCTTTTCATTTTGTGCACAACTTCTATACGGCTCAGGCTAGAGACCGTATTTATGAACCGATCTTTACGAAACGTCTTGGGTACCTTCGTTATTACCGTGGGATGAGAAGGAGTGTTTTTTGGGTGTGGTCCAAAATTCAAGATGGCCACCAGCAACCATTGTGTACCAAAATTAGTGCAATCAGTCTTTTGTACAGAACTTCTGTATGAAAGTTCTGATTTGGATAAATTTTTGTATGAATGTTTAGTAAAATGGAATACATCACATATAGTATGGGTTTTTTTCTCGTGCAGAAATTATGCAAATTAGATGAATTTTGATTTATTTAGTGCTACTTATACACTGTAAGTGCACATGTCAATACGGCTCGGGCTAGAGGCTGTATTTATCAACCGATCTTCACAAAACTTCTTGGGTACCTTTGTTATCACCTTGGGACGAGAACGAGTGTTTCTGAGTGCGGTCCAAAATTCAAGATGGCTCCCAGTGGCCATTTTGTACCGAAATTAGGTCCAATCAGTTTTTGTCACAACTTCTATACAGCTCGTATTTATGAACTGATCTTCACGAAACTTCTTGGGTACCTTTGTTTTCACCTTGGGACAGGAATGAGTGTGTTTTGGGGTGCTATTGTTATCACTGTGCTATGAGAACAAATATTTTGGGGTTCAGTCAGACCCACTCTGGGACTCACTCAAAGATTTCTTTTCTATTTAGCATCTGTCACCCACCTTTACAATACTTACCTATACATTTGTTACAGGCTACGGCCAGTATTTATGTAGTGACCGTTACAATACTTTATATGTACATTTGTTATCAGATGTTTGTCATTGCGGTGTCACATACTATACATGTACATGTCTTGACAAGTTGAGCTACAGTGTCATTGACACTTTCATTGATACCAGACACAAATCAATGATAAAATTGGTGGATCCAAGGACATAATTGGATGATAGAAGTGAACAACAGTGGTTAGGAACGTTCAGGTCTGTAACTTTATAATTTTTATCAAAATTATTTCATGTTTCTAAATTTCGGGAGATGCGCCTGTCGTCATCATTCTTGCTTATGATTTATCCACTGTTAAGTGTTCCTTCCCTATCCTTCCTTGAAGCCCTCCTGTTAAACTCCCAAGCTTTTTGGCTTATTTTTACTGAAATTTTTTATTACATATCTTGGGAGTTTAACGTATATTACAGAATGTTTATTCTGCATATCCCCATGGTTACGTCCTCACCCTGGGGGTGTTGGGTCGTTTGGGTCATGCATTTTCTATCTGATGTATCGTTTTTTCTTCATCGGAAGATCTTGCTTTACATCTGGTAGCTTTAAAATCTGTTACTGACTTTGGGCCTTTTTTATTCAGTGCCTTGACGTTGTTTACATTGGCAAAGTCTTTTAAATATATGTAGTTTCTACTTATTATTAGCTCAACTTGACAAAGTCAAGCTGAGCTATTGCCATCACTTCTCGTCCGTCCGTACGTACACAATTTCCTTTGGCACACCTCACAGAACGCATTTATGATCAGATCGCTTTGAAACTTGGTATGCTTGTTTGGGGTGACGTCTAGATGGGAGCTATCGATTTTCTTCCATTTCCGTCAAAAAACGACCTTTGAACTTAGTTTAGTCAGGCATCAACATATTCCTTTGGCACGCCGTACAGGGCACATTTTTTATCAGATCAGTTTGAAACTTGATATGCTTGTTTGGGGTTACCTCTAAATCGGAGCTATCGATTTTCTTCGATATCCGCCAAGAAATGTTGCCTTGGCAACGACCTTTGATGAACTTGGTGCAGTTATGCATCAATATTTCCCTTTGGCACACCTTGAAGGGCACATTTATTATCGCATCACTTTGAAACTTGGTATGCTTGTTTGGGGTGATCTCTAGATGGAAGCTATCAATTTTCGTCCATTTCCGTCAAAAAATATTGTCGCTTGCAATGTTCTTAGAACTTAGTTTAGTCAGACCTCAATATTTCCCTTTGGCTCACCCTTCAGGGCACATTTATGATCGGATTGCTTTGAAATCTGGAATGCTTGTTTGGAGTGACCTTTAGATGGGAGGTATTGATTTTCTTCCATTTCCATCAAAAAATGTTTCCACTGGCAACGACCTTTGAACACAGTTTAGTCAGGCATCAATATATTCCTTTGGCACGCTCTACAGGGCACATATATGATCAGATCGGTTTGAAACTTGGTATGCTTGTTTGGTGTTACCTCTAGATGGATCGATCAATTTTCTTTTGATTTCCGTCAAAAAATATTGCCGCTGGCAACGACCTTCGATGAACTTAGTGCAGTTATGCTTCAATATTTCCATTTGGCACACCCTGCATTGCACATTTTTGACCAGATCACTTTGAAACTTGGTATGCTTGTTTGGGGTGAGCTCTAGATGGGAGCTATCAATTTTCATTTCTGTCAAAAAATGTTGCCGCTGTCAATGTTCTTAGAACTTAGTTTAGTCAGACCTTAATATTTCCCTTTGGCACACCCTACAGGACACATTTATGATCGAATTCTTTTGAAACCTGGCATGCTTGTTTGTGGTGACCTCTAGATGTGAGCTATCGATTTTCTTCCATTTTCCGTAAAAGAATGTTGCCACTGGCAACGACCTTTGAACTTAGTTTAGTCAGGCATCAATATATTCCTTTCGCATGCCCTACAGTTTGCATTTATGTTCAGAATGGTTAGAAACTTGGTAAGTTTGTTTGGGGTAACCTCTGGATGGGAGCTATCGATTTTCTTCAATTTCTGTCGAAAAATTTTGCCGCTGGCAACAACCTTCAATGAACTTCGTGCAGTTATGCGTCAATATTTCCCTTTGGCGCAGCCTGCAGTACACATTTTTGACCGGATCGCTTTGAAACTTGGTGTGCTTGTTTGGGGTGACCTCTAGATGGGAGCTATCGATTTTCTTCCATTTTCGTCAAAAATAGTTGCCATTGGCAACGATCTCTGATGAACTTAGTAAAAACTTTGTGCAGTTATGCATCAATATTTCCCTTTGACACACCCTGCAGAGCACATTTATGACTGGATCGCTTGGAAACCTGGTGTGCTTCTGTTGGGTGATATCTATATGGGAGTTATCGATTTTCTTCCATTTCTGTCAAAAAATGTTGCATCTGGTAACAACCTTTGAACTTAGTTTAGTCAGACTTCAATATTTCCCTCTGGCACACCCTTCAGGGCACATTTATGATCGGATCACTTTGAAAGTTGGCATGTGTGTTTGGGGTGACCTCTAGATGTGAGCTATTGATTTTTTTCATTTCCATAAAAAAATTATTGTCATTATCACCAGCCTTTGAACTTACTGCATTTGTGCAGCAACTTATCTTTTTTGCACCCTCTGCAGGGTATATTTATGAATTTCCATAAAAAAGAGAGAAAAAAAACATTGCCACAAGCAATGACCTTCAAACTTAGTGCATTTGTGCATTAATATGTTCCTTTGGCATGCCTCGGAGAGCGCATTCATTATCAGGTTGTTTTGAAACGTTGTATGCTTATGCAGGATGACAAGGATAGGAGCTATCGATTTTCTTTTCATTTCCATCAAAAAACTGTTGCTGTTAGCAACAATCTTTGAATTTATTGCATTTGTGCATCAACGTTCTTCTTTGACATGGCCAACGGGCCACATTTATCTTAGGATTGTTTTTGAACTTGGTGTGCTCATTAGGCGAGACTTTTAGATAAGAGCTATTGATTAGCATTCATTTCTGTAAAAAAAAGTTGCCATTTACAATAACCTCCGAACTTACTGCATTTGTGTATCAACATTCTTCTTTTAGCCAGTCATACAGTTTACATTTAAAAATGCATGGGTTACTCTGACGTTGTGCACACACAATGCTGTTATGTTGAAATTTCATCAAATAACATTGGTACCAATGATCTTCAATGTTGCCATTTCATTTATAACTATCAAGTTCAAGTTTGTCAAGTTGAGCTACAGTGTCATTGACACTTTCATTCCATATTCTATTTGAAAGTGACGTTAAAGTTAACTCAAAATAAGCCGATTTTATGAAGAATTTGAGAGTACTCCAATTCAAGGCCCGGAAACTGGGTGAAGGTTAAAACTTTGAATAAAACATATAACAGCAAAATTGTTTCTGGATGAATGCCCTGTCATTCCATGAGAAAACGTTTTGAAAAAATATGTCTCCAGTGCTGAGAAATCGCATGTGAAAATTGGCGAAAATGACAATTATTCCGACAGTACCCTTATATGGACTCTCAAATCTTTTAAGGGTTAAACTTTTAATAATAACATATAGAACAAAAGTTGTCATACCGCTTCATGCAGTTGTAGAAAGCATTCAGCGCTGAATCATTTAAGAATGGAGTAAATTGTCACTTAAACTCGCCAAATTCTGAAAACTTTTTTGGATGCACATACTTTTACGCAACCGTAATGGATGGGCATAGGGCTAAACTTTACAACTAAACTTATAATAGCAATTATGGTCTGTAGTCAATTATGAATACAAACATGCAAATCATTTTTCGATATTCCATTCGAAAGTGTGAGAAAAGTGAACTCAAAATGAGCCAATTTTATGAGGAATTTGAGGGTACTCCAATTCAAGGCCTGAAAACTTGGTGAAGGTTAAAACTTTGAATAAAGCATATAACAGCAAAATTGTTCTTGGATGAATGCCCAATCTCCTTATAGGATATGTTTTGAGAAAATGTGGCTGCAGTGCTGAGAAATCGCCAGTGAATGTTGGCCATTTTTTCCCAAAATGCCTTTCCAGGGGAAGTTTGTGGCAAAATAGGGTCAACGTGGGTAAAACCTCCTATGCAGGCAGATGCAGTTGGTTATGCTTCAAATATTAGGAAAGTTTCTGCCAAATCGCCCAGATGGTTTTTGAGAATTGGGGCAAAAGGT
This sequence comes from Pictodentalium vernedei, assembly GCA_031216915.1. Classification (NCBI taxonomy): domain Eukaryota; kingdom Metazoa; phylum Mollusca; class Scaphopoda; order Dentaliida; family Dentaliidae; genus Pictodentalium; species Pictodentalium vernedei. Next base: position 515,716,791 of record CM062297.1, read on the forward strand.
GGCATTTTGACTACATTTTACACGGCTTTGGCAGAAAACGAAAAACTTCAGAAATGGCATGACCAAATCAAGAAACTTCGCATGGAGCTTTACAGATGTGCCGAATTTCAGCAAAATCGTACAAGCCGTTTTCTTACAATTCGGCGAACAAAAATCAGTGAAATAAAAAAAAAATATGAATAACCAGAGATACACCCATCAGAAAAAAAGTGAATCTAATTAATTGGCGATTTTTGAGAATAGTGCTGGTTGGTTTTGGTCGTTACTTTGTGTAAAGGGTTAAAGAGGTATGGGTCATATCAGTATTAGCAACAAAAGTGTTAATGTTTTGGGCGTGGGAAAATCACCTCTGAAATTGTAATGTTTGTCCAAACCGTCTATATGAAAACATATACTTTTGATTTTAAAATGCTCAGATCTAACGAAAGTCTACTCTATCTTCCCATCCGGGCCCTTTCGTGTTTGCGCTTTAATTTTTTTTTGTTTTTTGTTCCTGATTGTCACAATCTCGAAGGTGAAAGGTGGTGTAATAAACGGAATTATCAAATTTCAAATATTGCGATTCATGACCGTGTGTTAATTTTTTATTTACATTTCTGTTGATTACAATATATCCTGTCAAACACAAACACGAATTGCATTATGCAAACATACCTTGCATCAAGTCATATGTTTTATGTATGTGTATTTATATACCTGTAATAGTCATACACGTCAAGTTACATGTTTGAGATACGAAAATCTACTGTTGGTCACAGTCGCTTGAATGCGCAAAAATAAACCCAGTTCCCCCACTTTTAAAGTAAAAATGTACGTATAACGATCACAGTGACATTAACTTGAAGTTGGTTTGTGCTCCATAACTTTAGATATTGGCAAGGTTGCTACATCAGGGTGATTTTTCGGGGATATTAGCCATCTCTGGCAGCCAGCTCTAGTTAGCTCAACTTTGACGTAGTCAAATTTGATGTTTTGTTATGGCCCATCTGTCCATCTGTCCGTCCGCCAACAATTCAATACGGCTCGGGCCAGAGGCCGTATTTATGAACCGATCTTTACGAAACTTCTTGGGTACCTCTGTTATCACCCTGGGACGAGAACGAGTGTTTTGGGGTGCGGTCCGAAATTCAAAATGGCCGCCGGCAGCCATTTTATACCGAAATTAGTGCAGTCAGTTTTTTTTTGTACAGAACTTCTGTATGAAAGTTGTGATTTGAATAAATTTGTGGATGAAGTTTAGTAACATGGAATACATCACATAAAACACGGGCTTTTTTCTCGTACAGAAATTATGCAAATTAGATGAACTTTGATTTATTCAGTGCTACTTATACACAGTAAGTACACATGTCGATACGGCTCGGGCTAGGGGCTGCATTTATGAAGCGATCTTCACGAAACTTCTTGGGTACCTTTGTTATCACCTTGGGACGAGATCGAGTGTTTTTGGGTGCGGTCCGAAATTGAAGATGGCTTCCGACGGCCATATTGTACCCAAATTAGATACAATCAGTTTTGTGTACAGAACTTATATATGAAGGTTCTGATTTGAATAAATTTTGGAATGAATGTTTAGTAACACGGAATACATCACATATAATACGGGTTTTTTTCTCGTGCAGAAATTATACAAATTAGATGAACTTTGATTTATTCACTGCTACTTATACACAGTAAGTGCACATGTCAATACGGCTCGGTAGAGGTTGTATTTATGAACCGATCTTCACGAAACTTCTTGGATACCTTTGTTATCACCTTGGGACGAGAACGAGTGCTTTTGGATGCAGTCCGAAATTCAAGATGGCTGCCGGCGGCCATTTTATACCGCAATTAGGTGCAATCAGTTTTTTTTACAGAACTTCTATATGAAGGTTCTGATTTGTATAAATTTTTGTATGAATGTTTAGTAGCATGAAATACATCTCATATAATACCGAGTTTTTTTCTCGTGCATAAATTATGCAAATTAGATGAACTTTGATTTATTCTGTGCTACGTATACACAGTTAGTACACATGTCAATACGACTCGGGCTGGAGGCTGTATTTATGAACCGATCTTCACGAAACCTCTTGGGTGCCTTTGTTATCACCTTGGGACGAGAACGAGTGTTTTGGGGTGCGGTCCGAAATTTCAAGATGGCCGCAGCCGGCCAATTAGACAAACTTTGATTTATTCAGTGCTACTTATCCATAGTAAGTGCACATTTCAATACGGCCCTGTACTGTAAAAAAATACCGTAAATTTTTACGGTCATTTGACCGGCAGCCATTTTCCAGGCATATGACCGTAAGCATTACGGCAAACCGTAAAAAAATTTTGACTGTCATTTGCCGTAATTTTTTTTTCACGGTTTGCCGTTATTTGTCCTCTCATATGCCTGGAAACTGGAAATTTCAACCATCATTTGCCTTATTTTCCGGTAAAAATTACCATCAAAATAATTACGGTCAAAATGACCGGAGGCAGAGTTACAGCCATATTGTCCGTAATTAACTGAAAACCATAATTTAATTCCAGCCATCATTAACCGCATTTTACCTTGAACCAATAAAAGCATGTGGGTATGCCAGGCCTTAGCGGAGACCGTGGCCACAAGCCATAAGATGCATCGAATATCGGTGACGCAGTACGAAGAGTCTGTTATTCTGCTTGATTACCGAAACAATTATACTCATAAAAAATTGACGTTATTTGATTTTCATGTCCAAGACTGCAATAACTTGATTCACTTGGCCACAAACTTAAAAATAGATAGTTATTGTTCGTCTTCAAATGCATCGGGCGTCCTTCTTGGAAATGGCGACTTCCAGAGTGGCATATGGCAAGGCCGATCCCACAATCCACCATTTTTACTGTCGTGCGACGTAATTGGACAGCGTGACAGGAAAAATACGTTCATTGGATCAACTTTGCGGGTTTTTCTACGGCAACGCCGTTAAAATTAATTTACGGCCTCGAGACCATTGTATTTGACAGTCATTTGTCAGTAGTTAACCGTAGAATTACGGTCTTTTTTTACAATGTGGCTAGAGGCATCTAACTGTCACCCACCTTTACAATACTTCACCTGTACATTTGTTACAGGCTATACGGTCAGTATTTATGTACAGACCTTTACAATACTTTACATGTACCTTTGTTATTAGGTCATTACCTAGATGTGTGTCATTGCTGTGTCACATACTATACATATACATGTCTTACACAAGCTGAGCTACAGTGAAATTGACACTTTCATTTTTTGTTTCTTTGGGGGTTTTTTGGTCATGGACACTTACATGGGAGAGTAAACATGTACTTGCACATCGTGTCGGGAAAGTCTAAAAATTTTAATTGACGTCATTTGTTTTGAATTCCTAGTATCTCTGCAACTTTTCGTTGCGATGGTGATATATCCATCTACTTAACGTAATGGCCATACCCACCCAGCGCTATTCAAAGAAATCCCCATTCAATTTTTTTTTGGAAACGTTTTTTTTTAAAAACATGGTTTCTGCACCTTATTGGAACGTTTTCGGTGAGCTCATTCCGATGGCAGGTCATAGGCTGTATTTTATGGCCAAAAATTGAAAAGATTTAATTTTTCAGGAAATTGTTTTGGAAGTGTCGTTTGTAGGTCGTGTCGAGTTCGTTGTGAGACGTGTTTGGGCCAAAACAAAAGTACTTTTGACAAAGGTACTTGATAGAAAATAGATTAACTGGCTGAGGGCTAGATTAGTTTTGGTGGTATAAATTTGTTGTTCAAAATTTGTTTATTACAAATTATTGGAGAGTGTCCTTGGACAAACTTATATATTATTATATTATTTGTATTTGACCTAATAAGAAACATGAGAAAGGAAAATGTTGGCTTTTGTTGTGATCCCCTCATTTTTCTAAAGCCCTGATTTTGGTTTCCGGCACTCAACCAGTTAATATGATTTTTGTTGAGACAGAAAATTTCAGTGGATGTCGATATTTAATTTGTTTGCAATGGTTACACACACTTGGTATAAGATGTTCATGCACACCGTCTCTGAAAATTTTAATGTCCGAATAAACCCCGCACAAACGCGAAATTAAGGAGGCAGTGATATCAGTGAAGATATACAGAGACGGAGGAGCCGGGGGGGGGGGGGGGGGGGAGGCAGACGACACGTTCGCATCCACTGTTTTCCACAGATATGTTTCGCTGTTACGCAATGAGTTAAAATGGGCGCATGCAAACGTGTCAATATACAGGTATTCCTGTAAAATTATTTGCAAATCTGAACAATATTTAGCCAAAGAATCCCACTTTCGGTCGCTTCGGTCCGTTTCTTCTACTTCAGCTATCTTCCAATCTGAAGGACGGCCTTCGGGTTGAAAGATGGTTGAAGTAGAAGAAACGGACCATACAGTGACCACACAGCCTAAGCGAGAACATAGCTGATCATGATACATTTATACAGATTTTCGATTATAACCTTTCTCACACTGGGTCGAAGCATAGTAGCATTATAAATGTGCCTCTTCTCTTTTAGCGAGCTTCCACCGCCCCCGAAGACATAACTATATGTATTCTGATGCGCGACGTCCTGTGGTATTTCAGGAGGTGTGTGTGTGGGAGGGGGGGGGGGGGTGTAAATTCCACGGATGAGTGAGGAATCCCAAAATATAGATGGCCAGTTCCCTCTCAAGCTAGCGCCTACCCGTGTTGAGTTTATCTCAAATTTCTTATGTATTGTTTCAAAAAGAAAACTTGTTATCAGAGGTTAACTTGGACACTTTTTCCGAGAAGTAAAGTAAACTGAATTTTTATTGAAAGTTACCTGAAAGTCTCTGTTCATTTTTAGCTCAACTTTGGCAAAGCCAAATTTGAGCTTATGCCATGGCCAGTCGTCCGTCTGTCCGTCTGGCCGGGCTTAGCAGACGTACATTGTGAGGTTTACAATTTAGGGTCAGTGGTAATTGTGGGGTTGGGTTAGTACAGTGGCCACTTGTGGGGTTATTTTTTGCACTGTGGGGTTAATTTTTTGACCTTGTGGGGTTAGGGTTTAACATGGGAAAAACCCCACAAGTAAGAACGTCTAAGAACGTCCGTCTGTCCGTCTGTCCGTCAACAATTCAATACGGCTCTGGCTAGAGGCCGTATTTATGAACCGATCTTTACGAAACTTCTTGGGTACCTTTGTTATGACCGTGGAACGAGAACGAGTGTTTTTGGGTCCGATCCGAAATTCAAGTTGGCCGCTGGCAGCCATTTTGTACAAAATTAGGTGCAATCAGATTTTTGTGCAGAACTTCCATATGAAAGCGCTGATTTGAATAATTTTTATATGAATGTTTAGTACCATGGGATACATCACATATAATATAGGTTTTTTTCTCGTGCGTAAATTATGCAAATTAGACTAACTTTGATGTATTTAGTGTTACTTTCAGCACTGTAAGTGCAAATGCCAATACGGCTCGGGCTAGAGGCCGTATTTATGAACCGACCTTTATGAAACTTCTTGGGTACCTTTGGTATCACCGTGAGACGAGAACGACTGTTTATGGGTCCGGTCCGAAATTCAAGATGGCCGATGGCAGCCATTTTGTACAAAATTAGGTGCAATCAGATTTTTGCACAGAACTTCCATATGAAAGCGCTGATTTGGATAATTTTTTGTGTGAATGTTTAGTACCATGGGCTACATCACATATAATACAGGTTTTTTTCTCGTGCAGAAATTATGCAAATTAGATGAATGATTTTTTCAGTGTCAATACGGCTTGGGCTAGAGTCTGTATTTATGAACCGATCTTCACGAAACGTCTTGGGTACCTTTTTTATCAACTTGGGACGAGAACGAGTGTTTCTGGGTGCGGTCCAAAATTCAAGATGGCTGCCAGTGGCCATTTTGTACCAAAATTAGGTCTAATCAGTTTTTTGTACACAACTTCAGGCTAGAGGCCGTATTTATGAACCGATCTTTATGAAAATTCTTGGGTACCTTTGTTATCACCATGGGATGAGGGATGAGAACGAGTGTTTTTGGGTGTGGTCCGAAATTCAAGGTGGCCACCAGCAGCCATTTTGTACCAAAATTAGTGCAATCAGTCTTTTGTACAGAACTTCTGTATGAAAGTTCTGATTTGAATAAATTTGTGTATGAATGTTTAGTAACATGGAATACATCACATATAGTACGGGTTTTTTTTTCAGGTGCAGAAATTATGCAAATTAGATGAACTTTGATTTATTCAGTGCTACTTATACACTGTAAGTGCACATGTCAATACGGCTCGGGCTAGAGGCTGTATTTATCAACCGATCTTCGCGAGACTTCTTGGGTACCTTTGTTATCACATTGAGACGAGAACGAGTGTTTCTGGGTGCAGTCCAAAATTCAAGATGGCTTCCAGTGGCCATTTTGTACCAAAATCAGTTTTTTGTCACAACTTCTATACAGCTCGTATTTATGGACTGATCTTCACGAAACTTCTTGGGTACCTTTGTTTTCACCTTTGGACAGGGACGAGTGTGTTTTGGGGTGTTTTGGGGTGCCTTTGTTATCACTGTGCTATGAGAATTAATATTTTGGGGTTCAGTCAGACCCACTCTGGGTCTCAAAGATTTCTTTTCTAGTTTAGCATCTGACTGTCGCCCACCTTTACAATACTTTACCTATACATTTGTTACAGGCTACGGGCTACGGTCAGTATTTATGTACAGGCCGTTACAATACTTTATATGTACCTTTGTTATCAGGTCATACCTAGATGTTTGTCATTGCTGTGTCGCATACTATACCTGTACATGTCTTAACAAGTTGAGCTACAGTGTCATTGACACTTTTTCATTTACTTTTTTTGGAATCATTTTGAATATAAAATTGTTGATGACTTCGAGCTGCATATAGACTATGACAAAGTAACAATTTTTGCATAATGGTATACATGTGTCAGATACCCGTTTGACGCTACGCTAAACTTTAAAAATAACACATAATTGTTTTAACACGCAATTTCTGACGAAATAATTTACTTCCCTCTAATGGATAAAATTGACAAATTTAAAGTCATAATAACTAATAATAATCCAGTGCTATTTTTATTTATAACATGGCCCAGCGCTTCCTTTACAAGAAGGACTTCTCACTTAAAGAAAACAAGACACTATAACAAACTATTTTAACCCTTTACCTAACATGAAGGGCAGACGACACTTGCAAACAAAATTCTTGAATAACTAATATTTTTCATTTTTTTCTCAAAAACATAGGTTTTGACCCCTCTTTGGAACGAGCTCGACGAGCTCGTTCCAAAGAGGAGTCATAACCTATGTTTGTGAGACAAAAAATGAAAAAATAATGAAAATTAATTGGCAATTTTTGTGAACAGCGTTGGCCGTTTTTTGCCGTTACGTTGGGTAAAGGGTTAAAGGTGTTTATTATTATTAATGTAATGTTGGTCACAACATTTCTGTTACTTTTATAATGTGTATATTATGAATTTCGCTAGCCAGTGGTTTCGCGCGTCGAAGTCGCGCAGGGACGGTTTGCAGCAGGCCCCTTTCGACCCTTCTCTGGCGTATTTAGATGAATTTCTTCACAGATGCCGTATTTATTAATTTTTTTTATTAAGGTTTAACGACACTTTAACAGCCATGGTCATATAATGACGGATTATATGTAAACTAGTTACTTCTAAATAGCTTACCAAAAAGCAAAGTTTCCATTACTTACTTTTAATAAACGGAAACAACAGACAACTCTGAGAGCTGTCTGTTGTTTTCATTTATTAACGTAGCAAAACGAAACCTGTTTTCTCAATAACATTTGCTTTTTAATAAGACCTCCCTTATGCGTCTCACGATTTCAAGGGAGATCACTTTATCGAAAGTCGATTTCCATTACAATTTTATTTATTTATTTATTTATTTATTTATTTATTTATTTATTTATTTATTTATTTATTTAGGTTTAACGACACTTTAACAGCCAAGGTCATATTCTGTCGGTGACAGTTTTACGGGACGAGGAAACCGGAATACCCGGAGAGAACCACCGAGCGACGACGAGCAGCTGCCAGCTCCCCAGCATCATACCTCCGCACTGCAGCACAGGCAGGGTTAGATAGGTTGAAGACATACGCACCATCGACGTGCAGTACGCCTTAGTACACGGCGTCACCGTGCCCCATATGAACAATCGGGGTTAAGTGCCTTGCCCAAGGACACAACGCGGGAGTCCGAATCGATCGCTCAGATGGTCACCATCCAAGTAGTCACAGATGCCGACCATGACAGGAAGCAAAAGAGGTGGAAAGGCCAAGCGAGGAGGCTACGGTTCTCTTCGTGGTGGTCTGGTTAAGGTGTTATCTTCCCTCGGGTGAGGGCCAGTGTGAGAAGGGGGCTCTCTCGACAAAGGTACTACCTCTCTCCGAGGCTGATGCTGTGTCTTTTGCAGGCAAGTATAGTCTGCCGCTTTTTAGGTATTGTTTCTGCCCCTTCATTGGCAAGTATAGTCTGCCTCTGGCTGTGTTGAGCTGTCATTTGTAGGAAGGCTTCATTCACTGGAGTAATCCGAGACATGTACAAAATCAGCGGCCCCTTCCGGTGTCCACCTAAAGAGAGACCCGAACTTCTCTGGTTCGGGGGCAGGCCTGCATGTTAATCTATTTGTCCGGGGCCTGAATGCGCACTAGTGGCGTTTACAAAAAGGACCAGCAGGACCAACGCTTGCCTCCCCGGAGGTGGGTAACCACCTCTGGGGAAAGAGTGAAGGATGATCAGAATCCATACGATTACTAAATATGTATGACGGTAACCGTTATTATATTCCGTAACGGTTATTGGGGAAAAGAGAAAAAAGAAAGGAAAAAAAGACAGAAAAATAAGTGTATTGGCCCAGTAGTGGGCGTTAAGTTTAGGCAGTCTAGCCACTATTCCTAGATACGGCGCATTCTGTTTCTCTGCTTGGTCTAATTTGGAGTCACTGTCGGGCTCGCAGTGGGCCCTTGCTGATGAGAGGAGAGCAGCCTACAATCCTTATATGCCACACCCGATGGTGTTTGCTGCTTCTGCACATCCGCGTTGCCTGGGATGTTTTTTATATTTTTTATAGAGGGTCGGTTTTAAGGGGGACGATGTCTTTCTTTTGCTCATATGATAGTAGGTGAGAGGAGAGCAGCCTACAATCCTTATATGTTTCCGCACACCCGCGTTGCCTGAGATGTTTTTGTATTTGTTTAATAGAGGATCAGTTTTAGGAGAGGAGATTTCTTTCATTTGTTTATTTGATTGTGACGATGGAGATGCGGGGTGAGCAGCCTACAACCCTTATATGCCACACCCGAGGGTGTTAGCTGCTTGTTTCAACTGTGGGTTTTACTTAGTTGCGTGTCTATTATTTTAGGGCCATTTTGGTTAAGTATAAACATCAGGGCCATCCTGAACGGGAGCGGACCAGAAGTGGCCGGGCCGGGCCGGGCCGGGCGGACCTGAACTCACTTAGGGTCAGGTCCTCCTGGCCCTTCCCGGTCCGGCCCGGTCGATCCCTAACCGCTCTCGACCAGGCCGGCCCCAGGGTAGTTGTATTCGGTCGAGTTGATTATTTCGGCTGGCACAGACGTAGTATAGTTCTGATATTAGTTTGCTGTCCTTGACGCAGCCGCGGTTTTTGGTGACTAGAGTAGCTAGGAGGTCTTTTATAGTGGGGAATATCGGCCGACTCATGGAGAAATTTAATTGGGGTATCTCAGGGGGCGCGGAGAGCAGCCCTAAGCGCGTGGTGCTGGACTCTTTGGAATTTGCCCATGTTGCATTTGTTTATTTCACCGAGGACGAGAGGGCCCCATACTCAAGTACGGGTCACACGAATGCTTTGTATAGCTTGAGTAGGACTGCCTCACTGGCTTCCCAGGAGATGCTGCGAAGCATTTTCAATAGATTAATGCGTTTTGTGGCTATATTATTGGTGCGTTTATTGAAGGTCATATTTTGGTCAAGGCTTGTACCGAGGAATTTTGCCTCGGTGTATTCTGGGAGGACTTTATCCAGTAGTTTGATGTCAAAGTCGCTGTTTTCCTCTTACGGGTGAAGGTGATTCTTTGGGTTTTGTTTATGTTCTGCTTAATTCTCCACTTCACACACTAGCGGGGGTCCTACAGCGCGCTTTGAAGGGATTTTTGGACCTGGTTGGATGTGTTGTTGGAATCCCATAGCCCTTTATCGTCTGTGAATTGTGATATCTGAACGCGCTTGTCGGTGATTGTAAGGTCGTTAACATAAATGATTAAAGGAGGGGGCTGGAAACAGATCCCTGGGGGTGCCTGCTTCGAGGGGGACACTGTCTGACATTTCGTTGTTAGCTTTGATTTTTATGATTCGGTCGTTAAGAAAAGAGGAGAGTAATCTTAACCCTTTGAACAATGGTGGTATCCATGTCAGTTCATATGCAGCAATTAGAAGAGTCCATATTCATTATCTGGGGGTAGACCAATCAAGATTTTCAACGTGCATCCAACAACTTAGCAGGCATCTTACTTAATGAAAGTATGACGTACCATGTCCCTTGGCCCATGAAGCGGCCCCTGGTTCCAAAAGGTTAACAGTTTCATTGGTAGTTTTAGTTTGTATAGTGTTTATAGCATATTAGATAGTTTATAGCTTATTGTGTATATTGTATAAGTTGTATTATGTGTCATTAGTGTTGAAACCTGCCTCCACGAAGGTGTTAATTGCTAATAATAAATTATTCTTATTCTTGTTCATAGAAATTCGCCCAGTTTTTATCAGAATTTCTTCAGAGTTTTGTTAATCTCACAAAAAAGTAAAGAACTTCAGCGTCTGATTACTTGAAAATTATCATCTATGGTAAGTGAGCTATCAGTTGGAAAAAACCCTTTCCAGGGTATATGCTCCTGCAAAAGAGAAGATTCTAGAAGAAAAAGGTCTATTATTGTAGTATAATAGATACGTTTGAGAGTGAGACTTTCAACATTTAGCAATCCTCCTCACCGACCCTCTCAAAAAATAAATGGGATACACCCTGACAAAATAAGAACATTCAGGGACGCCGGAAGCACTTAAGAGCAGGGGGTCAGATCTCGGGAAAAGGGCATTTACTAGCACTAGCAGCCCCGCCATGACATGCCGAAGGTCCGAGATAGGGGATTTTGAGAGCATGTGCCTCCTGGGGACACCTACTCCCAAGCTCCCCATTGAATTTCGAAAGTTCCCAGAAAGAATATGGAGTGTATTTTAGCTTTCCTTCGAGAATAAATTATTGAAACAAAATCGATGGACGAAGCTGGGGAGGGTATTGCCTGCCCCCTCTGCAGCTGCCCCCTCTGCTCCCCCCCCCCCCGGTTCTTCTAGCACCCCTGAGAACAGTTGGCTGTCTGTTTATGGACCAGAGGGATGTTTACCCCGTGATCCACCAACAGCAAATTTAGTTTAAACAATATTTTATTCAATACGTGCGGTGAATCTTTCCCAATAGGAAGATTCTGCCACATCACCCCAATTCTGTTCAAACTTCACTGGCTCCCAGTAGAAAAGAGAATCCAGTTCAAAATCATTCTACTCACATTCAAATGTCTAAATGCAATGGCACCATTCTATCTGTCTGAACTTGTGAGTGCTTACAAACCTGAAAGACCGCTCCGCTCTCAAGATATTCTTAATCTCATCCAACTGAGGTCTAAATTGGTTTCAGCAGGCGATAGAGCTTTTTCGGTCATTGCCCCAAAATTGTGTAATGCTCTGCCACCCCACTTAAAACACCACAAACGCATGACAAATTCAGAAAAAGCTTGAAGACCCACATCTACCAACTAACTTTCCTCGATCAGAAAGACTACCTTTAGCTCTCTACCTTTCAATTTGTACAGCCATAGAGTACTTGGTGTGGATATCAGGCTTATAAAATTAATCTTAATTAATCTTAAGTACTAAACTCATCCAATATTGTGATCTCTACATCGGACATACACAATGAAGCCATTGTAGAGGAGTTTATAGCAAAACAATTGCTCACAGTAAACATGGTTGACAATTTTCGTCATTGTGAGAGACTTACGGGGAAGTTAGCTCCCCTGAATTTCTTAAATTTATTTAGGTCTCGTTTCCTATTAAAAGGTCATTTCCGAGGTTATTGGATATCCTCAGCCAAATGGCTATTTTGGGCTATAGTTTTAGTTTATGGTGGTGTGGATTTAGAAAATAATTCTCATTAATGGTGATATGGCCAAAATAATCTGTTGATGGTCTTGATTCAAACTGTGTGTTGTCAAGTGCATTTCAATTGGGGGTCAAGGTCACATGGAAGTGTTAAATGACCAACCCAGACCTGTTTGGGACCTGCCAATTTGCAGTTTACAAATGGGACAATTTTTGTGTAAATTTGCTTTGAGAAAGCCTTCTGAAAAAATGAATAAGAAACCCATATGTTTTTTATTTGTCAGAATGATCATGTTATGCTGTAAAATCCTCAGTGGAGGAATGAGGAATTCCTATAACACAGTTTTATCACTATCGATGTACGAAAATTGGAGATTTATCCCCAAAATGAGAAAATATTGACCATTTTGAGCCATTTTTTTAACCATCAACTGTGTCATTCGGCTGAGTGTATTTGAGTGATATTGTAAGATTTTTGGTGTGTACAGTTGTCTCCAGAAAGGGCCATATTCAGACCTTCCAGAAACTATATACATTGTGAGTATTGTGAATAGGGGAGGTAATTTAAATGCGAAATATCCTCGGCCGTGTTAATCTGAAGCTGAACATTTCTTGAAAAGCCGACATTTTCACCTGAATAACTGTAACGAGACCTTATTTGGGTTTAACAACACTTTCGACAGCAAGGGTAACCTCGTGTCGGACAGTTTTTATGGGTGGAGGAAGCCGTACGCCTTAGTATACAGCGCAACCGCGCCCCTCGTGGGCAATCGAGATTAAATGCCTTGCCCAGGGACACAGCGCAGTTACCTCTGGCGGGGATTGAACCGTGAACCTTTCGGTTTGAAGTCCAGTGCCGAAACTACTGAGCCACCGCGCTCAGCTAAATTTCTTAATGCTGTCAGTAAATTTAACACTGAGGGTATGGGAATTTCATATAAAAATTGAAATTTCGAAATGTTAGCGAATAGGATCATCGATGTGCGCATCATTTCACAAACTTCAGACATTTTCCTGTAGAGTAGTATAAAAATACAGAAGCTGGCTTTTTACATTTTTTTCCCAATTAGTGTGAACGTTGACTGTTTATTCTCTGTTGAAACCCATTTAACACATTACCTAAGGTAACGGCCAAAAACCGGCCACCGTAATTCACAAAAAATACCATTCAAATTTTCATTATGTTTTCATTTTTCATCAAAAACATTGCTTATGACCACTCATTGGAATGAGTGGTCATAAGCTATGTTTTTGACGCAAGAAAAAAATAGTTATTAAATATTTTTGTTTGCAAGTGTCGTCAGCTTTTCATGTTGGTTTTCACCATTTCTTGATTCCCTGTAACCTTTTTCCTGTTCATTATAACAACAGTGTGCGCATTCTGAAATATAATACAGACACTGTCCATTTCATTAATATAAAAGTCTAGGGGGTGAGATTAGCTATGTTTGTCCTGGGAAGAATAAAAAAAATGCAAATTACTGTAAAAACACGTTCGCGAAACGAACAGCCAAAGTGTACACTTGGTGTTGGTTTGTAGGTATTCTGATATATATTCTTAATGGGGGGTTATCTGTGAATTAGTTGCTTCTAATTGGCTTGCCATAACAAGCCAAATTTTTCTTTTGTTACTTTTAATAAACTAAAACAACAGACAGATCAGTTGGTCGGTCGGTCGCGGTCGGTCGGGGGCCGTCGGTCGGTCGGTCGGTCGGTCGGTCGGTCGGTCAGCAATGTTGTTCTTTACAGTACTGACCTATATACTGTTTCTATTTCTTCCAGAATAGTTTTTGCAAACAGCGTTGGAGTATAAGACGTGCCTCTGTCTTTTATAACTTCTGTCGCTGGATGAGGCACCGACGGAATTCCCAAAAGAAAAGTAATTGAAAACGCCATTCAGCTTTGCAAATCTGGAAGTTTGTAATGAAACGTTGCGACTAAATATTTATGCGCATTAGAGGACAAAGAAGGTTTCTGAAAAGGTAAGACCGCCATAACATTAATGTATTTTGCCTTGCATTCTATGGAAATTGCCAAACTAATCATCCCCAGGAAAATAGTTTACAATGACACCACAGACACGTGTTCAGCCAATTTGATGAAATAAAAAAGCGGAGAAAAAATACCCCTCCCTATACTACCATTTAAACTCTGTGTTTGTTGAGTAGTATGGGGGAGGGGGCATTTTTCGCAGCATTTTACCTGGGATAAGCAATGTCGGTCGGTCGGTCGGTCGGTCAGTTGGTCTGTGACCAACGAGTTTTTAAACTCAATAACGTTTAGAATAGTTGGTAGAATTACGACATATTTGGTATGCAAGTATTTGTTATTGATGTCAAGCCTCGTGTTCAATTGAGGTATTATTCGGAGTATTTTTGTCAAGAGTTATTACCCTTTATGGTACGACTGTACTAAATATTTCAATTACAGTTACCGGCCTTGAAATGATGCAATCTCAGAAACTGAGCAGTTTTGGGAAAAGTATACTTTTTCAATAAACATTTGTAACATTGTACTGACATCTTGCATTATTGTTGGATATTCCAGATAAAAAAGAGGGTGATTTGATGACTCTTTTTACCAAAAAAGTACAATTGACTATTGATGTGTTTTTGTTGGGAATTCCCTGAAAAATATGTGCATGTGATCAGTACTTCCCTTCCGGTCAGTTTTTCTCTCTTATCTGTTACTTGACCCCCTGTTTTCGGGTCAGAAAAAGTTGTCTGAAAAGTCTATAGTTGACAAAGATATTCCAGTGCCAAACTTAAAGTGATGAGGTCATATTTTTTCGCCGTAACATTATAAAGGTCGCCTATGGGAAAACATTCAGTACTGTGGTACCTTATGTTTCCGAAGGAGCTCGGTCGCTCAGCGGTTAGGGCATTGGAATTCAAATCGAAAGGTCCAAGGTTTGATCCCGACCAGTGGTAACTGCGTTGTTTCCTTGGGCAATGCACTTAATCCCGACTGCCCCCATGGGAGCACAGTGGCGTTGTGTGCTAAAGCGAAGTGCACGTTGATGGTTCACTCGCCTTCAACTAATGCTAACCTCTACTGTGCGGAGTTAGTACGTTGGGGAGTCTGACAATTGCTCGCTGCTGCTTGGTGTTTCTCTTCGAGTACTCCACCCATAAAATTGTCCGATACGAAGCGACCCTCAATGTCGAAAGTGTCGTTAAACCCCAATTATTAAATAAATGAATCAATAAAAAAACAACGTTGACGAACTTCGTCGTAATGTGGCTGTAATCCACAACCTCACCAAATTACATTGCCATTAGTAGTGCTTGTAATACCCTGTCACAGCAGGTTTATCTCCGCTCGAAGAGTCCGAATAGGCCTTGGTGGGTTTGGCTTTTGAAGAGACTGCTAATATCGTCCCTTGAGTGGAACAAGGCGCCATCTGGAATGCTTTAGTATTGCAGATAACGACTTGTTCCACCCAAGGGACGAATTATCTATCTTCAAATTCTGATATCGTTCAGCGACGAGAAAAAACACTTTGGAGATATATATCTGGTATACATGGTATACAACACCCTTTGGGGAATCAGATTCAAGTTTGTTAAAATCAAGTCCCTTGGTTATATTTGGGCTCCCTAATGGAGATCAAATGAAGCTGTTGGATACTCTACACGGTCGAATAGATTCCACACAGCATAACAAATTTGAAGCATGTGTGGTTGATGCTCTGTTCATGATCTTCTCTCAAGTGGAACTGCCTGATTCTGTCGGTGAAACTGTACGTTTGATTCTCAATAAACTCCCGTATCTCGGCAAACGTGTTGATTTTGTATGTGACACTTACCGTTCTCCTTCCATCAGAGATCTTAAACGCGATAAACTTCTGCATCAAATAGTGAATCATGCCATCGATCTCCGGTCGGGGAAACTTCGCGAGGTGTCCGAACAGCAGACGTTAATATGAGTTGATAACTTGTTCGCCAATCCTTGTAAAACAAGTAAGTTAAATAAAATAGTGAATTTGTTATTATTTATTTATTTGGTGTTTAAGGTCACTTACTTATGCACAATGGCTAATCGTGACCGTGACAGTTTTACGGGTGGAAGAAGCCGGAGTACCCGGAGAGAACCACCGAGCATCGACGAGCAACTGTCAGCTCCTCAACATTCTAACTCTGTTCAAGCTCCGCTCAGGCAGGGTTACAGCGATTGAAGACATGTGCACCATCGACGTGCATTCGTGCAGTACGCCTTAGTACACGGCGTTATCGTGCCCCCATGTAGGCAACCGGGATAAAGTGCCTTACCCAAGGACAAAACGCGGGTCGTCCCGGAAGGGGATCGAACTCGGGACCTCTAGCATTGAAGCCCAACAGTCTACCACTGAGCCACCGCGCTCCCCAAATTTGTTGTTAAAGGGCCTGAACAAAAGAGACCAAGAAAATTCCAACAAGCGCCGCGGTCAACGGGTTTTTAAACTGCTCTCCTAAGATTCCTAATCAACGATTGGGCTAAGAATGTTCATTCGCGGGCTCTCATGGGACACGGATTTGTGTTTGGACTTAACATTTCTTTTCACTGTTCACGATGACCGAGTTGTGAGAACAGAGGTGTCCGAACTATATTGCAATATTTCTTTTCACTGTTCACGATGACCGAGTTGTGAGAACAGAAGTGTCCGAACTTTTTTGCAATCACGGGGAAGTCGATACTCGGATCGTGTTACACGTAAAGCATATCTTCGATCCCAAATCTATGATAGAAATAGTTGCTCGATCTGTGGGCACGGGCGTCATTGTTGTTCTCCTTTCCAATCTCAAACACTTCCCGGGCGATATCTGGATGGATGTTGGATTATCTAGTTATAATACCGGACGGTATATTGATGTGTCTAAATTGGAGTCAGAGTTGGTGAGAAGCTTGGCCAAGCTCTTCCTGGGTTCCACACGTTCACAGGAAGTGATTTTACGAGTAGTTTGTCAGGGAGAAGAAAAGTGAGTCCCCTAAAAATCCCCGAGAACACTGGTGAATTCCTTTCTGCTTTCGCCGATTCAGGGATTTCTGAAAGGTTGGATAGAGAGATGATAATATGAAAGAGCGATTCGTTTGCACCATGCATGGTCATCCAAAAGACAGTTCGGAGAAATTGAGTCGGTTCAACTGTTTCCAAAAATATTGTACTCCTAAAGTTATGGCCGAGCAACTCAGAAATATAAAAGGGGTCGATCCTGAATCATTCCATCCTTGCCATGCCGTTCTACTTGAAAAGAGCTAACTTTGTTGCTTGTTCATGGAAGAACGCTAACAAGTCGTGTGTGACTTCTTGGGATCCCCTGGAAAACGGTTGGATTGTACTTGGAGATTCTTATGAAATCAAATGGTTTGATGGGGATGAGGTGCTCAAAACTCTTTGTTCCGTAATGGAAAATGACTTTTGAACCCGCTAAAACATAAAACATGGGATTGATACACTCCCTATTATTGTTATGTTGTTACTGTATATGTGATAAGACTTTAGCGTCCATTCGTGAAATGACAGTGTTAGGATTATTAGCTAAGTGTAATTGCCCCTACATCCCGATAAATTCTGTCTTTTGATTGGTCAGAAAGCCTGGGACAAATAGCCATGGCAAAGTGTGCACCCAACATCCAAGGTATATGAGAGCGTGCAACATCCAGGGTATAAGCGCACGCGGAACATCGGGGGTATATGGTTTAAATGAAAGCTTTCCGCTTTTGCTCGCCTCTATATAAAAATCGAACACAAAAACCTGAAAATAATCACAAGTTTTATCAGAAATCCGACAATTCGATCATATTTTACTGTAAAAATTAAATAGCCGAATAATTAAAATGAAACAACTTGAGAAAAGTAAAATAAGAGCAAATATCGTCCCCTGAGTACCAATGTTATCTATGTGTCAGCAGGTACACAGAACACATTAGAACTCAGGGGACGTTATGTCAACAAAATACTGTTTACTCGTTTCCTTAACGACCCAAGGGATGTAACTCTATATCTATTGTCTTCTGCGTTTGCAAAAACAAAACAATTATCACGAATTTGGTCCAAGTAATTGCGGAGTGTGTGAGATGCGTCCACAAATTTATTTCCACTACGTTTGTATTGTGTTTCAAAAGGGACAAAACGTTATCTCCGCCAACATGTATGGTATATGGAGATTTGATACCTGGATGTCTCATTTAAACACCTCGCCTGCGGCTTGGTGTTTAAAAAACCGACATCCAGGTATTAAATCTCCATATACCATACATGTTGGCTGAGATAACTTATAATGTAAATGCGGCCGACGCGATCTCACCCATAAACTTAGAAAGAGTGAATGTGTTTCTTTTTCACGTAGCACGTTCATGAAAATATTTAGATCTAGTTATGTTCGTGATGCGAGAATATGCGAAAAGTCTCCAAAAACTTAACTTTTTGATGATTTTTCTGTTAATTTTTCCCAAGAAATGGACAAAAATCAGTAATTTTCAAAGTATTTGTCTTGGAAAATTGACTACATATGTGAATGTCATAAGTAAAAAGACCCTAACACCCACTGAAAATACTTCCATAACCACCAGGCGTCGGCTTATTACCTCCCTAAAACCACTTGGAGCTCACCTCAGAATAGGGGGTAGGGGAAGCTGAATCGCGACCACTCGGTAACCACTGAGACTATCCTGATATGTTTTGCCCCAAAATAATCGCAATAGGTTGATGCAGGTTTTGTTCTGTGAATAGTATGCGTAATTTGTATAGATTTATTATCATAGTCACTCAAATGCGAGTGTTTAGCTCAATCGACGAGAGAATTTTTGCCTTTCGTCATCGGATAACGTCACGGCCCGTATATGTTAAGGGAGTATTCACACAGGCAATTATATAATGCTATAGAGATACGTATTGCACTCAATCACGAGCAATGTTCGTGTATAAAAAATAATTTTCCGTCTGGGATTCATAGAAAGCTGTCTTCATGAAAATTTGATTAAAAAAAACCTCCCGAAAATACGAAGAAATGCTGTTGCGACCAAAGGCAGTCAATGCCACTCGTAAGAAATGGATTTTCTGATCTGCCTGCTCCGACACATTCAAAAATAGCAACAAGTCTTTTTACCTTGAAAAATCATGAAACCGTGCCAGCAGTCCTACGATATGCAAGGTGTAAACGAAGAGACCACAGTTGGCGATTTTGGATACAACGAATTCAATTCCTGAAAATACACACGGGCATCTCTCCCTCCCCCCCCCCCCCCCTCTCTCTCTCTCTCTCTCTCTCTCTCTCTCTCCCCCTCTCTCTCCCATCTCTCTCTCCCCCTCTCTCTCATCTATGAGCTTGTGAGCCCCTTTTGATCTTGTGGGCCCCATGTCGAGCCTTGGGACCCCCTGAGGTCGGGGCCTCGTGACCATTGACCACTCTGGCCCATAGGACAAGCCGCAGCTGTGAAGGACAAGTCTTCTTTTTCGCAAAAATGTATGCATACCGATTGAAAGAGTTAAAGAGTTACAATTTCGCGTACTTCAACACATGAATCACGACAACAGCGATGTCTTGATTCCAATACATGTATACAGCTCCTCGCATATTCCTTTTACGCGGTAATATAGTTTATGTAATGAAATTGCTCAATTGAAATGACAAATTTGATTTTTATTATCAAATTATTCAAACCTGTTTGTACATTACAGTTGTTAACAAAACAAAGCGATCACGTACCACGTACTCAGCGTCAAGAGTGCGTAAATTGTGATGGATACGGTGAGCCGCCTCTGGAATCTTGTGAAATGTGCTTGAGCCACCAGACCCCCCCCCCCCCTCCTCCACCCCATAGGGAGCACGGTTGCTCACTGTTTAGTGCAATGCACTTCGGATCGAAGGATCGACTGTTCGATCCTAACCCACATCATCATCGTTTAATCCCGATTGCCCAAGTGGGAGAACTGTGACACTGTACTGAAGTGTACATTCCGCAGTCGGTACACTAGCCACCAACCCAGGCTAACCCTGCTTCTGCTGGGCTCGTAACTTTGAAAGTCCTATAGTTAGTATGCGCTCCTTGTTTCTTTGTGGGTATTCCGGCTTCCCCATCACGCCCCCCCCCCCCCCCAAAAAAAACAACAAAAAACAAAACAAAAAAAAACAAAAACAAAACAAAAACCAAACAAACCGTCACCTAAATGTTAGGGTTGTGTGTTGAAACCTAACTCGCGTTACTCACTCATTTGCGTTGCGTGTTTGAACAAAACACTTTATTCGGTTGTAGTCTTAAGAAACATGGTGGTGAAGTACGTTTCCACCCCAGATGACTTGGCCTTGCTTTTTGCTTGTTTAGTGCGTTGAAAAATTCAGCATTAAACTTTTATACCTGATGAAATAATAACCAAGCAGGCTGAGCAGCGCCAAAATCACCTTTTACAATTTAATTTTTTTCAATTTTAGCTCCGAGAACATAACTTATTACCCTCGGAACGAGCTTGTTGACCTCGTTCCAATGAGGGGTAATAAGTTATGTTTTTGAAATAGAAGAAAAATGAAAAATGTTTGAGTTATTCGCGAAATGTTTTTACAAGACTTAGTGGTGTCCACTCTCGGCTTTTTGCAGGTTCTCTCCAGGAACTTCGCTTCTCTCCACCCATAAAACTGCCCAATTAAAATCACAAAATAGCTTCAGCAAGGGATCGCGAGGCTTGCCCCATTTACTTCCACTTCATCATCATTTATAATTGGGCCTTTTCGTATTTTGGATGCGGATGTAGCATTCCCTCGAACGGAACATTTACGTTGAATTGTGTCTTTTCTTTTATGGCACTTTCATTCAATACGCGTTGACATTTAGGGGCAGACAATTAAGGTTAGAGGTGGGGAAATGTAAAGCCATCTGTGTGTCTTCTTGGAAGTTTCCGCTCCGTTCCGATGGGTTCTTAATTGTGACTACCATTAGTTGGTTTGTTAATAGAGAGGTGTCGCAAACTCACGTTCAGCAGTAACGATTACGATTAGAGTACTACGTCACCATGATATGCGCTATATACGCGCACTTTCTAACTGTTGTCCCCGGGCGTGTCACGCCGAATTGAATTTGAGAGACATTCAGGATTAATTTCAGGAGCATCTTTTCAATTCAATCTGAAGCTAACTCGGTCTAAGTTCTGTACAATTTATTTCTGCGTAAATCCCCGAGTATACAATCTTTAAGATTCCGATTCGTCTTTCGTTTTGCACAGTGAATTACACAGGTTTCGCAAACTCACACACAGCTCCTCGCATATTCCAAATCGTCACAACGAATAGGGTTTGAATGCTTTTCGGTACATTCGGGGTTTATTTTTAAGGAACAAAAAATTAGTAAACTATATAATTTCGTGGTATCCTGCACAACCATCCATTGATCCTCTTGGATCGATACGCAAAATCCAGAATACACAACCTTCGGGATTCCGATTCGAAATTCGTTTGTGAAACGAATTTTGGGTCCAAAATTCGCTTCTCGACAACGACTATCTGCCTGTAATCGGAAATGGCGATCGTAATTTTGCGAAACTTCTCTATCGATGAGTGAAATTTTACTACAATCTTTTCAACTGTCACATCGTAAACATATACTGCATAAATTATTCATGTGATTGTAATTACGAACAAAAATTGTGATGATGAACATCGTTAATCTTCTAACTGTATGCAATATGTACAGTTACACCCAACTCAACGTGTTGGTGGTATACTTAATTACATTTGTCCGTCCATCCATTCGTCCGTTATTCCGCCCGCGTGTGCGTCCGTCCGCTCGCACTTTTGTGAACGCGATAACTTCAACAAAGGTGATCGAATTTTCACGAAACTTGGCAGTTGGCATCCATTTGGGTTAAGTACAATATTCTCCAAATTTTCTCGGCTTTTGTACGAGTTATGCCCCCTTTTGTTGGAAATTTGATGTTTTTGTGATAACGACATTGTGGACGCGATAACTTCAATAAATGTAATCGGATTTTCATGAAACTTGTTGTAGGTATACACTGTAAGAGGTCGTCAACCAAGTTCGATACTCACAACATTTCCTGAGTTTTTTGTAGGAGTTATGCCCTTTTTGTTGGAAATTTGGTGTTTCTCTGATAATGACTTTGTGAATGCGGTAACTTGAATAAATGTCATTGGAGTTTATAGGCATACGTTTGAGATCTTGCTTAGGTTCAAATTTGAGCTATTGTCATGGCCCGTCGTCCGTCTGTCCGTCTGTCCATAATTGGCTATGGATCGGGCTAGAGGTCGTATTTATGAACCGATCTTTACGAAACTTCTTGTGTACCTTTGTTATGACCCTGGGACGGGAACGAGTGTTTTTAGGTGTGGTCCGAAATTCAAGATGGCTGCCAGCGGCCATTTTGTACCGATGATGCAAAAATCAGTTTTTTGTACAGAACTTCTGTATGAAAGTTCTGATTTGAATAAAGTTTTGTATAAATGTTTAGTACCATGGGATACATCACATATAATACGGGTTTTTTTCTCGTGCGTAAATTATGCAAATTAGACTGACTTTGATTTATTTAGTGTTACTTTCAGAGCTGTAAGTGCCAAGCTGCTATGGCTCGGGCTAGAGGCCGTATTTATGAACCAATCTTTACGAAACTTCTTGGATGCCTTTGTTATGACCGTGGGATGAGAACGAGTGTTTTTGGGTGCAGTCCGAAATTCAAGATGGCTGCCAGCAGCCATTTTGTACCGACGATGCAGAATTTTTTTTTTGTACAGAACTTCCATATGAAAGCTCTGATTTGAATAATTTTTTGTATGAATGTTTAGTACCATGGGATATATCACATATAATACGGGTTTTTTTCTCGTGCGTAAATTATGCAAATTAGACTAACTTTGATGTTTTTGGTGTTACTTTCAGCAATGTAAGTGCAAATGCCAATACGGCTCGGGCTAGAGGCCGTATTTATGAACCGATCTTTACGAAACTTCTTGGGTACCTTTGTTATCACCGTGGGACGAGAACGAATGTTTTTGGGTCCGGTCCGAAATTCAAGATGGCCGATGTCAGCCATTTTGTACAAAATTTGGTGCAATCAGATTTTTGCACAGAACTTCCATATGAAAGCGCTGATTTGAATAATTTTTTGTGTGAATGTTTAGTACCATGGGATACATCACATATAATACGGGTTTTTTTCTCGTGCAGAAATTATGCAAATTAGATGAACTTTGATTTTTTTTTTCAGTGCTACTTACACACAGTAAGTACACATGTCAATACGGCTCGGGCTAGAGTCTGTATTTATGAACCGATCTTCACGAAACGTCTTGGGTACCTTTGTTGTCACCTTGGGACGAGAACGAGTGTTTCTGGGTGCGGTCCAAAATTCAAGATGGCTACCAGTGGCCATTTTGTACCGAAATTAGGCCTAATCAGTTTTTTGTACACAACTTCTATACGGCTCAGGCTAGAGGCTGTATTTATGAATCGATCTTTACGAAACTTCTTGGGTATCTTTGTTATCACTGTGGGATGAGAACGAGTGTTTTTGGGTGTGGTCCGAAATTCAAGATGGCCACCAGCAGCCATTTTGTACCAAAATTAGTGCAATCAGTCTTTTGTACAGAACTTCTGTATGAAAGTTCTGATTTGAATAAATTTTTGTATGAATGTTTAGTAACATGGAATACATCACATATAGTACAGGTTTTTTTCTCGTGCAGAAATTATGCAAATTAGACTAACTTTGATGTTTTTTGGTGTTACTTTCAGCACTGTAAGTGCAAATGCCAATACGGCTCGGGCTAGATGCCGTATTTATGAACCGATCTTTACGAAACTCCTTGGGTACCTTTCTTATCACCGTGGGACGAGAACGAGTGTTTTTGATTCCAGTCCGAAATTCAAGATGGCAACCATTTTGTACAAAATTTGGTGCAATCAGATTTTTGCACAGAACTTCCAAATGAAAGCGCTGATTTGAATAATTTTTTGTGTGAATGTTTAGTACCATGGGATACATCACATATAATACGGGTTTTTTTCTCGTGCAGAAATTATGCAAATTAGATGAACTTTGATTTTTTCAGTGCTACTTACACACAGTAAGTACACATGTCAATACGGCTCGGGCTAGAGTCTGTATTTATGAACCGATCTTCACAAAACTTCTTGGGTACCTTTGTTATCACCTTGGGACGAGAACGAGTGTTTCTGGGTGCGGTCCAAAATTCAAAATGGCTGCCAGTGGCCATTTTGTACCGAAGTTAGGTCCAATCAGTTTTTTGTCACAACTTCTACACAGCTCATATTTGTGAACTGATCTTCACGAAACAAAGAAGGTACCTTTGTTTTCACCTTGGGACAGGAATGAGTGTGTTTTGGGGTGCCTTTGTTATCACTGTGCTATGAGAACAAATATTTTGGGGTTCAGTCAGACCCACTCTGGGACTCAAAGATTTCTTTTCTAGTTTAGCATCTGACTGTCACCCACCTTTACAATACTTTACCTATACATTTGTTACAGGCAACGGTCAGTATTTATGTACAGACTGTTACAATACTTTATATGTACCTTTGTTATCAGGTCATTACCTAGATGTTTGTCATTGCTGTGTCACATACTATACATGTACATGTCTTTGTCTTGACAAGTTGAGCTACAGTGTCATTGACACTTTCATTTTACCCATTTTCCCCAACAGACGAGTCGCCGTTGCATATAATATCTCTTGCTTGGTGACTGGCAACAGTTATGGTCACTAAAGACGCAGTATCTACCGTGAACCAAGCCTGAAAATAAGCAGTCTGACATTTGCAGAATGAGGTCCCAAGAGGGTGAATTTGATGATGCTATCCAATACAGTGGGTCAATTTATCCTATGGGTACCTCGTTCTGATTAGTTTTGATACCCTGCTTCAGATTGAGGTTCGCAGAGGGTAAATTCAGTGATGCTACCCTGCTGTGCAGGGTAGCATCACTAAATTCACCTTCTGGGTACCTCATTTTGCAGATGACAGTCTGCTTATTTTCTGGCTTGTCTACAACTTGAAAAGCGGTGCGATTTATTCAAGATTCAAAGTCTTCTGACTGATTTGACTGGGGGATTCGATTGAATCGATTCGTCCTCTATTTTGAGATCGCAAGGTCTGCATTAGTTTAGCATTGAGCTCAGTGTAACATTTTACCTTACATGACGGCTTTTTCTAACCAGAGTTAAAAAAATTGACATAAAACACAGCCTGTGACACCCCCCATCCACGTTGAGCTCTTTCCAATCAGGGGTCATAAGCTATGTTTTGGGGCCAATACATGAAAGTATCTAGTTATTCAATAATTTTCATTTTTATCAAGTGTCATCTCTGGTCGAGTAAGGTAAACTAACGACTGTCTTTGTTCGACAGCAAGGCTTAGGTTAGTGACATCAGAGTATTATGGGCATTCCAAACGGAGAAACAAATCGTTTCTTACTACTTTATGTGTATCAAAGGCAACACTCGAATCGGTTCCAACTGTAAGCCTTAAGGTCTATTTATTTATTTATTTATTTATTTATTTATTTATTTATTTATTTATTTATTGAGGTTTAACGACACTTTCGACAGCCAGGGTCACCTCGTGTCGGACAGTTTTACGGGTGGAGGAAGCCGAAGTACCCGGAGAGAACACCGAGCAACGGCGAGCAACTGTCGGACTCCCCAACGTACTAACTCCACACAAGCAGGGTTACCATTAGTTGAAGACACGTGCACCATCCACGTGCACCATCCACGTGCGGTACGTCTTAGTACACAACTCCACCGTGCCCCCGCAAGGGCAATCGGGATTAAGTTGCGGTTGCCGCAGGTGAAATTCGAACCGATAACCTCTTGGCTTGCAGCCAGCGTCTTTACCTACTGAGCCACCGCGCCCGTTTAAGATCTAGTAATATGGTCGAACAAACAATCGGTCACAACATTTCTTTTAAGGAGAACGAAACGACCGTTCGTCCATTTTTAGCCATGATATAGTCATAGTTGCGGAAAGTGACCTTAACCACCGATAAATAATTAAGCACCCCCTTTAAAGAGCCCATGAATTGTATTTAATGTTTGTTTATTGAGGTGAGGTTTGTTTTGAGAATTAACTGGTGGTTCGAGGGGTTGAATTAGCATTGTCACCCACATGGGCGTGTCCTGTTATTTATACTTGAATGGTTGACTTATGTATTTATTTATTTATTTGTGTTTAAGGTCACATATTTATGCACAATGGCTAATCGTGACCGTGACAGTTTTACGAGTGGATGAAGCCGGAGAGAACCACCGAGCATCGACGAGCAATTGTCAGCTCCTCAACATTTTAACTCTGTTCAAGCTCCGCTCAGGCAGGATTACAGCGGTTGAAGACATGTGCACCATCGACGTGCAGCACGCCTTACTACACGGCGTCATCGTGATCCCTGTTGGCAACCGGGATGAAGTGCCTTGCCCAAGGACACAACGCGGGTCGTCCTGCACGGGGATCGAACTCGGGACCTCTGGAATGGTTGACTAACGACTTCGGTAACACATCTACTCACGAGAGTACTTTTGGACTCACAATACGTTTTTCCCTAAAACACAGCCAATGACCTCTCATTGGAACGAGCTCAATGAGCTCGTTCCAATGACGAGTCATTTGCTATAGTTTGTGAAAGATAATTTTACAAAAATAATGAAACTGGAAGGCGGTTTTACGGTTTGGACTGAAACCACTTTCGTTGGGTAAAGGACCGACCAACATAATACAGACGTCGTGTGTCACCCAGCGCGATGCTGCGACAATTACTCTTCACTTCGCAGACGGAAAGAAATGAAATGTCAAACCCGCACAATATGTCATAAATCTACCCACTTTGTTTACATTCGCGTCGTTTGCCTTTAAAATACCAGATAAAAATAACTCTGATTTATCCAAGTGTGAATATGTTTTCTCATCATAATTAGCTTCCAATTTCACCTGAACGAGTAAACTTCGACCTCATTTTTTTACGATACGGCGACAATAAATACCTTTTGAGGCTGTTTGAAGCTTCTATTAAAGCGGTAATACACAAATATAGCTTGCTTGTTGTGGTGCACGTTTTATGCCTCAATACTCGTTGAATGACGCAGATTACTTCACTGAAATCAGGATGACAAGGGTTTCGTGATCCTTGTACTGTGTGGACTTCTACAACGTAGATTGCCGAGCTTGTAAGTTATTAACATATATTTCTGTCTGGTTGGTAGTTATTCATGCCTTCACTGCAACTGAAGACCCTAGTTTATAAGTATAATTGAGACCCCTTTCCTACCCCGAGGTTTTACAAGAAATTTATTTGTGAATAAATAAATAAGCGTTTAGACGTGATCAGACTGGCCACGCCGAGCTCCAAACAGCCCGGGGGATTTTGCCACAGGCCACCATTTGTATTACCAAGTGTGTGTGTGTGATAAAAACTCAAGTACCAAATCTTGTCTCTTAACCTTTTGAACTATGGTGGTATCTTCCATGTCAGTTCAGTGGCAGAAATTGGAAGAATTCATATTCATTATTTAACGGTAGACCCATTCATATTTTCAATGTGTTATCTTCAAGGCTGCACGTTGAAAATATTGATTGGTCTACCCCACACATTCCATTAGCAGGCAGCCTTCTTGGTGAAATTATGACGTATCATGTTGCTGGGCCGGAAAAGAATTGGTGTGGTGGTACACCCTTACCCTTGCCCCCTACGTATGGCGAGTGGAGGTGTTATTAATTATCGACATGTAACTACCAAATCACCCAGTGTGTTCTGTAATATTGTAATATTAAGCGATGGGATTCCAAATCTGTCGGTCGTGTTACTTATTTATTGGGGTTTAACGACACTTTCGGCAGCCATGGTCACCTCGTGTCGGGCAGTTTTACGGGCGGAGAAAGCTGGAGTACGCGGAGAGAACTGCTAAACTCCCCGAAGTACTAATTTTGCACAAGCCTGGTTAACATTGGTTGAAGACAAGTGCACCGTCGACGTTCAGTACGCCTTAGTACACGGCGTGTCCCCACGCGGGGAATCGGGATTAAGTGCCTTGCCCAAGGACATAACGCAGTTGCCCCTGGCGGTTAACGAACCAGTGGACCTTTCGGTTTAAAGTCCAATGTCGTAACCAAAGCCACCGCGCTCCCGTCGGTCGTCTTATTCTATCACAAGACTGCCCCTAGTATTCGAGAAGTGGTGGGCGGAATTCCTCGTGCGATACGTGAGTCGACCACAACATGTATGGCATCTGCCCTCGGTGTTTGTTTTTCAAAGGATTTTATACTCTGCCTTTTATACATTGAGGGGAGAGTGGGCGGTTTCTCAAGCACATTGGTGTGAAGTTTCTTCACAACTTTTGTTTACTTTTTTTTTTATCTCCGCCTGACAAAGTCAGCAGAGCTTTTCTGATATCGAGTTGTCCTCCGTCCGCCCGTCCTTCTGTCGTCCGGCGTCAACATTTTGTTTGTCCGAGCCATAATTTCTTTACCATTGGATATTTTTTAACAAAACTTTATAACAGTATCTATTGTCAATAGGCATTGTGCCATCAATCACAATAAGGTCTGTATCCATCAAGGTCAAGGTCACAGGCGACATGGTAAAGGTAACACTCAGGAAAACGTCAACATTTTGTTTAGCCATAATTTCTTTACCACTGGATAAATTTGCCTACATGGGGGCACGATGCCACTGTATACTATGGCGTACTGCACGTCGATGGTGCGCATGTCTTCAACCAATCTAACCCTGCCTGTGCCGTGGAGCAGAGTTCAGAGTTATGATGTTGGAGAGCTGACAGCTGCTCGTCGTTACTCGGTGGTTCTCTCCGGGTACTCCGGCTTCCTCCACCCGTAAAACTGTCACCGACATGATATGATCCTGGCTGTTAATGTGTCGTTAAACTCTAATAAATAAATAAATAAATAAATAAATAAATAAATAAATAAATAAATAAATAAATAACCACTGGATATTTTTTAACAAAACTTTATAACAGTATGTATTGTCAATAGAGAGTGTGCCATCAATCACAATAAGGTCTGTATCCATCAACGTTAAGATCACAGACTACCTGGTAAAAGTAACACCAATGTATTTGCCAAATTTTATTATGTTTTCAATTTTTGTCTAATAAACAAAGCTAATGAGCCTTCATTGAACAAGCTCAACAAACTTGTTCCAATGAGGGGCCATAAGCTATGTTTTTGAGACAAAAAATGATGATGTTGTCTGCTATCCGTGTTGGGTAATGGTTTATCAGAATCAGAGATTGGGGATCAAATGTTACCCTGTATATGGCTGCACCTGAACGTAGTTGCCCTGGGCGGAGCTATCTTGGCTGAGAGGCTTCTTGTCTTTAGAAAAAGCACAAAAACACTAGAATTAGTTCCCCTCACGAACTACCAGATTTATCATTCGATTGGTATGTGTAATTTCAGAGAAATAGCACAAGAGACACCAGTCAACGTCAGCTCACTGACCACCGGGTGAAACCCGGTAGTCCACCAGCTGAATGTTCGCTGGTATGCCTTATGCTGTTAATGTAAAACTGCCAATACTCTTCATGTGTCAGTGTCCCAATATAAATTAACCCTCCCCGCACTGCAGCAGAAAGTTTGTCCACTTCATATGCAAGATATTTCAAGTATAACAGAGTTAAGAATATTTTTCAGCCATTTAGGATGTACAACACTTGTCCACTTTTTGTTGCGATGTCTAGGCCATCATTGAGCTTAAGTGGTTAACCCTTTATATAACGAAGCGGTCGCATCCACACGCGTAATATAAAAATTCAGCAGAAAAAAAAGTTACAAGAATTTCAACATAACCATATCACGTGACCACTCATTGGAACGAGCTCGGCGAACTCGTTCCAGTAAGGGGTTACCTGATATGGTTTTGTTGAAATTTAATATTTAAGATTGTATTGGTGAAAGGGTTAACTTTTTATGTCATGTGATTGCTTCAGTAAATTGAGAACTAGTCGGCGAAATTACTGTGAAAATTTGATACTCGACTGCTCTCAAAGTAATCTTCGGAAATGAGATTACAGTGTGGGCGTAAAAGGACTGAAAGTCGATTCATACATTTGAATGTCCATGTAAGCGCCATCTGCTGGAGATTATTCGCGAGAGATCTAGTTACGAATGCTCACCTGTCATTTCAGATATTATATTTGTTGAAACAAATGATGTTATCAAGATATTTGTTAATGAAAAAATCAGCTGGATACCACTCGTCATGTCCAGCTTAGCCCAGTCTTGAGTTTAGAACATGTCAAAACATATTGGGGTGAGAAATTAACCTTACCTTGAAGCATATACTGAATAATAGTGTACCGAATGGAGATAGCGTAGCCACGAAGGCTCGCAGCTACCTTAATATACTACAGATGGGGATGTGGGGATCCCTGTTTCCTCGACCAAGGCACAAATTTGCCCGACGATTCCTGGGGTATTCCTAAGTTTCTCGGAGAACTACCCAAAGGGTCAACAATCAACGAAATCAGCTACGATAATTCGCAATGTCGTGGTTAATTCTGTGCTAGATCTCTGCGACTTTTATCACGGCATGGCCGATTGCTAATTTCTAGGGTAAGCCCGACTCATGCACATGCCAAATTTGTAACCACCCGTGACAGATTTATGCCACAAGACAAACTGCCATGTTGTTTTTGATAATGTTGGATATTCTATAGATACATACTAGGCCTGCTTGAAATTTTGGGGATTTTTTACATTAGTGTGTGGAAGGGTTAAGAACCTCTTACGTTTTTAGCTCACCTGACTTTCAGTCAGGAGAGCTATAGTGATCACTCACCGTCCGTCGTCCGTCGTCCGTGAACATGGTGTTTGCGTCTTCTCCTCCCAAACCGCTGAACCAATTTAATTGATATTTGAGATAATAGTTTGTTATGACATCGCAATTTGATTTTGTTCAAATCAAGTTGCCTCGCTCAAATCAAGTTGCCTCGCCCATTGGTAGGACCACACCCAAAAAGTATGCTGAAATCTTAAAAAATCTTCTTTTCATGAACCAGCAGTAGCAGAGACTTGATATTTGGTGTGCAGCTTCCTTTTGAGGTGTAGACTCAGATTTGTTCAAGAGAAGTTTTGGGGGCTATATTTGGCGTCGTAATGGGAGGGGCAAGAATATTTGCCCCTCCCAAAATTTCTATTTTCCAAATCGAGAGGCAAATTTGAACCAAATTTGATATGGGGGCTTATTGGGTCATAAGTACTTAATTTATGCCAAAAATTTTGTTCCCGTCGCCCCATGGGAACCACAGGAGCTAAAAATAGAAAAAAATTAAAACGCCCATATTTCCAAAACTACACGGCACTGAGAATTCTTATTTGTTGTGAAGCTTCCTTAGGACCATCTTTTTTATGCGTTTCGGTCACTTTTAAGAGAAAAATTTTTTTTTTTTTTTACACTGAAAATTTGAGGTCCGGGTGGGACTTGGAAAATTTTTGACCAAAATCCGGAATTTTGTTGTTGTTTTTTATGCCTTTCGGTGAATTTTAAGACAAAAAAAATATTTTGTTTGGGAAAAAAAACTGTTTTTTATGCGTTTATCTCAATTTTGGGACGCAAAAGTGCAGGAACTGAAATTAGAAGGAAAATCCTGTGTATTGTGTGGGCATAATCGCTTCATCTAGATGGTATATGCTCTTCTTAGGAGGGGCGTATGCAGCTTATTCAAGTCCCTGGTTTGATATTTAGACTACCATGTCAGGTGAGCGCCCACAGCCCCCCGGGGCCTCTTGTTTACTTAGGAATATTATTTTTAATTTTGTTATTGGTTAGCGGACCTCACTTCAGATTGAAAGGTCGACAGTTCAACCCTGCATGACCTGCGCCTGAACGCTGTGTCCTCGGGCAAGGCACTTAATCCCGATTTCCACAAGTGGGGGCACGGTCACGCCGTGCACTAAATTGTACAACTCGTCGATGGTACATCTGCATTCAGCCAATGCTAACCCTGTTGGTCTCTCGTTAGTAAGTGTGATCCCAACAGGAACTCGACTTTACCATCCCTGATTTTTTTTGTCATGAAAATGAGGTTCGACAAAGTTATCTTCCTTGAAAATATTAGACGCGCTAGGAAGGTCTAATTAAGACATCAGTAGACAATAAAGCCAAGCAAGTTTCATTTTGTTACTTTTAATAAACAAAAACTACAGACAGCTCACAGAGCTGTCTGTTGTTTTCATTTTTTAAAGATAACAAAAAAAAAAATTGGCTTTTTATGACACGCTAATTAGAAGCAACTACATCACGGATAATCCGTCATTAAGACTATCTATCAGTATTAAACCTACCAACACTCAGTAAACGTCCACTTGGGCTCTTTGTTTAGCGAATGTGTTTTTACAGTCAAACGTTAAAACTGATTGGGGAAAGAATTGTAAAGAACCATCTTCTGCTTTTTTATACTACCCTACAAGAAAATGCCCGAAGTTTGAAAAATGATGCACACATCAAATTCACTAACATTTTGAAAATTCAGTTTTTAGCTCACCTTGACAAAGTCAAGCTGAGCTAATCTCATCGCTCTCCGTCCGCCGTCCGTCAACACCTCGTTTTGGTCTTCTCCAAAACCACTTGGCCAATTCAAGTGAAAATTTCTGTGAGGGATGGTCCCAAAGGGGCATTGCTTTTTTGTTCAGCTCAACATGCCCAGCCCCATAGGGAGTGGGAGGGGGAAAATGCTCCAAAATATTTAAAAAATCATCTTCTCATGAACCAGCGAGTACAATGACTTGATATTTGTTATGGAGCTTCCTTTTGAGGTGTAGAATCAAGCTTGTTCAAACGAAGTTCGTGAAACAATATTTGGCTTTGTAATGGGAGGGGTAAGATTTTTGGCCCCGCCCAAAATTTCCAATTTCTGAACCGATGGTCCGATTTGAACCAAATTTGGTATGTGGTATTATTGGATCATAAGTACTTAACTCGTGCAGAAAAAAAATAAAATACCGCATCCCCGTGGGGACCCCAGGAAGTAAAAATAGAAATATTTTCAAACGCCCATATCTCCCAAATCACGCGGAACAGAGAGCTGTTATTTGGTATGAAGCATTCTTAGGACCAGTAGAACTGAATGGTAAAAAAATTGCCATCGGATCTGGACAGGGCAACGGAAAAATGCTGCAAAAATGAAAAAAATCTTTTCTCCAAAACCAATGGTCAGAATCTTTTTGGTATTTGGTATACAACTTTCATGGGGGTGGTGGGGGGGGGGGGGGGGGTCAGATACAATTTTGTTAAAATAAAGCCGATTGGTTCATATTTGGGCTCAATACAAGAGCCCGAATTTTTAACTTAGAGCCGTATGGGGAATATTTTTTAAAAATCTTCTTCAGAACCACCAGTCAGAGTCTTTTAATGTTTGGTATACATCATTGTTATGAAGGTCGGATTCAAGATTGTTCAAACCAAGGCCCTAGGATAATATTTGGGCTTCCTATGGAAGCCCACATTTTAACTCAGTTCAATATGGGGGATAATTTTTTAAAATCCTCTTCTTCAGACCCAACAGTCGGAATGCTTTCATATTTGGTATACAACATCTGTAAGGGGGGGGGGGGGGGGGGGCAGATTCAAGTTTGTTCAAATCGGGTCCCTAGGTATATATTTGGGCTCGCTATGGTAGCCCAAATTTTAACTTAGTGCAATATGAGGGCATTTCTTTAAAAATAATCTTCTTCAGATCCACCAGTTGGAATGCTTTTATATTTGGAATACAATATCTCTCGTCACGTCAGATTCAAGGCTGTTCAAATCAGGTCCGTAGGTTAATATTTGGGCTTGCTATGGTAGCCCAAATGTTAACTTAGTGCAATATGAAGAAATTTATTTCAAATTGTTCTTCTTTGGATCCAACAGACAGAATGCTTTCATATTTGGCATACAACATCTCTAGGGAGGTAGATTCAACTTTGTTCAAATAGAGAGCCTGGGTTAATATTTGGGCTCCCTATGGGAGCCGGAATTGGCCATGTAGCTGAAGAATTAGCTATTTTGTATTCAGTGCCCTCTAGAGGTGTGTAACTAAGATTATTCCACATAGGTTATATCAAGGGGTTTCATAGGGAAGCTCTACATTTTAGATTATGATCAACTGACGAAAAGGCATGATGCTCGGACTATTTTTGTCACACCTGTGGGGCTCAAGGATTAATAATGTATCCTATGGAGATGGATTGCTTAAAAATTCAGTAGACTCATTCTTGGACTCTGTTTATATTGTGTTCTTTCAAGGTGAGAGGTTCAGGCCCCGTGGGCCTCTTGTTATATGAAATTCCCACACTAAGGACTCTGTTTATATTGTGTTCTTTTCGAGGTGAGCGGTTCAGGCCCCGTGGGGCCTCTTGTTATATGAAATTCCCACACCGTCAGTGTCAAATGTACTGACAGCCCCAGGGTATTAAAGGGAGCTAACTTTCCTGTAAATCTCTTCCAATTACGAAAATTATCAGCCATGCTGGTGGTTCTCTCTGGGTTTTCCGACAGCCTCACCCATAAAGCTGTCCGCTAATGTATGCCCCTGATAATAAACAAACAATCAGTTATGGTCTATCATTTTGTATCATCATTCGTGCAATGGAAATTAACCGTTCCGTATCAGGATAGACGTGTGATGTATTGATATTCTGTTATGAATCTCTCCTGACAGAATTGTTCTCCTGCACTGTTGTCTGGTAAATATACATTATCATGACCATGTGCATGTCCTGAAATTTTGCATCAGATTCGAGCCCGATTATAAATACGACCGAGAATCTGCTACAAATTACAGGACATGCACATACGTGGTCATGATAACACATTTATCTAATAATTCCGCTTCATAAAGCCTTTTCCCCCATTTTTCAATTTAAATTGGGTTCAAAGTGGTCAAAATTTTAAATTTTGAATTGAAGAACTAGATTTTAATGCGTAATAACAACAATACATAAATGTGAATCATCCATATATACCGGGAATTAAATCTGTCTAACACGGAATCGGAACGGGGGGGGGGGGGGGGGGGTGGGGGGGGGGGGGGGGGTGCGCAGATACAAACGTTTTTTTTCTCGAGTTTTTGGGTGCAAATTAAGTTGATTGTTCGATAAAGAAACTGAATGTTACAACAGTAAGGTGATATGGACTGTCACATTCAGTCAAGTTGACGAGACCAGATCAGTCAGATCAAACACGACGCCTACGTAGTCTTGTTTGATCTTGCTTATCTGGTATCTGGTCAAGAAGGTGGAATTTGTTTCTCTTATTTGTTTAACCCTTTACCTAACATGAAAAGCCAACGACACTTGCTAACAAAAGTATTGAATAACTATTTTTTCATTATTTTGCGTCAAAAACATCTTACGGCCCCTCATTGGAACGAGTTCAACCAACTCGTTCCAATAAGGGGTCATAAGCTAAGTTTTTGAGGCAAATTATGAAAATTGAATGGCATTTTTTTGTGAATAGCAGTGGCCGGTTTTTGCCTTTACGTTGGGTAAAGGGTTATTTTAATGGGCTCTAATGACACCTCCAATATCCAGTGTTATATGTGACAGTTTCTCCGGCGGGGAAGCCGGAGAGAACCACTGAGCAGCGGCAAGCAACTATCAGACTCCCCAACGTACTAAGTCTGCTCAAGCAGGGATAGTAGTGGTTGAAGGCAAGTGCACATCGACGTATAGTACGCCTTTGAACACATCTCCACCGTGATACAGGCAAACAAGACCTACCTAGAAACAACTACATGGGGGCGCGCTGGCGTTGCGGCGACCGGTTCTCGTCAGATCACCGAAGTTAAGCAACGTCGAGCCCGGTTAATCCTTGGATGGGCGACCGTCTGAACGATCGATTCGGACTCCCGCGTTGTGTCCTTGGGCAAGGCACTTCACCCCGATTGTCCACACGGGGGCACGATGATGCCGTGTACTAAGGCGTACTTCACATCGATGGTGCGCATGTCTTCAACCAATCTAACCCTGCCTGTGCTGCAGTGCGGCGTTTCAATGTTGGGGAGCTGGCAGCTGCTCGTCGTTGCTCGGTGGTTCTCTCCGAATACTCCTTCTTCCTCCACCCGTACAACTTACACCGACACGATATGACCTTGTCTGGTAAAGTGTCGTTCAGCCCTAAAAATAAATAAACAACTACGACCGCATGATGTAGACTGTCGACGTGTATAGAAATGTATAAAACTCGCTAATCTTTTAGGGGTTAAACCTAATATTCTTATCAGCTGACACAGGCTCAGATAAGCGTGACATCTTCAAATGAACTATGATAAAAGTAAAGAAAATTTGTCCACTCTATTTAATTTGCTAAACATTTTCTGAATCTCATACGACTGTATAGTTTGCGAGTTAACCTTTCAAACATGTATATTTTGTGCAAAAAAGACTGACACCACTCGATACAAGGAACAACGAGTTTGGGCGGGGAATCAATAATAATTTAATCGTAAACATTTTGACAGAGAAAAATATTATTGACAAGGAGTGATGAGCAGTGAGGGTTAAGTATAGATTGCCGCTAGAACCAACCTATCTCCAATTATTTTGGGATTGCTGGATTGATGTAAACATTTCGATTTCCTGGGTTTATTGACATATTTAGTTGTCTCCAAGAGAGGTGCCGTCCGGGGTGCTCCACCCATTTTTTAGACCACCAATGCACGCTGATGAGTTGTTTCCTATTATGCTGCCTAAAAAACTAAAAAAAAATCTTCCCTGCCATGCCCGGGATATCTATAGAAATTATGACAGGCCACAAAAATGTCAAGCTGAGAATGATCGCCGATTTCCCTCTTGAAAGGCATCATAATTATGTCGCGATGCCATCAGGTG
This sequence comes from Pictodentalium vernedei, assembly GCA_031216915.1. Taxonomy (NCBI): domain Eukaryota; kingdom Metazoa; phylum Mollusca; class Scaphopoda; order Dentaliida; family Dentaliidae; genus Pictodentalium; species Pictodentalium vernedei. Next base: position 515,753,756 of record CM062297.1, read on the forward strand.
GAGAGTATAGAGAAAGCTCCCAGTCACCCCTTAACACACATCTTCTGTCTCTCCCTCAAAACTGTAGCGGGTTTAAATTTATTTAGTTGGTAATTGTAAATGTTTGGCGAATCTGATCGCCGCATGACCTCAATGATATGACTGAAGGATGAACAGTGTGGATGTTTGACTATAAATACGCATATAGTACAAAATATCAAATATCAACCCGGACCTGAGGCGGTGGAGTCCCAATGAAAATATGTGCATGTGTGTGTGGGTGGAGAAGGCACTATTGTCGTCCAAGACGCACTGGACTTGTCCTTGTTGGGCTCGATAAAGAAAATGGATGTAGAGAAATGCTATTTCCTTGATTCTCATGTCTTGGTGAGTGCTACGGAAAGTGTTAAAAGTGTGTCTGTATTGCATGTGTATTTCGAAGGACACAATCATGTTTTGTTGTAATTTGGAATGTTGGTTTCTGATCACCCGCCGGGAATCGAACTCACGGTAATGTTGCCTGGCAACCAGGTGCACCTAAGCCTCTAGACCATTGCACACCGTCAAAAACGATGGCAGGAATCTAATTTTTCAGATGAAGTGTTTGTGATTACTTGGTTCAATTTCCTTTCGGCAGCAACAGTGTGGAACGCGCTGGGCACAGCTCAACAAAAGTGCTGTGGTTGGCCTCAGACGATGACTGTGTGTGTGTGTCGAAGGACACAGTCATGTTTTGGAGGAATTTAAAATATTGGTTTCTGATCGTCCGCCTGGAATCGAAGTCACGGCAATCCTCACTGTCAATCAGGAGCCATGCACCTAAACCATCAAACCCTTGCACACCGTCAAAAACGATAGCTGCAATTTGGCTTTTCAGACGAAGAGTTTCAGGATTGCTTTATTTACTTTTCTTTCGGCAGTATATCATGCGAGTGTAAAACGCGCTGGCTACAGTACGAAGTTGCTGTGGTTGGCTTCAGACGAAGACTGGCACGGCCCTGCGTGTGTATTTCGAAAGACACTATCATGTTTTGAGGGATTTAAAATGTTGGTATCTGATCCCCCACCGGGGTAATCCGCCTGGCACTCAGGTGTCCAACACCTAACCCACTAGACCACTGCAAAATCAAAGTGTGTGTGTGTGGATGGAGGGGATACTGGTGTCCAAGACGCACTGGACATACCCTTGTTCGGCTCGATAGGAAAACGAATCTAGAGAAATGCGATTTCCCCGATTCTAATGTCTTGATGAGTGCAACGGAAGGTATTAAAAGTGTGTCTGAATTGCGTGTGTGTGGGGGTGGGGGATGTATAGCATACTTTCGAAACTGAACTCAGCGTTCTTTTGTGTCAAGCCACATATCGTCCCTTTGAGTAGAACAAATTGTCATCTGCAGATGGCGCCTTTTTCCACTCAAGGGACGATATCGTCTCATATCAGTAAATGTAGAAATCGTGCAGGCCACTCTTTTTGGGCGTGTACATTACGGTCTGATCAGAGTTTGGTCTGTTTCTTCCACTCCAGTCATATCACAGCCATGTGGCTAGTTTTCGGACCGGGAGGTGATTGAATCGGAAGAAGCAGACTGAATTGGCTGAAGGTGGGATTTATTGGCTAAAAACAACTAAATTTGTTTACATTTACATGTAGGAATATTACAGTAAACTATTGTACCAAAAGAATACAGCGCTTTTCTTCTATATAGAACCTTCTTCTCTTTTGTGGGGGCATATTCACCAAAAACTGTTTTTCCCAAGTGGTAGCACACCCACCATCGATGGGAATTTTCAAGTATCGCATGCTAAAGTTTTTAACGAAAAACTGAGGGAATTCCCAATGTAAACTCGGTGAATTCCTATATGTATTGGTTTTAAAGATGAGCGTGACGTCACATGGGTTTCCGAGGTGTGCATACCGCTGTTCCAAATTGTTCAGGGGCGGTGGAGCCGGGGGGTGGGAGCACGTGCCCCCCCCCCCCCCAATAACATACACTTTCTTTCCCCAATTATAGGTACCCGAACGGTATTTTCAGACATAACGTACACAACCCCTATGGTCACTACACATCACCTAAACATATATGACCACATTGATTTTCAAGACTTCATTGAATAAAAATAGAAAGCTCCAAATGGTGCGTAATATTTCAAAGGACGGTTTCAAAGTTATGTTTAGCCCCTTTGAACCCGAGTGGCCGCTTTTCCGGCCCATGGACATGATACTTTATAAATTCATTAAGTATGATAGTTGGTAAGTGAATGTGTGGGGAAGACCAATCAATATTAATTGGTCGGCCCACAAATAATAAATATGGCCTCTTCCAATTGCTACCATTGAATTGATAGAAAGATAGCACCGGGGTTCTAAGAACAAAACAAAATAAATACGTTGAGGTTAGTGTCTTAAATAGAGTGGGTTCAAGGGTGAGGGGTAGCGTATATAAATTTATATATTTTGCATGAATGCACCGCCCCATCACCATTGACACCCCCCCCCCCCCCCGCCCCCCAAAGAAAAACCATTTTCCATCCTACATCCTTGCGGTACTCAGAAAGCCTGTCTGCAGCTGGGAGTCTTCAACAGTTTCATCTTCAAAATTATTCCCATGTACAGTATGAAGCTGAAAAGAGTAAGAAACAAAACAAAACAGAAACTTTCAGATACAATCAATAACCACACGACTTCACTTATCATGCAGACATTGTGTCAAAGATAATCCACCCTGATTACCAGTTTTCTCTTTTTAAAATATAATATATAAGGAATCCCAGCTAAACTTACCACAGCTAAGCGGTAGCTTGATTGGAATCTAGTCGTCTCTAATTTATAATTCCTCGTTCTTTCCTGGAATTTAGTCCCCCCCCCCCCCCCCCCTCCCCTCTCCCTCAATATCGCTGAACGCCGCACATCAGTGTGTATCTCTGTTTTTAAATTATCGCTACTTGCTCTTACATCCGCACTCGCGCGTGTTTTATTCTATTTCCAGTAAAAAATGACTCATTTGTTTCGACCGAACCGGTCCGGAAGGTCTCTTGTTTCCACACGTCGATTCCTTTCGTAAACGCGAGGTGATTGGGTCAGCAAGTAGAACTGCGGACACAACCGACTTGCGTTTTGCGGACGTGCGCGGTTTGTGAATAAAGATGGCTTGAATTTTGTGGTTGTAATCAGCCCAGGCACAGGTACTCGGCACTAGCTGAGAAATAAAAAAAAATAATATCTGATAGCATTTTTGGATCGATGCTGATGTTCCCTCATAATAGTATACTAATATTAACAAGGTGCACATCTCGCTTTTCGAAAACGATAGCACCCATCTTCATTAGGCCTCTCTCAAATTTGTTTCACTCAAAGTTGCAGTACCCGTACCCGGTGTCAGTGGAAAGGGGAATGAATAAGCATTACAGTGGTGTATAACACGACCGTTGGTTGTTCTTGTATTGTTCATAATAACAGGGGGAAGTCAGAGGAAAGGCCGAAAAACATTTAGTCGGACAAGATGCTTTTCAGTGAAAACTGGGTTTCGGGCGACGATTCCCCAATTTATTATGAAAATTCGAGGTGCCATTGTCTACGGAGGGCAGATTCAAATATTAACCGTATACCTTTATCAATTTTCAATTTTGGGTTGACATTTATTCATTTCTGGAGTTCACATTTACTGTTCATACACTTTTCAGCCGTCACTTGGAAACTCATCAAGTTGTCGGCGTCTATGGAAACGGCGAGACTGCCATTGGCTTCTTTTCATGTATGATTTTCTCGGCATAAATAGTAGCCAATGGGAGAATGGGGATGTTTTTGTAAGCGTCTTGTCGCTTCTTTGGATGCCGACAGCTTGATGAGTTTTCAAAATAAGGGTAAAAAAATGTATAAAAGATAAATGTGAACACCAGAAATGAATGAATATGCATCCAAGATTAGTAACTGATAAAGGTACACGGTTAATATTTGAATCCGCTCTCCATAGACAATGGGACCTCGAATTTTTATAATAAATTGGAGAAGTGTCTCTCGTAACCGACTTTCCACTGAACAGCATTTTGTCCGACTAAATGTTTTTCGGCCTTTTCTGTGGCTTCTCCCAGTTATTATGAACAACCCAAGAACACTCAACGGTCGTGTAATACACCATTGTAAAGTTTATCCTTTCCCCTTTCCACTGACACCGGATACTGTTGGATACGTTGGGTGAATCAAATTTAAGGGGGTATAAAAATGAAGATGAGTGCTACCGTTTTCGAGTCGTGTACCTTGTTAATATTTATATACCATTATGTGGGTACGTCAGCATCGATTCAAAAATATCAGATATCATTTTTCTTTCGATTTCACAGCTTGTGCTGAGTACCACCTGTACGTTCGGGTGAATGAAAGAAGTGATATACCCAGTTGTTCGCCGGAACATCTTGACCACTCAGTTTGAATTGTAAATAAGCTTCTTAACAATAAATAAATACACCCCTCAACAAGTGTGGTAAAACGGGGAGAAGTACTTTTGTTGATATGTTTGAATCAAAGTATAAAAGAGAAAACACCATAAACTCGTACATATAACGAGGAAGGTTTACTTGGATGTAGTGCTTGTTTTACCAGTTCGCAGGCCACCAGTCTAATTATGTAAGAAACACGCTGTTATGGTCTGGAACCAGTCTGGCTCTCAAATAGGTCATTGGCTATGTTTCGAATCAGTCGTCTGGAAAATTTCATGTGGTTGGAAAAGCGAAACATGCGGTTTGTTTTTCCAACCAACTAATATATTACGGAAGATTGAATCTGAAAAATTTCATAAGGATTCATTTCCCGCGAATCAAAGCTAGAGATGTTAGTAGTATGTCATGTACCCGGACACCCCATATTTGGATGACCTCGGCGGATGACCTCGGAAGTAACGTCATGTCATGTGACCCAGTGGCGTCATGTTGTGTTGTCGTGGTAACCCGTGTGAGCGGCCATCTTATGACGGCATCCCCATAGTGATACGTGGTGTTAGTGCGCATGCACTGCGCATGTTGAGGTGATACGTGTTTCCGTCGTCCATTTTGTGTACTAGAGGTCGCCATCTTGGTTTCTATGGTAGCACGTGGGTGCTCTGTTACCAAAAGGCTTACAATAGGACACGGGTATGTTCGGAGGGTATGTTCGATGGAATAGGAGTAATTTCCCGATTCGTAGAATTTCCACAAACAACCCGACAATCCCTCCAAATCACCAAAAAAGACTTTATTTACTACGGATTTCTCGCAGAATCCTCTTTAGGACCGCCATACCATGGCTTATAATAGTGGCACGTTGTGTTATAGTACCGAAGGGGCCCCTAAGGGTAAGTTCGATTGAACTAGAGTACTTTTTCCTAGAATCCCATTATTATGCCTATTACAGACGCTACTCTAACACTAAATCTATCTCGTCCCAACTATCTCCGGTTCCCTAGTCCAAATCTTACAATCACCAGTGTTGATTTCCCATAACCTGTATGCAGAGTTATCTCACTTGGGTATAATGTAAGCCTCTATGATTCTTACAGCCAAGAATCTGTCGAGTAGTTACTGAACTTCCACTGTACCCGGTGTTAGTGGAAAAGGGAAATAATAAGCTTTACATTGGTGTTTTACACGACCGTTGTGTGTTCTTGGGTTATTCACAATAACTGGGAGAAGTCGCAGAACAAGTCGAAAAGCACTTAGTCGGACAAGTTGCTGTTCAGTAGAAAGTGGATTACGAGGGACAATTCTCCGATTTATTACAAAAATTCGAGGTCCCATTGTCTATGAAGTGCAGATTCAAATATTAACCTCTACCTTTATCAATTACTAATCTTGAATCCTCATTCATTCATTTCTGGTGTTCACATTTATCTTTTATACATTTTAGCTCAACTTTGGCGAAGCCAAATTTGAGCTTATGCCATGGCCAGTCGTCCGTCTGTCCGTCAACAATTTAATACGTCTTGGACTAGAGGCCGTATTTATGAACCGATCTTTACGAAATTTCTTGGGTACCTTTGTTATGACCGTAGGACGAGAACGGGCATTTTTGGGTCCGATCCGAAATTGAAGTTGGCCGCTGGCAGCCATTTTGTACAAAATTAGGTGCAATCAGATTTTTGCGCAGAACTTCCATATGAAAGCGCTGATTTGAATAATGTTTTTTATGAATGTTTAGTACCATGGGATACATCACATATAATACGTTTTTTTTTTTTCTCGTGCGTAAATTATGCAAATTAGACTAACTTTGATGTATTTAGTGTTACTTTCAGCACTGTAAGTGCAAATGCCAATACGGCTCGGGCTAGAGGCCGTATTTATCAACCGAGCTTTACGAAACTTCTTGGGTACCTATGGTATCACCGTGGGACGAGAACGAGTGTTTTTGTGTCCGGTCCGAAATTCAAGATGGCCGATGGCAGCCATTTTGTACAAAATTAGGTGCAATCAGATTTTTGCACAGAACTTCCATATGAAAGCGCTGATTTGAATAATTTTTTGTGCGAATGTTTAGTACCATGGGATACATCACATATAGAACGGGTTTTTTTTCTCTTGCAGAAATTATGCAAATTAGACGAACTTTGATTTTTTTCAGTCTACTTACACACAGTAAGTACACATGTCAATACGGCTCGGACTAGAGTCTGTATTTATGAACCGATCTTCACGAAACGTCTTGGGTACCTTTGTTATCACCTTGGGACGAGAACGAGTGTTTCTGGGTGCGGTCCAAAATTCAAGATTGCTGCCAGTGGCCATTTTGTACCGAAATTAGGTCTATTCAGTTTTTTGTACACAACTTCTATACGGCTCAGGCTAGAGGCCGTATTTATGAACCGATCTTTACGAAAATTCTTGGGTACCTTTGTTATCACCGTAGGATGAGAACGAGTGTTTTGGGGTGTGGTCCGAAATTCAAGATGGCCACCAGCAGCCATTTTGTACCAAAATTAGTGCAATCAGTCTTTTGTACAGAACTTCTGTATGAATGTTCTGATTTGAATAAATTTGTGTATGAATGTTTAGTAATATGGAATACATCACACATAGTACGGGTTTTTTTCTCGTGCACAAATTATGCAAATTAGATGAACTTTGATTTATTCAGTGCTACTTATACACTGTAAGTGCACATGTCAATACCGCTCGGACTGGAGGCTGTATTTATCAACCGATCTTCACGAAACTTCTTGGGTACCTTTGTTATCACCTTGGGTCGAGAACGAGTGAATGAATGAATGAATGAATCTTTATTTAGCAGTATACAACAAAAATATACATAAGTAATATATATATAACAAACATTATCAAATATACCTGTACACCGCAGGGAGACGGCATAGCCAGATTGGCTGTCTACCTGTCGTCTCCGGCAAATTTCATCATGCAGCATTGGAATCGGACTGTCTAACACCGTTTATCTATTCTTGGTCTAGGACGATGGGGGCTGGTGTACCCAACACGAGTGAGTTAAGAGACGAGAATTTGTCCAGACATATACATAACCTACAAAGATGGGTCTATAAGCACTACTACGCCCTCGCTGGTAAGTCCAAAACCACGCGCCGCTCCAGCACTTTACAGCTCAACGCAAAATGTGGAGTCCTCAATAAGGGTAGCACAATATTCTACCTAGTGTTAAATGTTAAATGGCACAGACAGTATGGTATGGATTATTACAGTCAATGTTATCAATAAGGGTAGGACAATATTCTACCTAATATTAAATGGCACAGTCAGTACAGTATGGATTATTACAGTCAATGTTATCGGCGTATTGGGACAACAATTTTGTAGTTAGTTGTTTTTTAAAACTGTTTCTGTTGTTTATGTTACGTAGCTCAGAGTCTAAATCGTTCCAGAGTCTGGGGTACATGTGTGTTGGGAAGTATTCAAGAGACTTTGTCCTTGTTCTATCAATTTGGAGGCCATCTCTCCTTCTGCTAGCTCTACCCGTAGTGTTGACTACAGCGTGGAAATAATATCTGAAGGATATTGGCAAGTTTTCATGATACCAGTCAAACACAAACAGGCAAGCGTGGAGTTTAAAGAGGTCGTTTACTTTAAGAATCTTATTCTCCCGAAAAAGAGGATCAGTGTGTGCATTATATTTCTTATTGTTTATTATGCGGATGGAGCGTTTCTGGAGGAGCAGTATCTTTTTAATCGTTCTAGCATTTCCCCATACATTTATCCCATACACTAAATGTGTGTGTATCAGAGCATAATAAAGTGTTTTCAGAGCTTCACGGGGAAGCGTGGTCTTCACTCTATTCAGTGCGAAATTTGCCCGTGCAATCTTCGAAGAGAGTTGAGATATATGGTGTTTGTAAGACAAACTATCATCAATATGTATTCCTAAGAATTTAAGAGATTTTTCTGTATTATTTGAACCTACTCTACTTATGATTTGGCCATTTATTAAAATATTATCCCGAATTGTTGTTGTTTTTTTGGCGGAGGGGTTGATTAAAATGTATTTGGTTTTTGTCGCATTTAATACAAGTCGATTCGCGCAGCACCATTCAAATATTTTTTCGAGCTCTTTGTTCATGAGTTGAACTAATTGATTTGGGTCTGGACCCGACGAATGCCCCGTGGTGTCGTCAGCAAAAGATACGAGGTTTAAACATGAAGCTTGATAGATGTCATTGACATATACTAGGAACAGTGTTGGGCCGAGTATCGAGCCTTGTGGAACTCCATGTGATATTTTTGTGCTGTCAGATGTATAGTCGCCAAATGCGACATACTGTAGTCTATCTGATAAATAGCTTTTAAACCAGTCGTTACCCAAACCTCTAATACCGTATCTATATAGTTTATTTATTAAAATGTCATGGTCTATTGTATCGAACGCTTTTGAAAGGTCCAAAAATAGCGCGAGTGTGCTGTTTTTACTTATTTTGTTATTTTCTTCAGATATAGTTTTCAACAACTGCAAGACAGGATGCACCGTACTATGATTTTTCCTGAAACCGTACTGATTTGGATGTAGGATACTAAAACGATTTAAGTATTTTAAGAGTCTTACTGACATAAGTTTTTCTAACACTTTTGAGAATGTAGGAAGTATGCTAATGGGTCTGTAATTTCTAAAGTTATGTTGGTCGCCTGCTTTAAATATAGGAATAACTTTTGCAATTTTCATTTTGTTTGGAACAGTACCACATGCAAACGAGCAATTGAGGATGTGCGTTAATGGATTAACTATAGGATCAATAGTTTGTTTTAGTAGATTTGAACTAATATCATCACAATCTTTACTTCCTTTTGACTTTAGGGATTTTACAATATTCATAACTTCAAAGTCACATGTTGGACTTATGTAAAAATTATTAGTAGAATTCGTCTCCATGAAGTCGTGAAACGACTTATTGGTGCCCGGTATTTTATCACTCGTTTGTTTACCTATATTTGCAAAGTAAACATTGAGTTCTCTAGCTATCTCTGTTGGGTCATTAATTTCGTTATCATTGTGAATAAAAAACTGAGGTAAGTTGGTTGTTCCGTCGGACTTTTTGATGGCTCTATTTAGTATTTGCCATGTTTTACGCATGTTATATTTATGTTCGTTTTGAATACTTTTAAAATAAGTTGCTTTGCATTGCTTTTTTACTTTATTAAATATTTTACAGTAGTTTTTGTAGTTTTTTATATTGAGTTCAGTTGGGCTTTTTAACTTTTTATTATAGAATTTGCTTTTGTTATTAGATGAGACTACCAAGCCTCTTGTCATCCAGGGTTGCCTCTTTATAGATTTTTGATGAATAGAGACGCGTATTCGGGGGAAAGCCGCATCAAATAATCCTAGATATATATGTAAAAATTGTTATAAGCCGTGTTTGGGTTATCTGAGCCCATAACTGATGAAAAATCACATTGTGATAGAAGTAATTTGAAGTTTGCCATAGTTTCAGCATTTACCTTACGAACCCATGAATATGACTCTTTCTTTGTTTTGGGGGGCACGGTTTCAACATGAAAAGTACCAAAGTGACCAGAGACATCCGTTATTATTATACCAGATATTGAGGTAGATAGAAGATTGTTGGAAAATATGTGGTCAATGAGTGTGGCTGAATGTGTGGTTAAGCGGGTGGGTTTAGTAATGACAGGTAAGAATCCTTGGCTGAACATTAGGTTGATATAACTATCTGTTTTGGCGTGGGAATCATATTTAAGGAGGTCAATATTAATGTCACCCATTATGTAGGAAGATACAGTTTCTTGATTTAATTTGTCAGTTATTTCGTTTAGTTTGTTTAGAAAGATATCAATATCCGCTTTTGGTGGTGTGTTTGGTCTGTGAATTACCCCAATGACTCTCCGCGATTTATTGACATTGACTTCGATAAATAGAGATTCTATGATATGAGGGATGAAAGTCGACAGGTCATGACGAATTTTAATATCAATGTTATCTTTGATAAAAAACCCAACTCCTCCTCTACCGTCATCACCGTCGGGACGGTTGTTTTTTATAAGATTATGGTAGCCATCGAGGCAGTATGATATATTTGAAGGGACATTAAAGATTTCTGTAAGGCCAATAATGTCAAACTTATTTTCGGTTCCTTGTAAGTTGAATAGAAGATCGTGTAAAGATTCCCAGTGGGCGTTAATACTTTGGCAGTTAATATGAAAAAGCGAGAAAGATTGGGTTATATCATTGGTAGTCGATCGAAAATTTTCAGGCTGATAATACTTACATTCGACTTTATGACTATGGAACGGAGAATCGTCACCCTCGTCGATAGAGGGGGATGCATTGTTATATTTGGTTATGAAGTCGTATTCCAAGTCAGTCTGGACCTCGTCTAAAGTTATGTTACCCGCCATATCGATTGACCGCACAACTGACACCAGCTTCAGTATGTATGTTAAGTTGTAGTGTTAAGCTATTAGATATCTGTTCGACAGTCCGATTCCATTTGCTGATATGAAGTCGAATAGAAGAAAAAAGGATTATGAACAAGAAAGAAGTGGATGAAATTTTTGTGAGATACACAAATAGTTTCATTTGTGTATGTATTGACGAATGAGGATGGGCTCACGAATTGTGCTTCATCAAATGATTAAATGAATCGAAAGTAAATGAATTGATGAAAATATGAACAGAGTGAGTCATCTGTATGAATACATAAAAGAATGAATGAAAGAATGCACGGATGACTCAGCGAATGACCCGGCTCATATCCGTTTTGGTAAGAGAAATTGTCTTAGATCACTAAAGATTATCATTTTTCGCCACAACAACACGGCCCATTACCACTCACTGGAACGACCTCAGCAAGCTCATTCCAGTGAGGGGTCATAGGCCATGAATCCAATAGAAGACTGGGCCAACAAGATTTGAATGGCAACTTTGTCATGTTGTGAAAAACACGGCCTGTTTTGGCAAAGTAACAATTTCTAAGATGAAGTCTTAAAATTTTTCCTCTATCGATCAGATTGAACACAGTTCGACTTCTAGGGACATAAGCGATGTCATGTTGTGAAAAACACGGCCTGTTTTGGCAAAGTGACAATTTCTAAGATGAAGTCTTAGAATTTTTCCTCTATCGATCAGATTGAACACAGTTCGACTTCTAGAAACATAAGCGAACTTACATGAATAAACGAGAATGAATTTTAGGAATAACCTAGCAGCTTTTGGCTGGCGAACGTTTGTTTAGGTAAAGGAGATAATCGCATTTCATCTCCCTCAGATGAGATTCTACACCGATAAACAGCCAGAAAGGCTTACAGGAGACAGTTTCTTGATGTATTGAAAGATATAACTTCTTGCCACCGAGACCGCTCACTGGAACGACCTCGATGAGCTCATTCGGTGAAGGGACTTAGGCCGTGTCTTCGAGACAAGGTTCAATACGACAGAATTTCTAATGAAGGGTCACAGGCTACATTTCTGAGACGAAAAATGAAAAACGGTAAAATCTGAATGGTGATTTTGTAAATAACGCTGGCTGGTTTAAGCTTAAGATCAAATTATATAGAATGAGATATTCTGAACTTGCCGACAACAGGCTATGCTTACAAAGGGAAGTTACTAAGTGACTAATCATTTTTATTCCATTGAGAGGTCACAAGACATGCCCGCGGGACTGAAGACTAAAAACGACTATACTATGAGAGGTAATTATGTGAAAGACGCTGCCCTGTTTGGGCTGAGGAACATTTTTTAAAATGAACTACTAAGATTTTATTCCCGGCCGATGATATTCTACACCAGTAGACAGCTACACACATTTTAGAAAGAAAATTTCTTGACTAACTAAAAATATAAATCCCTTGTCCCCAAAACACTACTCATGACCACTCACCCGAACGAGCTCAACGGGTTCACTCCAGTGAGGGGTCATGAGCTATGATTCAGAGGAGAGGAAAAAAAGATGAATAAATACTTAAATTATAAAAAGTTAAAGTAATATATGTTAACCACAATTCATTACTGAAAATATCTTCAATTGTGTGTAAAAAGGAGGGGGTGAGGGTGCGCCTTAGCCACACGGATAGCTGGAAATATTTAAAAGGGACATTTGGTAGCTGAACATTTTCATCATGGCTTCAAAAGAACCACCTCATGGCCGCTTATTGGTGAGAGCAAGACAGGCAAATAAGTGAGTGAATAAACGAATGAATAGATGGTTGATTATAAAAATTAATGGATAATGCCGAGCAATGAGAGAATGAATAAACAAACGAATGGCAGAATGCAGAATGTATCGTAGTTTACAGCATTAGACAGCTGGAGGCATTTAAGGAAATTTCTTGGATTACTGAAAAATTAATGGATAATGCCGAGCAATGAGAGAATGAATAAACAAACGAATGGCAGAATGTAGAATGTATCGTAGTCTACACCATTAGACAGCTGGAGGCATTTTAGGAAATTTCTTGGATTACTAAAAAAATGTCAATCCCTTGTCCCAGAAACACAACTCACCACCACTCACCGGAACGAGATCGCTGAGCTCACTCCAGTGAGGGGTCATAAGCTATGATTCCGAGGATGTTCGAGAAAGATATTGATTGTATTTGAGCAAAGACCTTACCCAAACCCAATTGGGCTGAGGAACATTTTTAAAATGAAATATTAGAATATTTTACCTGTCGATGATATTCTATACCAGTAGACAGCTGGAGACCCTTACGAACGAGGGTTTCTTGAATAGCTAAAAAATGTGGGTCCCTTGCCCCAGAAGCACAGCTCATGTCCATTCACCGGAACGGGCTCAACGAGCTCACTCCGGTGAAGGGGCATAGGCTGTTTCCGAGGAGACGAAGAGGATACTTAAATTATAAAAAGTTAAAGTAATATATGTTAACCACAATTCATTACTGAGAATGGCTTCAGTTGTGTGTAAAAAGGAGAGGGTGATGGTGCGCCTTACCAACAGGGATAGCAGGAAATATTTTTTAAAAAGGAGTGTTTCTGGATGCGGTCCAATCAGTTTTTTGTCACAACTTCTATACAGCTCGTATTTATGAACTGATCTTCACGAAACTTCTTGGGTACCTTTGTTTTCACCTTGGGACAGGAACGAGTGTGTTTTGTGGTGCCTTTGTTATCACTGTGCTATGAGAACAAATATTTTGGGGTTCAGTCAGACCCACTCTGGGACTCAAAGATTTCTTTTCTAGTTTAGCATCTGACTGTCACCCACCTTTACAATACTTTACCTATACATTTGTTACAGGCTACGGTCAGTATTTATGTACAGACCATTACAATACTTTATATGTACCTTTGTTATCAGGTCATTACCTAGATGTTTGTCATTGCTGTGTCACATACTATACATGTACATGTCTTAACAAGTTGAGCTACAGTGTCATTGACACTTTCATTTATCCTTCATTTGAAAACTCAACCAGCTGTCGACGTCTATCAAAACGGCAAAACTCGCACAAAAACATCCCAATTCTCTGATTGGCTTCTTTTCATGTATGATTTTTTCGGCATGAACTTAGCCAATGGGAAAATGGGGATGTATTTGTGAGAATCACGCGTGCCCCTCCACCTTTTCCCACAGATATGTTTCGCAGTTTCACAATGAGAATCCCACTTTCGGTCGCTTCGGTTCGTTCCTTCTACTTCAACTGTTTTCCAACCCGAAGGCTGGCCTTCGGGTTGGAAGATGGTTGAAGTAGAAGAAACGGACAAGACAGTGACCACACAGCGGCATATTCATCTAAACGAGAGACAATAGCGAGTCATGGTACATTTACCGATATACGATTGTAAACTTTCTCACACTGGGTCGAACCATGGTAGCATTGTAAATTTGAGCCCCTCCACTTTTATCGAGCTTCCGCCGCCCCTGAATGTGGGTCGCGCAGTGGCCCAGTTGTTACGGCTTTGGACTTCAAACCGAAACGTTTACGGTTCGATCCCCACAAGGGGTAGCTGCATTGTTTCTTAGGACAAGGCACTTAATCCCGATGTCCCACGTGGTGGCACGGTGGCGCTTTGTTCCACGGTCGATGGTGCATTTGTCTTTATCCAGTGCTAACCCTGCTTGTGGGTAATTACTATGTTGGGCAGTCTGGCAGTTGGTCGCCGCTGCTCGGTTGTTCTCTCCCGGTACTCCGACGTCCTCCACCTGTGAAACTGTCCGACACGAGGAGACACTGGTTGAAGAAAGTATCGTTAAACCCCAATAAAAAGAAAAAAAGAAAGGACGTGCTTTTTTTTGCCTCCACCCCGCCTGCGCCGCCTCTAAACAAAAGCGATGTGAATGATTAAACAGATGATACAAAATGTCAGCCCGGACCTAAACTACAACACGAGATCTCTTCACGAACCTGTTATATATATAATCATTGTGCAAATAATAATAAACTGAGTCTATTGTGTCGTAATTCACATGCTTTGTAAATAGGCGTTTCCTTTTACAAAACACAATTTTCTTAAACTGTATTACTATTCGAGATAGATATTTATTCACATTTTGAAAACGCATACTAGGTATTTGCTAAAAAAAATCGTTTAAGCGTTTCAGAAGCAGTCTCCTGATCATATTGTAATTAGACACGAGAGGAAGGAGTGTTAACATGTATTTTTGGTTCGATGCTGTAACTGTGCTCTTAAGCAACGATAACACGACTTAAAATACACCATTGTGTGTACAATCATCAAGTCTTTAATGTTAAAACTCCCCGGGCCTCGTAAACAGACTGCTGTTTATCCGACGGAGTCAAACGGGAATGGGTTTGGTAGATGGGGTCGCGTGCATGCATGTTCGTTCCTCTGACAAAATCGAAGATCTTTGAAATGGAGTTCCCTGGTGACACTTAGGGAGTTCATTAATCACTGCTGCTAAAGAGGCACTGTGGCGCTGTGTACTCAGGAGTACTGCAGGCGGTGACGCACTTGTCTTCAAACGCTGCTAATTTAGCTTATGTCTGGTTAGTAAATTGGAGACCTTGTCGGTTTTTTCGTAGTTCTTTGAGCTGGTTCCAATGAGAGGGCCATGAGCCATGTTTTTATCTCCTCCAAAAAATTTTCGGGGGTGGGTGGGTATGGGATATAGTCGTGGCGCTGCCCGTCCACCTGTAGACAGAGTTGCTTTCCACCCTCAAAATACACTACTGCTGGGCCCATCGAAAGCCAAACCAGACAAGTGAGGTGGGTGTGATGAGAGGAAGATCCCTACATATTTTGAGGTTATTGTGCCAACGTACAATGCCACAATGACCTTTAATTTACAATTTTTCCTGGTTTCCGCTCTCTAATTAAAGTTTTGCCCGTCTGATGGCAACCAAACTTGACCTGTTGGTTGGGTATAATGTGAGGAAGAACCCTGATTATTTTGGGTTCATTGCGCCAAAGCTCGAGGTCAAAGTGACCTAGATCAACGTCACAGTGACATTTAACTTCCAAATGTTCCTGGTTTCCGCAGGGCCGATCGAAACCAAACTTCACATGTGGGTAATGGATGATGAACCCTATTTATTTTGTGTCATTTGCCAAAGGTCAAGCTCACAGTGAACTTTAAAATGCACATGTTCCTGGTTCCCGCACTCTAATTAACGTTCCGCCGGGCTGATGGCAAACAAATTTGAAATGTGCGTTGCGCATGATGAGAGGAAGCGTTCGATTTATTTATTTATTTATTTTTTTTTTTTTTTTGGGGGGGGGGGGGTCATTGTGCCAAAGGTCAAGGTCACAGTGAACTTCAGTTGAAATTGGTTACCACTCCATGGCTTTTGATTTTCGCAAGGTTACAGTACAGTGCGGCCGCTGTAGATTGGTAACTTTCCACGGGTGGGCGATATTTCCACGGAGGACACAATAATATTAGATTCCAAAAACTAACTATAGGAATAATCATCAAACATTTAATTAATGAAGCACCGGGTACAACCAGGTGCTTCATTAATTCAAATTTTGCTGCTGATAGTTGTTATTACCTGATAAACGCATGCGTGGACATCACTGCCCACGCGTGGATTACGACCAGTCCACGGTTGCTGTACTGTGGTTTGTCATGCTGGGCGCCCAACAGCCCGAATCTTGCCACCATTTGTAAGGCCGATTGTGTGTATGATATTAGAGCGAATGGATATCTAAGATTCCAATTAGGGACGTCGGGCGGTTGAAAGGGCGGGGAGGGGAACAAGCCAACGCGGAAGTGCGCGGTGGACAGAGGGTCAGACTGTTCCAATAGGATTCGTCTAGTACCGAGGCCCAAAAGGTTACGTTCGCAAGCCTAAGTTCGAGGAATCAGGGTCTCACGAAATTTCTTTTCATCGACATTATGTCAAGAATTCAAAGGGTTTCTTAAGAAGTTGATACCTTGAAGGTCGGATTAAGTACAAGTACTGTGATTGCATCTATACATATAAATCACAGCATATCGTATAACCACACGGAAGGGTAGGGCGGACTTCATGCCTTGAAGGTCGGATTAAGTACAAGTACTGTGATTGCATCTATATATATAAATCACAGCATATCGTATAACCACACGGAAGGGTAGGGCGGACTTCTACACACTGTTAATGATATGGAGTGACTACCCCCCCCCCCCCCCCCCACACACACACACACAATCACACACACATACACAAGCACACAGACCCCCCCCCCCCCCCACACACACACACACACTCATATACTCACACACCACCCATGCATCCCTGGCTCCAATTTAACCGAAATGCCCCGAGTTTATTCCCCTATATGAAAGATGTGTTGAATAGGCCCCTTATAACAAACCGTGAGACTGTTTGATTTTCGAAAATTTAATATAAATAGCCTTGAAACTCACATGCCTGGACGCTCACAACAAATAGAAGAAATACAGTAAACGCTGGGGATCATCACGGGTGGATAATTCTTCGGAATAACATCAAACATTTGTCAAAACGGAGAAGTGACGTGAAGTTTTAGTGCATTTGCCGTGAAATTTTGCACGGAAGAACGAACAGGGATAATTGGAGGATAATGGTACTCGCTGTTAGTACAACTGAGGCACAGTTCGCCAATCGTACCCGCTTTTCATGCATCACAGATTAATTTTCGCCTCATATCACGTTCAATACTGACATAATCAAATTATGCCCTTAGTCCCTCGCTTACAGAGTTAGGGCGGCGGCGAAAAAGCCAGGGGGCACTGGTGGGGGGGGGGGGGGGGGGGACATTTCTCCATCAATATACATGACACGCTAGGTTTCTATTTCTTCTACTTCAGCCATCCTCCTACCCTTCAGGTTGGAGGATGGTTGAAGTGTAAGTAATTGACCTTTGTCATCCATACTATCCCAACATTTTTCGTCATCTTTTGAGCAAAATTAGTAGACATGGAAAGTACTGCGTTTTTGAACACTAAGAATGTACCCCACCCCCTCCCCTTTCCGCCTATTATTGCCTATGCCACCTGGTGGTGAAAATTTTCTCTGCAAATTAGAATCATAATTTCTGGGCCTAAATATTATAGAAAGGTACTTTTTAAGTTTTCAAAAAAAAAAAACAAACAAAAAAGCCCCAAACAAACCCCCCAAAACAATCCAGTTGTTTACCCATGAAACTATTATTTTCTGCCTCTATACTTCTATTTTTGTGAACGTCTGTGTAAAGGGTTATTCACCTGTTTGTGGACATCTGTTGACTTCTCGCACGCTGGGTATTCAGAGATTCTCAATCTTAATGCAGAGCCTACTATGTTATTCCTTATTCAGACTATTCAGGGGCGAATAGAGGAATTGGGGTTAAGGGGACATGGGCGTCCATCACAAATTGTGCTGGACGGCTGAAGATTCTCGGAAGCCTGAGGGATCTATGAGGCACTCATAGTAAAGTAACATGGTACACAATATCATTGTCCCAAAATATCATGCCTGGTGTACCATAGTTTTTTGGGACAATATATGGTGTACGATGATTCTATTATAAGGTTTCTTGCATGCAGTACGGCCCTTGCACATGAGGTTACTGGTGCTGGAAGCTATTGAAACTGAAATTTTGTTTGTAGAAATCCATGCCCAGATTATAACGCGATGACGCTGATTATGAAAAAAATAAGCAAAATAATCGATTGTGCCCAAATGTATACATTTGAAAAATCTTCAGAAAGGGATGTTCGCCTGGACCGCCCCGTCAGAATCCGCCATAGCTGTTGACAAATACCCCGTGGGATCCCCGGAAAGTGATGTAGCGCTTGTGTACTGTGGTCAACAAGCTTTGTTTTACTGGTAAAATGGGACCAGGCCACCAATGCTTGGGGTGGACTTCCTCTAAAATGAGGAACATGGGTAGAATCGATTGACGAAACTTGGCTTTATCGACATGTTGCGGTCACGATTAGCCACTGTACAGAAATATGTAATCATAAACATCAGTTAGTAAATAAATATTGACAAATTACGTGTAATCAGGGACGGGCATACAACCTTAACCCTTTACCTAACGTAACGGCCAAAATCGGCCAGCGCTATTCTAAAAAATCGCCAATTAATTTTCATTATTTTTTTCATTTTTTGTCTCAAAAACATAGGTTATGACCCCTCGTTGGAACGAGCTCGTCGAGCTCGTTCCAACGAGGGGTCATAACCTATGTTTTTGAGACACAAAATGAAAAAAAAATTAGTTATTCAAGAATTATTTATGCAAGTGTCGTCTGCTTTTCAGGTTAGGTAAAGGGTTAAGAGCCGTCCTCTTCCCATGTATCGAAAAGAAGTTTTGGGTTGCTGGCGACATATACACATCCGGGCCATGACTTTATTGATATATTTTGCCGCCCCAAGAAATGATGCTCCGGGGTCCCACCCCTCGCCCCTCACTATTGATCGCCCGTGGTTACAATAGTCTACATTTGGGAATCAGGTTTACACGAACATGTGATTGATTTCGTACAGGGATAAGTATGCTGTTTATTTTATAATCATTTCGAACAATATTGTACATTCCAATGTGCAGTTAAGCTGGTCATCGCATAAGGTGTGTTAAGAATCAACGGGAGCACGATGGCTCAGTGGTAGACTGTCGGACTTCTATGCTAGAGGTCCCGAGTTCGATCCCCGTCCGGGACGACCCGCGTTGTGTCCTTGGACAAGGCACTTTATCCCGGTTGCCTACATGGGGGCACGATGACGCCGTGTACTAAGGAGTACTGCACGTCGATGGTGCACATGTCTTCAACCGCTGTAACCCTGCTTGAGCGGAGCTTGAACATAGTTAGAATGTTGAGGAGCTGACAGCTGCTCGTCGATGCTCGGTGGTTCTCTCCGGGTACTCTGGCTTTTTCCACCCGTAAAACTGTAACAGTCACGATTAACCATTGTGCATAAGTATGTGTCCTTAAAACCAATAAATAAATAAATAAATGAATAAGAATTAAATACGTTCACTGGCTGTCTGTGTCTGCCTACAGGGAGCAAAGTGTTAAAGCGACATTCTATTCTAACATATGTAACTCCACTCTATAATGATTTAGTATGTCATAGATTTATGCATGAAAGTTCGCGTAGGTCCTTTGTATTCAAAACCCATGAACAGTAAACTTTAAAAAAAAAAATAATTCAAATGCATTTGAGTTGCCTACAATGTTATTTGTTTGGCAATACATGCGTGCTTGGTGTGGTAGGTTTGCTTTGAATAAAAACACAGTTGCGTAATATTGTATCCAAATAGACCTGAGAGAAAACGAGTTAACCTTCAAGATATTTCTCATTCTTTCACCGGAGGATAGAAAGCACTTTCCTTCTTTACTTCTGAGAAAGCAACATTAACAGACTTACAGTCCATGGACCACCGAGTTTCCAACTGGGATCCCACGAGCTTAACACCTCGCATGCCGCTGGATAAGATTTCTCTTTCCACTGAAATAAGTATAATTTGGGCACATTTCATCAAATTTTGGGCACATTTCATCAAATTTCTCCTTGTAAATAGCATGGATTTTCTTCACCAATGACTTCTTCAGCTACATTTAGATGAATTGTTTTCATCAAACCTAGTCATGGCTGCTATGAAGCAGCCATGACCAGATTTGATGAAAAATACCCTTAAAATACTCAGCGGTTTAGGAGTTAAATCTCCCTAGTGCTTTGGGTGTTTTTTGGTTTCAAAACAATTATTATGTGGTGAGGGAAAAATCAACCGGTATCATCCTCAGTGACAGTCCGCCAACCCGGGGGCGCGGTGGCTCAGTAGATAGAGGTGCAGGCTGCAAGCAGAGAGGTCCTCGGTTCGAAACCCACCTGTGGCAACCGCGTTGTGTTCTTGGGCAAGACACTTCATCCCCATTGCCCACTTGGGGGCACGGTGGCGTTGTGTATTATGGCGTACTGCACGTCGATTGTGCACCTGTCTTCAACCAATGCTAACCCTGCTTGTGTGGAGTTAGTATGTTGGGGAGCTGACAGTTGCTCGTCGTTGCTCGGTGATTCTCTCCGGGTACTCCGGCTTCCTCCACACGTAAAACTGTCGTGGTCATGATTAGCCATTATGCAGAAATATGAGACCTAAAACACAAATAAATTAAATAATAATAATAAATAATCCGCCATCCCGTACCGGTACTGTACGCAGAAACTCTGTACATATACAAATATACAATTTGAACTGGTATTATCGAAATATTTGCCAACAAATTGTTTTTGTACTGATAACAGTCTCTGTATGAAAGATATTGATCGCTTCATGTGCTTCTTAATCATCTGTTACATTAAAATCGACTTTTCTGACTAACACTGACTGCTCGTAATGATACGGGCCTATAAAATTTATAGTAATCAGACAGACGTTCAACACCTTCTCGCTGACTAATCGAATTTATTATACATTTTATTAAAAATACCCTGAATTCATTGTGTCCGAGATGCTACTAAGTGCCTCTGTACCATAAACCAATTCATAATCAGGTTCGTAACTATTAAAAAGTAAGATGTTGGGGTGATAAGGAGCGGGGCGGATGACTCATGTTTGCCCTACCATAACATGGCATATTAAGGTTTGCCGGGGTGGGTGGGTTATCTAAGAAGGCAATCATGGAGGGGGGGGGGGGCATGGAAGTTTGTTCAAATCAAGTCCCTGGGTTAATATTTTGGGCAAAACTGAACTTAGTGCAATATATGAGGAGCATTCTTTAAACATATTCTTATCAGATCAAACATTAACCCTTTTCCTAACATGAGAAGCAGACGACACTTGCAAAAAAATTCTTGAATAACTAATTTTTTTCATTTTTTGTCTCAAAAACATAGGTTATGACCCTTTGTTGGAACGAGCTCGGGTTAATATTTTGGGCAAAACTGAACTTAGTGCAATATATGAGGAGCATTATTTAAACGTATTCTTATCAGATCAAACATTAACCCTTTTCCTAACATGAGAAGCAGACTACACTTGCAAAAACAATTCTTGAATAACTAATTTTTTTCATTTTTTTTCTCAAAAACATAGGTTATGAACCTTCGTTTGAACGAGCTCGTTCCAACGAAGGGTCATAACCTATGTTTTTGAGACAAAAAATGAAAAAATAAGGAAAATTAATTGGCGATTTTTGAGAATAGAGCTGGCCGGTATTGGCCGTAACATTGAGTAAAGAATACAACATTCTTAATTCGGTCAGATTCAAGTTTGTTCTAATCAAATCTCTAGATTCATATTTGGGGTCTTTTTGGGCAGCCAAATCTTAACGTAGAGCGATATCGGGAGATGGGTGCAGGAAGTTTGCAGGAAGGTATGTCAGATTGGGACCTTGGTTATCCTTGTTATCACCGTGAGACGAGAACGAGTGTTTTGGGGTCCGGTCCGAAACTTAAGATGGCCGCTGGCAGCCATTTTGTACCAAAATTAGGTGCAATCAGATTTTTGCGCAGAACGTCCATATGAAAGCTCCGATTTGAATAATTTTTTTTGTATGAATGTATAGTACCATGGGATACATCACATATAATACAGGTTTTTTTCTCGTGCATAAATTATGCAAATTACACTAACTTTGATTTATTTAGTGTTACTTTCAGCACTGTAAGTGCAAATGCCAATACGGCTCGGGCTAGAGGCCGTATTTATGAACCGATCTTTACGAAACTTCTTGGGTACCTTTGTTATCACCGTGGGACGAGAACGAGCGTTTTGGGGTCCGGTCTGAAATTCAAGATGGCCGCTGGCGGCCATTTTGTACAAAATTAGGTGCAATCAGATTTTTGCGCAGAACTTCCATATGAAAGCGCTGATTTGAATAATTTTCTGTGTGAATGTTTAGTACCATGGGATACATCACATATAATACGGGTTTTTTTTTCTTGTGCATAAATTATGCCAATTTGACTAACTTTGATCTGTTTAATGTTTCTTTCAGTGCTGTAACTGCAAATGCCAAAACGGCTCGGGCTAGAGGCCGTATTTATGAACCGATCTTTACGAAACTTCTTGGGCACCTTTGTTATCACTTTGGGACGAGAACGACTGTTATGGGTGCAGTCCGAAAATCATGATGGCTGCCGGTGGCTATTTTGTACCAAAATTGGTGCAATCAGTTTTTTTGTACAGAACTTTGTATGAAAGTTCTGATTTGAATAAATTTCTGTATGAATGTTTAGTAGCATGGAATACATCACATATAATACAGGTTTTTTTCTCATGCAAAAACTATGCAAATTAGATGAACTTTGATTTATTCAGTGCTACTTATACACAGTAAGTGCACATGTCAATACGGCCCGGGCTAGAGTCTGTATTTATGAACCGATCTTCACGAAACGTCTTGGGTACCTTTATTATCACCTTGGGATGAGAACGAGTGTTTCTGGGTGCGGTACAAAATTCAAGATGGCTGCCAGTGGCCATTTTGTACCGAAATTAAGTCCAGTCAGTTTTTTGTACACAACTTCTATACGGCTGAGGCTAGAGGCTGTATTTATGAACTGATCTTTACGAAACTTCTTGGGTACCTTTGCCATCACCGTGGAACGAGAACGAGTGTTCTGGTGTGCAGTCCAAAATTCAAGATGACCGCCAGCAACCTTTGTGTACCAAAATTAGTGCAATCAGTTTTTTGTGCAGAACGTCTGTATGAAAGTTCTGATTTGAATAAATTTCTGTAGGAATGTCTAGTAACATGGAATACATCACATATAATACAGTCCTTTTTCTCGTGCAGACATTATGCAAATTAGAGGAACTTTGATTTGTTCAGTGCTACTTATACTCAGTAAGTGCACATGTCAATACGGCTCGTGCTAGAGTCTGTATTTATGAACTGATCTTCACGAAACTTCTTGGGTTACCTTTGTTATCACCTTGTGACAGGAACGAGTGTTTTTGGGCGCCTTTGTTATCACTATGCTATGAGAACAAATATTTTGGGGTTCAGTCAGACCCACTCTGGGACTCAGTGATTTCTTTTCTAGTTTAGCATCTAACTGTCGCCCACCTTTACAATATTTTACCTACACATTTGTTACAGGCTACGGTCAGCATTTATGTACAGACCATTACAATACTTTACATGTATCTTTGTTATCTGGTCATTACCTAGATGTTTGCCATTGCTGTGTCACATACTATACCTCTACATGTCTTAAACAAGTGGAGCTACAGTGTCATTCACACTTTCATTTTTACCACAATGTAATTTTTTTACTCAAGGGTTTAAAAGCCCATACATATATCAGCAAATATCCCATCTGTAACAGTTTGAAATGCATTTTAGCCTAAAAAACAACCTATTTATCGCAAGTACTATGTAATGTGGTTTTGAGGTACAGGTTGGGGGACCCCGGTGCATGACCCCGCAGGGGACCGTTGAAGGGAGAGCCAGAGGGGAAAGTGAAGTAGTATGTAATGTGGTTTTGAGGTACAGGTTGGGGGACCCCGGTGCATGACCTCGCAGGGGACCGTTGAAGGAGAGCCAGAGGGAAAAGTGAAGTGGCAGGAGATGTGGAGATCCGGTTGTAGAAACCACAGGTTTTTACAACAATTAGCCTCTAGTCCCCACCATACCCCACTACTTCCCACCAGTCCTCAAATCACCAAAAAAAAAAAAACCCAAACAAACCCGACTATATGTGATATGGATTCTTCAAGAATATTTTGCAGCACACAGTGCAATAGGACCGCCATACCTTTCACATAGCCTTCATGGCCTCATACGACTAAAAAAGCCCTACTTACGGAATCCCTTTTTAAGAATCCCTTTTTGGAATCCCTTTTTCTGAAATGAGTCTAAGAGTCGTTCGAGGAGTCACTCGAACGAGCAATTGTTCGTTAGCTCATTTGCTCGATGGGATTCGAGTCGTTCGAGCAATATATGCGATTCACTCGAGGTAAGACGGAATCCCACTTATGGAATCCCTTCTGGGGAATCCCATTTGTGGAATCCCTTTTTCGAAAACGGCTGTGGCTATGGAATCCCTTTTTTCTGAAATGAGTCTAAGAGTCGTTCGAGGAGTCACTCGAACGCAATTGCTCGTTGGCTCATTTGCTCAATGTGATTCGAGTCGTTCGAGCAATATATGCGAGTCACTCGAGGTAAGACGGAATCCCACTTATGGAATCCCTTTTGTGGAATCCCATTTGTGGAATCCCTTTTTCGAAAACGGCTGTGGCTATGGAATCCCTTTTTTCTGAAATGAGTCTAAGAGTCGTTCGAGGAGTCACTCGAACGCAATTGCTCGTTGGCTCATTTGCTCGATGGGATTCGAGTCGTTCGAGCAATATATGCGAGTCACTCGAGGTAAGATGGAATCCCACTTATGGAATCCCTTTTGTGGAATCCCATTTGTGGAATCCCTTTTTCGAAAACGCCTGTGGCTATGGAATCCCTTTTTTCTGAAATGAGTCTAAGAGACTCGAACGAGCAATTACTCGATAGCTCATTTGCTCGATGGGATTTGAGTCGTTCGAGCAATATATGCGAGCCACTCGAGGTAAGACGGAATCCCACTTATGGAATCCCTTTTGTGGAATCCCATTTGTGGAATCCCTTTTTCGAAAACGGCTGTGGCTATGGAATCCCTTTTTCTGAAATGAGTCTAAGAGTCGTTCGAGGAGTCACTCGAACGAGCAATTGCTCGTTGGCTCATTTGCTCGATGGGATTTGAGTCGTTCGAGCAATATATGCGAGTCACTCGAGGTAAGACGGAATCCCACTTATGGAATCCCTTTTGTGGAATCCCATTTGTGGAATCCCTTTTTCGAAAACGCCTGTGGCTATGGAATCCCTTTTTCTGAAATGAGTCTAAGAGTCGTTCGAGGAGTCATTCGAACGAGCAATTACTCGAAAGCTCATTTGTTCGATGGGATTCGAGTCGTTCGAGCAATATGCCGAGTCACTCGATCGAGCAATTATTCTAAAGCTCATTTGCTCGATGGGATTCGAGTCATTCGAGCAATGACTTATCAGTAACTGCTCGATAGCTTATTGGCTGCCTTCAACGGTCCCCTGCACCGGGGTCCCCCAACCTGTACCTCAAAACCACATTACATACTACTATCGCACTAGGCCCATAGAGGGGGACCTTTGTGGAGTTGTTCGGAAGTCATGTTGATGAGCTGTAACCTAAGAGCCCATTTGTTCGAAATCGTTTGGAAGGTGCCTGTAAAAAAGCTTGTAAACTTAAAATTATATATTTTTAGCTCACCTGACTGCAAGTCAGTGGGAGCTATTGCCATCACTTGGCGTCCGTTAACTTTTGCAAACTTGACTTCTTCTTCACAACCCTTAGGCCAAATTCAAACATATATTGCACAGACCATCTATGGAGCATGCCCTTTCTATTTAGTTCAAATGAAGCAGCTGCCATCTTCGGGCTCTGGTTTATGCCCCAAAAGTTTAAAAATCTTTAAAAATCTTCTTCCCACGAACCACCAGAGGGAATGCCTTGATATTTGGTATAGAACATCCTTTGGTGTTGAAGATTAAAGTTTGTTCAAGGGAAGGTGGTATAGGTCAATATTTGGGCTCTCTGTAGGGGCATATCCATTTTGGGCTCTGCTCCAAATTTCTATTTCAAGAACCTGTGGGCCAGTTTCAACCAAATTTGGTATGTAGTATAAGTAATTGATTGATGCCCGAAAAAAAAAATTTCACAGCTCCGTGGCAACCCCAGGGCTAAAAACAGAAAAAATTCAAAATCCCATATTTCTCAAACCACATGGAACAGAGAACTGTTATGTGGTATGAAGCATCCTTAGGACCAGTAGAATGCATGGGTTAAAAAACAATTGCCGCCGGTTCTATCAGGGTGTCCTGTAGAGGGTATTGAAAAAATGATGAGTCAGCATTTTTGCAGTAAGTTTTCCCTGTACAAATTGAGCCAGGCGAGCGTTTTAAGCTCACTTGAGCCTCTGGTTTGTTAATATTATCGAAACATTTTGACTTTATCTGACATGGCTACCAGTTGGTAGACAACGTTTGCGCTGGTCCGAAATTTTTTGGTGGCAAATGGAATTTCTGTTCGGTGCTAAATGTTTTTTGGGGTGCCATTTGGAGGATTTTAGTGTCAAATGGAAACTGATTGTACTTTCGAACAAATTAACAATGTATCATCCTTTGAGTGCAACAAGACTCCATCTACAATGATAAAGCATTGCAGACGGTCCACTGTTGCACTCAAAAGTACGAAATTTTTATTTAATATTATTACCTGCCTCTTGTAAGTATTTTAGTTATTTTAGTTGAAAAAAAACCCACAAATGATAATAATATTGATAATATGAAAATAAATAAATAAATAAATATATGTATTATGTATTGGTGTTTAAGGTCACATACTTACGCACAATGGCTAATCATGACCGTGACAATTTTACGGGTGGAGGAAGCTGGAGTACCCGGAGAGAACCACCGAGCATCGACGTGCAGTACGCCTTAGTACACGGCGTCATCGTGCCCCCATGTGGACAATCGGGGTTAAGTACCTTGCCCAAGGACACAACGCAGGAGTCCGAATCGATCGCTCAGACGGTCACCCATCCGAGGATTAACCGGGCTCGACGTTGCTTAACTTCGGTGATCTGACGAGAACCGGTTACCGCAACGCCACCGCGCCAACAAATAAATAAATAAAAGGCTATTATTAGCGTTTACAAAATAATTTCATAATTATACAATAACATGATTTTCGGGGGTGTTGGACTCCATTTTCAGACCTACATCAATGATTAGCAACCCGGCAGTCCCTTATAGGCCCGAGGCGATAGCCGGGGGCCGCTAATGACTGTAGGGATTCTAATCACTGATGTAGGTCTGACAATGGATCCAAACGCCCGATAAAATCATGTTATTATTATTATTATCAAGGTGGGATACTATGTCGCTTTCAAAAGGATAACTATAAATATTTAACTTAATATAATTTAACCCTTTACCAAACGCAGACGATATCAAAATTTATTTTAAATATAATTTTTATAAATTTTTCAAAAAATTTCAACAAAAGCATATCATGTAACCCCTCATTGGAACGAGCTCAATGAGCTCGTTCCAATGAAGGGGTCACATGATATGGTTTTGTTGAAATATTTTGAAAAATTTATTTTTTTCGACTGCTCAATTTGCATATTACGCGGGCGGATGCGGGCGATTCGTTAGGTAAAGGGTTAATAACACATATAACATGGAACATTCAATTGGTCCGACTCTTCCCCAACATGTTTTTTTTTATATTCACGCTTTAGAATTGTTCATTATACAGTCATTGAAAGAGACATTTTGATAGTTCGCCTGCAAACAAACTGTTCACGGAAGCTGACAACTTGAGGTCATCGTCACTGAGCGTGCGGGCCAAGGGCGCTAATGGCAATTTTTAGCCATTAGCACTCGGTGGGAAATTCCAGTGATCGTTTTAGTAGTGGAACTATGCTTCATTCTCGTCCGCGTAATTTCACGTTAATGTGGTAGTAACACCCCATGAATGGATAATAATTATTATTCACTCATTGTTTATTCAGTCGAAGTAAACTAAAATAATATAATTTATTATCTTCCAGAAGGCTTATAAAAAATTAAGCAAGATTAAAAAAAAAGATTAAATTACAAAGATCCGCCACGAGGTGACCGTAGTTGTTGAAAGTGTCGTTAAACCCCAATAAATGAGTAAATAAATAAGTTACAGAGAAATGTTTTGATAAGAATCAGATTAAATGGATAAACTGTTAATTCCCTAAAGATCACTTGAGCTCTGTCTCGCTTGTGTCGCCAGACAGTGATTTTATCGAAAACGACGCCCTGAAATAATAAATCACAAAGCCTTTGAGAGCTATCAGACCTTTATTTGGGGTGCCAAATTGTGGTGCCAAAATGCTGTGTGGTTGGTACCAAACGATTTTTTAGTGCACTTGGCACCACTGGCACCCGACAGCGTGAACACAAGTTGGAATGGCTTAGTCATATTTCGCGAGAGCCTATGACCACACCATTCCAACGAGTTCTGTAAAACGCCCACCGATTCAAAACACACCGCGTTCTGTGTTTACTACATATCCCCATGCATTAAAATTTATTTAAATAAACAAATTTTAATTTCCATGTTTAAACCCAAAGGTGAAGAGTCCGTTATTTTGTTTGAAGCGGTACTGATCAAATGGATCGATAAAAAATCAAAACAACCATTAGGGAGCCAGTCTAAATTACATTCGTTATCTTTTCTATTGGGCATGTTTGTTGAAATTCGTATCGCTGTTTCTCTTCGGCTGGTGTCCAGTCACGCCTAACCATTTGGTGGCTATTACTGATAGTAAAAATGTAGGTACAAATTTGGGCGGATTTGCAAAACAGCTGGGAGAAACACAGACGATCGATAATTCTATAAAGAAATGTGGAAACTTTTCGAAGCGTAACTAATGATTCGACGAGAAAAGAACTCGTCTAAACGGTGAGGGAAAACGGCTTGTTTATCACCGGTCAAATACAGAAACATTTATTTCATAGCGGCGATTCCGTTAAATACAAGGGTTTAAAGTTTAATGGACGTGTAATAAAAGATTAAATTACACATTATATGGTAAACAGAATCTCAAATTACTCACGATTTCACATGAAATTTCTGAACCTCGTTCACTAAAATCGATCTGAGCTGAGGTAAACCTCGGCTCAGATCGATTTTAGTGAACGAGGTTCAGAAAATTCGAATGAAATCGCGGCCCATGATCCTCTGTTTATATAATTGATTACATGCCTTCATTCTCTTGTACTGTTAAGTACCTATACATCTATAGATGCCGAATGTGACATTAACTCCTTCTTTAAATACTATTTCTCTTGATTCATTAAGGCTCCTTGGGATCTCTCTAATTTGAATTCTTTTTATCAGTTTCAGCTCAAACTAAATTTTAGTTTTTGGAAGTGACCTTTTGCATGATTTTCGGGTTTATTTGGGTTATTTACCATTGGACGTCAGTAGTAGACCTTGAATGAGTCCGGGACAAAACATCGATATGTTTGTGCTTCACAATCACAAACAAATGCATGCGTGTGCTAAGGTCGATAATATTGAGGCGCAGTCTACCATTCACTTAATTTTAAAGTAGGTTTGCCTCTGGTTTGGGTCCAGTAGTTAACACATTCCATCAGTCACACCATTGGGGAAGTCCCAGACTTCAAGGTAAGTTCAACAGAGTCCCACCACCCTCGACAGCAACTCTCGAATCCCGTCAAATCCCAAGTGAAAGCATACACAACACAAAGATGCAATTCTTTGTTCAATGTCTTGGTGGTAAGATTTGTTTGAGAGTGGTATGATCCACACAAACGGTAAGCATGGGTGCACTTACGTGTTTGTTATGACAGTGTCTGCCTATATTATCGTAATACATTACTTGTTAAATGCTAGGACACTGATTGGTGAGTTGGAAACATTCTGTTCAGTATAGTATCCCCCGGGGTTTAACTTCGACAACACGAAACCTGCCGACGAGACTTTACCAGTGTGATGACATTTCCTTGGTAACTGTGCCCGAAGACGGTCCAGTAAAGACCCCATTTGGGTGATAAATAGAGATTATTACCATTATGTGGATGTACAAAATATGTATCCGAGTCGAGCTCCGGGTTCTAAGGGCAGATCACGACGAGTCGAAGACGAGTCGTGATCTACCCTTAGAACTCGGAGCGAGACTCGGATACATATTTTGTAAATCCACATAATGGTAA
Source organism: Pictodentalium vernedei (assembly GCA_031216915.1). Classification (NCBI taxonomy): domain Eukaryota; kingdom Metazoa; phylum Mollusca; class Scaphopoda; order Dentaliida; family Dentaliidae; genus Pictodentalium; species Pictodentalium vernedei. Next base: position 515,784,340 of record CM062297.1, read on the forward strand.
TAATCATTTTATCTTACAATATACTGGGGATAAGTCAAGAATGTGGACGAATATATAACGAACTATGTATTCGTACGGATGAACAAAAAGATAAAAAATGGAACTCACGCGAAAGGAACGTGCTTGTATCCGACCCCCTGATACAAACATCTGTATACACGACAGTTGCGGAGTTAATACAGACAAAATACATGTTGATTGTAAGATAAAACTCGATAAAGACTGATCAGTTTATTGAAAATGATATATTCTCAAGATTGTATTTCTTAAAAATGATATCTCCAATTAGGAACACGCGATGTACTGAATATCTTAAATTTGTTCGACTTCGGGAACCGCTCGCCTACAGGTCTACTGTTGTCTGGTCTGGTTTTGGTCCCCGACCGTTAAGGTCGAGCTCAATGCCCGGCAAGACAACAATATGTGAGAACGGCTTTCTCGGGAGAGACCGAAATGAGAATGGTTGTTTATTAGCTCACCTTGATAAAGTCAAGCTGAGCTAATCTCATCGCTCTTCGTCCGTCGTCTGTCCGTCGTCCGTCAACACCATGTTTGGGTCTTCCCTGGGTGATAGCCCCAAAGGGGCATTGCAGTTTTGTTCAACTCAACATGTTCAGCCCCACAGGGAGGGGGTGGGAGAAAATGCTCCAAATTATTTTTAAAATTTTCTTCTCATGAACCAGTGGGTACGATGACTTGATATCTGATGTGGACCTTCCTTTTGAGGTGTAGAATCAAGTTTGTTCAAACGAAGTTCGTAAAGCAATATTTGGCTTTGTAATGGCAGGGGTAAGATTTTTGGCCCCGCCCAAAATTTCTATTTTCGGAACCGATGGTCCGATTTGAACCAAATTTGGTATGTGGTATTACTGGTTTATAAGTACTTGACTTGTGCAAAAAAGGAGAATTTTCCGCATCCCCATGGAAACCCCAGGGGCTAAAAATAGAAATATTTTCAAAAGCCCATATTTCCCAAACCACACGGCACAGAGAGCTGTTATTTGGTATGAAGCATCCTTAGGACCAGTAGAATAGAACGGTAAAAAAAAATTGCCATCGGTTATGTTAGTTTGCTCTGTGGAGGGCATCGAAAAATGCGGAGTCAGCATATTTGCAAAAATTTTAAAAACATCTTTCTCCAGAACCAGTGGTCAGAATCTTTTGATATTTGGTATACAGCATTCATAGAGGGGTGAGATACAAGTTTATTAAAATAAAGCCCTTTGGTTCATATTTGGGCTCAATACAGGAGCCCGAATTATTTTTAACTTACGGCAATATGGGGAATATTTTTTAAAATCTTCTTCGGAACCACCACTCAGAATCTTTTAATGTTTGGTATACATCATTGCTATGAGGGTCAGATTCAAGATTGTTCAACCCAAGTCCCTAGGCTAATATTTGGGATTCCTATGGAAGCCCAAATTTTAACTTATTCAATATGGGGGATAATTTTTAAAAATCTTCTTCTTCAGATCCACTAGTCAGAATGCTTTCATATTTGGTATACAACATCTCTAGGGGGGTCAGATTCACATTTGGTCAAATCGGGTCCCTAGGTATATATTTGGGCTCGCTATGGTAGCCCAAATTTTAACTTAGTGCAATATGAGGAAATTTCTTTAAAAATGTTCTTCTTCAGATCCACCAGTCGGGATGTTTTCATATTTGGTATACAACATCTCTAGGGAGGTCAGATTCAAGTTTGTTCAAATCGAGTTCCTGGGTTAATATTTGGGCTCCACATGGGAACCTGAAATTTAACTTAGTACAATATGAGGGAATTTCTTCAAAAATCTTCTTCAGATTCACCTGCCGGAATCCTTTCATATTTTGTTTACAACATCTCTAGGGGAGTCTGATTCAAGTTTGTTCAAATTGGTTCCCTGGGTTAATATTTGGCTTCCTATGGTATCCCGAATTTTAACTTGGTGCAATATGAGGAAATTTCTTTAAAAATCTTCTTCTTCAGATTCACTACTTAGAAATCTTTCATATTTGGAATACAACATCTCAGGGGGTGGGGGCGTTAGATTCAATTTTTTTTTCAAATCGGGCCCGTAGGTTAATATTTGGGCTCGCTATGGTAGCCCAAATTTTAACTTAGTGCAATATGAAGAAATTTCTTTAAAATTTTTCTTCTTCAGATCCAACAGTTAGAATGCTTTTATATTTGGTATACAACATCTCTAGGTCAGATTCAACTTTGTTCAAAGCGAGAGCCTGGGTTAATATTTGGGCTCCCTATGAGAACCGGAATTGGTCATGTAACAAGGGAATTAGAATTTTTGTATTCAGTACCCTCTAGATGTGTGTAACTAAGATTAATCCAAATAGGTTGTATCAAAGGGCTTCATAGGGGAGCTCTACATTTTACTTTATGATCAACTGTCTTGTCTTCTCATACTCTACATTTTCCCTTTCCCTGAGGTGGGTGACAGTAATACAGCCAGCTGGCCATGTCACCTCCCTGCAGAAGACAAATATGTAGCTTCATAAATCCTAGATGTGATATATTATTATTACTATTTGTTGCGTCTTGGGCAATTATGTTATAAACATGTATTATAATGTCTTTTGCAAATAAAGTTATTACAATTACAATTACAATTACAACTGAAGAAAAGACATGTTGCTCGGACTATTTTTGTTACTCCTGAGGGGCTCAAGGATTGAAAATGTATCCTATGGAGATGGATTGCTTAATGTAGACTCATTCTTGGACTTTGTTTATATCGTGTTCTGTTCAAGGTGAGCGCCTCTTGTTTGTTAGCTCACCTGACTGCAAGTCAGTGAGAGCTATTGCTATCACTTGTCGTTTTCGAAGTCCGTTAACTTTTGAAACTTGTCTTCTTCAAAATCACTGGGCCAAATGCAAACATATTTTGCACAGACCATCTTTGGAGTATATCCTTTCTATTTTGTTCAAATGAATCGGCCGCAATCTTCGGGCTGCGATTAATGCCCAAAAAGCCCAAAATTCTTTAAAAGTCTTCTTCTCATGAACCACCTGATAGAATGCCTTGATATTTGTATGGAACACCCTTTGGTGGTGAAGTTAAAAATTTGTTCAAGGGAAGTTTGTAGGTTAATATTTGTGCTCTCTGTGGGAGCATGCCCATTTTGGGCTCCACCTAAAATTTGTATTTCAAAAACCGATGGACTGATTTGAACCAAATTTGGCATGTATTATAATTCGGTCATAAGTACTTGATTGATTCCCCACAAATTTTCTCAGCCCCCGTGAGAACCCCAGGAGCCAAAAATAGAAATAAATTCAAACGCCCATATTTCCAAAACTGCGCGGCCCAGAATATTGTTTTTGGGTATGCTGCTTCCTTAGGTCAAGTTGAAACAGATAGACCAAACAAATCGCTTTCGGTTTTGTAATGGGGTGTCATATGGGGATGCCCATTTTAACACTGTTGGCGTTGGGAAAATGCTGAGTCATCATCTCTCTTGTACTCTTTCAACTAATTTGAAACTTGTGTTCTTTAAAACCACTGGGTCAAATTCATTCTTATATGGCACACACCATCTTTAGAGTATACTCTTTATACTTTGTTCAAATGAAGCGCTGCCATCTTCGGCCTGGGGTTAATGCCCAAAAAGCCTAAAAATCGTTAAAAATCTTCTTTTCATGGACCACCACAGAGAATGCTTTGATATTTGGTATGGAACTTCCTTTGGTGGTGAACAGTTACGTTTGGCCAAGACATGTTGGTAGGTCAATATTTGGGCTCTGTGTGGGTGCATGTCCATTTTGGGCTCCATCCAAAGTTTGTATTTCAAGAACCGATGGGCTGATTTGAACCAAATTTGGCATGTAGTATAATTTGGTCATAAGTAGTTGATTGCTGCTCGAAAAAATTTTTCACAGCTCCGTGGGAACCCCAGGAGCTGAAAATAGGAAAAAATATTCAAACGCACATATTTCAGAAACTGCATATTGCTTTTTGGTCTGCAGCTTTCTAAGGACTAATAAAATCAGATGGACCAAAAAAATGCTATCGGTTTTGTCATGGGGTGCCATACGCTTATTTTAGTACTGTTGACAGTGGGAAAATGCCGAGGAAATGCTGAGTCATCACCATCTACCTTGTGCTCCATCAACTAAGTGTTCTTCAGAACCTTTGGGCAAAATCTAAACTAATTTGGTACATAATATTTTGGTGGAGTATACTCTTCTGGGTTTTTTTTCCCCAAAAAGTTGCTACTCCTCTTGGGGCTGGTGTTAATGCCTCAAAAGCCTAAACACAAAATTTAAATGTTCTTTTCATGAACTACCACAGAGAATGCTTTAATATTTGGTATGAAGCTTCCTTTGGTGGTGAAGATTGAAATTTGTTCAAGGTAAGATGGTAGGTCAATATTCAAGCTTTGTGTGGTAGCATGCCCATCTCGGGCTCCACCCAAAATTTCTATTTCATACATCGATGGGCTGATTTGAACCAAATTTGGCATGTAGTATAAGTGGGTCATAACTACTTGATTTATGTCGCAAAAAATGTTTTTACTGCCCCATGGGAATCCCGGAGCTAAAAATAGAAAAAATTGAAATGCCCGTATTTCAAAAACTGCATGGACCAGAATACTGTTTTTTTAGTATGAATCTTCCTTAGGACCAGTGGAATCAGACGGACCAAAAATGCTATCGATTTTGTCATGTGGTGCCATAAGGGGATGCCTATTTCAACACTCTAGGCAAGAGAAAATGCTGAGTCACTGTCTTTCTTGTGCTCCATCGAGTAAATATTCTTCTTCAGAACCCTTGGGCCAAGTCTAAACCAATTTGATACAAAGCATCTTGGTGGAGTTGTTTACTCTTCTGATTTTTTTTCCCCAAAAGTTTCTATGCCTCTTGGGGTGGGGTTAATGTTCCATAAGCCTAAAATGCTTTAAAAATCATCTTCTCATAAGCCACTCGCTGTTACTTTAGTGATGCAGATTCACGTTTTTTTCAAAGGAACTCCGTAGGTCAAAATTTGGGCTCCCAAATGTGGGCTCCACTCACAATTTCTATTTCCAAACCACTGGGCGGATTTGGACCAAATTTGTTATGTAGTATAAGTAGTTCATAAGGATTTGATTTATGCCCGATTTGTGTTTTATTTTTAGCTCAACTTTGAAGAAGGCAAATTTGAGGTATTGTCATGGCCCTCGTCCGTCTGGCCGTCTGTCCGTCCATCGCGCCGTACACACGGCTCGGGCTAGAGGCCGTATTTATGAACGGATCTTTACGAAACTTCTTGGGTACCTTTGTTATCATTGTGAGACGAGAACGAGTGTTTTGAGCTCCGGTCCGAAATTCAAGACGGCCACTGGCAGCCATTTTGTACAAAATTAGGTGCAGTCCGATTTTTGCGTAGAACTTCCATATGAAAGCTCTGATTTGAATATTTTTTGTATGAATGTTTAGTACCATGGGATGCATCACATATAATACGGGTTTTTTTCTCGTGCGTAAATAATGCAAATTAGACTAACTTTGATTTATTTAGTGTTACTTTCAGCACTGTAACTGCAAATGCCAATACGGCTCGGGCTAGAGGCGGTATTTATGAACCGATCTTTACGAAACTTCTTGGGTACCTTTGTTATCACCATGGGACGAGAACGAGGGTTTTGGGGTGCGGTCCGAAATTCAAGATGGCTGCCGGAGGCCATTTTGTACCAAAATTAGTGCAATCAGTTTTTTGTACAGAACTTCTGTATGAAAGTTCTGATTTGAATAAATTTCTGTAGGAATGTTTAGTAACATGGAATACATCACATATAATACGGTTTTTTTTCTCGAGCAGAAATTATGCAAATTAGATGAACTTTGATTTATTCAGTGCTACTTATACACATTAAGTGCATGTGACAATTCGGCTTGGGCTAGAGGCTGTATTTATGAACCGATCTTCACAAAACTTCATGGGTACATTTGTTATCACCTAGGGATGAGAACGAGTGTTTCTGGGTGCGGTCCAAAATTCAAGATGGCTGCCAGTGGCCATTTTGTTCCGAAATTAGGTCCAATCAGTTTTTGTACACAACTTCTATACGGCTCAGGCTGGAAGCCGTATTTATCAACCGATCTTTATGAAACTTCTTGGGTACCTTTGTTATCTCTGTAGGACCAGAACGAGTGTTTTGGGTGCGGTCCAGAATTCAAGATGGCTGCCAGCAGCCTTTTTGTACCAAATTTAGTGCAATTAGTTTTTTGTACAAAACTTCTGTATGAAAGTTCTGATTTGAATAAATTTCTGTATGAATGTTTAGTAACATGGAATACATCACATATAATACGGGTTTTTTTCTCGAGCAGAAATTATGCAAATTAGATGAACTTTGATTTATTCAGTGCTACTTATACACAGTAAGTGCATGTGACAATTCGGCGTGGGCTAGAGGCTGTATTTATGAACCGATCTTCACAAAACTGCTTGGGTACATTTGTTATCACCGAGGGATGAGAACGAGTGTTTCTGGGTGCGGTCCAAAATTCAAGATGGCTGCCAGTGGCCATTTTGTACCGAAATTAGGTCCAATCAGTTTTTGTACACAATTTCTATACGGCTCAGGCTGGAAGCCGTATTTATCAACCGATATTTATGAAACTTCTTGGGTACCTTTGTTATCACTGTAGGACCAGAACGAGTGTTTTGGGTGCGGTCCAGAATTCAAGATGGCTGCCAGCAGCCTTTTTGTACCAAATTTAGTGCAATCAGTTTTTTGTACAAAACTTCTGTATGAAAGTTCTGATTTGAATAAATTTCTGTATGAATGTTTAGTAACATGGAATACATCACATATAATACGGGTTTTTTTCTCGAGCAGAAATTATGCAAATTAGATGAACTTTGATTTGTTCAGTGCTACTTATACACAGTAAGTGCACATGTCAATACGGCTCGGGCTAGAATCTCTATTTATGAACTGATCATCACGAAACTTCTTGGGATACCTTTGTTATCACCTTGTGACAGGAACGATTGTTTTGGTGTGCCTTTGTTATCACTGTGCTATGAGAACAAATATTTTTGGGTTCAGTCAGTCCCACTCTGGGACTCAAAGATTTCTTTTCTAGTTTAGCATCTAACTGTCACCCCACTCTTACAATACTTTACCTATATATTTGTTACAGGCTACGGTCAGCATTTATGTACAGACCGTTACAATACTTTACATGTACCTTTGTTATCAGGTCATTACCTAGATGTTTGTCATTGCTGTGTCACACACTATACATGTACATGTCTTTAACAAGTTGAGCTACAGTGTCATTGACACTTTCGTTTTTTAGCTCAACTTTTCGCCAAATTTGAGCTTATGCCATGGCCAGTCGTCCGTCTTCCGTCTGTCCGTCTGGCCGGGCCAACATTTCGGGTTTAGGGGATATTAACTTTAAAGGTAGTGTTATGGTTAGGAGTGGGGTGGAGTTAGGGTTAGGGGTAGCCCCAGAGTAGGGCTTAAGGTTGGGGAGGGTTAGGTCCCGGGGGAGGGGTTAGGGTTGGGTCAGGGGTGAGGTTTTAGTTTTAGTAGCCCCTAAACCGAAAAATAGCTCCTAATCCTATTGGTTTGGCTAGGGTGGGGTTGGGTCAGGGGTTAGGGGTAGCCCCAGAGTAGGGCTTAAGGTTGGGGGTTAGGTCCCGGGGGTGGATGGGGGTTAGGGTCTGGGGTGGGCTTTTAGGGTTTAGGGTCAGGGTGGGGTAGGGTTAGGGTGTGGGTTTTGGGGTGGAGGGGTGGGGTTAGGGTTAAATATAAGTTCTAGGGTGGAGGGGGTGGGGTTCTGGGTAAAATAAGGTTTTGGACATACAAAATGTTTTTTGGTAGCCCATAAACCCGAAATATTGGAGTGTCCGTCTTGCCGTCTGTCCGTCAACAATTCAATACGGCTCGGGCTAGAGGCCGTATTTATGAACCGATCTTTACGAAACTTCTTGGGTACCTTTGTTATGACCTTGGGACGAGAACGAGTGTTTTGGGGTCCGATCCGAAATTCAATTTGGCCGCTGGCGGCCATTTTGTACAGACTTAGGTGAAATCAGATTTTTGCGCAGAACTTCCATATGAAAGCGCTGATTTGAATAATTTTTTGTATGAATGTTTAGTACCATGGGATACATCACATATAATACGGGTTTTTTTCTCGTACGTAAATTATGCAAATTAGACTAACTTTGATGTATTTAAGAAACGTCTTGGGTACCTTTGTTATCACCGTGGGATGAGAACGAGTGTTTTTGGGTGTGGTCCGAAGTTCCAGATGGCCACCAGCAGCCATTTTGTACCCAAATTAGTGCAATCAGTCTTTTGTACAGAACTTTTGTATGACAGTTCTGATTTGAATAAATTTTTGTATGAATGTTTAGTAAAATGGAATACATCACATACAGTACGGGTTTTTTTCTCGTGCAGAAATTATGCAAATTAGTTGAATTTTGATTTATTAAGTGCTACTTATACACTGTAAGTGCACATGTCAATACGGCTCGGGCTAGAGGCTGTATTTATCAACCGATCTTCACGAAACTTCTTGGGTACCTTTGTTATCACCTTGGGACGAGAACGAGTGTTTCTGAGTGCGGTCCAAAATTCAAGATGGCTGCCAGTGGCCATTTTGTACCGAAATTAGGTCCAATCAGTTTTTTGTCACAACTTCTATACAGCTCGTATTTATGAACTGATCTTCACGAAACTTCTTGGGTACCTTTGTTTTCACCTTGGGACAGGAATGAGTGTGTTTTTTTTTTTTTTTGGGGGGGGGGGGGGTGCTTTTGTTATCACTGTGCTATGAGAACAAATATTTTGGGGTTCAGTCAGACCCACTCTGGGACTCAAAGATTTCTTTTCTAGTTTAGCATCTGAGTGTCATCCACCTTTACAATACTTTACCTATACATTTGTTACAGGCTACGGTCCGTATTTATGTACAGACCGTTACAATACTTTATACGTACCTTTGTTATCAGGTCATTACCTAGATGTTTGTCATTGCTGTGTCACAAACTATACATGTACATGTCTTGACAAGTCGAGCTACAGTGTCATTGACACTTTCATTTTTTTTTTTTGGGCGGGGGGGTGGGGGGTGGGGTACAGAGAACCACAGAAGTTAAAAACCAAAACAAATTTCGTACGGACACTTTTTTGAGACTTCAGAGACTTCACGGAACAGAGCTTTGTGTTTGCCTAAGAAGCTTTTCTAGGACCAGCAGAAATGAATGGCCAAACAATTGCTTTTGGTTTTGTCATGGCAATCAAAAAATTGCTCTTGATGTTCATCACTTACTAACCCACTCATCTCCTTTGACAACTCGAGCCAGGTGAGCGTATTAGGCTTACTTGTGCCTCTGATTTGTTTATGGGGGGTTAACGACACTTTCTACACACATGATCATATTGTATCGGACAGTTTTACGGGTGGAGGAAGTCCGTGTACCCGGATAGAACCCCCGAGCAGCTACGAGCAACTATCAGACTTACTAAGCAGGGTAAGCAGTGGTTGAAGGCAAGTATTCCAACGACGTGCAGTACGCCCCAGTACACGACGCCATCGTGCCCCCACATGGCCAACCGGAATTAACGCACTTTTCGCTGGTCAGGATCGAACCGTCGACCTTTCGGTTCAAAGTCCAGTACTATAACCAGTGAGCCACTTCGATACCAACGTGATATTTATTTATTTTAGAACATCACATGTTAACAACTAGGATACTGATTGGTGAGTTGGAAGCATCATGTTATGGAAACAACCTAGTATCCATCGGGGCTTAACTACGAGAACATGAAACCGTCTTACCAGACTTTATCAATGTGATGTTATTTCCTTGGGGGGACTATACCCGAAAAACGTTTCAGTAACGGTTATTCTCTTTACACTGGGGTGATAAAACTCGATAAAGGTCATTTGGTTTTTATTCTATTGTATTTTCTGAAAATAAAAATATTCCAAATTAAGAACAAGACGTGTACTGGACATATTAAATATTTATCACTCGAGAACCACTCACCTATATAGGCCTACTGTTGTCTGGTCAGGTATAGACTCGGACACTATAAATGACAAGACAACTCTATGGGTGAACAGTTTCCTCGGAACTAAACCTGCCCATAATGGAATGTAAACTTGAAAAATACACAGCTCTGTTTACTAATTCACTGGCACTAGACTGTATAACCGTATGGTAAAGGAGACAGATCAATAAAATTCAGCGTCTGCATGTACCATGCAATCCTTTATTTGTTATGCGGATACCAGTGCAAATGTTTTATTAATCATTTTCGTATGACTCGTCTTTATGGAAAGCGTAACCGTATTGAGTCAGTACAGCACTAATGTCTGTGTGGTGAGGTTCTTTTAAGTTCAGGAATGGGGTCGCCGCGCTCTTGTCTACCACATAGAATTTATTGAGATTACGATGGGGGGGGGGGGGGGGGGGGGGGCTTGAAATGTGTTTTTTCGAATCGCGACCAACTGAAAATGCGTTGAGATAAACAAGACGCGCGGTTGCTGGGAAATCGCCAGCTTCAGACTAAAAAAATAAATAAATTAATAAATATATAAATAAATAAATATGTCGGCATCGTCTAGCCGAATCACGACGCAAAACAAAACGGTGCCTACATATTTCAATGGAAAAGAATTGAGGCTCCTTCTAGCACGGCAATCTTCGAGTCCTGACTCTTCAAGCCAAACGCTGCTACATGGAATTGTATTGATGCCAGACCTCTTCTCAATTGCAATATTTTCTGAACTTTTCATTCAAATAACATGGTGTTCATATGGAATATTTTGGCTGATAAACTCATAGTTTAAAGGGAACCTCTTATTATTGATGTTTGGAGCTTTATTAAAATCAAATTTTCCTCTTGTTTCAGTGACAGTATTTGCAGTGTAATATCTGGGGATGGTGGACTTCATCCCACACGATCCGTTCCTACTGGAATGCAAGACTACATGTTATCATTCTTTGGAACAACGCGCTTTCTTTGAAGGAATACAGATTATCAAAGTAAGTAAAGCAAGCTACAATGCATAATGGTGACAGCGTTGGAGACACAGGACGCGCGCGCGCGCGCGCGCGCACACACACACACACACGCACGCACGCACGCACGCACGCACGCACGCACACACACACACACACACACAACACACACACACACACACACACACACTTTTTCCTTCAAATGCCAACCTTATACATTCGTGCCAAAAATACCTAAATCCGGGTCCTCTACTTTCACCCTCATATTTCTTGGGTAATATTGCTAGGGTATTTCCTTCAATGTCTGAGTACAGAAGCATTCAAAAAGTATTCGGCGTGCCCCAACGTGCGTGGGGGTATTCTTACCTCGTGGAAGACTCTGGACCTTCACCTATGGAGGGGATACACACTTTTAACCCAGCACAAGGTGAAATGGAAATGTGGATATTTTTCTGCTGCCATTTCATGCACTGCATGGTGTTGGGCTGCATCATTTTTTTTTTTTGGAGGGGGGGGGGGGGCACTCAATAAGAGGGCCCACCGGGCATTTTCAAGGCGGACCATCCAGCAAGTCCGCCTCTAGAATTTAGAAATCCTATGCGTCACGACTACTACATGTATTTGTACAAACTGAATACCCAAGAACTCTTGAGTTATGAACTATAATCCCGATTGAGCAATTCCCAACTGTTATATCATCGTTAACCGCCTTCACTCTGATGTCAAAATACCAAAATTTCAGGATGTTGTTTTTCCCATAATGCATCTAGAAATTTAACCAATTCAATCTCGTTTGACAGAGCTCAATGAGCTCTGTCAAACGAGATTGAATTTGTTAAATTTCTAGTTGCATTATGGGAAATTTTTTCTGCCTGAAATTTAGATATTTTGACATCAGTGTGCAGAGGGTTAACTGTGATGACTGATAAAATATTTCAACTATATCATCAATGTATACCTTCGACGAAATATTCTAACCACATCATTGAGGTATCATGAGTATGTGCCTTCGATGAAGGCGCGCCTTGATGATGTAGTTAGAATATGAAAGGTATGACTGTATTAAATATTTGAATTAGAGTTACCGCCCTGAAAAGTTGCACTCAAAAATGATGAAATCCCGGAAACTAAGCAGCCTTTGGAAAATATATTGTTTCAATAAAAGTTTGAAGCATTATATTGACATCTTGCATTATTGTTGAATATTCCACATAAATAAAGAGGGTGATTTGGTAACTATTTGGACCTAAAAATACAACTGACCGATACTTCCCTTCCTGTCAGTTTTTCTCTCTTATTTGTTTCATGACCCCCTGTCCTTGGGTCAGAAACAGTTTTTGAAGGGCCATACTTGACAAAGATATTTGAATGCCAACATTAAAGTGATGCTATCATATTTTGTTCCGCCTGAACGTTATAATGGTCGGCAATGGGAAAATATTGAGTGCTGTGATACCTTTTTCAGTTAGTTTTCCAGTCTGCTCATCTAAAGGATGATAATTCTTTCTTAATTTCTCGGGGTATTTTCAAATCAGACCATGGCCGCTTGGTAGCAGTCGTAACGTGACTTAATGAAGTTCAAAAGAATATAAAGGATGACGGGTAAAATAATAACAAGACGTTACACTGCATAGTCGGTAGGGCCCCCTACGAATCACAGTTTCGATACAAATCGAATTGCAGATCGAATCGGGATGTCTAGAAGGTGACCGATTAAGGAAACAGGGTGGGGGTGTGCTGTAAATCTGATTTGTTGTGACAGTTACGGCTCAAGTCCCGACTGATAAAATATTCCAACTACATCATCAAGGCGTGCCTTCATCGAACTAGAAATCACTGTCCAGGTGATTTGTATATTGTCAGCTTGATCTCCTAATGATGGCATGCTAAGGGCACATGCTTTGGGATTGTAAAAGCCTGAAATAGGCCTTTAAAGGTTAACCATTTAAATCCGACCGGCCCTGGTGGGGGGCCCGTTGCGGTAACCGGTTCACGTCCGATCAGCCAAGTTAAGCAACGTCGAGCCCGGTTAGTCCTTGGATGGGTGACCGTCTGAGCGATCGATTCGGACTCCCGCGTTGTGTTCTTGGGCAAGGCACTTAACCCCGATTGTCCACATGGGAGCAAGATGACGCCGTACACTAACGAGTACTGCACGTCCATGGTGCACATGTCTTCAACCAATCTAACCCTGTCTGTGCTGCAGTGCGGAGTTACGATGTCGGGGAGCTGGCAGCTGCTCGTCCTTGCTCGGTGGTTCTCTCCGGGTGTGCCGGCTTTCACCACCCCTAAAACTGTCACCGACACGATGTGACCCTGGCTGTTGAAGTGTCGTTAAACTTAAATAAATAAATAAATAAATAAATAAATAAATAAATAAATAAATAAATAAAAACCGGCCCATGATCTGATACGATCTGAATTCATAAACTAGATAGCTGTTCAGTACATTTGTGTAGAAGACCAATCAAGATTTTCAACGTGCAGCCCCAAAGCTGCACGCTGAAAATATTGATTGGTCTTCCCCCACGTTACAAATATAGATTCCACCAGTAGATGGCTCTGAACTGACGGGGAATATACCATCAGAGTCCAAAAGGTTAAGGTATGTTTGGAACAAGTCACAAAAATTGTTGTAGATATAAATTATGTTGGTAAAAGAATGCCAGTGTTGAGCTCATTGGCAGTGAGATTTGTGGCGCGGTGGTAGAATGATACAAGAATAACGTATGCTGTGTTTTCCCGGTGTGAATTCCCCCTTTGGTTCTATCAGCAAATCTCAGTTATAAGTCAGATACCGATTACCGAGACGATACCGTGGTATTCCCCTCTAAAAGTACCGAAACCGATACCGAACTCAAATTTTTTATACCGTTCATCACCATAAAGCAACCAACAACACGAATATCCGGCAGACATGGCGGATGGGAGGTGGAGTAACGCCGCAGACACCCCACTAGATTGGGACCTGATAATTATTAATAGACAGACAACAAAACCAGAGGCGACGGAAGCGCGATAAAGGTGGAGGGCCACAATTTTTTAAGGCTATCGTGATCCAGTCCAGTGGGAGAAAGCTTGCAATCGAATATCGATGCACACTCTAATCGTTTGTCGTTTAGATGAGCATGCCGCTCTGTGGCCAACGCCCTGTCAATTTCTAATACTCCAGTCATCTTCCAACCCGAAGGCTAGCCTTCGGGTTGAAAGATGGTTGAAATAGAAGAAACGGACCCCGAAGCGACCAAAGGTGGATTTCTTTGGGCAGATGTCATTTGGATTTTGCAAATAATGAATTAGAGGATTGCATGTGTATTGACACGTTCGCATACGCCAATTTTAACTCATTATGTAGCCGGGTAATATATCTGTGGAAAGAAAGCGATGGGGCACGTGTACCCTGTGCCCCCCACCCACTGGCTCCGCCGCCTCTGAACAAAAGAACTGTAGCTGATTGATAGATTGGATCAGTCTCGTAATTCAGGTCCACAGTGAAGAGAAAACTTTCAAAAGCTCTTCTGCCGCACTTAGCAACGTGCTTCTCGTCATAAACCGTCATAAAACATCAAAAGATCTTAAAGTCAAGTCCTCAAAAATATTTTACCATGAACTTTTAAAGCCTTGTTTATTAAACGAGATATACACCTAGGGTAATATTTACTCAGAAATGTAAATTTCTTCAAGGAAGAACACATGTTGACAAATTGATTTGTCTGTACGAGAATCCCCGAAAATCCACCGACCGTGATGTAATTTACTTGGCGTATACAACGGAGAATTTCAAACAGGAAGGAAACTCTTGATGGCTTCTTGTGGCAATTCGTGTAACAGATTTTCATTAGAGAATTTAGAGGTGCCATGACACTGAAAAAGTCTTGGTGGAGCTGCATCAGAGTCCAGTCACTCAATTTCCGTCTACAAATTCTCTTTTGGTGCAGCACAGATGCATACAAGTTTCAAAGGCAGGTAAGGGCTACAAGAGCGTTGTGCTGTGAATCAAAGTTTCTTTTCTCGATTCCCTCCTAGTGGCGTAGCAACAGAGGGCCTGTGGTATTGCCCACCCCCCTCTAACCCCCTCCCCCCACAACATTGTCCCAATGCAACTTTCACATAATAGAGAGACCTAAAATTGTCTCAAATTTTGTGCTACTCACAATATATATGCGTCAGATTCTCTCTTAGAGCACTGAATGTTGGAAAATGTTCTTGGGGTGCGAGGCGTAGTCCGGTCTAGGAAGCTCCGGATGTTACCCCCCTCCTCCCACTTCTCTTCAAGGGAAGGGGTATCAACCGGAGGGCCCTAGTTCACCCTTTACCTAACATGGAAAGCAGACGACACTTGCAAAAAAATGATTGAGTTCGTTCCAACGAGGGGTCATAACCGATGTTTTTGCGACAAAAAATGAAAAAATAATGAAAATTAATTGGCGATTTTTGAGAATACCTCCGGCCGGTTTTGGCCGTTACGTTGGGTAAAGGGTTAAGAATATGAGAGGCCCCCACCCACAACAGCCTTCCAAATATCATGTTTGGCCATCCCAAAATTGGCTAGGATACCGCTATTATAAAATCCTGGTTACGCGCCTTCCCCCCTCTCGGTTTAGTGTCTAACCTGGCATTAGATACTGCAAGCAAAACGCCGAGATCGAATGATTTCGTGCTAAGGGTTGCCCTTGTTGCTGTGATAAGCTTAATGTTGGATTGGTGAAATCCAGGTATGGCGCTGCAATTTCCCCGACAGGGGTGCTGACGGGCCGTGCACCCCGACGGGGGCTAGAGTATTCCACAACATGACCACAGTAAAGGAAGCAATTTCAACGACTAGACCTCCCCGATAGGGGTTGTAGCCACAGCTGTCCTATTTCATAAATCTGGAAACGCGATTGTGCCTATGGGAAAAACTCGATCATCTGTGGACATTATTAACCACCACCAAAATAGAGCTTGGAGAGTTTGGTTTTTCAGATTCGGTTTCGGTTTCAGTTCGGTCCGGTTTTAGGAAAAAATCACGGTTGCGGTTCAGTTTTTCCAACAACATATAGTAAATAACACTTCTGGATCCTGGGAAAACACTGCAATATAGTTGGATCAGTCTCTCATTCTATTGGGTCAGAAAAAAAAATTAGGATTACAAATGAATAAAGTTCATCTGATCAATGTTGCGTTCTCGTTGTCACATTTTCTCCTTTATTGACTCCTCCGGTGGACGAGTCAATAAGGGAGAAAATGTGACAATGAGAACACGACGTTTTCACCTCTTTGTCGGATAGTCCAAGTGGCGTGTGTCCATATAGGCCACTAGCCTAGTTCTCTTCCAAAATAAGATGGTTTGATCAGTTTATGCAGAAACAATAAAACCGTTCGCCCGTTTTAGGCTTTGTTTCAGCTTTAACTTGACAAAGTGCGGATGTCTGTGAATCTGTCAGTCTGTCTGTCCAGATTTACTTTAGCACAGACTACACCCCGTAGTTCTTGTCTGATCATCATGAAATTTTATATGCAGATTCGAGGTCATGTCTACATGAGAACAACACCTTTTGGTCGCGGTCAGTCAACCGTGACGGCTACATTTAGCACAGTTTACAGGTCGTATTTATGAAGGAATTTTTATTGTTACTTCATAGGATGACTCTGTATAATGTCTAGATGAGGACGTTTTACAGGTCGTATTTATGAAGGGATTTTATTGTAACTTCGAAGGATGACTCTGTATCATGTCTAGATGAGAACGTCCTTTTTGGTTGGGTTCAACCAACCGTGACGGCAGCAGGGGCGCGTTACCTAGATTCTTTTAGAACAGTCTGCACCTTGCATTTACGAAGGGATTTCATTTTCATTGCAAGTTTGTAGGATAGCTCAGTATAATGTCTAGATGAGAACGTCCTATTTTGTCGTCTAGATGAGAACCTCCCCTTTTGGTCGCGTTCGGTCAGCCATGGCGCCTGAGCGAGCCCGAAAACCTAGCACAGTCGATAGGTCGTATTTATGAAGGAATTACTTTGTAACGTAGTAGGGTGAATCCGCATAATGTCCAGATGAGAACGTCCTCTTTTGGTCGCGATCGGTCAACTGTGACTGCTACGCTGGCCCGAAGCCCGAAAACATTTAGCACAGTCTACAGGTCGTATTTATGAAGGGATTTTATTGTAACTTCGTAGGTGACTGTGTATAATGTCTAGATGAGAATGTCCTTTTTGGTTGGGTTCAGTCAACCGTGACGGCTGCAGGGGCACGTTACCTGGATTCCTTTAGCACAGTCTACAACTTTCATTTACAAAGGGATTTCATTGTAAATTTGTAGGATGGCTCAGTATAATATCTAGATGAGAACGTCCTACTTTGGCCGTGATCGGTCAACCGTGACGGCCACACAGGCACGTGACCTAGATTTGTTTAGCAGTCTACAGTTCATATTTATGAAGCAATTTCATTGTAACTTGGAAGGATAACTTGGTATGATGTCTAGATGAGACTATCGTATTTTGGTCACGATCGGTCAGCCGTCACCGCCGCCTGGTCACTTGACCTAGATTCCTTTATCACTGCTTACAAGTTGTTTTGATGAAGGGATTTAATTGTAACTTGGTAGGATAACTTGGTATGATATCTAGATGAGACTCTCCTATTTTGGTCATGATCGGCCAATCGTGACCGCCGAACCGTCACGCATCCTAGATTGCTTATGCAAAGTCTACGAGTTATATTTATGAAGGGATTTCCCTGTAACCTGGTAGGATGACTCGTTTTAGAATAATTGTACTTTAACCCTTTGAACTCTAGTGGTATCTTCCATGCCAGTTCAATGGCAGTAATTAGAAGAGTCCATATTCATTATTTGGGGTAGACCAATCAATATTTTCAACGTTGAAAATATTGCTTGGTCTACTCCACACATTTACTGAACAGCCATCATATTTAACGACGTTATGACGTATCATGTTGCCGGCCGGAAAAACGGCCGCTAGGGTTCAAAGTGTTAACCCTTTAACCAACGTAGCCGCCAAAACCGGCCAACGCTATTCACAAAATCGCCAATTAATTTTCATTATTTTTTAAATTTTTGTCTCAAAAACATAGGTTTTGTCCCTCTTTGGAACGAGCTCGTCGAGCTCGTTCCAATGAGGGGTCATAACTTATGTTTTTGAGACCAAAAATGAAAAAAATAGTTATTTAAGAATTTTGTTTGCAAGTGTCGTCTGCTTTTCATGTTAAGTAAAGGGTTATATTTATTTATTATTTATTTATTTATTGGTGTTTAAGGGTCACATACTTATGCACAATGGCTAATCGTGACCGTGACAGTTTTACGGGTGGAGGAAGCCGGAGTACCCGGAGACAACCACCGAGCAACGACGAGCAGCTGTCAGCTCTCCAACATCGTAACTCTGAACTCTGCACCGCAGCACAGGCAGGGTTAGATTGGTTGAAGACATGCGCACCATCGACGTGCAGTACGCCTCAGTACACAGCGTCATCGTGTCCCCATGTAGGCAATCGGGGTGAAGTGTCTTGCCCAAGGACACAACGCGGTTGCCGCAGGTGGGATTCGAACCGAGGACCTCTCGGCTTGCAGCCTGCACCTCTACCAACTGAGCCACCGCGCCCCCAAGTAAAGGGTTAACTTGGTAATTTTGGTTGACATACATTAACTGTGAGGGTCACCTTAATCCAGGCCTCATTTCTCCAGTACAGTCTACACCTCAAATGGTTCTTATTGAAAACGTAGCATATAGGGAACATATTCTCAGTTTTCACAATTTCTGTCTTATTTTATAATCCTTTCATAAACATTAAACATTATCCTTTTCCTCAAGCACTACATACAGTCACGTTAACCCTTTACCCAACGTAACGGCCAGAACCGGCCAGCGCTATTCATAAAAGTCGCCAATTAATTTTCATTATTTTTTTCATTTTTTGTCTCAAAAACATGGGTTATGACCTCTCTTTGGGACGAGCTTGTGGAGCTCGTTCCAATGAGGGGGTCATAACCTATGTTTTTGAGACAAAAAAAAAAAGAAAGAAAGTTATTCAAGAATTTTATTTGCAAGTGTCATCTGCTTTCCATGTTAGGTAAAGGGTTAAGCTACAGTGTCATTGACACTTTCATTTTTTGCTGGGTCTTGCGGTTCGGTTTTCTGTAAGAACCAGAATACTAAAACAACGTCCAGCTGTACCCCCAAAAAACGTGAGGAACCTTTCAACCGTAGCCCCAACTACGAATTGTGACACGCACGTTCGAAGAGCATTTTCTATTTCATGCAGCCATGCACAACCTGGTAAACCCGGATGTTTTCGATACTCATGTTGCACACATGACGGCAGACAGTGATAATGGTGTATTAATGTCGTAGCTTCATAATGATTGTTCGTGGAGTCGAGTTTTGTTAACCCGTTATTGATTGTGGCTCAGTGGTTAGAGCATTGAACTTCAAAATGAAAGGTCCGCGGTTCGGTCCTGGCCAGCGGTAACCGTGTTGTGTCCCCGGGCAAGATACTTAATCCTGATTGCCCACGTGGGGGTACAGTGGCATTGTATGCTAAGGCGTAATACACGTCGATGATAAACTTGCCTTTAACCGCTACTAACCCTGCTTGAACAGAGTTTTTACGTTGAAGGGTCTACACTTGCACGCCGCCGCTCAGTGGTTCTCCCCGGGTACTCCGGCGTCCTCTACCCGTCAAACTGTTTGACACGATGTGGCCCTGGCTGTTGAAAGTGGCGTGAAACCCAAAGAAACAAACAGACAAACAAACAATTAATTAACCCTTTACCTAAAACGAATGGAGGACGATATCTGCAAAATGATGGATTGAATAACTTAACTAAACAATTTTAATTTTGGATTCCAAAACATAGATTATAACACACCCCTCACCCCCCCCCCACCCCCCCACCCCCCCAAAAAAAATTGGAACGAGCACATCGAGCTCGTTCCCACGAGGGACCATAAGATGTGTTTTTAGGTACAATTTAAAAAAAAACAAAACAATAAAGTCTGAGTGGCGAATTTTGTGAATAATGCGGTCCGGTTATGGCCGTTAGTAAAACGTTAAGACCGTTTCGACAGTACCAATATTTTTACAAAAAGACCCCTGAAACCATAGATTACATCGGACTCTTAAATAAAACGAACTTACCCAGCTAGTTACATTTGGAGATATTATCTGTGATTTGAAAAAAAAATTAAAGGCAACTGTCTGGCTGACGCCTTTTTGTGTTCAGTACTTTTGAGAGGAACAGATCTGTAGCACTCTACACTGCGTGTTAATCAACAGTACAGTCTCCGTGGACTGGCCGTAATCCACGCGACGTGGGCAGTGATATCCACGCATGCGTTTACCAGGTAATAAAAATCATCATCAGCAAAATTTTGTACCCAGAGCTTCATTAATTATATTTTTGATGATTAATCCTACAATTAGTGTTTGGAATCTAATATTACCGCGTCCGTGGAAATATCGCCCACCCGTGGAAAGTGACCAGTCCACGACGGTCGTACTGTACATATTGTGTTCTGTGTACATCCGACTTTGAAGTAAAGACTTTTAACCCTTTACCTAACATGAGGGGTCATAACCTATGTTTTTGAGACAAAAAATAGATAATGAAAATTAATTGACAATTTTTGAGAATCGCGATGGGCGGTTTTGGCCGTTACCATGGGTAAAGGGTTAAGATCGCTGTACTATGCATGTGATCCAACCGATGCAGTAATTAATGACCATTTTCTCCTGTGCAAGTTGAAACAATCAAACGTTGATTCATGCGAACAATCACGATCCAGCGAACAATCACGATCCAGCATGCACATTAGTCTAAGTGAAATCAGTGTTCGCATTTACAATAAGGTTGAAGCGCACCGTGACCAAATGTCAAGCGGAAGAGGAACATCGATGATTATATTTTTATCGCATTGTTGGCATCGGTTACGTTCCATGCATTGTACATCGACCTTTACGGATTTCAGCTCTCAACCACCTCATCTTCGTTACTGGTGGTGTTCTACAATACCGCTTTCTAGCTACCTGAGTAAACACTGTTTTATCGACCACTCATGGCCGGATCAACCGTTGTTTGAGGCGTGAACCCTCGTCTATACACTCTTACCCTGGAGATGCGTTTACATGTCCGCCCAAAGGTCATACAGTTTTAATAATTTGATCGGATTATTTAGTATCGTGCCCAAATAAGCACCATCATCACAGTATATACGCTTAATACTTCAGTTTCAGTGCATTGTTGCATCTTTTATCGTATTTAGGATTAAGTGATAATAGAATCTTCTCTCACCCATATATACAGTAAATTTAATTAACTCGTCCAGTAAATTACGGCTGGGCCCCACCAGTGCTGTGAACAAACAATGTGGAAAGGGGTGGGGGTGTTCCGCAACGTCTCTCCTCATTTTTATACGCCCGTTTTGAAAAAAACGGGAGTATTATGTTATGGCGTTGTCCGTCTGTCCGTCCGTCCGTAAACAATTTTTGTGTCAGCTACTCCAAAAGTTTACATGCTACATTGTTCAAACTTTGCACACATATTGATCAGTAATTGCTGTTGTGCATGTGACAAGTGCACATAACTCCATTTTGGATTTCCAGAGTTATGCCCAATTTTAGTACTTAAAACATTACAGTATTGTGTCGCCTACTCCATCAACATTTTACATGCTATATTGTTCAAACTTTGCACACATGGTTATCACCAGCTGTGCATGTGACAAGAGCAGGTAACTCCATTTTGTATTTCCAGAGTTATGCCCTTTTCAGTACTTAAAACATTACAGTGTTGTGTCACCTTCTCCTTCAACATTTTACATGCTATATTGTTCAAACTTTGAACACATGTTGATCACCACTTGCCATTGTGCATGTGACAAGAGCAGGTAACTCTGTTTTCTATTTCCAGAGTTATTCCCACTTTTAGTACTTAAAACATTACAGTATTGTGTCGCCTACTCCTTCAACATTTTACATGCTATATTGTTCAAACTTTGCACACATGGTGATCACCACGGGCGTATGTTGCCCCGCTAGGTGGTGCTCTTGTTCTCTTTCTGCTCGCCGCCGATCTTTCCAGAAAATAATAATGCCCTAAAAAGCCACTGACTTCCCAAGTTTTTTTTAGCTCACCTGACTTTCAGTCAGGAGAGCTATAGTGATCACTCACCGTCCGTCGTCCGGCGTCCGTCGTCCGTCGTCCGTGAACACGGTGTTTGCGTCTTCTCCTCCCAAACCGCTGAACCAATTTAATTGATATTTGAGATAATAGTTTGTTATGAAATCGCAATTTGATTTTGTTCAAATCAAGTTGCCTCGCCCGTGGGTAGGGCCACACCCAAAAAGTGTGCTGAAATCTTAAAAAATCTTCTTCTCATGAACCAGCAGAGACTTGATATTTGGTGTGCAGCTTCCTTTTGAGGTGTAGGCTCAGATTTGTTCAAGAGAAGTTTGTGGGGCTATACTTGGCGTCGTAATGGGAGGGGAAAGAATATTTGCCCCTCCCAAAATTTCTATTTTCCAAACCGAGAGGCAAATTTTGACCAAATTTGATATGATGGCTTATTGGGTCATAACTACTTAATTTATGCCAAAAAATTTTTTCCCGTCGCCCCATGGGGACCGCAGGAGCTAAAAATAGAAAAAAATGAAAACGCCCATATCTCCAAAACTACACGGCACTGAGAATTCTTATTTGTTGTGAAGCTTCCTTAGGACCAACAGAATGGAATGGTAAAAAATATTGCCATCGGTTTTATCATGGGGGACTTTTTGGGGACTTTGAAAAAGTGCTGAGTCAGCATTTTTTAACACTGTGGGTAATGGGAAAAACATATAAGACTACTTTTCTCCGAAACCACTGCTCCAAAAGCTTTCAAATTTCACATATAACATGTTTGGAAGATTGTTTCACATGTTTATTGAAATGAATTGCCTGGGTCGATATTTGGGCTCTCTATGGGAGCCCAAATGTTTAAATTAGTGCAGTATGAGGAGTATTTTTTAAAAATCTTTTTCTTCAGCTCTAGCAATAAGAATGTTTTGATATTTGGTATGCAGCATCCTTTGGGGGGATGAGATTCAAGTTTGTTGAAGCCAAGTCCCTAGGTTCATATTTAGGCTGAAAATTTGGGGTCCAGTTGCGGACTTAGAAATTTTGGACCAAAATCCGGAAATTTTTTTTTTTGTTTTTTATGCGTTTCTGTCAATTTTAAGACAAAAAAAAAAAAAAAAAATTTTCCCCTGAAAATTTGGGGTCCGAGTGGGACTTAGAACATTTTGGACCAAAACCCGAAAAAATTTTTTTTTTGTTTTTTCTGCGTTTTGGTTAATTTTAAGACAAAAAAATTTTTTTTTTTTACCCTCAAAATTTGGGGTCCAGGTGGGACTTGGAAAATTTGGGACCAAAATCCGGAATTTTTTTGTTGTTGTTGTTTTTATGCATTTCTGTCAATTTTAAGACAAAAAAAATTAATTTTTTTTACCCTGAAAATTTGGGGTCCGGGTGGGACTTGGAAAATTTTGGACCAAAATCCTGAATTTTTTTTTTTTTTGTTTTTTTATGCATTTCTGTCAATTTTAAGACAAAAAAAAAAAACAAAAAATTTTACCCTCAAAATTTGGGGTCCGGGTGGGACTTAGAAAATTTTTGGACCAAAATCCAGAATTTTTTTTGAGGGTGGTTTTTTATGTGTTTCTGTCAATTTTAAGACAAAAAAAAAACAAAATTTTCCCTGAAAATACGGGGTCTGGGTGGGACTTGGAAAATTTTGGACCAAAATCTGAAAAATTTTTTTTTTTGTTTTTTATGCATTTCTGTCAATTTTAAGACAAAAACTTTTTTTTTTTTTTCCCCTGAAAATTTGGGGTCCGGGTGGGACTTAGAAAATTTTGGACCAAAATCCGAAAAAATTTTTTTTTTGTTTTTTCTGCGTTTTGGTCAATTTTAAGACAAAAAACAATTTTTTTTTTTTTACCCTGAAAATTTGGGGTCCGGTGGGACTTAGAAAATTTTGGACTAAAATCTGAAAAAAATTTTTTTTTGTTTTTTCTGCGTTTTGGTTCATTTTAAGACAAAAAAAATTTTTTTTTTTTACCCTCAAAATTTGGGGTCCGGGTGGGACTTGGAAAATTTTGGACCAAAATCCGGAATTTTTGTTTTTGTTTTTTATGCATTTCTGTCAATTTTAAGACAAAAAATAAAAAAAATTGTTTACCCTGAAAATTTGGGGTCCGGGTGGGACTTAAAAAATTTTGGACCAAAATCCGGAAATTTTTGTTTTTTGTTTTTTATGCGTTTCTGTCAATTTTAAGACAAAAAAAAAATTTTTTTTTTACACCGAAAATTTGAGGTCCGGGTGGGACTTAGAAAATTTTGGACCAAAATCCTGAAATTAGTTTTATCGTTTTTTATGCGTTTTAAGAAGAAGAAAAACATTTAGGCTGAAAGTATTTTGTTTGGGAAAAAAATCTGTTTTTTATGTGTTTATCTCAATTTTGGGGCGTAAAAGTGCAGGAACTGAAAATAGAAGGAAAATCCTGTGTATTGTGTGGGCACAATCGCTTCATCTAGTTGGTATATGCTTTTCTTCGGAGGGGCGTATGCAGCTTATTCAAGTCAAGTCCCTGGTTTGATATTTAGACTACCATGTCAGGTGAGCGCCCTCAGGCCCACTGGGGCCTCTTGTTTTTAAATTGGATTGTTCAAGCGAATATTATTTATAGCCAAAAAGTGAATCTATTTCGTATTTGGGAGGAGAGTCTGTAATAAGTTAATCCCACATTATTTAGCCTTCTCAACATTTCCTGTTTATTTCATTGTCTTATCACTGAAGGTAAAATTATCTTTCAAGCAAAAATTTATGCATACCTGTTTGAGCGGGTTAAATCAACATTTGGTGCCTATACTTTTCTCTTCTATTTTCTTCAAGATGTTTGTTTTTTTTTGTTGTTGTTGCGCTTGTTTTTCCTTCTTTTTGGGGGGTGGGGGTGGGGTGTTTAACGAAAGTTTCAACAGCACAGTCATATCGTGTCGGTCAGTTTTATGAGTGAAGGGAGACGGAGTACCCGGAGAGAACTTCCGAGCAACGACCAGAAGCTGTTGGACTAGCCAGCATAATAATCCGGCACACGCAGGATTAGCGTTGGCTAAAGGCAGTTGTACAGGTAGCCTCAGTGTGCTCTGCAGCCTTAAAAAGCTGCGCCAACATGCTCCCAGCTGGGTGGTTGGGATTAAGTGTCACGCTCAAGGATATAACGCTGTTAACACTACTCAGGGTCGAATCAAGTTTAGCGTGCTGACCAGTGAGCTAACAGCATCCCTCCAATGATGGTAGAGGGGGCCTTAAAATACCCCGCCACTCTGACTCTTCATTCAGTTATCTAGAATGCACACTTTCCGCACCAAATGTTGATTCTCCTCTTTCATCCATAAACTCAACAAAAAATAATCTTCAGTTGTGAGGTAACGATTTATTCAGTTTTTTCCCGATGCATCCTGGAGCTTCGACATTTAAATACTATAGTAAGGGGAATAACTCTAATTTTACTTAGTTTTCCTCCAGTGCGTTCTGGAGCTTCGACATGAAAATACTATGCATATATAGTAAGGGGAGTAACTCTAATTTTAAAAAAAGCACTGGGGGTCGTTTATGGTTAGTACGTCGTGGTCTACCACTGTTAAATATCGACAGTGGCGATGACATGAGTCTGCGCCTCATTCACGACCCCAAATAAAGTAACGGGCTTATATCCTTGGAGTTCACCCCATCCCCCAAAACAAAACAAACTTTGCCTCGTCGCGTAGGAGTAGGCAGAGTACACAGATACCCGATAATCCATTGAAGACCTCCGAATAGACCCCTAAAAGTGTTACAGGTGGTTTTCTAGTTTGGAGATATGTGTGTCGGTCAGCCCTATAAATTAGCCTCAGAAGTCGGCAATGTCGTGGTAAAATCCGTGTCAGAATGCTACGGCATTTACCACAACATTACCGATTGTTGTAGCTAACTTCGGAGATTATACACTCCCTGTCTGAATAGTTATAAAGAAATTCATGACGTTATCTGGGCAAATTGCTGTTTTAGGTCACATATTTCTTCATCTTCGTAATGGCCAATCGTGACCCATCCATCCGAACCCAATTCCTGAATATAGTTACGGTCCAGCACTTTCACCTTGCCCCTTCGGTCAGTAAAGACCTCCCTCCCATCCTGTTCATTCCCTGTACATGATGAAGTAAATTTGAGCTCAAGTGCAAAATATAATGAATTGTGGTTGAAATATGCAAGAGTTTATGACAGGACAAGATAAGATTGTTCAGATTTTTATCTGATTTGATTTTATTAGCTCACCTGGCCTAAAAGGCCATGTGAGCTTTTCTCATCACTTGGCGTCCGACGTCCATCGTCCGTAAACTTTTCACATTTTCATCTTCTCTGTTACCGCTAAGTCGATGTGAACCAAACTTGGTAGGAATGGTCTATGGGAGGTCCTCCACAAACGATCCTCATTTTGTTCCCGTCGGATGAAAAACGTGGCTTCCAGAGTCATTCTTTGATTCTGGTTGGCGGATTTTCAAAAATTTTCTCCTCTGAAACTGCCAGGCCAAATGTTTTGATACTTCACATAAATGATAACTAGGCCCCCCTCTACCAACGATCCTCGTTTAATGTTGATCGGGATGTAAACATGGCCACAATTGCGGCTTATAGTTACTGTAGAAACCATATGGGAAATCACATTTCCATCTTCTGCTCTGGAACTACTGAGGCGACGTGAAAGGCCAAATGTTTTAAAATTTCATATAAATGATGACTGGGACTCCCTCTACCAACGATCCTCATTTAATGTTGATCGGGTTACAATCATCGCCGCAATTGCGGATTACAGTTACTATAGAAACCCTGTGGAAAATCACATTTTTCATCTTCTTCTCTGGAACTACTAAGCTGACGTGAACCAAACATGGCAGGGATGGTCTATGGGAGGTCCTCTGTAAACGATCCTCATTTTGTTCCCGTGGGTTGAAAAACATGGCCGCCAGAGGCATTCTTTTATTCTGATTGGTGGATTTTCAAAAATCTTCTCCTCTGAAACTGCCTGGCCAAATGTTTTGATACTTCACATAAATGATGACTAGGACCCCCGCTACCAACGATCCTCGTTTAATGTTGATCGGGGTGTAAACATGGGCACAATTGCGGCTTATAGTTACTGTAGAAACCCTATGGGAAATCATATTTCCATCTTCTTCTCTGGAACTACCGAGGCGACGTGAAAACAAACCTGGCAGGAATAGTCTATGGGAGGTCCTCTACAAACGATCCTCATTTTGTTCCGTGGGTTGAAAAACATGGCCGCCAGAGGCATTCTTTGATTCTGATTGGTGGATTTTCAAAAATCTTCTCTGAAACTGTCAGGCCAAATGTTTTGATACTTCACTAAATGATGATGGCTGGTACCCCCTCTACCAACGATCCTCCTTTAATGTTGATCGGGTTGTAAACATGGCCACAATTGCGGCTTATAGTTACTATAGAAACCCTATGGGAAATCACATTTTCATCTTCTTCTCTGGAACTACTGAGCCGACGTGAAAACAAACCTAGCAGGGATAGTCTATGGGAGGTCCTCTACAAACGATCTTCATTTTGTTCCCATGCGTTTGAAAACATGGCCGCCAGAGGCATTCTTTGGTTCTGCTTGGTGAATTTTGAAAAATCTTCTCTGAAACCACAGGGCCAAATGTTTTGAACTTTGGAAGGTTGATGACTGGGACCCCCTCTAGCAACGATCCTTATTTAATGTTGATTGGGTTGTAAACGTGGCTACACGTAGAAACTCTATGGGAAATCACATTTTCATTTTCTTCTCTGGAACTTCAGAGTCGACGTGAACCAACCTGGCAGGGATAGTCTATGGGAGGTTTTCTACAAATGCTCCTCATTAGCTTAACTTGACATAGTCAAGATAAGCTATTTCCATCACGCGGGCGGAAGTCTGTTAGTCTGTGAGTCTGTTCACATTTTCCTTTAGCACGGGCTACACCCCGCAGTTCTTGTCTGGTCGTCACGAAATTTCATTTGCAGGTTTGGGGTTATGTCTAGATGAGAACGTCCCCTTTTGGTCGCGATCGGTCAACCGGTATGGCTGCCCGAGCCCAAAACCCGAAAACCATTAGCACAGTCTACAGGTCGTATTAATGAAGGGATTTCATTGTAACTTGGTAGGATGCCTCTGTGTAATGCCTAGATGAGAATGCCCCCTTTTGGGAATGATCTATCTACCGTGATGGCTGCCCAAAACCCAAAAACTTTTAGCACAGTCTGCAGGTCATGTTTAATATGAAAGGATTTCATTGTAACTTGGTAGGATGACTCCAAATAATGTCTAGATGAGAACGTCCCATTTTGATCGCGATCATTCAGCCTTGATGGGTACCCGAGTCCAAAAACCTTTAGCATAGGCAAAAGGTCATAATTATGGAAGGATTTCATTGTAACCGGTTAGGTTGCCTCCATATAATGCCTAGATGATGACATCCCCTTTTGGTCGTGATTGGTCAACTGTGATGGCTACAGGTGTCCGAAGCCCGAAAACCTTGAGCACAGTCTACAGGTCATATTTATAAAGGGATTTCAGTGTAACTTCGTAGGATCACTCCAGATGATGCCCAGATGAGATTGTCCCCTTTGGTTGCGATCATTCAACCATGATGGCTGCCCGAGCCCGAAAACCTTTAGCACAGTCTACAGCTCATATTTATGAGGGGATTTCATTGTAACTTGGTAGGTTGACTTCATATAATGTTTAGATGAGAACGTCCCCTTTTGGACACGATTGGGCAACTGTGACGGCTACAGGGGCCCGAAGCCCGAAAACCTTTAGAACAGTCTACAGGTCATAATTATGAAGGGATTTCATTGTAGCTTGGTAGGATGACTCCAAATAATGTCTAGATGAGAACGTCCCCTTTTGGTCGTGATCACTCAGCTTTGATGGCTGCCCGAGCCCAAAACCCCAAAACCTTTAGCAAAGTCTATAGGTCATATTTATGGAAGGATTTCATTGTAACCTGTTAGTTTGACTCCATATAATGCCTAGATGATGACATCCCCTTTTGGTCGTGATTGGTCAACTGTGACGGCTTCAGGGGCCCGAAGCCCGAAAACTTTGAGCACAGTCTACAGGTCATATTTATGAAGGGATTTCAATGTAACTTGATAGGATGACTCGTTTTGGAATAATTTCACTGTAACTTGGTAACTTTCGTTGATATACGTTAACTGTGAGGGCCACATACATTAACTGTGAGGTCACATTAACCCACCCTCAGCTCTTTAGTACAGTGTACACTTCATATTATTTTTATCATAAACATAGCATACAGGGAACAGAAATGAACATATTCCCAATTATCACAATTCTTGTCTTATTTCATAATCCTTTCATAAACATTGAACATTATCCTTTTCATCAAACACAACACACAAGTTAAGCTACAGTGTCATTGACACTTTCATTCATTACAGAGTTATGGGCCTTAGTCAATTTTTACGAATTTTGAGCTCGTTATCGCAATAACTTGAACAAACGTTCTCCGATTTGACTGATATTTGCCTTACAGGACTTTCGTAATAATATCTCGAAGCGAGTTCGAAAAGTGGCCCGGCAAAATTTTTCGTTGCAGAATTATGGACCTTAATTCATCAATTTTGACGAATTTTGAGCTCGTTAGCGCAATAACTTGTACAAACGTTCACCAGTTTGACTAATATTTGCCATACAAGCCGTTTGCAATATCTCAAGCGAGTTCTAAAACTGATCCGGTCCGAGTTTTTACGAATTTTGAGCTCTGCGCGATTTATTTATTTATTGGTGTTTAAGGTCACATACTTATGCACAATGGCTAATCGTGACCGTGACAGTGTTACGGGTGGAGGAAGCCGGAGTACCCGGAGAGAACCACCAAGCAACGACGAGCAGCTGTCAGCTCTCCAACATCGTAACTCTGAACTCTGCACCGCAGCACAGGCAGGGTTAGATTGGTTGAAGACATGCGCACCATCGACGTGCAGTACGCCTCAGTACACAGCGTCAACGTGCCCCCATGTAGGCAATCGGGGTGAAGTGTCTTGCCCAAGGACACAACGCGGTTGCCGCAGGTGGGATTCGAACCGAGGACCTCTCGGCTTGCAGCCTGCACCTCTACCAACTGAGCCACCGCGCCCCCCGAGCTCTGCGCGATGACATTTCTGATTTTTAGTAGAGAGCATGAAGAAAGTAGTCTCAACTCGACGCCTTCATCTCCGATGCGCACCTCTTGTTTCACTTTTCAAAGTTGATAATTTTTTAAAATTGTCTTTAAATTAAAATTTATCTTGGAATATCCAATGGGTTGTCGTGCTGCCACGGACTCGGGAACCAAGGGGCAGATGTCGGGTCGGTCGATATCTAAAAATAGGTTTACATTTTGAAGTGGCGACCTGGGAGCGCGGTGGCACAGTGGCTTCGGCTTTGGATTTCAAACCGAAAGTCCATGGTTCGATCCCCGCCAGGGATAACTGCGTTGTTGTGTCCTTGGGAAAGGCACTTAATCCTGATTGCCCACGTGGGGGCACGGTGGCGCTGTGTACTAAGGCGTACTGTACGTCGATGGCGCATTTGTCTTCAACCAATTCTAACCATTCTTGTGTGGAGTTAGTACGTTGGGGAGCCTTACAGTTGCTCGGCGCTGCTCGGTGGTTCTCTCCGGGTATTACGGCTTCCTCCACCTGTAAAACTGTCCGATACGAGCATCTTCCCCTTTCTCGCAAATAGATAGCGGTATTGTCCTCTCACCAGAGCGTGGTACTCTTTGGTGGCGGGGCGAAAATGAAGGTATTTGTGTGTGTTGTTTGTGTCTGCGGGAGAACGGGGTGGTGTTATATTTTCAGTTTTTGTCCCAAACATAGCTTGTAACCTCTGATTGGAGTACAAGCTCTTTGATGTCATGTGACATTCGGGTTAGTGAAAAATTGTCCACAGTGGGTTTTGAGTGTGGACTGGGAAAACCTCGCCCTCGCGGAAGATTTTTGTGCCAGACACTCGGTAAGCACAATATTTTGCCCATCGGATGAGATTTCACTTACCGCACCCATCGAAGGTGATAATAAACTCAAGAAACTCCCGTCTTGCTGAGGTACCTCGCCCGTCTTACTGGGGTACCTCGTCCGGGACTATTATTATCCCGGGGGTGAGGGTGTGAGATGGGGAAATCTTACCCGAGGTCAAGATATTTGTGCCAGACACGAGGTTTGCCGAGTGTCTGAACCAAATATCTTGTCCCGAGGGTGAGATTTCTCCATCTCACACCTGCCACCATCAGGGATAAGTTTTCTCCCCCCCCCCCCACCCCACCACCAAAACAGCCTGACGTCATCAAAGTAATTCAGAGGCGCGTGCAGCTATATCGAACAATTTTGTTGTCCATTTCTGAAAGAAACTGATTTGCTTATCGGAAAGAGCGAACAAAAGTTCCATATATAGCACAAGACGAACAGATCCGAACGCCGCCAAGACAGGGGTTAAAGATTTGTTGCGAAATGAACATTTGCACATTCCGATGACGTCATATTATGAATTCTGCAATGTATTCGCAATAACTTTTCGACAGGAATTTCGTGCAACTCGCTCCACTCATAATGGTTTTCATCCAAAAGATCATATGAAAGAGTAAACTATACTTTGGTTTTGCGGTCTGTGTTTTTATTTCTATTTTATTCGAAAAAACGTTCGTCTGCTAATATTTCCGAAACGTGACACCATGTTGTTTGTTTACAGAAGAATGTGCGATGATTGAATTGTCCTGCGCTCATTAAAATTTAATATGCTAATAAGCCAATATAGGTTGGTTACGTGATGGGGTGAGATAGCTGTCACGTGGGTGGGGTGAGACAGGCAAATCTCTCCCAGCCGTCTCACACGACTTCATATATGCCTCAGTACCATAGTGGTGGGAGAAATATATATCTCAATTTGGAAGGGGATGGGAAAATACTCATAGTCTTATTTCATATTACAGGAATCTGGGCCTCCAGTAATAGTCGTAAGACAACCAGAGAACCTAGATGACTTGATATTTGAAAAACTACACGCCTTAGACGTGGATTACTGTGATAACTCCGACTATGAACAGATGTACAGGTGCTCAAAATTTTATGATGAACTTCGAACGGATGTGAACGAGAGACTTCTATCAGATTCAGATTCCGACAGTAAAGACGAAGGAATAAAAGAAAATGTATGCTGGCGAAGAAAAAGGAAAAGGGTGTCTTTCTTTGAAAGTGATGGTAAGATTCTCATTCCCTCTAACCCTTTACTAATCATCTGTGTGAAGGGGCGTTGAAAGCATTTCGAACTTGGGGTGGGATCACGGCCACACAAGGGCAACCACACACTGATATATAGCTGTCAAGAGTGGTGGTCTACATTTTGGTTCCATCTTTAACAAATTTCCCCATCGAGCCGAAACAATGTTTTGACCCGATGGGTAAATTTGTTAAATATGGAGCCCAAAAGATGCATTTTCCTCGACTTTAAATGCAGATGTGGAGAAAGGGAGCGCAGTGGCTCAGTGGTAGACTGTTGGACATCTATGCTAGAGGAACCGAGTTCAATCCCCGTCCGGGACGACCCGCGTTGTGTCCTTGGGCATGCAAGGCACTTTATCCCGGTTGCCTACATGGGGGCACGATGACGCCGTGTATTAAGGCGTACTGCACGTCGGTGGTGCACATGTCTTCAACCACTGTAACCCTGCTTGAGCGAAGCATGAACAGAGTTAGAATGTTGAGGAGCTGACAGTCGCTCGTCGATGCTTGGTAGTTCTCTCCGGGTACTCCGGTTTCCTCAACTCGTAAAACTGTCACGGTCACGATTAGCCATTGTGCATAAGTATGTGACATTAAACACAAATAAATAAATAGCTGTAGATAAATGAGGGAATCTTCAGTCACAACTGAAGAGTAAAATGTCTGTGCACCCCTTACAGCTAATTCTGAATACGGTTGCAATGACGGGCTGACTTATCTCGCTCTCTCTCGGGTATTTGTGAAAAACGTTGGTGCGCCCGCCCCTCGGTTTCCACGTTCCCATTTGTGTACTCATCTGAACTCATCGTTTCAAAAAAGTTGGAGCACTGCCCTTCCCACGTCCCCATTTGTGTGTTCCTCTCAACTCATCGTCGTTTCGTTTAACCCTTTACCCAACGTTACGGCCAAAACCGAACAACGCTATTCTCAAAATTCGCCAGTTAATTTTCATTATTTTTTCAATTTCTGTCTCAAAAACATCGGTTATGACACCTCATTGGAACGAGCTCGTTCCAATGATGGGTCATAACTTATGTTTTCGAGACAAAAAAATTAGTAATTCAAGAATTGTTTTTACAAGTGTCGTCTGCTTTGCATGTTAGGTCAAGGGTTAAACTTATTTATTAAGCGTTTTAACGTCTACCGAGTTTCAAAATGTAGTTTGTCTGTGGACAAATAAATCGTTCCTGGCTGTAACATGCTAGTCATCGTGTAAACATAGTTGGAGAAGTGTGCCTGCCCCATACTCCCCCCCCCCCCCCCCCCCCCGTCGTTTTGTAACTAACTTTTTATAAGCGTCGATGCCAGGGGACACGGTATTATCGGCAATAACACATGCAAACCCACTACCGGAGGTCCATGTGTAATCGCTGATAATATCGTATACCTCATGCGGACTGGTGAAGCTCGTGCACGGGTCTTCCGTGAGCCTTTATAAATTGACTTTCTTTTCTTTGCTTTTTTAGAAAATTTGAATGAGTCTATGTAAAATTGGGGGAACGTTTTGACTGGAAAACATAGTGAGTATGTGCTCAGAAATCACCGGAGGACCAATCTGAACGTCCATTTTTTTTCAAAATTATCCACGGGAAGCCCCCTACCCACCCCACCTCCAATTCTGCCCACGAGAGTTGGTTACCCCTCTCGTGCTCGCGGCGACGTGTGTCGGATGATCCTTCGCATCATGATTCACTGGTCGAATTGTTGCCCAGTCCAACCCAGAATTCTGGTTCCGCACTGAAAACGGGCATCTGAAAAAATAGATTCTCAACAGCACGCTTGTAGCACAAGGAGATTCAAGAAGAGTCCTAATCGAATTGTTGCCCAGTCCAACCCAGAATCCTGGTTCCGCACTGAAAACGGGCATCTGAAAAAATAGATTCTCAACAGCACGCTTGTAGCACAAGGAGGTTCAAGAAGAGTCCTAGTTCAATGCATTACCAAGTACAGTTGTTCTAAATGACGGTCGGTTAAGTGCGAACGCATGTCAGGGCTACTGGGAGCTAACTTTTTCATTAACGCCGCAAGCACGATGAAATTTTAACACAAAATTTTTGTTGGGGGAAATACTGATAAACCTAATATCTGGCTGGATTATTTCAACATTTATCTTTCAATACATATTCAATAAAGCATGAGCTTTTATAGGTGCATGTAGAAAAAAAACATATGCTCTTTGACAGACATTTTGGTGGATAAAAAAATACACGTAGACATTTTTAAATCAATATTTATAGATATTATTTATCATTATTTTAGCCTCTGCCTAAAACCAATGGTGGGTGACACTTGCAAAAAAAAGTCTACAATAACTAAAAATCTTCATTGTTTTCTCGAAAGTAGAGCTTACGACACCTTACAATCCTCTTCCAATGAGGGGCCATGCATACGCTATGTTTTCAAGGTAAACATTGATCCCTGTGGGAACTCCGGGAAGTCAAACAGTGCTTGTTTACTGTAGTAAACAAGTCTGTTTTACTGGTAAAATAGGACCCACTCACCAATGCTTGGGGTGGAAGTTCTGTAAATGGGCAACATGGGAATACATGATTGACTAAACTTGACATTTATCTCAATATTGCGGTCACGATTAGTCATTGTGCAGAAATATGCGACCTTAAACACCAGTAAATAAATAAATGAATAAAGTAAACATTGAAAAAATATTTAGTGCCCTTTCCCCCCACTTTCATGTTAGTTCCGCCGTTACTGTCCTATACGATAGTTTTGTTGGGGAAAGATAGTCTAAGGAGGTCATATACAGTATACTAGCAGTCCCACCCGTCCCAGAATGAGAAGCCCCTTCCACGCGACGGAAAATTTCTAGTTACATGGCATATCAAGGGTATATCAAGGGAGAGAATCTTTTGCAAAAGAAAAATAAAAATTAAAAACAAAACCCTCTGTCCTTCACTGATTTGAAAAAAAAAATGTCTGAGAATCAGTTAATTTATTTTGTGTGGCCTAACTGTCAAAATATTTCCAAGAAATACGATTTTTCCCTAAAAAAAAATTAAGGGTACAGCATTTCCCAGAGATTCATCAAGTAAACACCATGACACACCCACCAACAGACCTAGAAATAAGTCGTGAACGGTCATTCTGGTTATGGGGATATCAAAATGCATAACCTGTAGGCTACAGCGTCCGCGATAGCATTTTACCGTCAACTGAATCGGAAAGTGGCCAACCTCTGCTGTTGATGGTTGAGCATGTGTTGCACTTAATTACCTCAGTGATCTGAACGTGGTGCCTACCTTCCCACCCACTGTAGTGTGCGGGTAGTAGCCAGTACGTTAAGATCGCTGAACCTAGATATTGATATGACATAGCCCTACTATATTATTTTTTTAATGAATGCAAACACTTAAAAGGATGAAATAAATGGCCAAAATGTACAGTTCTGTTCAAAATAAAATTTGTCAGGATATCAATATTGCTTTTCCATATATTGTCATAAAAAGTGACAGGATATGAATTACAATTTTGAGACAAGTAAGCGAAAATAGGTTACGATGGGCTGAAAATATTAACTTATATGCGTAACCTGTAAACAGGTTACAAACATTCTTTATTTCTGCGCCTGACCTAACTGCTGGAGTTGTTTTGGAATAAATGTCAGGGGCGGCGGAACGATTTCAAAGTATGTGTGTGTGTGGGGGGGGGGGGGGGGGGGGTGGCTGGATCGGGCGATGGATGGTCGTCGGTATGAAAATTTTAATTTCCAGGGTCCCAAAACCCCCATTTCCATGCCTCTGAGTGAATATTTTGAGATTTTTCAAGAGATGTATTTGAAAGATTTCACACTTTAAAAAACGTTTGTAAAGCATACAGGTGAAGTCTATTTATCAGCTTTGGTCGTAACGACCAAAGCTGATAAATAGACCTCACCTGTATGCTTTACCAGGCGTTTACAGCAATTATACTGTCTGTGGTTTATCTTATCTGGGGGTGGATTTGTTGGGCCCTATTTGCTTGTCTGTAAGATTACGATCTACTGCAGTCAACCGATTTTTTAACAGACTGTATACATTTTAGCGTTTGATGCCCCTTACTGCAAACAATGATCCGAAATCCATCAAAACTGAACCAGTACGAGAGAAACATAGCTGGCGAAAATGTGGGGGGGGGGGGCGAGGCTCTGGAACCGCCCCTTGTTTCACCAGTCGTTTGTTGTGTTAAAATATATGCATACAAAACACATGGCCCGGCAAAAAAGTGGAGGGGCTGAAGACACCCCACCCCCCCCCCCCCCCCGTTCTGCCGCCCTTGAATGTTGCAAGCCCACTTTATCCTTTATCCAACATGAATAGAAGACAATAGTTGTGAAAAAAAATTCTGGAACATCAAAGTTTCATGTTATGTCGAAAACACTGTGTTGGGATTGAACAAACTCAACGACGAGGTCACAAGTCTATCTATGTTATGTTTTTGAAATAACAAATTAAAAAAATCAAAATTTGTGAATATCTATTTTTGTGAATAAAGCTGGTCGGTTTGGGCTGGATGAAGATTTAAACTAACCCTTTACCCAACACAAACAATATCTAAATTTGTTATTTAGGCCTAAAAAAGTTTTAAAATATGTTTCTCATGTCCTTTCACATGGTCATTTTGGCTGCTGCATGCTCTGTCTTTATAACCAATGCAAACCTAAAAAAATAATAATTAAATGGTTCATGTCTGATATTTTACCCAAGTTAATAAAATTGATAAATTTGTCCCTTGAGTGCAACAAGGCTTTGCAGTGCTTCAGCACTGCAAAGCCTTCTTGCACTCAAGAGACGAAATACACCACCACCCATGCTATTCTGTAAATTATGCTGCCTAAAACATAAAACAAACCAAGAACATGAACTTTTGATGACAAAGAAATAATTACAAAAATAAAAAAATAAAATTAAAAAACCGCCTGCATGCTATTTTACAAAAAATGGCCCGAGAAACAGATCTACTTTGTGGAGCCTTAGTTTTTTGTTCTTTCATATTTTTAAAAGCATTTGAGCAACACCTTATCATGTGAATGCTCATTGGAAAGAGGACGATTCGTTCTAATGAGGGGTCACATGATATGGTTTTGTTGTAATTTTTTTAAAAGTCTTTTTCTTAACTGCGCAGTTTGTAAATTACATGGATACATGAATGCGGCCGATTCGTTAAGTAAGGTGCTAAGCACTGTTCGTAAACTCCTTCCAAGCCCTTGTAATAATAGTAGGATAACAACAAGACATATTTTTGTAAATTTAAGTGGAGTGTTTCTCATAAACCAAGTTGGCGGTACACAGTACATCATACAATAAGTACACTTTAACATTTTGCCCAACTCAGCGACGTTTTCTTTAATGATTTTCCAGTAACAAATTCTTTCTGATATTTACAAAATAACTAAAAATGTATTTTTCTTTCAAACCAAAGCTTGTGATCTCCTCGCATACCTTGAAGGAATTTAAGCGTTACGGTTTCGAAATATTTTCAACTGGCAACATTTTCTTCGATTTTTCTACAGTGTTGCGCGGAGTTATTTGGGATGAGATACGGAGTCTGTCTAAAATAGTTAAATAATCGTGTCTGATGGCATAACTGTTTCAAATAAAATGTTTACAACCTCAGTGGCTTCTGTGGGCAATGAAGAGGGAACATATAAACTTGCATTCTATATCTTTGAACCAGCTGACGACGTTCTGTTTTGTCACACCATCGTCGTCATTTATTACAATCGTATGACATCAAACGTACAACTACACGATTGACTCTCTTTTGCATGCCTTCGGCTTAGAAGATGGCTGAAGAAATACAGACTGAACCATTTGCAAAACTGTAAAACTCGCCGTGTGACCATGCAGGATTTCTGTGGAGAAGTGTGGGACGAGGTGCCACCTTTACCATCCCAATTCATTAGCTTCTGGGCTAGTTGGAGCATTCTGTTAGTCGTATTTCCCGCCCCGTGCTTTAGTCAAGTCGCCAAGAGAAGATATAAAACCAGGGACGCATGAAGCATTTCGAACGAGTGGGTGGGCCCACCCACACCTTGTATATAGGTTTCTTAATGATGACAAGGTAGATAAAACAATGCACAGAGCTATGTTTGCTCTTACGCACCTCTGCAATGAGAGAAAAAACACATTTTTTAGCCACCATAGTTAACACGTTTCTCCACAGAAAAAATTAAATATGGAACCCAAAATGTGAATTCTCTCCCTCTCTCTCTCTCAGTTAGTTCTAGAAAAGGTGAGCACATTGTCCTCCTACGCCCCCGACCCCTACGTCCCGGTATAACACTGATCACCCTTAATTTTTTTCTGTAAATGTAAATTTGCACTGGTCACCGCTTCACCCCAATACGTTTAACAACCTTTCCGCTAGTATTTATAACTAAAAACTGCTAAAAAACCTATCCCATATTTCTGACTCGTGCAAACAGCTAGAATGGCACTCTGCTGAATACGGAAGGCATCGGTTGAATCAGTCGATTTCGCAGAAGATGGAAGCCTGTTCCAGACGCATGTGGTGCGCGGTTCGAAGGAGTATTTGTATTCGTCTCTGCTAGATGTGGACAGCAGGTATTTAGAAGCACCCCCTGTCCAGCAATCCCCAGATGTTAAATAGGATACACCGTTGATGTCAGTAACTTTATTATAAGGGCAAATGTCATTGAAAAAAACTTTATGACTGTGGTATCAAGTAACCTGATGCCACAGGAAATGGATGGTTTTTTTTAGGCTTTCCCAAACCCAGTTTGGGAAAGACTCTTGTTATTCTTCTTTTTCAGAATTTTTCTTCTCTATTTTTTTTAAAAATTTTTGTAGGCTTTCCCAAACCCAGTTTGGGAAAGACTCTTGTTATTCTTCTTTTTCAAAATTTTTCTTCTCTATTTTTTTTTTTTTTTTTTCAATTTTTAATTTTTTTTTTTTCTCCCTGAATTTTGTCTGTTGAACTGCTCAAAAACAAGCTGTACGATTTTGACCAAATTTTGCATACTTATATAATGTCATAAAATCTAGTGAAATGCGGTATCGGTATATCTGTGAAAACGCGTATTTTCAAAATATTCTGCCAAAACCTTCAAAATTTCACCATTTTTTGAATGTCTCAAAATTGTTTACAGTTATTTAGCTCAAATTTTCCACACATTTAGAGCATCATATGATACACCACAATCACCAC
Source organism: Pictodentalium vernedei (assembly GCA_031216915.1). Classification (NCBI taxonomy): domain Eukaryota; kingdom Metazoa; phylum Mollusca; class Scaphopoda; order Dentaliida; family Dentaliidae; genus Pictodentalium; species Pictodentalium vernedei. Next base: position 515,823,839 of record CM062297.1, read on the forward strand.
TCAAATCTTTCAACATTAACCCCCACTGGCCAAAAATGACATGAATATAGATTTTGTCTTCAAAATTGACCGACTTCAAAGGCAAATTTCTCTAATTACAAGGTTGTTGTAACAATTATTTTGGTTTGGATAGCTGCAACAATGATTGCGGAAGAAAGTTACTGTTTACTTTTTAATCTCCGATTTAACCTTCAAGCATAATGAGGACGGGAATAAGAGTACCGTTTGAAAATGCCAAGATTAGCCAACTTTGTTTGCTTTTTCTATCATTTTGGAAAGGGTTCATTTCAAACACTTTTCATGTACGTATTCACAATTGACCACCAAACAAATTTGCTGTTGTAAGTTTGGTTGTAAAGTTTAACCCTATCCCATTCTGGATGCATAAAAGTAGGTACCGTAAAAAAAATCCAATTTTTGCACAATTTGGTTAGTTTCGGTGACGATTTACTCCATTTTTAATTGATTGAGCTCTGAATGTTTTCCATAGCTGCATGCAGCAGTCACAGTATGACAAAATTTTGTTCTATATGTTATTATTAAAAGTTTAACCCTTTAAAATTTGAGACTTCCTATAAGGGTACTGTCGGAATAATTGTTATTTTCGCCAAAATTTACATGCAATTTCTCAGCACTGGAGCCATATTTTCTCAAAACGCTTTCTGTGAGAAGATAGGACATTCATTCAAGAACAATTTTGCTGTTACATGTTTTAGTCCAAATTTTAACCCTCACCCAGTAGTCGTGCCTTGACTTGGAGTACCCTCAACTTGTACATGTTCATTGAAATACCAAGATTCAAGATTCCACCACGTCTCTTATCAGACACTCAATCTGTGGTTGGTCTTCACACATTTAGAGCATAATATGATACACTAAAATCACCACACAAATATTTTGAAATTAACCACTATTGGCCACAAATGATAGTAATATAGCATTTTATCTTCGAGATTGACTAACTTCAAGCGCTAATTTCTCTAATTGCAATATTGTTGTAACAATTATTTTTCTATGCATAGATGCAACAATGCTTGCAGAAGAAAGTTACTGTTTAGTTTTTAATCTCATCTTTAACCCCCAGGCACACTGAGGGTAAGATTTCCATTCGTTAATGCTAAAATTAGCTAACTTCGGTTACATTTTACTGTCAATTTGGAAAGGGTTAATTTTAGATACTTTGTTTTGCTATAGGCAGAGATGCTTAATGAACAAATCCGCTGCTGTAAGTTATGCTTTGGGGCTTAACACAACATATGCTTTGGCCACGTAAAGAATAGTATTGGCTGACAAAAATTGATTTTCAGTGAAGTTTGCAAACATCTGTTCTCATTTTCTCTAATTGCAAGGTTGTTTTAGCAATTATTTTGGTATGGATAGATGTAACAATGATTGCAGAAGAAAGTTACTGTTTACTTTTTAATCTCAAGATTTAACGCCCAAGCAAAATGAGGGTGTGAATAAGAGAACCGTCAGAGAATGTTTTTTGTCTATTATTTTGGAAATGGATAATTTCAAGCACTTTGCTTTGCTATATGTAGTCTGCATTTTCACATTGGAAATTTGGGAAAGCCCGTAATTTGTCCAACAAATTACAATTCTCTAATTTTGTTTGTTTTTTTCAGTTTCGTGGCCTCAAACGCGATCACACGATTTCACATCGATATGGTAACTCGGCGATGTTTTTCACGTGTTTTGCTCAGTCTCTTTGTCAGGGGCGAGGAATTGAGAAAACAAACAGGGATTTCGCTAACGGAGATTAAGGGGGTGGTGTGGCACCTCTAACCCAATAATTTTTTTCCAGTCGGGACATTCTCGTCAGGATTGGAGCTTAAGATATCTATTCAATCTACAAGTAGGCCCAATCATGTAGTTTCCTATAAGACAAGGTTCGACACTTGGACTTGTATACAAACACAAAGTCGGCGATTGGCTACAATCGGTGGCCTCTAATACCCGATTTGGGTTAATGGGGCAAACATGACCAATTTGGAATAGCGGCGAGGTACGTACTGCTCGATAGCTTATAAGGGAAACTTGGGATAGGAATGTATTGTGGTGGCCAAGAAGGTCGGGCCAAACAGGTAATAGTTACCATAACTATCTTCAGCTAGATATCTTGCGAAAGGTACCCTATAACGGTATCCTCAAATAATACTTCACCGTGTCATAGGTATCCTCAGATACCGAAATAAGGATGAGAGTCGTATGTGGAGTCACTCGAACAAGCAATTGCTTTGTAACTCATTTGCTCGATGGGATTCGAGTCGTTCGAGCAATGACTTATCAGTAACTGCTCGACAGTGTATCCTCAAAAGCTACCCTCACCTTATATGTCACCATGTCATGGGTATCCTCAAATACCGAAATAATGGGGCCCCGCCAAGTCCGTTTCGATAGTTTTGAGTTGTTTGGGGTGATTTGGAGGGACTGTCGGATTGTTTGTGGTAATTCTACGAAGTATTCCAATCGGGGAAACTACACCTATTTAATCGAACATACCCTCCTCACATAGCAACCACGTGCTACCGTAGAAACTAAGATGGCGGCCTCCAGTATACAAAATGGACGACGGAAACACGCATCATCCTAGCAACACGCGCTGCGCATGCACACTGGCACCACATATCACTATGGTACAATACGCCACAACATGGCCGCTTACGAGGGCTACCATGAGAAGTCAACATTATCGTCACTGGGTCACGTGACTATGACGTCACGTGAGATCCGGCATGAGATCCGGTAACCTAGCCATACCTCAGAAGCACGTGATATACTACCAATATCAATTCAGTCTTGCTGGGGATCATACAGTTTCTCACGGGACTACATATTCTTCTTGCACTCAAGTCATACACGCAGTCGGTCTGATGCAAGTAGAGGTCTTTTGCTGATTGTGGATGTCGGGGTCCCAGAATGATCAATTTTGAGATTCTGAATCCGGTACGCTAATTAAATAAGAGGTTGTGAAACCCAATGCCTCGCGACTACTGCATGGATTTATCCACTGCGAAACCAGTTCATAGAACGTCATGTAAAGCTTTTCAAGATATTGAAACTGTGAATACTTCACCTGATGTGTGTATAAAATTACTGAACAGTATTGTTACCAATAACAATGATTGACAGTACTTGTTAACGAATCTAATCATAAATCTTTTTAAATTTAGTCGTCTTATTGTTGGGGAGGCGGAAGTGCATTTAATTAAATTATAAGTAATAACATTTTGCCGGGTGTCCCAGGGGCGTAGGGAGCCCCCGCCCCCATAAAACTTCCAATCGGGACATTATCATCTGGATTGAAATCTTAAATATCGACTCGCTCAACTGGTAATCATTCACTTTCTGAATTCTTACGGGACTACATATTCTTCTTGGACATAATTATATGCTAATAAATTTGTGATCTGACCAACATGCTGTTTTTGCCATCGTTTCTGTACTAAATAAAAATTAGCTCAAATCTTGTGCTTGTAATTCGGTGACTACTTGAATAAACAAGATAAATTACATAGAAAAACATTATCCTTTTCACAAAACGTTCTGAGAAAAGGCTGACGGTCAATGGTGTTACCTATTATTCAATGGTGTTACTTCCAGAATTAACACCACTGAAATAAATGGCAACACCACTGACTTTTCGATAACATTTGAAATGATTTCCCTTGTATAATCTAGTGAGGTCGTCTGACATCATTAAATTAGAAAATAAACTCCCAAAATATACATCCTTTACTCAGTGGCGGCGCTACGGGGGGGCATGGGGGGGGGGCATGGGGGGGCATTTGCCCCCCCCCCCCCCCCCACAAACGAAGGCTTTGCCCCCCCCCCCCAACCATCTAGCATGCATTTCCATCCACCCTCACACACAAACACATTCAGTCACTCTCTCTCTCACACACCCCTCTCTTTTTTTATTCCCAATCATTTCCCATACACACTTAGCCCAAAGCCTCAGGCTAGCTGATGAACACATCCAGGCAGTAGAGATTTAAAGACTCGGATGCAGATACTTATAAGTTATAATTAAGTTATGAGCCAACAAAGGCATGTCTATCCATATGCCTTGTCTAAAAAAAATCATGGATTTCGCATTATGACAGACGGGCATTATCTCCCTTGCACTGTTCAATTATTTGAAGTCTCTCTCTCTCTCTCTCTCTCTCTCTCTCTCTCACGCACAGACCCATCAGACGCGGATCCAGGATTTTTTGAAAGGAGGACCGCTAATTACCATTACATTTAGTCGAAACTTGGACCCAAAGTCCGTAATATAATTTTTTGGTTTGGTACGTCCACAGGACGTACCAAACCAAAAAAGTATATTACGGACTTTGGGTCCAAGTTTGGACTACCTCATAACAAAGTAATGATATGATCCTTTACGTATTTGCCCCCCTTCATGGGAGTCTGCCCCCCTAGTTGCCCCCACCCACCCCCCCCCCCCCCCCACAAAAAAATTTCTGGCGCCGCCACTGCGGCTTTACTGTTGTTATTGTCCACTTAATGTGATGGGTTGTGTAATTATTGTGATTAACACCACTTACAGTAAGAAGATATAATTTTTTCTATTCACCTGTTTGGCGTCTTCTGTAGTTTTCCTCTTGGAAGTTGCAAGAAACAGCACCCTCATATTGGAAGGTCTCTGGCAGAGAGGCGATCAAAGGGGATTCACTCCACTCTTCTGATCTTGAATTCAAGTGGCACTCTATTTTCTTTTGACAACACCACTGACCGATTACAGCTATACCACACGACGGATAATGAAAAGTGTTATCTTCTTTGATGTGCCATTATTTCTTTGTAGAAACAGGATGTCTTCGATTCACTTTCACATCAATTTCACGAGGTATCAAACTCGTTTTACAGAATAAACAGTGATTTAGATATGGATAAAACGTGTCTGCATAGTTAACACCACTGACATATCGGTGGGTTGTGATTTAACAAAATAAGGTCACAGTAATCTGAGAAAGGGTAAAGCATTTTATTTGCTGAAACCAACTTTTGTTTGAGAAAATCGAGATAAGTATCGGAATTAGTGCACTATTGTCGGATAAAAATGGGCTGAACACAAAATATACTCTTTTGTGAGAACCCCCCCCCCCCCCCCCCCCCCCCCAACACATCACAGTCGTGCAGCCTGTTCATACTTCTGCACAAAGGTTAATAGCTTGAAGTTGAAAAAGAACCAATATGGTTAAAGTTGAACTCCACATGACCAAGAGCTTAAAATGACATAGGATGCAACTGGCCTCAGTTGTTTTCAGCATTTCTGAGGTGAAAGAGGAAGCAAAACAACCGCTTTCTCGAACCACGTGTATTTCATCGTCTTGTGTACTATTTCGGTTAAAAATAGGTTACCTTCATGCATCGATAAAATTCAGTCGAACCGGATAGTACCTGGACTGATTTACCTGCGCGTGTTGACAGACGTATTTTGTCAATTTTAACATTTTTGTTAGAATCGATTCGCACAGAGTATATGCTATAGAGAGCTATTTCTTGTAGCCCAATATATTTTCACCTGGAATGAAAACGTTGACACGATTGATTTGGCGAACTATATCCTAATTGGAATTTCGTTTCCGGTTTGTTCACCTGTGCGCACGGATTTGAAAAACATAGCAGCGAAAATGGCAGCATGTTCGAATACTTTGGCGAAGAATAAGTTTGATCTTCTTCTTGAAGCAGGTGATTTGTGGGGGTTATTTCCACACAGGAATGTGTTTTGATGTCGAAGATATAATCAGATTACAGCTTTATAGTTTGGTTCATTGATTGAAAGTTTGAATCATTGTTGTTATTGAAAATTAAAACCAGGAAGTAGATCTTGCAGAAAACATTTTATGCAATCGCTTCCTGAAACTTTTTCCGCACAGGTTTTCCATCGACCTTTGAAAATATTTCCCCGCGTTTGATTATTTTATACATAATAATTCAATTTTGACTTTGTGACAGATATGTATGGATTCACCGTTGAATTAAAGCTATGTAATTACAAACATTCAATAAACTAAGTAATGGCCAGACGACACAAGTCTTTACAAGTTCGACTGACCGACGGGGACAGGTGAAGTCGCCCATTAATACATTACAAAATCTTCTGTGACACATTTGAAATTACGATTTTGTCCTAGATATAAGCTTTGTATTTTTATTTTTCAAAGATTTAAGGACCTATATAAGTAATGAAATTTTGTTTATTTTGAAAATTCTCACCTCTGATATTCCTTCAATTCAAATTAAATGTACACAAAATGTACATCAAAATGAAGGTTGGGATGTATAGAACACAAAACACATGTGTAATCAACTCATAGAGTCGACTGTAGGCACCACAGGTTCCTGGAAGTCTGCTGCCGTATTCGCACCAGAACTGATAATTTAATAATATTTCACAAAAACAACTTGTGGCCAAATGTGCTTTACATATCCAAGAACAACAAAGCTAGGGGATAACAATTCTTCAAAACATGGTGACAGAGCTGCATGGGGGAAAATTCCAAAGCCTTTGCTTTTGTTTACGTATGTGTATACTTTCGATTTCCGGTCGACGTCATGGGGATATAAAAAGCATGTAAAAACAACGCCGCCTAAAATCAAATAATGAAAAAGATCGCCTTCATACAGTATACTGTTATTAGATAGAGATTGCACAGTTGCCATATTCAATACAAGGTACCATGATACCTGTTGAAATTTCTTAGAATTACAATTTTGTTTTTTGATGGAAATTCGTGGTAACGAGTGATTTGCGCATGTCTGTCGAGCATGGAAACCATCTTCAATAAAAAATGGAGACAGTGTTGTCCTTTTCCAAAATGCAGACCTATCGATGTATTCGAAAGTGTTTGAATGCCTAGCTTTGTTCTTGGATATATGAAGCACATTTGGCCACAAGTTGATTGATGAAATATTATTTTATTATGAGTTCTGGTGCGAATACGGTAGCAGACTTCCAGGAACCAGTGGTGCCTACAGTCGACTCTATGAGTTGATCACATATGTGTTCCGTGTCCTATACATCCCAGCCTTCATTTTGATGTATAATTTGTGGATAATTAAGGGCCTATATAAGTAATGGAATTTTGTTTATTTTGAAATTCTCACCTCTCATATTCCTTAAATTCAGATGGAATATACAAAATTTTTATCCCCTAGCTTTGTTCTTGTATATGTAACGCACATTTGGCCACAAGTTGTTTTCGTGAAATATTATTAAATTATCAGTTCTGGTGCGAATATGGCAGCAGACTTCCAGGAACCAGTGGTGCCTACAGTCGACTCTATGAGTTGATTACACATGTGTTTCATGTTCTATACATCCCAACCTTCATTTTGATGTACATTTTGTGTATATTTAATTTGAATTGAAGGAATATCAGAGGCGAGAATATTCAAAGTAAACCAAATTTCATTTCTTATATAGGCCCTTAAGGGCCTATATAAGTAATGGAATTTTGTTTATTTTGAAATTCTCACCTCTCATATTCCTTAAATTCAGATTAAATATACACAAATTATACATCAAAATGAAGGTTGGGATGTATAGAACACGAAACACATATGTAATCAACTCATAGAGTCGACTGTCGGCACCACTGGTTCCTGGAAGTCTGCTACCGCATTCGCACCAGAACTGATAATAAAATAATATTTCATCAGAACACCATGTGGCCAAATGTGCTTCATATATCCAAGAACAAAGCTAGGCATTCAAAACACTTTCGAATACAGCGATAGGACTGCATTGTGGAAAAGGACAACACTGTCTCCATTTTTTATTGAAGATGGTTTCCATGCTCGACAGACATGTGCAAATCACTCATTACCACGAATTTCCATTGAAAAACAAAATTGTAATTCTAAGATATTTCAACAGGTATCATGATCCCTTGCATTGAACATGGCAACTGTGCAAACTCTATCATCTCATAACAGTATACTGTATGAAGGCGATCTTATTCATTATTTGATTTTAGACAGCGTTGTTTTACATGCTTTTTCTGTCCGATGGCGTCGACCGGAAATCGAACCTATACTCATACGTAAACAAATAGTAAAGGCTTTGAACTTTTCCCCCATGCAGCTCTGTCGCCGTGTTTTGAAGAATTTTTATCCCCTAGCTTTGTTCTTGGATATGTAAAGCACATTTTAAATATTCACAAATTATACATCAAAATGAAGGTTGGGATGTATAGAACACGGAACACATATGTAATCAACTCACAGAATTGACAGCAGGCACCACTGGTTCCTGGAAGTCTGCTACCGTATTCGCACCAGAACTGCTAATAAAATAATATTTCATTAGAACAACTTGTGGCCAAATGTGCTTCATATATCCAAGAACAGAGCTAGGCATTCAAATCACTTTCGAATACAGCGATAGGACTGCATTTGGGAAAAAGACAACACCGTCTGCATTTTTTATTGAAGATGGTTTCCATGCTCGACAGACATGCGCTAATCACTCGGTACCACAAATTTCCATCGAAAAACAAAATCGCAATTCTAAGAAATTTCAACAGGTTTTATGATACCTTGCATTGAATATAGCAACTGTGCAGTCGCTATCTAATAACAGTATACTGTACGAAGACGATCTTTTTCCTTATTTGATTTTAGACGGCGTCGTTTTTACATGCTTTTTCCGTCCGATGACTTTGACCGGAAATCAAAAATATATTCATACGTAAACAAAAGCAAAGGCTTTGGAATTTACCCCCACAGCTCTGTCGCCATGTTTTGAAGAATTTTGATCCCCCTAGCTTTGTTCTTGGATATGTAAAACACATTTTGCCACGAGTTGTTTTTGTGAAATATTATTAAATTATCAGTTCTGGTACGAATACAGCAGCAGACTTCCAGTAACTAGTGGTGTCTACAGTCGACTCTGAGTTGATTACACATGTGCTTCGTGTTCTATACATCTCAATCTTCATTTTGATGTATATTTTGTGTATATTTAATTTGAATTGAAGGAATATCAGAGGTGAGAATTTTCAAAATAAACAAAATTTCATTACTTATATAGGCCCTTAACACTAGCGCTGATGTTACTTGATTTTTTCACTGAAAATTCACAGTGTTGGAAATGAACAAAACTGATGGGTGCAGTGTTAAGCTCCTGTGAAATAAGAGACAGGAGTAAATTGCACCCGTAAAACAATGGTATATAAATTCTGAGGGAATACTTTTACCAAATACCATAAACGTTAAATGTATAAGGACCTGCTGAACTATGAGAGTAATTTCCCAGTGGCCACAGATTGCAACTTATTATTGGTGATGAACTGATTTTCAAAACTTGCTATGAACTGATTACCGATTATTTCACCAAACATTCTGCTGATTCCGATGGTTGAAATGGGACACCAAAAAAATCTGTTGGAGCCTTTTATACTACTAACTTTTGTTGACAACCAATTATGAATGTTTAATAGCACATTAAGTTCTCAGACTATGCACATTTGGTGCTGGTGGGTGGTTTTAGCCAAAATAATATTTATGGTTTTTTTTTTGGAAAGAAGATCGTGATTAACCATATAATCATGATACTGTTCTCTTATGAAGGTTGTATTTATTCGGTAACAGCTCGAACCAGTGTCAAAGATTATCTGGCCTTGCCGTTTCTGCACCCCAGACAATCCAGCCCCAAATGATGTGACCCCCATGCACAATTCATTAGTTGTGACATGTATTGCTTTGTGAGGATGTTGTTGCACACATGCAAACAAACATTACATCATACATCATCACAAGCACTAGTTAGCAATATAGCAGGCATTCAGAGATGAATTTTATTTAACCCTTTTATTTAACCTAACACAAAAAGCAGACAACACTTCCAAACAAAATTCCAGAATAACTGTCGCTGTTCATAAAAATTACTATTCAATTTTCATTATTCCTTTTAGTTTTTGAGTCAAAAACATATCTTATAAGCCATGTTCGATGTTATGGGTTACCAGCATTTGTAGTCTCTGTAAGACTCCTTTCCACCTGAGTGCTACCTCTGTTCGGACCAACCCACGTAGGCCAGAGGTGGTAAGGAGTCTTATAGAGACTACAGTGCATGCCTTCTATGTCTATTTAGAGTTTTGCTTTAAAGATCTTTTAAGTGCATTTCTATAGTGTCTATTTTTGCTATCTTGCTATCTTGTGAAGTTGTTTTATCAATGTCCACGTGGGCTTCCGCAGAGCCATGCACAAGGCATGATTTTGGACCCGTTGTAGTTTTTCATTATTGGTTTTTATTCAGGTCACTTGTTATTATGACCCCATACTCTAGTACTGGGCGTATATATGATTTGAGTTTGATATAGCTTGGATGCTGTTTTCCCAACTTCTTTACATATATCGGAAAGACTGATGTCGAAGTGTTTGTCTATTATATTAAAAATCGAACCAGCCATTAGCAGGGCTCGCCTTGAGTAAAATGGTCGGGGCCTAAAAAAAGTGCCCCTCATATTGAGGTCGGGGCCTTTCGGGGCTGATTTTCCATTTTGTCCATTACTGTTAGTGCTTTTTTGTGGAAAATGTCAGGGCTTGAAAAAAAGCCCCCAGTAAGTGCTCCTCGGGGCTGATCGCGGGGCCTGGGCCGATCAGCCCCGACTCAAGGCAAGCCCTGCCATTAGTAGAGTTGGGCGGTACTGAAAATTTTCAGTCTGTTCCGGTTCCGTTTTTTTTTAGGCAAAGTACCTCGGTTTCGGTTTCGGTACTTTTCCCCATTATGTTTTTCGAAAATAAAAAGTACAGATGGCCGCTTTAATTTTTTTCTTCCATCTTTCCACTGCAAAAAGAAACACGACATTTGAAACACAACTTCGCCATGACGTTTGACATCCGTGTGAATTTATTACCTCCCTTGATGCGCTTCCACTGAATGCCGCGATCAGTGCAGGTGTGCATAGAAAATGCACACACCGCAATGTTGTTTTCGTTTTCTCTCTTTGGTAACTTTTATTCGTTAAAAGGGAAACATCTGTATTTGATATTTGCATTACCTTTTCTCACCCGAGGACATATTTAACAATTCTTCCGAGGGTTTCTAAAAAAAAAAAAAAACATGCGAAAATCGAAAGTGAAAGTACAAACCTCTGTTGACGACTCGGCCAACTTGAGTTCTCTGAATTGCTGCGGGTGTTTCGATTCCAGGTGTTTTCGCAAATTTGATGTATTCCCGTGTTCAGCCTTAAACACTTTAGAACAGATTGTGCACTGAGAATTTTTCTCGTCGACTTTAATAAAATATTTACGCACAGCAGATATCTTGGTAGCCATTGTCAGCATGGTTATGCGTGTCACGTGTCACAATCTTGCTCTGTACGGTAACATTCCAATAGAAAAGTTCTGTCACTTGACTGTTTTCCTTCGATGATGTAGTGGCTTCGCGAAAACGGTGAGTCAGACAATATTAATACTTAAAATGATTACAAAACCAGTTCTTAGCTTCAGACATGCAAAACCCGATACAAACCCGCAAATCATAACAAGATTTGGTGATTTTGTGTGTTAAAATTGACTTTGCAAGCTGAATAAAACAAGGTTGAAAAGTACTCGGTTCTTTCTCAGGATTCGGTTGGTACTCGGTACTAAAAATAAGAACCGGTACCGATTACTTTTTCGGTACTACCGCCCATCTCTAGCCATTAGGCTGCCCATCGAATGCGGAGAGGTTGAGTTTTCTGTGCTGTTGACATTCATAGCTTTGAGTTCTATGTCGGTTTTAACTTTTTTTGTAGTGGGGACTAGGGCTGTCGCAATTGACCGATTATTGACCGGCCACGGCGAAATCGATTAGTATTTTTCATTGTCGAATAGTCGGTAAATTGTATCCCGTTTTAGATGTTTAATAATTAAAAGAAAATTTGATGAAAAAACTATTGTTTCCAAAGGTAAAGAGTTAAGAACATCGTTGTTAAACCCCAAGAAGCTGTTGGAAGCATTTGTCTTTCAGGTACATTCATCAAAGGTTTGGTGTTCTGAACTTCCAAACCGTCAGTGTAATAATCAAGAATGGTCGGCAGTTGCAAAGATCGCAACTGCCGATCAGTCTTGATTATTACACTGACGGTTTAAAAGTTCAGAACATCAAAGCTTTGAATGTACCTAAAAGAGGATCGTCTTCGTTGTTTACTCGAGGTAAGTCTGCTGACTTGAACTTCATTTTTATCAACTTCAAAGAGAGGGAAAGGGAAGGTCATCTAGGTACGATTAATCGATTATCATCGATTATTTGCGTCGATTAATCAATTCCTAAATTAAAAAATTGTGACAGCCCTAATGGGGACAGCCCCGATAATTGCTTGGGTGTTGTCCATTACAACTTGAGCATTTCAGTGTTGAAACCTTGCATGACTTTGTTAAATGTTTTTCGCTGCATTTCATGCAACGCAACTCTCTTTTGCATTTGTTCGACATATGGCCAAATTTCTGGCATTTATGACACTGTGTGGGCTGAGGCAAAACACGATACGCCTCAGTCTCATATTTTTGTCCGCTGATACAAACACCTTTGCTAACGAAGTTTAGTTTTGTGGCCCTATTGGGGAATTTTACTTTAATTTTCCACGTAGGGCTGCCTGTAGCCTTAGATATTAGTTTGACCAACGGGTATCCCAACAGGGCTACATCAATATCCCCATCATTCATCTTTGTGTGAACCCTTGTGACGACTACGCAAGAGTTTTGCAGCGGTTGATGCTGTTGTTTATGCGTCTGGGGTTTGGCCGTATTTTCCTTTTGAGGTTGTTTAGAAAGGGCTCTTGCTTTGTCGGCGAACGATCCACTGAACTGGCAAAATTCAAAAACTGGTCAGTTATATAGAAAATACTCTCCTTATGAAAACAGTCGCCAGCAATTGTGTATACAATAATGGAACTATAATCATTAGAAAAATGCCGACAACAGAGGTACAGAAAAAAATGTTGATAGCTTATCAGTACATATAACAACACTGCACAGTAACAATAATTATCAGAAAAAATGTCGACAATAGATGTACGGAAAAAAACTGTTGGTAGCTTATCAGTAAATATAACAACACTGAACAGTAATCATAAGGAAAAAACAGCCGACAATAAAGGTATAAACAACATTCAGCAAATAAAAAACACACAATCCTGAAAAGAATTGATGAATAGCAAACAGGAGGGGTGCTAAAACCTTTCATTCATCATAAGTTTTATTAGATGTATTGCCGAAAATACCCGGTGCTGAAGTGACCCAGTATAGGTGCTGATTCGACTTGTCCCCGGTGCCGAAACGACTTAAAAAGTGGAGCCGAAATGACCGGATACCATTGTAATGATGTAGCTGCAACTGTACAACAGCTGTAGCTACATTGCCGCAAACACTATTACCGCTACAACTGTTCATTTCAACTTATTGTGGATTATGACCAGTGACCATTTATAAAAAAAGTTTTGAACTCTGTAGTGCCATATGAGGGAATTTCTTTAAAAATCTTCTTTTTCACATCCACCAGTCAAAATATTTTCATATTTCCTATACATCTCCAGTGGGGGTTAGATTCAAGTTTGTTCAAATTGGACCCTTGGGTTAATATTTGGACTCTTTATTGGGGCCCATATTTTAACTCCGTTGCCCACGTGGGGGCACAGTGGCATTGTGTACTTACGCATACTGCATGACTGCATGTTGATAATGCACTTGTCTTCAACCAGTGCTAAACCTGCATGTGTGGAGTTAGTATGTTGGGGAGCCTGATAGTTGTTTGCCATTGCTTGGTGGTTCTCTCCAGGTACTCCAGCTTCCTCCATCCATAAGACTGTCTGACATGGGGTGACCCTGGATGTCGAAAGTGTCGTTAAACCCTAACAAATAAATAAGTTAGTTGGTTAGCAAGTGTCATCTGCTTTTCATGTAAGGGTTAACAAGTGCTCACATAAAATTAGCCTATTGTGACGTATTGAGACATCCCATCAAGTTGGCAGAGAAGTGCACCCAAATGAGTATTGAGGATTTGTTAGAGATTGACAATGCCAATACCGAGTCAACAGAAGCCTTTACCAAAGAGGTCATGGAACAGGGTGGCAAACATAAATGATCTGTAGGTAAGTACCACATATAAATTATAAATCCAACTCGGACTCCACCCTCAACTACTGATGTTGTGAAACCAGATATACATGTATACAGACCACACACAGCACAATACCATTCGATGGGTTAAAAATATTCTATCTCACCTGCAACAACCCGCAAAATGGAGCTTCCAACTCCCCACTTTCCAGATGGATCCACTGCATCTTGAGCTGCACAGAATTTAAATATACCGAATATTTTTTGGTATTGAAAACCATACTTTACCATTACTATAAGTAAATAAAGTATTCAGTATACCGAAATCCGGTATTACTGTGATGTAACAAGGCGAGTAAACACAGCAAGCAGTAATTACGGTATAGGTAATTACTTTTTTACTGCTAGGAAACATGTATCTTACTAACACGGTCATGAGAAACTTCCAGTGTGCATGTATGTTGTGAGAATAATTAATAACATCGTGAACGTAACGATTTCTGCATTTCAATCTATATCGTTACTATCGTAGGTGTGGCGGAAATATAGGCTAACTTCGTACCACCTCTTATTACTCACAATCACACATTACCGTTTATTAATACAAGAAAGATAATCCAATCATCGCCAGATGCATTCTCTTGTAAACACATGTGTAAACATTTGAAGTGAACTGCACGTTGTTGGTATCAGGAAAAAAAGTATATTTTCTTGGCACCCATTGATTATATTGATTATTGAGTGAGAAAACCCATTGCACACAAGATTTATAACAAGTTTGAGACATTGACTCAAATTATTCAATAATTTGGTATACCACAGTATTCATGTATTTTCTTTGATACCGCAGTATTTTAATGCTCCAAGGAAAAATTTCAAGGGAGCATACAGTCATCTATTTATCCATCCGTCTGTCTGACAGTGTCTGTCCATGCGTGCATCTGTCCGCAATGATATCTCGGCAGTGGGTGAATGGATTTCAATGAAATTTGGTATGAGTGATCCTTATGTGACAAGACACTAATGCACGTGTTATAAAAAAGTTGCCTGCATATTTTTCGAGCTATGGTCCTTACTTTGTCAATTTTTCTTGATTTTTGTCTGTACATAGCGATGTCTTACCAGTGCAGGGATGAATTTCAGTGAAATTTGGTATGAGGGATCCATGTGACAAGCTGCTCCTGCATATGTTATAAAAAGTTGCTCCATATTTTTCACCGTTACATTCTTTACTTTGTCAATTTTTCATGATTTTTATTCCATCTGCAGCAATATCTCAGTAGGGAGTGGATGGAAATCAGTGAAATTTGGTACAAGGGATCCTTGTGATAAGCTGCTTCTGCACATATAAAAAAGTCTCCTTGTCCATTCCCCCATCCACCCATCCATCCACAGTGATCTCTCGGCAGTGAGTTGATGGATTTCAGTGAAATTTGGAATGAGGGATCCTTGTGACAAGCCACTCCTGCACATGTTATAAAAAAAGTTGCCTGCATATTTTTCACCAGAGTTACAGTCCTTGCATGTCAGTGACATGTACCAAATTATTTCCCATAGCGGAGGACCACAATTTTACGAAGCTGCTTGTTAACTAAGTCGACTGTTGGAGCATCCATCAATTTTACTGATTTTGCTGTTTAATTCCAATACTGTGCAACTCTAACTGCATCCTCCACTAGTGGAAGCCATCTGCTCCCTCCCCTCAGTTGACGCAGTCAAATCTGAGGTCATGGGAAAAGTATAAAAGGGAGCAAGCAGTGGTGACCTTCTTTGGCTTTATGCCATTGTTGAAGAAATACATGTATTAAAGTTTGAAACTAATATTAAATATTATGAGATTAAACAGATGAGAGGAGCAATGTTCCTCTTGTAGTTTAGAAACATGTTATACATGCATTAATATACATGTAGTTACATGTCGATTTCAAAGATTGCAATCTACTAGTACAAATGTACATGTATAAGTCAGTTTACAAAATCACTATTATTTAGTCAGTGAATACCAATCTGTGTTGACAGTGTTGTATACATTACAGCCTTCTGGACTGGTCATAATCCACACATGGGAAGTGATGTCCATGCATGCATTTACCAGGTAATAAAAACCCCTCATCAACAAAATTTTAATTAATGAATAATGAAGCACCTGGTTCTTCCCAGTGCTTCATTAATTAAATTTTTTGGTGATTTTCCAATAAGAAGTGTTTAGAATGTAATGTTATTGCATCCATGGAAATTTTGCCCACCCCTGGAAGTGACCAGTCCACGGCAGCCATACTGTTCAATATTGTGACGACACATACATGTATTGCTTATCACTGGCACACCCTGTATGAACATAGTATCAAAAGTTGTGCTCTAATATATTTTTAAGTACATGTCATTTTCAATCAAACGTAGCTTACATTTAAATAGGATTTTGTGTGGTGCTTGGAAAAATAGCAAACCTTCTATTTCAAGGATTCCAAACATTATGTGGATAAGACCAAAACCTCGACATTGTTTCTCTCTCCCTGGGCTGACTTAGAGGCAGCCTTGTTTGTTTGTGTTTGCCATGTTATGTCCATATTTAATAGGCCAATCTACATGTAGAGCCCTTTTACATCAGGGTTCCTGCAGTTCCTTGGATTCAAGAAATGGCTTTGAATTTGACTAAGGGTCATTCAAGGCCTTGGAATCCTGGAAAATGTGTCATGAGTGGGGCTGTCACGATTGATCAATTGTCAATTGGTCACGGCAAAATCTATTATTATTTTTCCTTGTTGAATAATCAGTAAATTGTACCCCGTGTTAGACGTTTATAATTAAAAGAAAATTTGATGAAAAAACTAGTGTTTCTACTTTCTAAAGGTTAAGAGTTAAGGGTTAAGAACGTCGATGTTAAACCTCAAGAAGTCTTTAGAAGCATTTGTCTTTTAGGTATATTCAAGCTTTGATGTTCTGAACTTTTTCAAAGCTTTGAAAATCTGAACTTTTAAACTGTCAGTGTAATAATCAAGACTGGCCGGCACTTGCAAACTTTTGTAGTTGCGACAGTGTGTCTGTGATGTTCTTCCTAAGAAAGTTGAAACACTTTCCTTTGAAATACCAATGAGGTTCTTTCACTTGTATAACTAAAATATCTAAACTCGAGTCATTTAAACAGAGACATAACTCCCAACACCCCCCCCCCCCCCCCCCCCCAACACAAACGCACACACAGAGACAGAGTAACACTCGTTTCCATTGTTTGACTGGATTTAATCTGCAGCACGAATGGTGACCGTATATAACTGTCAATCTTGTAGTGTATCCACCCATTTGTATGACGTCCGACGTTCAGAACATGCACCTACAAAATGTAATCGAACGGAGGCCCTAGTATATGAGAAAGAATACAGAAACCGAAAGTACGATTTTCTGAGAACAGCTTTTCCAATATCTTTAAAATGCATTTTTATTTCCTTCACCCAGAACATTGTTACTTGTTAGACTTTTGTGGCTGTTTTACACATCACCAGTGACACTCTTAACAGGTTAATCACCCAGGCTAATGCAAACTATGCGAGAAACGATGCCAGGAGTTCAGACAATCACATTTTTCGCAAATGAAATGAGGATCGTCTTCCCTGTTTGCTTGAGGTAGGTCAACTGACTTGAAATTCATTTTTATGTGTACCCATATTATGTATGGTACACATAATGCCAGCATCCGGGGTGACCATCCATCGTTCGTCCATCCTTTGTCTGTCCGTCCATCTGTCTGTCCGTCCGGCATCCGTATCCATTTCTTTGGCATTCGATAACTTGAAAAATATTGCTTGGATTGTCAAGTTACTTTATATTTGTGTTCAGGTTACTGATGTGCCGAGCTGTATAGTTTTTGGTGTAAATCGGATAATTTGATCCTGAGATATTAACCCTTTATCCTTCAAATTGAAAATTCCTCCAATCCCTTTGGCATTTGATAACTTGAAAAATATTGCTTGGATTGTCTAGTTACTTTACATTTGTGTTCAGGTTACTGATTTGCCGAGCTGTATAGTTTTTGGTGTAAATCTGATGATTTGATCCCGAGATATTAACCCTTTATCCTTCAAATTGAAAATTCCTCCAATCCCTTTGGCATTCGATAACTTGAAAAACATTGTTTGGATTGTCAAGTTACTTTATATTTGTGTTCAGGTTACTGATGCGCCGAGCTGTATAGTTTTTGGTGTAAATCGGATAATTTGATCCTGAGATATTAACCCTTTATCCTTCAAATTGAAAATTCCTCCAATCCCTTTGGCATTCGATAACTTGAAAAATATTGCTTGGATTGTCTAGTTACTTTATATTTGTGTTCAGGTTACTGATGTGCTGAGCTGTATAGTTTTTGGTGTAAATCTGATGATTTGATCCTGAGATATTAACCATTTATCCTTCAAATTGAAAATTCCTCCAATCCCTTTGGCATTCGATAACTTGAAAAATATTGCTTGGATTGTCAAGTTACTTTACATTTGTGTTCAGGTTACTGATGTGCCGAGCTGTATAGTTTTTGGTGTAAATCTGTTATTTTGATCCTGAGATATTAACCCTTTATCCTTCAAATTGAAAATTCCTCCAATCCCTTTGTCATTCGATAACTTGAAAAATATTGCTTGGATTGTCAAGTTACTTTATATTCAGGTTACTGATGTGCCGAGCTGTATAGTTTTTGGTGTAAATCGGATAATTTAATCCTGAGATATTAACCCTTTATCCTTCAAATTGAAAATTCCTCCAATCCCTTTGGCATTCGATAACTTGAAAAATATTGCTTGGATTGTCAAGTTACTTTATATTTGTGTTCAGGTTACTGATGTGCCGAGCTGTATAGTTTTTGGTGTAAATCTGTTATTTTGATCCTGAGATATTAACCCTTTATCCTTCAAATTGAAAATTCCTCCAATCCCTTTGTCATTCGATAACTTGAAAAATATTGCTTGGATTGTCAAGTTACTTTATATTCAGGTTACTGATGTGCCGAGCTGTATAGTTTTTGGTGTAAATCGGATAATTTAATCCTGAGATATTAACCCTTTATCCTTCAAATTGAAAATTCCTCCAATCCCTTTGGCATTCGATAACTTGAAAAATATTGCTTGGATTGTCTAGTTACTTTATATTTGTGTTCAGGTTACTGATGTGCTGAGCTGTATAGTTTTTGGTGTAAATCTGATGATTTGATCCTGAGATATTAACCATTTATCCTTCAAATTGAAAATTCCTCCAATCCCTTTGGCATTCGATAACTTGAAAAATATTGCTTGGATTGTCAAGTTACTTTATATTTGTGTTCAGGTTACTGATGTGCCGAGCTGTATAGTTTTTGGTGTAAATCTGTTATTTTGATCCTGAGATATTAACCCTTTATCCTTCAAATTGAAAATTCCTCCAATCCCTTTGTCATTCGATAACTTGAAAAATATTGCTTGGATTGTCAAGTTACTTTATATTCAGGTTACTGATGTGCCGAGCTGTATAGTTTTTGGTGTAAATCGGATAATTTAATCCTGAGATATTAACCCTTTATCCTTCAAATTGAAAATTCCTCCAATCCCTTTGGCATTCGATAACTTGAAAAATATTGCTTGGATTGTCAAGTTACTTTATATTTGTGTTCAGGTTATTGATGTACCGAGCTGTATAGTTTTTGGTGTAAATCTGTTATTTTAATCCTGAGATATTAACCCTTTATCCTTCAAATTGAAAATTCCTCCAATTTCTTTGGCATGAGATAACTCAAAAAAAATATCAATCTGATTGTCATGTTACTTTATATATTTATTCAAGTTACTGATGTGCTGTGCTGTATAGTTTTTTATGTAAATCTGATAATTTGCTCTGGAGATATTAACCCTTTATCCATCAAATTAGACACTCCTCCAGTCCATTTCTATATGTACCCATACCTTGTATGGTGTACATAATGTCGGCATCTGTGGTGGCCCTCCATCATA
This sequence comes from Pictodentalium vernedei, assembly GCA_031216915.1. Taxonomy (NCBI): domain Eukaryota; kingdom Metazoa; phylum Mollusca; class Scaphopoda; order Dentaliida; family Dentaliidae; genus Pictodentalium; species Pictodentalium vernedei. The sequence goes on from CM062297.1 coordinate 515,843,860, forward strand.
CAGCTTTCTACTAGTTGCACGTATGGGTACACATCTGACGATTTCATCGGCCTATTTTTAACAACTTCAAAGAGAGAGGGAAAGGGGGTCATCCAGGTACGATTAATCGATTATTATCGATTATTTGCGACGATTGATCATTTCTTAAATTTAAAAAATTGTCATTGCCCTAGTCATAAGGCCTTGAAAACCCTTGAATATTCATGAAATAAAAATGCTGATGCAGCATGTTTTAACCAGGCCTGGCCATTTGAGGGGAGCTATTGCTCCAGCTCTGCTTGGCTCTCCTAAAGGCAAATTGAGGTGAGCCATAATTGCTCTCCTTAAACTGTAATGGCTCTCCTCAATTTTCATATTAATAACCTTGTATAATTGATATTAGTGTAGAATAGCTCCCCTGAAACAGATTTAGGAGGGCCATATTGGCTCCACTGGATTTTTCAAAAGGCCAGGCCTGTTATAACTACAATGTATATATACTGAGTCAAAAAAGAAACTATAATAAACTTTGAGGAGCATTTTGTTTCAGTATTATCGACTTTAATCCCAAACAAATTATTGTAAATTCATATTTCAAGTCCAGCTGTATGAATTTGCATAATTTCATGTTCTTACTGTTGCAAGCTTCACGACAGGACGTCGCAATTCAGACATGAGGTGAAATGTAAAGTTCACACATGCAGTCAATAGCATGTATGTCCACCGTTTGCCTCGTGGATGGCAAGACATCGACGGCGCATGAACCTGATAAGTCTCTGGATGTCACCTTGTGGTATTGCGTTCCACTCCTGCCTTAGAACATTATGTAAATCGCCTAATGTCTGAAGATCATGAAGTCGTACCCGACGGTCAGGTTGATCCCAAAGATGCTCGATTGGTGACAAATCTGGTGAAAGTGGGGACCAGGGAAAAAGTTTGATGCTCTGCACCTCAAGAAAGTCACGATAGATACGTGCCACATGACATCGGACATTGACTTGCTGAAATAACTGCAATCCGACGTTAGCATTGAACAACCGGACAACAACAGTGTTAACAATTTTGTCCCTATATCGCTGTCCATTCAGATTACCATCGATGAAAAACAACTGCGTTCGATGATGCAAGGAAATTCCTGCCCAAACCATTATACCACCCCACTGAAATGGTCGCATTCCTGCATGCAAGCATCAGAAAACTGTTCTCCTCGTCAGCGATAACTCTTGTTTGCCCTACCATCAGCGCGTTGTAGACAAAATAGTGATTTATCACTAAAAAGATCTGTTCTCCAATGCTGCTGAGTCCAGCAAACACACTGACGTGCCCATTCCATTCTGACAGTACAGTGATGTTGGGTAAGGATTGGTTCGTGGTATGGACGTCTACTGCGGATGCCGTGTTCAGCGAGTCAGTTGTGGACAGTTTGTGCACTGATTCTACTGTTAGTTCTACCAGGAGTAATTGCTGTTGTCTTCATTGCTGGAAGGAACCGATGGCACAAATGAGACATCCTGATGTGCCGGTCTTGTGCGGGGGTCGTAACTCTTGGTCAACCTGAACGTGGTCGGTGGGCAGTAGATCCAGTGGTTCTATACCTTCCAATGAGACGGTAAATAGTGGCCACAGTGACTCAGAACTCTGCAGCATGCTCATCTGGAGGTATCTCAGCCTCATGCATACCAATGGCATGCAACCTCTGATTTTCGATTAACCTTAGCATTTTTTAAAATGTCGGAAGACAGAAACTAGTGTGTTTTCTCAATAACCCAGGCTCTAGCAAAACATAACACAAAGAAAATCGTCGGTCACCCACTCAATTTGACATTCTCGGGCAGGACATGCTGTTTTGAAATCCGTAGCAAAATTATATACAGTTGGGTGGACAACAACAACATGTCTTTAAACTCTTTGCACGACTTTTTATCCACAAACATGCAACATTAGAACTATTATATTTCATTGTTTATACTATTTTTGCACATTTGTTTCTATTATACCTTCTTTTTTGACTCTGTATATAATTATATTGTTTCATATGTGTGAGTTCGTGAAAGCATAATCCTAACTAGGGTCTCCATTCATTACATCTCCTCCCACTTCCCTACCAGGAGGGGTAATGACCGGTGGCCCTAGTTATATCTAGTGAAGGCAGGGACTTGGAAAATTCTTGAATTTGTCTTTTGGAGGGCCTCAAAAAATGCTGAAATATATCGCGAAACATCCTTGCGGAGCCTTGAATTTTATTAATCCTTGTCTGCAAATACCCTGAACACGGTCATTCCAATTATGAGGTTTTCTTACAAACGTTTTCTACCAAGGAAATAATAGTGTTTTCTCCACTTATATTAGGTAAAGGGTTAGACATGTTCACTGAAACTGGTGTAAAGTAAATGAATGGTTAACAAAGTTTCAGAGCCATTTGTCCATGGGAGACTGCATCAGTAGAATTGGGGGATTGCACATCAAGGGAGATAATATGTAGAGAAAATTGTAAACCACAAGTTGAAAAAAGGTCTGTTTGCAGTTGTTCCCCATTAACCACATTTTGTATTCATGCCTTCTTCAGTATTTCATTTCCTATTTTGATAATCTACATGCATGTATTATTGATTGAGTGTTTATGTACTACATGTATTCTAGAGAAGGAACTTGTTCCCACACAGCAAAATCTACCTGCCCATTTTTTTGAAAGCATGTAAAAAAAAAAAAATTCTATTTTTCATTCCTTCTGTTTCGAAACATAGTTTAACTGTTTTAGACTTTTAGCGGCAGAGCACATCCCTGCTGGCCATTTCATCAAATCAATATTGTGGTGCAAAATAAAGTACTGTTGGGAAATGCCCAGGGACAATTTTCTGTGACAATGAAAGCAAACCAAGTCTTAACCCTTGGAGGTCTTCCTGTTAGAACAATATTCCTGACCTTCTACTGTCCTACAATCTGTGAGACTAACTGCATGACAGTGATGTCTAGCCATGTCTTGACGACCTGTACATTGTTGTCATTTTGAAAACCACAGGGTAGCAACTAATACCCTCCTGAGAAAAGGTTTCGAAAGGCGACTTCCCCCATAGAATAATGTCATTTCACTTTGAAGGGAAACACTAACCATACATTTTCTTTAACATCGTCCTTTGAAATTCCTTTTGCAATAACAGTACTGCGTATTACAGCCACCATGGAGTGTTCAGAATCCACATGTGGGCAGTGTTGCCCACAGGCTCTTTTCTCAGTCAATTATCAGTTGTTTTCAGCAAATATTCAATGAAAGAAGCACCGGGTTGTACCTGGTTCTTCAGTCATTGGATATTTGAGAGTAATTCCATTGTTTTATGTCTCAGATTAACTGTTAACACATTCATGGAAATATTGCCCATGCATGGCTTTTGACTGATGAACGACAGCCATACTGTATCAGTAAGCTGTACCACTTCTTGAGATTGTTGTGTTACCTGGGAAATCTGGTCATGTCAATGTTCTTTTTCCATTGTTCTTGTTTCAAACTGTTATTAAGCCCACAACTTGAAAAGTTGAAGGGGTATCTATTGGAGACCTCTGTCCATTTGTCCATCCATCTGTCCAACTGCACCAACATTCTCCTTTGTATCTTAGCCACTGCTACTCTGATTTGAATGATATTTGGCGTTTTGATAGATCATCATGGGGGAACAATACCTGTATGGTGTGAGTTTCTAACACATTTTTATACCCCCACAAAACGAAGTTTAGGGGGGTGGGTATAGAGGAGTCAACCTGTCCGTCAGATGGTCTGTCGTCGTCGGTGCGCTGCACATGTAAATTTATGGAGCTAACTACTTCCACAATTTTAGTCACATTTTCAAGGAACTTCATAAAAATGATCAACATGATGAGGGGGAGTGCGTGGCATAAATGTTTTCCAGATCGGATTCAAGATGGCCGACTGGTGGCCATATTGGATTTTTTTTTACTTAGAAAAATTGAATGCTCCTTTTTAGTCACCCACACTAGGCGGTATGCCACGGTGGGGGTGTACCAGACGACAGACCATCTCTAGTTTCCAGAGTTATGGCCCTTTTTCACTCTTTCAACTTAGAATTTTTTTTTGCCGTCAGGAGCATTAGCAGTGCTTTGCAATGCAGGTCTCTTGTTTAAAATTAATTTAGCACTGAAGCAATTAAATTAAGTGGCATGTAGTTTCAAAATTTAGTTTACAGATAAACGTGCATCGTCTTGCATCTTTAAAAAAGTTATAATATCAGTGTAGGGTTGTCGCGACTTTGAATTTTCATAGTCGACTAGTTGCCAGCATTAATCGATAGTTATTCAGTTGATAGTCGTTTCCGGTACATTCTACAAACAATCTCTGATATACTTATAACAGAAATTTAAAACTGACGATGTTTTGATGTGAACACTTAAGTTTTGAGGTGAAATAGAAACACCAAAATATCTCTGATTGATATGAAGAATTTAAACAGAAGAGTTTTTGTGCAAATGTTGCATTTCTATAACTAATTTCCAGAAATTTCGAACATAAAACTCCCTCCATTCCTATGCAAGTTACAACTTACTTCTGCAAGTGAACTGACAACTCTGAGTCTTGTGACAATTTTCTCACTTTAGCAGTTTGGATTGTACTTAGTAGGCTGTACAAGACTGCAGATTCTTTTTACTTAGCAGACTGTAATGACTTTCCAAACCATAAATTACTTAATGGTACACCATTTGAACGATACTCTTTAGTAATGATTAAGAGTGCTGGTTAATATTGCAGAATACAGAGATTGATCAAATGGCAAGGCTCTGTGTTTTTAAAACAACATTCTTACACAATTATGCAGAAAACAAAGGCCATAGAATATTATAAGTAACTATAGTTAGACATTCAAAGGTTAATAATCTAACTGTTCATTAACCTCATTACACAGTACAATTTAACCCTTTACCTAACACGAAAGGCAGACGACACTTGCAAATATAATTCTTGAATAACTAATTTTTTTCATTTTTTGCGTCAAAAACATAGCTTATGACCCCTCATTGGAACAAGCTAAACGAGCTCGTTCCAATAAGGGGTCATAAGCTATGTTTCTGAGACAAAACATAATGAAAATTGAATGGTTATTTTTACCTGCGTCGCCAGCGGCAGAGCAGGTCTAGTAACCGCTCGACTCTGTCTGTCAGTCCTTCCATCAGTCCGTCCAAAACACTTCTTCCGTCAAAGTTTTCTTGGCTTCTATGAAAGGGAATGATTTTATATTTGGTCTGCTGCTTCATAATGATGAGTTGTATCGTGTATCTAATTTTCAGATCTGCTGGGCAGCCACTTCCTGTTTGCCGATACTTTGAAGTCTGTTCATCTCTGTAATCAATTGCATGCAGCGACGCAGGTCCAGACCCGGTATTGGTCTTGGTTTGTTGTAATTGGCGATGGCCTGCTTTGGCCATTACGTTGACTAAAGGGTTAAACCTGACTTAAAATTGTACCACTTTAAAAATGAACGACGATCGACTAAAAATAAAAACCGTCGACTACTACCACAGTCGACAGTCAACAAATTAAATAATTGCACCATCCCTATATCAGTGATTTTGACAATTTAATTTTTTTTACGATCACATACAAGATAAATGTTATAGGTTGGATTATGTGGGTGTTTCTACACAAACACAACTTGGTATACAAGAAGTGAATTTTGTCAATTGCTTGTTGTGTAAGTTGTCTTAATAGGTCAAGAGATACAAAATCAAATAAACAAGTCTTAATTAACCCTCTACCTAACAAATTTCTCCCGTAATATCTAAATTGGGAAGTTGCAAAAAGGGTATTTTTCAACATATTTTTAAAAAAAAAAGTATCCTTTGGCTCCCTCATCGAGATTGTTCTAATGAGGGGGTCACTTGGTATGGCATTGTTGAAAGCTTTTGAAAAATTTGAAGGAAAAGATAATTAAAATAAGTAATTTTGATACCATGTGTTTGGGAAAAGGGTTAAGATTACAACATAATTTTGAGAGTCGGAATGAAGTTGACTTGATATAGTTACAGATGCTGAAAGTAGGGGCCTCTGCAAATTATAAATTTTGATCAAATCGAATATTGAATCGAATTGGAGAAAATGAATCAAATATTGAATCGAACTTTGAATCAAATCACAGTTAATGGATACATCATCCAAAGAAAAGGGTTTTTAGCTCACCGAAGGGAGCTCAACTTATCACTTGCCGTCCGTCGTCGCCGTCCGTCGTGTGAACATTTTTCAAACGACTTCTCCTCTGAAACCGATTTTCACGAAACTTCATGTGGATGTTCATTACTATATGGCAATTCAGGTTTGTCCAAATGATATGGCCAGGTCCCTTGTATGGGGCATAACTGATAGCACCGTATGAATTATAGAAAAATTATTAAAAAATCTTCTCCAGAAGCAGTGGGCAGAATCTTTTGATACTTGGAATGCAGCATCTTGGTATGGCCCCCTGGATTCATATTTGGGCCCACTATAGAAGCCCAAATTCGAACTTAGTGCATTTCAGGCAAATTTCTTAAAAAATCTTCTCCAGATCCAGCAGGCAGAATCTTTCGATATTTGGTATGCAACATTGTGGGGTGGATCTGATTCAAGTTTGTTCAAGTCGGCCCCCAGGATTCACATTTGGGCTCAGTATAGAAGCCCGAATTCGAACTTAGTGCATTTCAGGCAAATTTCTTAAAAAATCTTCTCCAGATCCAGCAGGCAGAATCTTTTGATATATGGTATGCAACATTGTGGGGTGGATCTGATTCAAGTTTGTTCAAATCGGCCCCCTGGATTCATAATTGGGCTCACTATAAAAGCTCGAATTCGAACTTAGTGCATTTCAGGCAAATTTCTTGAAAAATCTTCTTCTCCAGATCCAGCAGGCAGAATCTTTTGATATTTGGTATGCAACATTGTGGGGTGGATCTGATTCAAATTTGTTCAAATCGGCCCCCTGGATTCATATTTGGGCTCACTATAAATGCTCGAATTTGAACTTAGTGCATTTCAGGCAAATTTCTTAAAAAATCTTCTTCTTCAAATCCAGCAGACAGAATCTTTTAATATTTGGTATGCAACATTGTGGGGTGGATCTGATTCAAGTTTGTTCAAATCGGCCCCTGGGTTCATATTTGGGCTCAGTATAGGATCCCAATTTGAACTTCGTGCATTTCAGGCAAATTTCTTTAAAAATCTTCTCACGATCCAGCAGGCAGAATCTTTTAATATTGAGTATGCAGCATGCTAAGGGGGTGAGATTCAAGTTTGCTCAAGCCAAGTCCCTGGGTTCATATTTGGGCTCACTGTGGTAGCCCGAATTATAACTTAATTCAAAATGAGGAATTTTCTTTAAAAATCTTCTTCAGATCCAGAAGTCAGAATGTTTTGATATTTGGTATGCAGCATCCTTGGGGGGGGGGGGGGGGGGGGGGGGGGAGATTCAAGTTTGTTCAAGCCATGTCCCTAGGTCCATATTTCGGCTCACTGTGGGAGCTTGAATTGTAAGTTAGTTCGAAATGAGGAATTTTCTTAAAAAATCTTCTTCTTCAGATCTCGCAGTCAGAATGTTTTGATATGTGGTGTGTAGCATCCTTAAGGTGGTGAGATTCAAGTTTGTTAAAGCCAAGTCCCTGGGTCCATATTTGGGCTCCCTGTGGGAGCTCGAATGATAACTCAGTTCAAAATGAGGAATTTTCTTTAAAAATCTTCTTCTTCAGATCCAGCAGATGAATGCTTTTGACATTTGGTATGCAACATCCTTAGGGGGGTAAGATTCAAGTTTCTTCAAAGCCATGACCCTAGTTCCATAAAATTTGTCTCTAGTGACTTCATTCCTTTGTAGTGTTGATGAACCATGTCTAACTGAATGTGGCCCCAAATACTTCTTTGAACCACTTTGGCCGGTGAGCGATTAAGGCTCCTTGGGGCCTCTTGTTTTCTAAATTAATACCCCTGCTTATTAAAAGACACACTGTTATGTAGAGTGCATTTTTTGCCTCACCACTTCCCACACTATAAACTGAGATGTAAAGCAATATACTAGTTGTCGATTGAAATTATTCAAATTTTTGACTTTGTAGCTTTGAAACTGCAGCAATAAACATTTTTAAATGAATCTGGCTGATAGGGCTGATACCTCACTTTTGTCACATGTTTTCTTGGAAAAAGAACTTCAATTCAAATCGGCTTGACTCCATTCGGTCATGAAGCCATTTGTTTTAAATAAAAATGTGGAATGACTAAAATGAAACAATAATTCATTGCTGAATGGAGTCGTTCCGCTTGTTAATTAAAGCCCGCCCAACTTCTGTTTATATAGTAATCAGGGGTATTCTTTTGGAAGACCATTGCTTTTGACAATTTATCCTGTAACTGATTGAACAGAACAATACTCAACATAAAATAATGTGATCATGTTGTGGAACAAATCATTATTGAAGTTGAACAGCTGAATAACTTTTCAAAGTTCGAGACTTGCAATTTTTATAATGGTAACTGGTCAAAATGCACAATAAGCTGAAATGAACAGTTGTAGCGGTAACAGTGTTTGTAGCGATGTAGCCATAAATGTTATAAGTTGTCGCTACATCACCCCAAACACCATTACCGCTACAAGTCAGTTGCGTTTCTACTCAGGACAATACTCAATATAAAATAATGTGATCATTTACAATCAGCAAACATTCACGGTTATGGCCGAAGTATATTTAAAAATATTTGAATTTCCAAATTTCGAATCAAATCGAATTGAATATGGACTTTCAAATCGAAATTCAAATTTTCATAGGAGCCTAGCTGAAAGTCAACATCAACATAAACTTGGAAATTCTTCAGTACATGTATTAATAGTTACAGTACAGTAAAAAAAAGTATGATAGACCCGTTCTGCTTTACTAGTATAACTCAGTAACATTTGTAGGAAAGATCATGTAATTCTGGCACGATGTCATATTGGCCATGCAAAGCAGACACCTTCATTTTTTTTAGAATGTAATATGAGACCAGAATGTGTTCCTTGCCAACATATGTTGACCATGGATTTAATTCTTCAACAGATTTTAAACTTCTCAGGAGTCAATACTGCAGGATCTCTTTTATCATTCAAGCCAAAGCAATGTTCTTTTATTTCTTGAAGAATTCAACCGTTTTAATAAATTTTAAAATTGTTTTTCCTCTTATTTAAAATAGACTCTTCAAGTCTCAATCAACACATTGCCAAAAATATTTGTATCATCACTTTACTGTTTGTATCAGAACTCATTACATACAGCACAGTCGTCAGATTGGTTGTAATCCACACAAGGGGTGGGGGTGGGGGGGGGGGAGTGAGGGGGGATGTTCAGGCATGCATTTAGCAGGTGATACAAATTGTCAGTAGCAATACTTTAATTGATGAAGCACCGGGTTGTACCCGATGCTTCATTAATTAAATTTTTAGCTCGCCAGACTGAAAGTCAGGGTGGTCTTTAGTGATCACTCTTCTTCTCTCCGTGAACATGGTGTTTGCGACTTCTCCAAAAAAAAACCTTGAACCGATTCAAGTGAAATTTGAGATGATTGTTTGTTACGACTTCACATTTTGATTTTGTTCAAAAGTTGCCCCACCCCTGGATAGGGCTATGCCCAAAAAGAGTGCATAAATCTTACAAAATCTTCTAATGAACCAGCAATAGCAGAGACTTGATATTTAGTGTGCAGCTTCCTTTTGAGGTGTGGACTCAGATTTGTTCAAGAGAAGTTCAAGGGGCTATATTTGCCATCATTATGGGAGGGGTAAGAATTTTGGCCACACCCAAAATTTCTATTTTCCAAACCGAGAGGCTGATATGAACCAAATTTGATACGAGGGCTTATTGGGTCTAAGTACTAAATTTATGCCCAAAATTTTTTCCTGTCACTCGATGGGAACCACAGGAACTAAAAATAGACAAAATTTCAAATGCCCATATCTCCAAAACTACACTGCGGTGTGAATTTTTATTTGGTGTGAAGCTTCCTTAGGACCAGCAGAAAGGAATGGTCCAAAAAATTGCCATCAGTTTTATCATGGGGTACTTTTCCTAGACTTTGAAAAAGTGTTGAGTCATCATTTTTTAACACTGTGGGTAATGGGAAAAACATTAAAGAATCTTCTTCTCCCAAACCACTTCTCCAAAAGCTTTCATATTTCATATGTAACATCTTTGGAAGATTGATTCACATAATTCTTGAAATCAATTCCCTGGCTCCATATTTGGGCTCTCTATGGGAGCCCAAATGTTTAAATTAGTGCAATATGAGGAATATTGATCAAAAATCTTCTTATTCACATCCACCACCCAGAATCTTTTAATATTTGGTGTACAGTATCATTAGGGAGGTGAGATATAAGTTTGTTAAAGCCAAGTCCCTGGGTTCATATTTCGGCTTCCTGTGGGAAATTTCTATTTTCCAAACTGAGAGGCCGATTTGAACCAATTTTTATATGAGGGCGTATTGGGTCATAAGTACCTAAGTACCTTCTTTATGCAAAAACAAATTTTCCTGTCACCCCATGGGAACTGCAGGAGCCAAAAATAGAAAAAAATTTAAAACGCCCATATCTCCAAAACTACATGGCACTGAGAATTTTTATTTTGTGTGAAGCTTTCTTAGGAACTGCAGAAAGGAATGGTCCCCCAAAAATTGCCATCGGTTTTATCATAGGGTACTTTTCCAGGAGTAATCTGTTATAGCTCAGCTTGAAAAAGTCAAGCTGAGCTATTGCCGTCACTTCTCATCTGTCGGCGTACGTATGTACATACGTCCACAATTTCCTTTGGCACACCGCATAAGTCACTTTTATGATCAGATTGTTTTGAAATTTGGTATGCTTGTTTGGGGTGACCTCTGGATGGGCGCTATCAATTTTCTTCCATTTGTTTATGCTAGCCCAAATGTTCAGATTAGTGCAATATGAGGAATATTCTTCAAAAATCGTCTTCTTCCTATCCACCAATCATAATCTTTTGATATTTTGTATGCAGCATCCTTAGGGGGTGAGATTCAAGTTTGTTCAAGACAAGTCCCTGGGTTCATATTTGACCTCCCTGTGGGAGCCTGAATCATGACTTAGTTCAATCTTTAAAAAACTTTTTTTTTCAGATCCACCGGTCAGAATCTTCTGATATTTGGCATAATCTTTTCTTAGGAGAGGCAGATGCAGCTTGTTCAAATCAATTCCCTGTGTTGATATTTAGGCTACCATGTCAGGTGAGCGCCCTCAGGCCTCTTGGGGCCTCTTGTTGATGATTATTCCTATAATTAGTTTTTGGAATCTAATATTTGATATATTATGAGCTTAATTACTACAGGTAAGATATGAGACTGATGATGCATATTGCAAGTATTCGGGGTTTATTACCTGCGTCGCCAGCGGCAGAGCAGGTCTAGTAACCACTCGACTCCGTCCATCAGTCCGTCAGTCCATCCCTCCATCCGTCCGTCCGAAACACTTTTTCCGTCAAAGTTTTCTTGGCTTCTATGAAAGGGAATGATTTTATATTTGGTCTGCTGCTTCATAGTGATGAGTTGTATCGTGTAAGCAATTTTCAGATCTGCCGTGCAGTCACTTCCTGTTTACCGATACTTTGAAATTTTACTGTACCCACTGAACATTGAAATTTTCTGTCAAGGTTTTCTCAGCTTCTGTGCAAGGGATTGATTTTATATTTGGTCTGCTGCTTCATAATGATGAGTTGTATCGTGTAAGCAATTTTCAGATCTGCCGTGTAGCCACTTCCTGTTTACCGATACTTTGAAATTTTACTGTACCTACTGAACATTGAAATTTTTTCGTCAAACTTTTCTCGGCTTCTATGCAAGGGATTGATTTTATATTTCATCTGGAGCCTGATAATGATCAGTTGTATCGTGTATGCAATTTTCAAATCTGCAGCCACTTCCTGTTTGCCGATTCATGCAGCGACGCAGGTCCAGACCCGGTATTGGTCTTGTATAAGGATTAAGGTCAGTTCAGGGTTGGGGTTAGGGTTGGTTTCTCTTCAGTATTAGGTTGGGGGATGTAACCCTGTCTATACCCCCACTCCCCCTCACCCCCAAATTTTCCCCCAAAAACGAGGTTTTAACTGTTGTCCAAACAATTTAAAATGATCAATTTTTTCGTAATTTTTTAAAGCCACAACTCCCATTTTTACCTGCGTCGCCAGCGGCAGAGCAGGTCTAGTAACCGCTCGACTCCATCCGTCAGTCCGTCTGTCCGTCAGTCCATCCGTCCGAAACACTTTTTCCGTCAAAGTTTTCTTGGCTTCTATGAAAGGGAATGATTTTATATTTGGTCTGCTGCTTCATAATGATGAGTTGTATCGTGTAAGCAATTTTCAGATCTGCCGTGCAGCCACTTCCTGTTTACCGATACTTTGAAATTTTACTGTACCCACTGAACATTGAAATTTTCCGTCAAGGTTTTCTCGGCTTCTATGCAAGGGATTGATTTTATATTTGGTCTGCTGCTTCATAATGATGAGTTGTATCATGTAAGTAATTTTCAGATCTGCCGTGCAGCCACTTCCTGTTTGCCGATACTTTGAAATTTTACTGTACCCACTGAACATTGAAATTTTTCATTACCTGCATCGCCAGCGGCAGAGCAGGTCTAGTAACCGCTCGACTCCATCCGTCAGTCTGTCCGTCCATCAGTCCATCCGTCCGTCCATCCAAAACACTTTTTCCGTCAAGGTTTTCTTGGCTTCTATGAAAGGGAATAATTTTATATTTGGTCTGCTGCTTCATAATGATGAGTTGTATCGTGTAAGCAATTTTCAGATCTGCCCTGCAGCCACTTCCTGTTTGCCGATACTTTGAAATTTTACTGTACCCACTGAACATTGAAATTTTCCGTCAAGGTTTTCTCGGCTTCTGTGCAAGGGATTGATTTTATATTTGGTCTGCTGCTTCATAATGATGAGTTGTATCGTGTAAGTGATTTTCAGATCTGCTGTGCAGCCACTTCCTGTTTGCCGATACTTTGAAATTTTACTGTACCCACCGAACACTGAAATTTTTCGGCAAACTTTTCTCGGTTTCGATGCAAGGGATTGATTTTATATTTCATCTGGAGCCTGATAATGATCAGTTGTATCGTGTATGCAATTTTCAGATCTGCTGTGCAGCCACTTCCTGTTTGCCAATTCAATTGCATGCAGCGACGCAGGTCCAGACCCGGTATTGGTCTTGGCTTGTTAAGAATGTGCATCCATCCGTACATCTGTACACATGTGCCCTTTACAGCCGATGTCTCTCGCTTCAACTTTTCTTGGGGATATTGCATGCTTCAGTAAATGACACAGAGCATCAATTATTGGGTGTTAAACTTGATCCCAGATGTTCCGTCACACTATCAATTTGATGGCCGTAAAACACTGGCATGGAGTATTAGCCTCTTGGGACTCTATAGGCAAATGAACTCATCTGAATAATCAGGGTAATAAAACATCCTAACTTTGTCTCATCTCACGGAACTCTGTGTCCATTTATTACTTGGGTGCAGTTGGGTTGCCCTAAAAATCAGCTGCCCCCCCCCCCTTTCCATCTTCTGGTGCCCTTGCTGAAACCTTCAATATTGTCAGTATGCATATTATATGCAACCACAACTAACTGTTTGGGAGAATCCATCAAAAATGTGGAATATTCCAAAACAGACTCTACCAACTTTCTGAAGTAGAATAAATTGAACTCGTCTTCTGCCAGCAGGTCTCCTGTTTAGAGATTAGCAGTTGTGGTTTTTTCACTTCGGTTTCGTTTTTTGTGGGGGTGAAGACCCGGGTTTCGGTTTCGGTTACGTTTTTTTTCTTTATGCATTCTCAACTAATTTTGGGAATTTGGAAGTGAAGAACCAATGAACTCCTGTACAAGTATAAAGTGATAGTCTCAGAATGCTTTTTTCCTGGTGAACTTGAATTCCTTGGTTCGGGATGATTTTAGCGTAGAATGTTGCATTAAAACTCTTATATATTTCATATAACTATCTTACCACTAACACATCTGGGTTTACAGGCTGCATGTGCATACATTCGGGCAAACTTTAATTTAGGAACTTACTGCAGATGATCGTTTTCGCCGATTTCTTGCAGACAAACTCTCATCCAGTAACTTTTTAAGTTTCGGGTAAATTTCTTTGTGCTTCGACTTAAAATGTTGAATAAGGTTGCTCGTATTTACGTGTTCGGAAGCTATTTCTCTTTTGCAAATATTGCAGGTCATTTCGATTATAGCATTCCCACATGGGACTCAGATCTTTAGTCGCCATTTTAACTCAAGAAAAAACAACTATCCTGTGGTACTCATGGTTGGTTACCAAGTTCTACTTTCATTTCTGTAAGCAGTAGGTATCCGTTCATGGCGCTTGAAGCATTGACCCCCTGTTCTGAATGACTGTAATTGCAAACTTATATTAAGATCTCTGGAACAATTTCTTTTTAAATCAGTGAGATTAATTAATTGTAAAATTGGATTTGTGAATCAAAAAGGTAGAATGGTCCCCGAAATGAAATCAAAGTAGATTCGTAAGTGTAACCTCCCCAAACTTTTCGTTTTTGTCATCAGGTATCCTGTATGAGAGACCTGATGATAGGAGAAGAGTGTGAGAGGAAGGTACACTTGCTATGATTTTGAGAAAATCTCCAAAAGATTTTATAATCAGGGAGACTCGAATCGGATCATCAGATTAATTTTGAATCAAATCGAATTTTGAAGCTTCGTTTTGCCCAACTGTCGACACAAGAATTTTTCAACCCGGAAGGCTGTGAGCTGAAACCTTGCTTGTGCTGCTTATTTTCTTTTTCTCAAAAGTAGAGAGTTGTCGAAAATTGTACATTCACTTGGTGTTTTTGTAGTGAGTCAGAAGAACATGTTTTTGTTGTTACAAGTTTATATGTAATGTCTTTGGTTGTTAGATAAGGTGGTGTCAATTATCCTTACTAATAGCATCCTGGTTAACAAATATGCTTTTGATAGTAATAAATATTTCACGGATATATATGATACCTAGGTACAACTGCACCTAGCATGGTACAGGTCATAAAAGTACAATTATATTTGAGGATTGTTAGTGGAGGTCAAATTATTATTGGTTTTCCTGTTCATGTTCACAGGTAGCTTGGTACACCTGTTTATACATGCATTTGAATTTTGTCCTTTGGAAGTTTCGGTTACATGTTTGACACGGCATCAATGATGAATTTGTATCTACATGTACATGTGCTTTTCTGTCATAATTTTATTAGAGGTGACTAAATTTAAATAAAATACACAGAAGAACCCTGTTAATTGAGACGACCTTCAAATTTGAAAAATGTGGGCATGTCGTATATATCTGTGCCTCTAGAATTAATTGGACATGCACAATTATTGCTTTAGGCACTCCTTGTATTTCTGTGAAAAAACCCTGATGTATTATGCGATTAGTCTGTCATGATGTCTGTCCATCCATCATAAACATTTTTTTTTTCAGAAGTTTTCTTGGTTGCTTTTCAACCAATTGTTTCAAAATTTGGCACAAATAATAATCACAATAGGAACCTGTGCATCTGATATTTTGAGGGTGATCGGGTTAACCCCTCCAAAGTTATGACCCTCAGGACTTAGAATTTTCAGTGCTCTCTGAAGGCCATAAACTTTTTTTTTGTGTAGTGGTTTACTCAGTCGTGTTTTCAGCTGATCATCTCCAAACATGGCATGAGTAATAACCACAATAGGAACCTGTGCCACTACACTTTGGAGTCTCTTCTGATTAACCCATTCAAAGTTATGGCCAAATGGACTTTTGTTTTTTTTTACTGCTCTTGGAAGAAAAATTGCT
Source organism: Pictodentalium vernedei (assembly GCA_031216915.1). Classification (NCBI taxonomy): domain Eukaryota; kingdom Metazoa; phylum Mollusca; class Scaphopoda; order Dentaliida; family Dentaliidae; genus Pictodentalium; species Pictodentalium vernedei. Next base: position 515,859,678 of record CM062297.1, read on the forward strand.
ACAACTTGGAATTGCTCAACACATGTATTTAGACACACTGGACATTGCTCTTGTTTTTAAGTATGGTTCTGTTCTGCTAAAATAGAAAGAAATTTAAAAATTTGAAAAAGAAGTTCACTAGAGCCCACTAAATTCGATATCTCATAGTTGAATAACCTTGTTAAATTGACTTTTTAATTCAAACAGAAAACCATTTACCACAACCCTCAGCACAAATTTACCAATTAATTTCCTATACATAATGGTTATAGAATAAACTTCTGTTAATTGAATAAATAATATTGTAATGCATGTTAGTGCTGAAATGGTTACAGGATTTTCATAACTTGTTAACAGCTTCTGATAACCACGCCCAAAGAATTTTGATAGGTGTATGTCTTCAGTAGGTTACTGAGGGCAAGATCAAACTGAAAAAATGCCAAAATCAATCCTCGCAATGCACCCTTGGTGATTGGCAATGCTGAGGAAAATGCTGTGTATCAATGCATTGTACATGTAGCACCTCATCAGCAAAAATAAATTGCTGAGGATGTAATGTTGTAAAATGTCACAGGGCCCCTCCCCCCAAAATAACTGTTCAGGGTAACCCAACTGACCGTAAAATGTTTATTGGGTAAAAATCTCTCATTTAGTTCATTGTGACCCTAAATTCCCATTGGACTTGACTATGAATTTGAACCTGATTTTGGAGTTCAAGCTTTCAAAATTACATGGAGAAATAAATCTATCAGACAGTATAAATGGAGAGCAAGAGGCAAATTCCAGTTCAGCAAAAGAAACCACATTTGATAAACTGTTGAACATTTCACGTTAATTCACCGTTGGTGAAGAAAGGTCATGAATATTAATGATTATTTGTTGAGTTTCGTGTATTTATTATTTATTGGTGTTTAAGGTCACATACTTTTATGCACAATGGCTAATTGTGACCATGACAGTTTTACGGGTGGAGGTAGCCGGAGTACCCAGAGAGAACCACCGAGCATCGACTAGCAACTGTCAGCTCCTCAACATTCTAACTCTGATCAAGCTCTGCTCAAGCAGGGTTACAGCAGTTGAAGACATGTAGTACGCCTTATTACACGGCGTCATCATGCCCCCATGTAGGCAACCGTGATAAAGTGCCTTGCCCAAGGACACAATGTGGGTCGGTCCGACATAAGTCGTAACCTATAGGTTAGGTTATGGGGGAGGTTACGTGTTTCTATAAACTCGAGACCTATTATTAGGTTACGAGAGGAAACTGATTACCTTAAAAATTTACCTTATATCTACACTACGGAAACCTACAGGTTACGGTATGCTAGGCACACCTTAACCTATTTTAAGGTTACGGTGTATGAAGATTATATCAGTCCCTGAACTCGGAACCTCTAGCATAAAAGTTCAACAGTCTACCACTGAGCCACTCATGTATTGATACTGGAAGCCCCAAATCAGAGGCCAGCAGGTGCACAGATATTGCATTCAAGTGAAGTATGTGGTCATTGTGGTAGTTCGATACTTGTTTATTTCTTTCAGAAACCACATGCTTTCAATATGACGCCGAATGGGAAGATTTTTATCATTGGTCATTTCAAGGAAAGTTTATTTTATATGCAAATATGATTATACTATGGGGCAATTTGAAACATGCTCTGAAAACATTTTTGCCATCCCACCAAAAACAAGCGCATTTGCTCCCGAAAAGCCACCAGATGACTCAATTTGATAGCAAATTTCAAGGCTCCATTTGATACAACCCTGCCCCCCCCCCCTCCCAAATTGCTCGTTTGCATATTTCTTTAGCGACAGAGCAGGTGACAAATTACCAGAACTGCAAAATGAGCACACAAACCTTGCGTAACATTCTCAATTTCTCATCTGATAATTCTGAATAAATTTCTTGTCAAGTTATCCTCAGTTGAAGTTACTATAATTTACGGAAAAATTATCCGCCCTCCGTATGTGTCTCAACTGTTTTGAGGCTGTTATCATCATCCGAGCCACCAAAATGTTGCGGTGACAAAGATATAGAATGCGTGCATTAGTTCAAATAGCATATCCTGTAACAGCAGTGATGTTTCTCGCTTGCTTCTTCACGATCGTTTATTTCTTCCACTTGAATTGGTATATGTTATATGTGTTAACTGTTAACCGGTTATGGAAATCATAACTAGTTACGTTTGTGATGGGTAATTAACTGGTTAACCAGTTAACAGCTTCAGCCCTAATGCATGTATGTTATGAAATTACTCTGACAAATTGACAGTCACCTATTTCCTCTTGTTTATAGACCTATTTGGCCTCAGTACCTCCAATACAGACAGTTAATCTACATGTATTATATTTTGTTTGACAGAGCTCCCTGAGCTCTGTCAAACAAGATATATAGATTAAATGCCCAGACCATGTCGAGAGTACTGGTTAGTGACCAAATCCCTAATTCGGTGTTATACAAAAACTCGGTATTTTTTTTTTAAACCAAGTGTGAATAGAAAGGCAATTGTAACTCAGTTGATATACCGACTTTCATGTTATTATCACTTTATTGTTTCCTGACAAAGACATGACGGAGGACTATTGTAATCAGTGGCGTCTGTGCATGTGGCCGTCTGTCCAGAATGATAAAGTTTGGGTTTGAAAATTTAGTGTTTGGATGATTACTTCAGTTTCAGTTATTGAATTGTCCCCCAACAAAGACATTTTGTTGCAGGACATTTGTAATAAGCTACGTGCATCCATCCATCTGGGGTGATAACTAAAGTTTGGGTCATTGAATCAAAACCAACTTTGATGTACTGTCCCTTACCCCAATGATTAGATGAATTCCGAATATCTGCTAGATCCAATAATTTTTGTTGGAGTCATGCTCCTTTTTCGATACTTTTCTACCCAATTTCACAACTTTGGAAATTTTGTGTCTGGATGATAACCCTTGGCACTCACCCATAAAATGTAATACGGCAAATCCATACAGACTAAGTAATTTCACTTCAAAGATAATATGATGTACATCCAGAGAATAGGAAGCTTTTAAACTGGAGGACCTGATTTTCATATTAAAGCCCAAATACAGGCTTCCAGCACTCTATCAGTTAAAATGCCCATTGAAAGAAAAAAAATTGTTGTTTATGGGAATCAATAAATGTTTGTTAGAAACAGTCACAGCCACAGATAAAATGCCATGAAATCTACTTCCATGTGTGTGCCACATGATTGGATGAATTTTCCAACTCTTGGTGGTTTGAGACTAAGAATTTCTAGAAGCCCCTCCCTGCCAACTGTTTGGAGGTGCACTGAAGTTCAAGAGCTGTCTTAGACCTCACATTCTAAGGCCTTCTGTAGTGTTATGGACTCTGTAGCAATTGTTTTCTAATTATGAGGTCTGCATCATTCTTCATCACAGAGTTCATTACATCAAGGTGGGATGGTGGTGATATTTCCATTTATAAAGCACCATCCTCATCAATCATTCTTAGCAGAATGGCATGCTGTCACATTTACGCAGTATATAAAAATGATTGTAATTGAATGAGATGAGAAACTGGGTTTTCAAACCTAACAAGGACTAATTTAGTGTAGTTTCTATCAGAGATTGTGACACCTGATAAATTAAAACTGGAAAGATGATCTGATGTGTTTCTTTAAATTGTTTTCTCCTCAGTGATGTACAGAAGAACTCTAAGAGGTTACTGGCTCAGTACATGTACCATCTCTGCTGACAGCTTTGACCATGAACATGCAGACAGTGTGGCTGCCATGGACTGGTCACTTTCCAAGGATGGGCATTATTTCCCCAGAGACAATAATACTAGATTCCTAACGCTAGTTAATAGGAATAATCATCCAAAATTTAATTAATGAAGCAAAGGTTACTACCCGGTGCTTCATTAATTAAAATTTTGATGATGATGATGATTTTTATTACCTGATAAACATATCCGTGGACATCACTGCCCACTCGTGGATGATGACCAATCCACGACGGGTGTACTGTACATGTATACATGTACATTCAGTACTGTGATAACAACAGTGGTCTTTTTAGCTCACCGAAGGGAGCTTAACTTATCACTTGCCGTCCGTCATCGTCCGTCGTGAACTTTACATTATCGACTTCTCCTCACAAACTACTGGATCAAATTGAACCAAATTTGGTGTGCATGTTCCCCATCATATGTCAATTCAAACTTGTACAAATAAACTTGCCGCACCCACAGGGGGCACCACAAGGGGCATACCTCTGATAGCACCCATGAATTTCTTTCCAAAATTCAAAAAATCTTCTTCTTCAGATCCACCAGGCAGAATTCTTTCCTATTTGGTATACATCATCTCTAGGGGGGTCAGATTCAAGTTTGTTCAAATTGGCCCCCTGGGTTTTTATTTGGGCTCAGTATAGAAGCTCGAATTCGAACTTAGTGCATTTCAGGCAAATTTCTTCAAAAATCGTCTTCTCCAGATCCAGCAGGCAGAATCTTTTGATATTTGGTATGCAACATTGTGGGGTGGATCTGATTCAAGTTTGTTCAAATCGGCCCCCTGGATTCATATTTGGGCTCAGTATAGAAGCTCGAATTTGAACTTAGTGCATTTCAGGCAAATTTCTTCAAAAATCCTCTTCTCCAGATCCAGCAGGCAGAATCTTTTGATATTTGATATGCAACATTGTGGGGGTGGATCTGATTCAAGTTTGTTCAAATTGGCCCCCTGAATTCATATTTGGGCTCACTATAGAAGCCCGAATTCAAACTTAGTGCATTTCAGGCAAATTTCTTAAAAAATCTTCTCCGGATTCAGCAGGCAGAATCTTTTGATATTTGGTATGCAACATTGTGGGGTGGATCTGATTCAAGTTTGTTCAAATCGGCCCCCTGGGTTTATATTTGAGCTCAATATAGAAGCTCGAATTCGAACTTAGTGCATTTCAGGCAAATTTCTTGAAAAATCCTCTTCTCCAGATCCAGCAGGCAGAATCTTTTGATATTTGGTATGCAACATTGTGGGGTGGATCTGATTCAAGTTTGTTCAAATCGGCCCCCTGGATTCATATTTAGGCTCACTATAGAAGCTCAAATTCGAACTTAGTGCATTTCAGGCAAATTACTTAAAAAAATCTTCTTCTCCAGATCCAGCAGGCAGATTCTTTTCATATTTCGTATGCAACATTGTGGGGTGGATCTGATTCTAGTTTGTTCAAATCGTCCCCCTGGATTCACATTTAGGCTCACTATAGAAGCTCAAATTCGAACTTAGTGCATTTCAGGCAAGTTTCTTAAAAAATCTTTTTCTCCAGATCCAGCAGGCAGAATCTTTTGATATTTGGTATGCGACATTGTGGGGTAGATCTGATTCAAGTGTGTTCAAATCGGCCTGCTGGGTTCATATTTGGGCTCAGTATAGGAACCCAAATTTGAACTTAGTGCATTTCAGGCAAATTCTTTAAAAATCTTCTTCTCAAGATCCAGCAGGCAGAATCTTGGGCTCACTGTGGTAGCCCGAATTATAACTTAGTTCAAAATAAGGAATTTTCTTTAAAAATCTTATTCTTCAGATCCAGCAGTCGGAATGTTTTGATATTTGGTATGCAGCATCCTTAGGGGGGTGAGATTCAAGTTTGTTCAAGCCATGTCCCTAGGTCCATATTTGGGCTCACTGTGGGAGCCCGAATGATAACTTAGTTCAAAATGAGAAATTTTCTTTAAAAATCTTCTTCTTCAGATCTAGCAGTCGGAATGTTTTGATATTTGGTATGCAGCATCCTTAAGGGGGTGAGATTCAAGTTTGTTCAAGCCATGTCCCTAGGTCCATATTTGGGCTCACTGTGGAAGCTTGAATTGTAACTGAGTTCGAAATGAGGAATTTTCTTAAAAAACCTTCTTCAGATCCAGCAGTCGGAATGTTTTGATATGTGGTGTGTAGCATCCTTAGGGGGGTGAGATTCAAGTTTGTTAAAGCCAAGTCCCTGGGTCCATATTTGGGCTCTCTGTGGGAGCCCGAATTATAATTAAGTCAATATGAGGAATTTTTCTTTAAAAATCATCTTCTTCAGATTCAGCAGTCAGAATGTTTTGATATTTGGCATGCAGCATCCTTAGGGGGTGAGATTCAGATTTGTTGAAGCCAAGTCCTTGGGTTCATATTTGGGCTCACTGTGGGAGCCCGAATAATAACTTAGTTCAAAATGAGGAATTTTCTTTAAAAATCTTCTTCTTCAGATCCAGCAGATGAATGCTTTTGATATTTGGTATGCAGCATCCTTAGGGGGGTAAGATTCAAGTTTGTTCAAGCCATGTCCTTAGTTCCATAAAATTTGTCTCCCATGACTTCATTCCTTTGTAGTGTTGATGAACCATGTCTAACTGAATGTGACCCCAAATACTTCTTTGAACCACTTTGGCCGGTGAATGATTGAGGCTCCTTGGGGCCTCTTGTTTATGATCAAATCATGATCCAATCTCCAATCTCGATGCACATCCACTAGTGGGTCGGGATTTTGAAAATAAAATAGTGTGAAATCAAGCCTGCATGAAAATTCAAAGGAAAATAACATCTGAGATTCAATGGTCTGGAATTGGGAGGTTTTGATTTTCAGATTCAGTTATGGTTCAGCTTCAGGAAGAACCATTGTTTCGGGTTCATTTTTCTATGTGTTAAGAACAGATAGTAAATTATTCATCAGGCTTCCCACCTTGGAAAAAATTCAAAATAGTTGCTACATTACCACAGTCCACTCACCACAAAAACCCTTTCTGTTAGTATCTCCCTTTGGTTCAGCCTAACTTCCCTTTGATTCTTAGGGGGGTACTATGAGATCAGTTGCTAAGACGATTCAGTCAAAAATAAAACATAAATAAGGGTAAATGAATCAAGTTCATCTGATCTGTGTTTTCTTGCTCACACTTTCTCCCTTATTGACTCACCCGGTGGATGAGTCAATAAGAATGAAAATGTGACAATCAGAACACATCATATTCCCCCTTTGCTGGATAGACTTAGTTACGAGAGTCTATAGTGGTTACTAGTCCAGTACCCTCCCAGTAAGATATTTGATCAGTTTATGCACAAGCACAGTAAAACCGTCTGTCAGGTATTTTCTGGGTCTTGTGGTTTGGTTTTCTGGTTTGCACAAAAACTGGAACCGAACTGAAAATAACGCCCAGACCTTCCATCCTCTTGTACTTCTTTTTTAACAGGTGAGATTCTATAGCGGTGCAGGGAGGTTAGTGCCCCAAACATGATCAGATACTCTCATTATTTCTTGTTGTTGACCCAGTGGTGATCAAGTTGGAATTCTCTGTCCACTTTTGTGATCACAGAACCTGCTGTATATCAGAGGTCAGCATGTTTCTTTTGAGCAAATACTTATTTGAAATAAATGTTGGGCATACAGTTGAGCTCTATATTTTGAGAAAAATATATTGATCAGTTTTCATGCAGTTGTTCCCAGATTTCCAACATGTCTCCTTGTATTCTGGAATTTGAAAAACACTTGCAATAGAAAATTTGGAAATAGTGTTGAAATGACTTTCAAATTTTCAAGTTGACTAATCGCCAGCTGTTAGTCGACTTTCTGTTGACTAGTCATCACAGAGTACAATCAAATTGAAGCCATGTATACCAAGTTACAGTGCCTCAATTTGTGTTGTGCTTTTAATACTGTCTATGACATGTGCGGTGGCTCAATGGTTATGCCATTGGACTTCAAACCAAAAGGTTCAATCCCCACCAGGGGTATCTGTGTCCTTGGGTAAGGCACATAATCCTGATTATCTGCATTGGGGCACAGTGGCACTGTGTGCTAAGGCATACGGCATGTCAATGGTGCACTTGCTTTCATCCAAAGCTCAACCTGCTTGTGCGGAGTTAGTATGTTGGGGAGGACAGTTGCTCGCCATTGCTCAGTGGTTCTCTCTTGGTAGTCGGCTTCCCCCACCCATGAAACTGTCCGACAGATGGTGACCCTGACTATCAAAAGTGTTGTTAAACCCCAATAAATAAAAAAAAAATTACCTAGGAATAATCATCAAAAATTTAACTAGATGGTGTCACTTGTGTGCAAAGCACACTATAGTGTATCCCTGCATTTGCATCCTTGACTTTGTATGAAAAAGACGAAATGTATTATATCACACACTAAAATCATATTGAGTGGCACAGGTGACACAGCTTCGTGCACACCTACAGACTCCACTGCAACATTTGAGCATGGCTTTAGCGTTTTGAATTACATACATGTACCCTGGGTGCCTTTCGCTGGAAACAGTCTAAGAAAACATGAAAGTGGCAACGGTGGCACAGCCACGTGGCACCACACAAATCCGAAACCTTCGTGCACATCTACAGACCCTACTGCAACATTTGAGCATAGTTTTAGCATTTCAAATTACATAGTCTAGGAGCTTTTTACCGGAAACGGTCTAAGAAAACATGAAAGCAAAACAGTGGCACCACCACGTGGCACCTGAAAAATCTGAAACCTTTGTACGCATCTACAGACCCTACTGCAACATTTGAGCATGCGTTTAGCACTTCGAATTACATACCCTAGGAGCCTTTCGCCGGAAACGGTCTAACAAAACACAAAAGTGGCAGCGGTGACACAGCCACGTAGCACCCCAAAAATCTGAAACCTTCCTGCACATTTACAGACTCTACTGCAACATCTCAGCATGGTTTTAGCGTTTCGAATTGCATACTCTAGGAGCCTTTCGACGGAAACGGTCTAAGAAAACAAGAAAGTGGCAATGGTGGCACAGCCACATGACACCTGAAAAATCCAAAACCTTCCAGTGCATCTACAGACCCCATTGCAACATTTAAGCATGGTTTTAGCATTTCGAATTACATACCCTAGGAGCCTTTTGCCGGAAAAGGTCTAAGAAAATGCGAAAGTGGCAACGGCACAGCCACTGGGCAGCTGAAAAATCCGAAACCTTCGTGCACATCTACAGACCCCACTGCAACATTTGAGCATGGTTTTAGCGTGTCGAATTACATACTCAATGGTGGCACAGCCACGTGGCACCTGAAAAATCCGAAACCTTCGTACGCATCTACAGACCCTACTGCAACATTTGAGCATGGTTTTAGCATTTCGAATTACATACCCTAGGAGCCTTTCGCCGGAATCGGTCTAAGAAAACATGAAAGTGGCAACAGTGGCACATCCACATGGCACCTGAAAAATCTGAAACCTTCATGCACATCTACAGATCATTTAGCAACACCCTAGTGCAGTTATAGAACTCCGAATTACATAGGTTGGGATTTTTCGAAAGAAAAGTGAAAAATTAGCGCATTTTTCAAGTGACTCCACAGAAGCCACCTGGTGGCGCAAAACTTTAAAAGTGGTATTTTTGGATTGCACAGACCCTATTGAACAACTGTAGAAAGTTACAGCGTTTCGAATTACAAAACCAGAAGTACGGATGTACGGACGGAGATCACGACACTATCCCCGCATTTTTTAAATGCGGGGATAATTAATGAAACACTGGGTACAACCCAGTGCTTCATTAATTAAAATTTTGCTGATAATCATTTTTGTTAGCTGGTAAACGCATGCGTGGACATTACTGCCCATGAGTGGATTATGACTACTCCATGGAGACTGTTATGTACTGTTAACATCAGATTGATGGGGAATTTTCTGGTCAGCTAAAACTACTGATTGTGCCAACATCAACTAAACTAACAGTTGTTTGGATAGTTGCATAACTTGCTCGTCAATCCTGGTAAAACAAATTTATTTTGGGGGTGGGGGGGAGGGGGCTTAATAGCACTATCGACAGGCAGGGTCACCTCGTGCCGGAAGGTAAAACAAATAAGCTTAAAACAAAACTAAAATTCCTCTGTGTATGTATTATTTTCATTTAGAAGAAGTTTCTGAAGAGATTTCTGTAAATTAATTGGTTGAGTGTTGGAAGCACATATTTTGGGGGATCCCTTCAGTATAGTCGCCTTGAATGGTCAAAATCCACGCATGGGCAGTGTTGCCCACTGGCACTTTTCTCAATCAATAATCATTAGTTTTTAGGCAAATATACAATGAAAGAAGCACTGGGTTGAACCCGGTGATTCTTTCACTGAAAATTTGATGGCGATTCCATTGTTTTATCTAGGAAGTTCACAATTAATGCATGCATAGAGATATTGCCCACACAAAGATTTTGACATTTCCATTACGACCATACTGTACCACAACTTAACCCTCTGCACACTGATGTCAAAATACCAAGATTTCAAGTAGCAATTTTTTTCCATAGAACATCAAATAATTTAACCAAATGAATCTTGTTTGACAGGGTGCACTGAGCTCTGTCATACAACATAGAATTGTTTAACCCTTTACCTAACACACAGAGTGGGGGTGCGGTGGCTCAGTTGGTAGAGGTGCAGGCTGCAAGCTGAGAGGTCCTCGGTTCGAATCCCACCCGTGGGAACTGCATTGTGTCCTTGGGCAAGACACCTCACCCACATGGGGGCACGGTGATGTTGTGTCCTAAGGCATTCTGCATGTCGATGGTGCACCTGTCTTCAACCAATGCTAACCCTGCTTGTGTGGAGTTGGTATGTTGGGGAGCTGACAGCTGCTCGCCGTTGCTTGGTGGTTCTCTCCGGGTACTCCAGCTTCCTCCACCAGTAAAACTGTCACGGTCATGGTTAGCCATTGTGCGGAAATATGTGACCTTAAACACCAGTAAATAAATAAATAACACACAGGGTAAATAAATTTATTTTTTTAGTTACTGTTTTTTCAAATGTTTCAAAAAATTACAAGAAAACAATTTCATGTGACCCCTTCAATGAGCTCATTCCAATGAGGGATCATGTGATATGGTTTTGTTGAAGTTTTTTGAAAAATATACTTTTTTTCAACTGCTTAATTTGCAAATTATGTGGGTGGATGCGGCTGTTTCGTTAGGTACATTTAAAGGATTAAATTCCTTGTTGCATTCAAACTGGAAATAAGCAGACTGTCATCTGCAGAATGAGGTCCCCTGAGGGTGAATTTGGTGATGCTACCCTGCGCAGCATCACTAAATTTACCCTTTGTGAACCTCAATCTGAATCACGGTCTTGAGCCTAAAGAGAAAGTGGTAGCCTAAAGGATAAATTGACCCACTGAATAGCATCAGCAAATCCACCTCTAGGGACCTCATTCTGCAAATGACAGACTGTTTATTTCCAGGCTTTGACCGCTTTGTTGCATTCTGAGAAACATTTACTGCTTGAAAGTTGGATATTTCCCCTTTAGTGTGGAAAGGGTTAAAGGTTTCATATTCTGTGGAAAAGGGATTCACATTTTCTGTGATGTGAATTAATTTCATCTGTATGGATTTGCCTTGTTACAATTTACATGTATGGGAGAGTGCCCATTGGCACACACCCTTAAATTGTGACAAGGCAAAGACGTGAACAAATTTTGGAAACTAAGAAAAAATTAGCACTCCATCAGTTAAACTGGCCTCACAAGATATACATGTACCAAGTTCATCTTTGTGAATATGTAATTTTGGAAAACTAAGTTCTTTCCATGTTCACTGATGTTTATCAGTGTTTGTGTACAGAACTCAGTTTTCCAAGAATTGACAGCATTGTGGATCACAAAACTGTCAGTTTTTTCCAATTTTTCAATTACTGTTGTTTACTCAGTCCTAGAAAGACGGGTTATTGTATTTCCTGTTTACCTGTAACCGATTTTATGAACTATCAGCTACATGTACAAAATTGTTTCCTGTTTTTATATCCATGTGAGATATGTCTCTATGAAATGTGAGAAATGTACGCTCCATTGGCTTTCATATGGGGAGTGTAGAAACTGGGATATATTATAGCACAGTTTCATATGTTTGTTTGACTAGAGCTGTAAAGGATTCTCAGCCTTACCTGAACAGTGTCACCTTTCCACCTGCTGTAAAATCTTGCATTTTTGACAAATGATTTTTCAGTGAGGGCTTGAAAGATTTTTCGCTCACCTTGACAAAGTCAAGCTGAGCTAATCTCATTGCTCTCCGTCCGTCAACACCATGTTTTGGTCTTCTCCACCAAAGCCACTGGGCCAATTCAAGTGAAAGTTTGTGTGAGTGATGGTCCCAAAGGGGCATTTCATTTTTGTTCAACTCAACATGCCCAGCCCCATAGGGAGGGAGTGGGGGGAAAATGCTCCAAAATATTTTTAAAATCTTCTCAAGAACCAGTGTGTACAATGACTTGATATTTGCTATGGAGCTTCCATATGAGGTGTAGAATCAAGTTTGTTCAAACGAAGTTCGTGAAGTAATATTTGGATTTGTAATGAGAGGGGTAAGATTTTTGGCCCTGCCCAAAATTTCTATTTTCTGAACCGATGGTCTGGTATTAACCAGATTTGGTTTGTGGTATTATTGGGTCATACATGTAAGTACTTGACCCATGCAACAACAAAAAATCCCCACATCCCCATGGGAACCCTGGGAGCTAAAAATAGAAATATTTTCAAACGCCCATATTTCCCAAACCACATGGAACAGAGAGCTGTTATTTGGTATGAAGTATCCTTAGGACCAGTAGAATTGATTGGTAAAAAAAAATTGCCATCGGTAATGTTAGGGTGTTCAGTAATGGGCATCAGAAAATGCTGAGTCAGCATATTTGCAAAAATTTTTAAAAAAATCTTCTCCAGAACCAATCATCAGAATCTTTTGATATTTGGTATACAGCATTCATAGGGGGGTCAGATAAAAGTGTGTTGAAATAAAGCTCATTGGTTCATATTTGGGCTCTATATATTTGGGCTCACTATGGTAGCCCAAATTTTTACTTAGTGCAATATGGGGAAATTTCTTTAAAAATCTTCTTCTTCAGATCCACCAGTCGGAATGCTTTCATATTTGGTATACAACATCTTGGGGGGTCAGATTCCAGGTTGTTCAATTCGAGTGCCTAGGTTAATATTTGGGCTCCATATGGGAACATGAAATTTAACTTGGTACAATATGAGGGAATTTTTTCAAAAATCTTTTTCAGATCCACTCGTCAGAATGCTTTCACATTTGGGTATACAACATCTCTTGGGGGGGGGGGGGGGGGGGCAGATTCAAGTTTATTCAAATCGGATCCATAGGGTAATATTTGGGCTCGCTATGGAAGAAATTTTTTTACAATTTCTCTTCTTCAGATCCAACAGTCAGAATGCTTTCATATTCGGTACACAACATCTCTAGGGAAGTCAGATTCAACTGTGTTCAAATCAAGAGCCTGGGTTAATATTTGGGCTCTCTATGGGAGCCGGAATTGGCCATTTTGCTGAAGAATTAAAAATTTTGTATTCAGTACCCTCTAGAGGTGTGAAACTAAGATTAATCCACATAGGTTGTATCAAGGGGCTTCATAGGGGACCTCTACCTTTTACTTTATGATCAACTGAAGAAAAGGCATGATGCCCAGATTATTTTTGTCACTCCTGAGGGACTCAAGGATTGACAGTGTAACCTCTGGAGATGGCTTGCTTAATGTAGACTCATTCTTGGACTCTGTTTAAATTGTGTTCTGTTCAAGATGAGAGCTTCAAGCCCCGTGGGGCCTCGTGTTAACCAAAGAGTAGCCATCTGAAACACAGAAAACAAGTCTTGAGATAGAAATTAAGCTGCGCTGGTCAGTTTATCTGTGACCAACAAGTCTTTAAACTCAATAACATTTAAAATGCTGGGTGAAATCAAGCATCATATTTGGTATACAAGTGTTTTTTTTGTTTTGTTTTTTTTGTCCAGCAGCATGTTCAGTGCAGGTGTGATTAGTCAGAGTTATTTCCCCTTTATTGACTTCAGTTTACTTAATGTTACCATCAAACTTGATACAAGTTTTAAATAATGACATCATATTTACATGTAGTATGCAAGTTTATCTTGTTGATGTCTAGACGCATATTCAATGCAGGTATGATTTGGAGTATTTTTGTCAGAGTTATTCCCCTTTATGAACTAATAATTTGTTTCTTTGTTACCATCCATCACAGCTAAGATACAATTTTAACTTTATTCCTGAACTAAATTAATACAGTTTCTCTCTTGGTTTATCGCTGAAAACTTTTATCTCCAAAGTACAGTACTTACTGGTATCACAAAAGCTTTGTTTGTGGAAGGTGGAAGTCCTGCAAAGTGGCAGGTGGTATTAAAGTTTGGCTAAACTTGACATCATATCTTTGTTGCAGTCGTCATATAGCCAAAGATGCTTAAAGTAGGTAGCTGCAGGCCTCAAATCAAATCTCAAATTGGATCTCTGCTAAGGTTTCGAATCGAATCGAATCTTGAATCCTGATGTCAGTCAGTAGAGTGAGTGATACTGTGATAGGTAGACATACTCCAGCAAACGCATGGTGGTATAAATTAGACGAATCCCAAACTGTTGGAATTGTGGTGATAACTGTGTACATGGTGAATTTACAATTCAATTTGTTGCTTTTGGTGATAGAAAGCTCTCCATTTGAGCCTTGTGGATCCATGCAGGACAGAAATAGCAAGCAATTAATCAAACGTTATTTTCCATCATGAAAGCAGCGGTTATAAGCTCACCTGACTGAAAGTCAGGGTGAGCTATTCTGATCACTTTTTGTTCGTCGTCTGCCGTACGTCGTGAAGGTGGTGTTTGGGTCATTTTCTCCCAAGCCATTGGCAGCAGTTCAGTGAAAATTCACTTGAGTAGTGGTTATATAGGGGCATTTGGGTTTTTCTTCAAATTGGGTTTCTGCTCATATTGTGGAGGGGAGTGGGGCCAAAATGCACAAAATTTTAAAAAATCTTCTCATGAACCAGCCGTAGCAGAGACTTGATATTTGGTATGAAGCTTCCATTTGAGGTGTAGACTCAAGTTAGTTGAGAAGTTTGACGGGCAATATTTGCCTTTGTTCTGCCCAGAATTTCTATTTTCTGAACCGAGAGGCCAATTTGAAACAAATTTAATATGAGGTATTATTGGGTTATAAGTACTTGATTTATGCCCAAAAAGTTTTTCCTGCAGCCCCATGGGAACCTCTGGAGCCAAAAATAGAAAAAAATGAAAACGTCCATATCTCCAAAACTGCACGGCACTTAGAATTTTTATTTGGTGTGAGGCTTCCTTGGGACCAACAGAAAGGAATAGTAAAAAAAATTGCCATCGGTTTTGTCATAAGGTACTTTTTCGGGACTTTGAAAAAATGCTGAGTCAGCATTTTTTAACACTGTGGGCAATGGGAAAAAATTAAAGAATCGTTTGCTTCCAAACCACTGCTCCAAAAGCTTTCATATTTTACATATAACATCTTTGGAACATTGATTCAGATATTTGTTGAAATCAAATCCCTCAGTCCATATTTGGGTTCCCTCTGGGAGCCCACATATTTAAATTAGTGCAGTATGAGGAATATTCTTTAAAAATCTTCTTCTTCAGATCTACCAATAAGAATCTTTTGATATTTGGTATGCAGCATGCTTAGGGGGGTGAGGTTCAGGTTTGTTCAAGCCAAGTCCCTGGGTTCATATTTAGGCTGAAAATTTGGGGTCCCGGTCCAGACTTAGAGATTTTGTAACCAAATCCGGAAATGAGTTTTTTGGTTTTTTATGCGTTTCGGTCAATTTTAAGACAAAAATTTATTTTTTTTTACACCCAAAATTTTGGATCTGGGCGGGACTTAGAAATTTTGGACCAAAATCTGGAAATTTTTGTTTTGTTTTTTATGCGAAATGAGGAATTTTCTTAAAAAACCTTCTTCAGATCCAGCAGTCGGAATGTTTTGATATGTGGTGTGTATCATCCTTAGGGGGGGGGGGGGGGGGGGTGAGATTCAAGTTTGTTAAAGCCAAGTCCTTGGGTCCATATTTGGGCTCTCTGTGGGAGCCCGAATTATAATTTAGTCAATATGAGGAATTTTTCTTTAAAAATCTTCTTCTTCAGATTCAGCAGTCAGAATGTTTTGATATTTGGCATGCAGCATCCTTAGGGGGTGAGATTCAAATTTGTTCAAGCCAAGTCCTTGGGTTCATATTTGGGCTCACTGTGGGAGCCCGAATGATAACTTAGTTCAAAATGAGGAATTTTCTTTAAAAATCTTCTTCTTCAGATCCAGCAGATGAATGCTTTTGATATTTGGTATGCAGCATCCTTAGGGGGGTAAGATTCAAGTTTGTTCAAGCCATGTCCTTAGTTCCATAAAATTTGTCTCCCATGACTTCATTCCTTTGTAGTGTTGATGAACCATGTCTAACTGAATGTGACCCCAAATACTTCTTTGAACCACTTTGACCGGGGAACGATTAAGGCTCCTTGGGGCCTCTTGTTTATGATCAAATCATGATCCAATCTCCAATCTCGATGCACATCCACTAGTGGGTCGGGATTTTGAAAATAAAATAGTGTGAAATCAAGCCTGCATGAAAATTCAAAGGAAAATAACATCTGAGATTCAATGGTCTGGAATTGGGAGGTTTTGATTTTCAGATTCAGTTACAGTTCAGCTTCAGGAAGAACCATTGTTTCGGGTTCATTTTTCTATGTGTTAAGAACAGATAGTAAATTATTCATCAGGCTTCCCACCTTGGAAAAAATTCAAAATAGTTTCTACATTACCACAGTCCACTCACCACAAAAACCCTTTCTGTTAGTATCTCCCTTTGGTTCAGCCTAACTTCCCTTTGATTCTTAGGGGGTACTATGAGATCAGTTGCTAAGACGATTCAGTCAAAAATAAAACATAAATAAGGGTAAATGAATCAAGTTCATCTGATCTGTGTTTTCTTGCTCACACTTTCTCCCTTATTGACTCACCCGGTGGATGAGTCAATAAGGATGAAAATGTGACAATCAGAAAACAACATATTCCACCTTTGCTGGATAGACTTAGTTACGAGAGTCTATAGTGGTTACTAGTCCAGTACCCTCCCAGTAAGATATTTGAGCAGTTTATGCACAAGCACAGTAAAACCGTCTGTCAGGTATTTTCTGGGTCTTGTGGTTTGGTTTTCTGGTTTGCACAAAAACTGGAACCGAATTGAAAATAACGCCCAGACCTTCCATCCTCTTGTACTTCTTTTTTAACAGGTGAGATTCTATAGCGGTACAGGGAGGTTAGTGCCCCAAACATGATCAGATACTCTCATTATTTCTTGTTGTTGACCCAGTGGTGATCAAGTTGGAATTCTCTGTCCACTTTTGTGATCACAGAACCTGCTGCATATCAGAGGTCAGCATGTTTGTTTTGAGCAAATACTTATTTGAAATAAATGTTGGGCATACAGTTGAGCTCTATATTTTGAGAAAAATATATTGATCAGTTTTCATGCAGTTGTTCCCAGATTTCCAACATGTCTCCTTGTATTCTGGAATTTGAAAAACACTTACAATAGAAAATTTGGAAATAGTGTTGAAATGACCTTCAAATTTTCAAGTTGACTAATCGCCAGCTGTTAGTCGACTTTCTGTTGACTAGTCATCATAGAGTACAATCAAATTGAAGCCATGTATACCAATCTGGGTGGGACTTAGAAATTTTGGATCAAAATCTGGAAATTTTTTTCTTTCTTTTTTTATGCGTTTTGGTCAATTTTAAGACAAAATGTTTTATATTTTTTGCATTGAAAATTTGGGGTCCGGGTGGGAATTAGAAATTTTGGACCAAAATCCGGAAATTAGTTTTTTTAAATTTTTTTTATGCGTTTTGGTCAATTTTAGGAAGAAAAAAAAATTGGGGTCTGAAAGTATTTTGTTGGGGACTGTTTTTTTATGTGTTTATCTCAATTTTGGGACGTAAAAGTGCAGGAACTGAAAATAGAAGGAAAATCCTGTGTATTGTGTGGGCACAATCGCTTCATCTAGTTGGTATATGCTTTTCTTAGGAGGGGCGTATGCAGCTTATTCAAGTCAAGTCACTGGTTTGATATTTCGACTACCATGTCAGGTGAGTGCCCTCAGGCCCCTGGGGCCTCTTGTTTCAAAAGGATTTACTCCTTGCTTACTGCTGGCAGATATTCCTGCCCAGGACAAGATTTCTCTTGCCACTGATATAAGTATAATTTGGGCACATTTACTCAAACTTTCCCTCAGTAAATGACATGGATTTTTCACCGATGATTTCTTAAGTTAAATTTAGTTGTATTTTTCAATCGGTCTAATCATGGGTGCTTCACAGCCTCAGTGTTTGGTTTCAAGCTGAATTGATTTGTTACTGCAGTTTCGAGTCGAAGTGAATCTCAAACTGTTCGCAAGACCCTAGCTTAAAGTAACCTTAAACACCAAAAAATAGATAAATGAAGGTGATCTTTAAATATACAGTACTGTGATTACTTTCTCAGTCAGATCGCAATCATGTTGCAACACACATACATGTATGCCAGTGGGTTGAACTTTCAGGAATAAAATATTGTGAATTCAAGCCTGTAGAAAGGAAAATGAAGTATGGCATCTGATATTCACTATTTTTACATTTCTTCTCCAGGGCATAAAATTTATGTGCGAATCAGAATCGATCCTCGCAAATGATTCTCATAAATGAAATAATGAGAATCAAATTTGATTCTCACAAAATATGCATTTGATTTTCGTCATAGATTCAGAAATTGTCCTTAAAGGCATAGGGGATTCTCCTTATCTTTTGCTTGTTCATAATAATGTAACACTGTGCCTTATCAATGGTATCTAGTGAAGTCTTGGCTTCCTTAACCTGCAGCCAAGACTTCACCAGAAACCACTGCCAAGGTACTGTACAATACAAGTCAAAATAAGTTGTAGCATAACCGCAATAAGCTAAGTATACTGCTGCTCCTGCACTGATAAGATCAGAATCTGGCATCATTTTCTGGAAAGCTCTCAGTGAGAGCATTCCAGAAGATGATGTCAGCTTCTGGTCATATCAGTGCAGGAAGAGAAAGATACATAGTTTATAGTGGTTTTCCTACAACAACTTATTTTGACTTGTATGGTAGCTATCTCTAGCAAGACCACCAACATCCTATATGTCGGAACAGTGTTCTGCATGAACAATATAAGACAAGAAACTCATCAAAAGTTGGAACTTCGTCCTTAAAGACTAGCAAATATGTAAATTTTGAGGTTTGATTTTAACTATGGAAAATGTACTGGTTACACTCATGAGGGTATAAGAGTATTTTCATATTCTAAATTATTTAAAAAAATTGAAAATTGATTCTCGTGGCAGATCTCAAGAAGCAAAATCAGTTTTCCTGAATTGGGACAGATTTTAAGGCCTGCTTCTTTGGTGAGATTTCAGTGTTGTTGGGAAGAATGTGGATCAAGATATTAGATCGGATCGCGACTAGGTTGAAATTCTCTATCCACTTTTGTAATCGGAGTACTGTACATGAAAATGAGCTGTCAAGACACAAGAAAATAACACTATCATCTATGTAAAGTGTTTCGAGTATTGTAACCAGTACTCTGTGGGAACCCTGAGACGTGAAGCACTGCTTGTTTACTATGGAAAATAAGCTCTGTTTTACTGGTAAAATAGGACCCAGTCAGCAATGCTTGGGGTGAAAATCCTCTGAAATGGACAACATAGGTACAGTACAAGTCAAAATAAGTTGTAGCATAACTGCAATAAACTAAGTATATTGCTCCTGCGCTGATAAGATCAGAATCTGACATTATTTTCTGAAAAGCTCTGAGTGAAAGCTTTCCAGAAAATGATGTCAGCTTCTGGTATTTTCGGTGTAGAAGAGCAAGATACATAGTGTATAGTGGTTATCCTACAACTTATTTTGACTTGTACTGTATAAACGATTGACTAAACTTGACTTTATCTCCACATTGTGCTTGTGATAAGCTATTGTGCAGAAATATGTGATCTTAAAC
Organism: Pictodentalium vernedei; assembly: GCA_031216915.1. Classification (NCBI taxonomy): domain Eukaryota; kingdom Metazoa; phylum Mollusca; class Scaphopoda; order Dentaliida; family Dentaliidae; genus Pictodentalium; species Pictodentalium vernedei. Next base: position 515,879,487 of record CM062297.1, read on the forward strand.
ACCAATAAATAATTAATTGTAACCAGTACTTCACACTTGTCTCTTGAGCTGTGTTTCTTGTAGGAGTTAATATAAAAGTACTAGTATTGTATTTGTTACTATTTTTACATCATCAAGGAAATGATGGTGAAGTGGCAGTGCCAATATTGTGGTTTCTAAACTTTCAGTTCACACACTCATGATATTGCTAGTATCAGTATCCTATTATAATCTTCTTCCTGGCAGCAGGAAATGAAAGAGCACAGCAGATATCACAGCATCCCCTATTTTTACTCTGGTATACGTCATATGTGACCTATAGTATGGAGATTTGCCAAACTGTACAACTTTTATGCTCAAGAGAGTAGAAATCAAGGTGAACCAGAGTAAAATATGAAAGTCGTTCAGTAAGAACAAAAAAGTACTGTTAACTCCTTTTCTTTGAACAGAAATTTGTTCAAAGTAATGGCAGTGAATTATAATTAAAACCAGAAGACATGAATGTTTATGATCTGCAGTTGGTATATGCTGATCTGGTAGGTGTCATCCCAACAAGACGAATTGGTAAAATATCCCAACAAGATGAAAAAAAATTTTCTCATCAAATATGGGGGAAATTTACTTTAAAAAGAATGTGTACATTACAATGTATACTATTTGAAGCATTTTAGGGTTTTATTTTATGCATGTGTTTGGGAGTTCTGTTGATAAAAAAGATACCAAAAAAAAAACTAGCAAATGGCATCTTGTAACAAAAAGTGGCACCTCTGTTAACCCTTTACCCAACGCAGGCGATATCAAAATTTATTATTTTAAATACCATTTTTTCAAATTTTTCAAAAAATTTCAACAAAACCATATCATGTGACCCTTCGTTGGAACGAGCTGAACGAGCTCGTTTCAACGAGGGGTCACATGATATGCTTTTGTTGATATTTTTTGAAAAATAATATTTTTTCAACTGCTGAATTTGCATATTATGCGGGCGGATGCGGGCGATTCGTTGGGTAAAGGGTTAACTGGTAGCGTGCTCAGGCGTGCTAAGTTTTTTTGGTTGTCAAAATTTTGTTCACATGTTATTGCCTTGTTACAATTGCCTATTGTACATTTGTATTGTACAAATACAATTGGCACTCTCCCATTAATTATAACTGGGCAGTTCCACCCAGACTTAATAATATCACATCAAAAATTAATTGGAAGTGCATCCACAGAATATGAAGCCTTTTAGCTCTGGCACCCACACCTCAGGATAAAGCCCTTTTAAGTGAAATCTCTTTGTCCAGAAGTAAGCCGTGTTAACAGTTTATGATGGAAAACCTAAAAATAAATGGGTAATTTAATTAAATTCGTCTTGTTGGGATGACCATTTTCGACATTCATCTTGTTGGGGTTCATCTTGTTGGGAATAAACCATCTGGTATACATGCACAGCTGTCCAGTACAGTTTGTGAATATCAGTGGAGTTTCTACTTAAAAAGTATGTCAAAACGCATAAGACGTGTACAAGCAAAGTTCTAGTGTTAAATCATGAGGTCTAGCCCAAGCTTAGCTTGTGACTTTCATGCTGTTTGCGAAATATCAGTTTTTGAATGAGACCCTCAAATACCTGAAGGAGATAAATCCTTTACCTAATGGATCGCTGCATCCTCCCACATAATTTATAAATTTAGGAGATGATGAAAAATGTAAACAAAACCATAGCATGTGACCCTCGGGGGTGTGGTGACTCAGTAGGTAGAGGTGCATCCCACCTGCAGCAACCACATTGTGTCGTTAGGCAAGACACTTCACCCCAGTGCCCTTGTGGTCACATTGTGTACTAAGGCATACTACACGTCGATGGTGCACTTGTCTTCAACAAATGCTAATCCTGCTCGTGTGGAGTTAGTATGTTGGGGAGACTGGCATTTGCTTGGTGGTTCTCACCAGGTACTCCATTTTCCACCACTTGTAAAACTGTCCAAAGCGAGGTGACCTTGGCTGTTAAAAGTGTTGTTAAATCTCAATAAATAAATAAAAAATATGACCCCTAATTGAAACAAGCTCGATGACCTTGTTCCAGTGAGGTGTCACATGAAATTTACTGAACAAATGTAAAAATCATGATTAAAATAACAAATTTTGAAATCGTGTGCATTTGGGTGAAGTGTTAAAGATGTCTTGATGTCAACTTCTTGTAAAAAGTCAAGGCTGCTTGACAACCACCATGACTTGATTTTATGGGAAATCCTACCTTCTTGGGGAACCTCCAGAAGTGGAGTATTGTGCTTTTTTAACTGTGTTGAACAAGCAAAACTGTCCATTTGAGGCGAACAGCCATTTGGGTCGCGTGGAGGTTACCTGAAATGAAAAACAGAAGAACAAAAATGCAATCGCACCCAGTTGTCATTGGGTAACATGAAATTTTCCTCAAGTTGAATGATCTAGTACGTTCCTGATACCTTAATATGTGTACCATACTCTTCTGCATCATGGTAGAGCATGCCAAGATAAGGCTATAATTGCAACTAATCTGTATCTGAATTGCTGTAACACAGCCTCATTATTGTCCATTGTCATCAGGACATTGCTCATAGGAGCAAGAACTTTGCTACATGTATGTTACAACAGTTCATATATCAGCATAGTTGTGATACATATACATGTATACAGTACGTCCACCATGGACTGGTCAATTTCTACAGGTGGGCAGTATTTCCACGGACGGAATAATATTAGATTCCAAACACTAATTATAGGAATAATTATCAAAAATTTGATTAATGAAGCACCGGGTACAACCCTGTGCTTCATTAATTAAAATTTTCATGACGATGATTTTTATTACCTGGTGAAAGTCATGCATGGACATCACTACACGTGTGGATTACAACCGGTCCACGGCGACTGCACTGTATATGTATTTAGGTTACATGAATCAAGTACAAGGGAACAAACGATTACTTACCAAAGCTCAGACCAGGTGAACAATAAATGGGTTACGCAAAATATTGAAAACAGCCGGCCTGACAAGTTTTGTTTTACTTGAAAAATTGGACTCAGTATAGCCAGTCCTGAGGTGGAAATCCTCCAGTTGGCAGCATAGACAAAAAGAATTGGCTTAGCATGATTTTATGCTTGTGTTGCAGTCATGATTTAGCCTGTTTTTTATTAGCCATAGATACTTAAAGTGACCTTAAAAATGAAAACAGTAATGAATAGAAATGATAAATTCTAGAAAATGCAGAGTGGCTTAAGAGCTAATGATGTGTTGGATAATAAGTTAACTCTTCAACAAATGTAACTTCCAAACAGGCCAGCACTATTCACATAAAACACCATTCAGATTTTATTTTTTTCAGGTTTTGTTTCTGTCTCAAAAACATAGTTGAGCTTGTTCCAATGAGGGGTCATAATCTGTGTTTTTGTGGCAACAGATGAAAATAATTTATTTGTTCAAGAAGTTTTTTTTGCAATGATTTGGGCCTCGTAAAAGGTTAACTGAGAGTATTTCTTTTTCCAATTCTGTAACCACAAAACAGGATTTCAACAAGACACATACAGGTACTGTGTATTGTAAATTTTAATGACATTAAAGGAGTTCGTGCCTGGTTCAGAATTGATTGTTGCCCAGATATTTACCCTAATCTAACAGAAAGTCATTCTTCAGATTGCTTGCACTTTTGGACAACAAAATCTTCTGTTAGCTGTAATGTTTTTATCAGCCATTTTTACCGTCTATTCCAGCTTACGTCTGACCTCATGCATTTTTTAAAAGGTACCACACTACCAGCAAGGGGAGCCTCATTTTAGAAAGATTTTGTTCTTAAAAGCTTGTTTGATACAGTTTATAGGATCATGCCCATTGGCACTCTCCGATCAATTGTCTCCCGTGAGAACTCCAGCAAATGAAGCAAAGTGCTTCCTTACTGTGGTAAACAATCTCCGTTTACTGGTAAAATAGGACCCAGTCACCAATTCTTGGGGTGGAAGTCCTCTAAAATAGGCAACATGGGTATAAACAATTGATGAAACTTGGCTTTATCTACAATGTACATGTTGTGATCATGATTAACCATTGTGCAAAAATATGTGATGTTAAACACCAATAAATAAATAAATAATCAAATGTCACAGCACAGTTTTATAAAAACAACAACCTAATGCATACATGTTATGCTGATGGATACAGTGAGAAGCTACCGAAGTGGCTTTCAGCATTTTTCTGTAGAGTCCTGATGGTTGATTCTGGCTTTTAGCACTTAGTCAGTTAGCAAGTTGAATACAGAGGGAAATTCCAGTAAACTTGGATGCTACATGTCTAAGATCTTGTGTAGGTGAACAAAAAATGTATATGTTGCCCTAACTATTAAGAGGCAAGTGAAAGGCAAATAAAATGATCCATTCATCTGAGTTGTACAGGTCCATGTCCCCCTCCCCAATGTTTTAGTGGTACTCGAGAGTCTCCCCATATTGCAGCTGTCCAATTTAGTTTGGTTATTCAGTAGACTTATATAGAATCGTGATCTTAATGAACAGGTTTAAGCAATCATGATGATTTTCATAACATTGGTGTACATTTGCACCAGGAAGCCATCTGTTTTGTTTTCATGAATCTTATTTTTTAACATGTAACATATTCACCAATGTGTCATGCAATTCTCAAAGAAGTCACGACATGTCCAACAATTCTCCATTTTTAGCAATGTCTCAGCAATAAACATTTATAAACATAGTAGAACTTGTCACTTCATACATTAAGTGCCTGCTTGGTTTTGATGGTAAAATCCATCATTCAGTCTGGCAGCACAGATATCCTCTTACATTATTATGTTTCATGTTGTTTTAGATTTCAGTTTGCATGACTGATGAAGCCTGACAAATTCTTACATGATTAGGTTGATTTTTACTTTGTAGGGTTTCAAGATTCAATTTCAGGCCTTTTCATGCTTATAGTACAAATTCTATTAGTCTGTCTGTCACTTCTGATACTGGATCAGAATTATCTGAGATGCCTTTTTAGATCACCTAACTGAAAGTCAGGATGAGCTATAGTGATCACTCACAGTCCGTTGTCTATGAACATGGTGTTTGCACCTGCCCCTCTTAAACTATTGAACCAGTTTTAGTTATATTTGATTGCTTGTTCTGACATCGCATTTTGGGTTTTTTTTTTTCAAATCAACTTGCCCAGCCTCATTGGGAGGGAGTGGGGGAAAATCCTGCAAAATTCTTTAAAAATCATCTTCTCATGAATAGTAAATATGGAGCTTCCTTTTAGGTGTAGAATCAAGTTTGTTCAAATGAAATTCGTGGATCAATATTTGCCTTTGTAATAGGAGGGGCAAGATTTTTTGCCCTGTCCAAAAAATAGAAATATTTTCAAATGCCCATATTTCCCACACCACATGGAACAGAGAACTGTTATTTGGTATGAAGCATCCTCAGGGCCAGTAGAATTGAATGGTAAAAAATTGCCATTGGTTGTGTGAGGGTGTTCTATGGGGGTGGAGGGGGGGGGGGGCAACAAAAAAATGCTGAGTCAGCATATTTGCAAGAATTAAAAAAGATTTTTCTCCACAACCACTAATGAGAATCTTTTGATATTTGGTATACAGCATCCATGGGAGGGGGAGGGGGGGGGGGGGGTCGGGTCAGATACAAGTGTGTTAAAATGAAGCCCCTTGGTTCATATTTGGGTTCAATACAGGGGAATGATCTTTAAAAAATCTTCTTCTTCAGATCCAGCAGCCAGAATGCTTTTATATTTGGTATTCTGCATCTTTAGGGGGTCACATTCGAATTTGTTCAAATCAAGTGCCTGCGTTAATATTTGGTCTCCCCATTGGAGCCTGAATTTTAACTTAGTGCAACATGAGGGCATTTCTTTAAAAATCTTCTTCAGATCCACAAGTCTGAATGCTTTCATATTCGGTATATAACACCTCTGGAGGGAGGGGTGGGGGGAGATATTCAAGTTTGTCCATATCGGGTTCCTAGGTTGATATTTGGGCTCCCTATGGTAGCCCAATTTTTAACTTGGTGCAATATTAGGAAATTTCATTAAAAATCTTCTTCAGATCCACCAGTCAGAATGCTTTCATATTTGGTATATAACATCTCTGGAGGGAGGGGGGGGGGGGGGATATTCCAGTTTGTTCATATCGGGCTCCTAGGTTGATATTTGGGCTCCCTATGGTAGCCCAATTTTTAACTTGGTGCAATATGGGGAAATTTCATTAAAAATCTTCTTCAGATCCAACAGTCAGAATGCTTTCATATTTGGTATACAAATTCTCCAGGGGGGTGGGGTCACGGTCTAATTTGTTCAAATCAAGTCCCTGGGTTCATATTTGAGTTTTCTATGTGAGCCCAAATTTTAAGTCTGTGCCTTATGAGGGAATTTCTTTAAAAATATTCTTCAGATTCACCAGTTAGAATCTTTTCATATTGAGTATACAACATCTCGAGGTGGGTCAGATTCAAGTTGGTTCAAATCGGGTCCCTGGGTTAATATTTGGCTCCCTATGGGAGCCCAAATTTTAACTTAGTGCAATATGAGGGAATTTTTTTTAAAAGACTTCTTCTCCAGAACCATCTCTTTGAATGTTTTGATATTTGGCATACAACATCTGTAGGGGGTCAGATTCAGGTTTGTTCCAATCGAGTTCCTGAGTTAATATTTGGGCTTTTAATGGGAGCCTGAATTTTAACTTAGTGCTATGTGAGGGAATTTCTTTATAAATCATATTCTTCAGATCCACCGGTCAGAATATTTTTGTATTTGGTATACAACATCTCTAAGGGGGTGAGATACAAGTTTGTTCAAATTGGGTCCCTGGGTTAATATTTGTGCCCCCTATGGTACCTCGAATTTCAACTTGGTGCAATATGAGGAATTTCTTTAAAAATCTTCTACTTCAGATCTAAAAATCTTCTACTTCAGATCCCACAGACTGCTTTCACATTTTGTATACAGCATCCTGGTGGTGGAAGGGAAGGGCTCAGACTCAAGTTTGTTCAAGTTAAGTTCCTAGGCTGATATTTGGACGCCAAAGTTTTGCATCAATGGAAATCTGGGCATTTTTTCTGTGGCAGCATCCCAGTACTAGAAAAAAAATCATCTGGCATGGACAACAGAGTTATAAATAATTAAATAACTTCATTCCTCAATGTTCTGTCATATGTTTTTTTTTTTCTCCAGAAAAACGTCGACTGCATGTTCCTTTCTAGCAAAAGCATTTAGTACGAAGCTTTCAAGTCGGACCAAATAATACAAAGTGTATTTTGGAAGCCACAATGCACGTTAGCTAGCAGGTTATTTGACTCGAGAAATCAGTAATTGTTCAGCCCTTCCCTGCTTTTACAGAGACAACTTGTTAAAGATATTGGTCTATAATTACTTGGGTTCCTGTGACCTTTATCGAGTTTTGAAATTTGGGAATAAATTGAAACATGCCAACAGGTAGGAATCTGACCAAAATGTTCTTGTTGATATTTAATAAAAGCTGGAGAGATGACTCCGTAAATGTTATAAAAATTGATAATGGGTCTCGTATTGTCCAGGTGCACATCTTTGATTTTAACTACATGTAGCTATAGATGCTAATTAAATCCTTCTTTAAACAACTGTTGTCAGTTGGAGCCACCGGTCCCATGGGGCTTCTTGTTTTCAGTGAGAACATTGTCATTCAGTCTAAGGCAGTGGCGCAGATAGCATGTTTTCCTGTGGTGTGGACGAGGAAAAATTTTACAACAAAAAGTAGCAACGCAAAGCGAAAGAAATTATTACAACCCCAAAAGTTGGGAACAAATGAAAAATGGGTGTCTAAATGGTGTAAATTCCTCCAGTCTTGCCCTTAGCAATCATTAGGTCAACTTTGACGTAAGGCAGATTTGAGCTTATGCCATGGCCAGTCATCTGTCTGTCCGTCAACAATTCAATACGGCTCAGGCTAGAGGCCGTATTTATGAACCGATCTTTACGAAACTTCTTGGGCAGCTTTGTTATCACCGTGGGACGAGAACGAGTGTTTTGGGGTCCGGTCCAAAATTCAAGACGGCTGCTGGCATCCATTTTGTACAAAATTATGTGCAATCAGATTTTTGCGCAGAACTTCCATATGAAAGCTCTGATTTGAATTATTTTTTGTATGAATGTTTAGTACCATGGGATACATCACATACAATACATTTTTTTTCTCGTGCATAAATTATGCCAATTAGATGAACTTTGATGTATTTTGTGTTACTTTCAGCACGGTAACTGCAAATGTCAATATGGCTCGGGCTAGAGGCCGTATTTATGAACCGATCTTTACGTTTCGAAACTTCTTGAGTACCTTTGTTATCACTGTGGGACGAGAACGAGTGGTTTTGGGTGCGGTCCAAAATCCAAGATGGCCACCAGCAGCCATTTTGTACTTTAGTTAGTGCAATCGGTTTTTTGTACAGAACTTCTGTATGAAAGTTCTGATTTGAATATATTTTTGTATGAATGTTTAGTAACATGGAATACATCACATATAATATGGGTTTTTTTCGTGCAGAAATTATGCAAATCAGATGAACTTTGATTTATTCAGTGCTACTTATATACAGAAAGTGCACATGTCAATACAGCTCGGGCCAGAGTGTGTATTTATAAACCGATCTTCACGAAACTTCTTGTGTACCTTTGTTATCACCTTGGGATGAGAACGAGTCTTTCTGGTTGCGTTCCAAAATTCAAGATGGCTGCCAGTGGCCATTTTGTACCGAAATTGGGTCCAGTCAGAACTTCTGTATGAAAGTTCTGATTTGAATAAATTTTTGTATGAATATTTAGCAACATGGAATACATCACATATAATACGGGTTTTTAGCTCACCTGACTTTCAGTCAGGAGAGCTATAGTGATCACTCACCGTCCGTCGTCCGTCGTCCATGAACATGGTGTTTGTGTCTTCTCCTCCCAAACCGCTGAACCAATTTAATTGATATTTGAGATAATAGTTTGTTATGACATCGCAATTTGATTTTGTTCAAATCAAGTTGCCTCGCCCGTGGGTAGGGCCACACCCAAAAAGTGTGCTGAAATCTTAAAAAATCTTCTTCTCATGAACCAGCAGTAGCAGAGACTTGATATGTGGTGTGCAGCTTCCTTTTGAGGTGTAGACTCAGATTTGTTCAAGAGAAGTTTGTGGGGCTATACTTGGCATCGTTATGGGAGGGGCAAAATTTTTGTCCCTGCCCAAAATTTCTATTTTCCACCGAGAGGCTGATTTGAACCAAATTTTATGTGAGGGCTTATTGGGTCATAAGTACCTAATTTATGCTGATTTTTTTTTTTCCGTAGCCCCATGGGAACCGCAGGAGCTAAAAATAGAAAAAAATTTAAAACGCCCATATCTCCAAAACTGCACGGCACCGAGAATTTTTATTTGGTGTGAAGCTTCCTTAGGACCAACAGAAAGAATTGGTAAAAAAAAATTGCCATCGGTTTTATCATAGGGTACAGTTTCGGGACTTTGAAAAAGTGCTGAGTCAGCACTTTTTAACACTGTAGGCAATGGGAAAAACATTAAAAAATCTTCTCCAGATCCAGCTGGCAGAATCTTTTGATATTTGGTATGCAACATTGGAGGGTGGATCTGATTCAAGTTTGTTCAAATCGGCCCCCTGGGTTCATATTTGGGCTCAGTATAGGAGCCCGATTTCGAACTTAGTGCATTTCAGGCAAATTTCTTAAAAAATCTTCTTCTCCAGATCCAGCAGGCAGAATGTTTTGATATTTGGTATGCAACATTGTGGGGTGGATCTGATTCAAGTTTGTTCAAATTGGCCCCCTGGGTTTATATTTGGGCTCAGTATAGGAACCCGAATTTGAACTTACTGCATTTCAGGCAAATTTCTTTGAAAATCTTTTTCTCCAGATCCAGCAGGCAGAATCTTTTGATATTTGGTATGCAACATTGTGGGGTGGATCTGATTCAAGTTTGTTCAAATCGGCCCCTTGGGTTTATATTTAGGCTCAGTATAGGAGCCCAAATTTGAACTTAGTGCATTTCAGGCAAATTTCTTTGAAAATCTTCTTCTCAAGATCCAGCAGGTAGAATCTTTTGATATTTGGTATGCAACATTATGGGGTGGATCTGATTCAAGTTTGTTCAAATCGGCTCCTTGGGTTTATATTTGGGCTCAGTATAGGAGCCCAAATTTGAACTTAGTGCTTTTCAGGCAAATTTCTTAAAAAATCTTCTTCTCCAGATCCAGCAGGCAGAATCTTTTGATATTTGGTATGCGACCTTGTGGGGTGGATCTGATTCTATTTTGTTCAAATCGGCTCCCTAGATTCATATTTGGGCTCACTATAGAAGCTCGAATTCGAACTTAGTGCATTTCAGGCAAATTTCTTCAAAAATTTTCTTCTCCAGATCCTGCAGGCAGAATCTCTTGATATTTGGTATGCAACATTGTGGGGTGGATCTGATTACAGTTTGTTCAAATCGGCCACCTGGATTCATATTTGGGCTCACTATAGAAGCCCAAATTCGAACTTAGTGCATTTCAGGCAAATTTCTTTGAAAATCTTCTTCTCCAGATCCAGCAGGCAGAATCTTGTGATATTTGGTATGCAGCATCCTTAGGGGTGTGAGACTCAAGTTTGTTCAAGCCATGTCCCTAGGTCCATATTTGGGCTCACTGTGGGCGCTTGAATTGTAACTTTGTTCGAAATGAGGAATTTTCTTAAAAAATCATCTTCTTCAGATCCAGCAGTCGGAATGGTTTGATATGTGGTGAGTAGCATCCTTGGGGGGGGGGGGGGGGGGGGGGGGGGGGAGGGGGAGGGGAGGGGGGATTCAAGTGTGTTAAAGCCAAGTTCATGGGTCCATATTTGGGCTCCCTGTGGGAGCCCAAATTATAACTTAGTCAATATGAGGAATTTTTCTTTAAAAATCTTCTTCTTCAGATTCAGCAGTTGGAATGTTTTGATATTTGGCATGGAGCAACCTTAGGGGGCTGAGATTCAAGTTTGTTCAAGCCAAGTCCCTTGGTTCATATTTGGGCTCACTATGGGAGCCTGAATGACAACTTAGTTCAAAATGAGGAATTTTCTTTAAAAATCTTCAGATCCAGCAGATGAATACTTTTGATATTTTTTATGCAGCATCCTTAGGGGGTAAGATTCAAGTTTGTTCAAGCCATGTCCCTAGGTCCATATTTGGGCTGATTGTGGGAGCTCGAATTGTAACTTGGTTCAAAATTAGGAATTTTCTTTAAAAATCTTCTTCAGATCCAGCAGTCGGAATGTTTTGATATTTGGTGTGCAGAATCCTTAGGGGTGTGAGATTCAGGTTTGTTAAAGCCAAGTCCCTGGGTTCATATATGGGCTCCCTGTGGGAGCCCGAATTATGACTTAGTTCAATATGAGGAATATTCTTTAAAAATCTTTTTTTAGATCCACTGGTCAGAATATTTGGATATTTGGTTTCAGCTTTTCTTAGGAGGAGCAGATGCAACTTGTGGAAGTCAATTCTCTGGGTTGATATTTAGGCTACCATGTCAGGTGAGCGCCCTCAGGCCCCCAGGGGCCTCTTGTTTTCTTTTTCTCGTGCAGAAATTATGCAAATTAGATTAACTTTGATTTATTCAGTGCTACTTATACACAGTAAGTGCGCATGTCAATACGGCTAAGGCTACAGTCTGTATTTATGAACCAATCTTCACGAAACTTCTTGGGGTACCTTTGTTATCAGGAACAAGTGTTTTTGGGTGCCTTTGTTATATCACTGTGCTATATTTTTGGTTTCAGTCAGACCCACTCAAAGATTTCTTTTCTGGTTTAGCATCTAACTGTCGCCCCACATTTACAATACTTTACCTGTACATTTGTTACAGGCTACGGTCAGTATTTATGTACAGACTTTTACAATACTTTACATGTACCTTTGTTATCAGGTCATTACCAAGATGTGTGTCATTGCTGTGTCATATACTATACATGTACATGTCTTAAGTTGAGCTACAGTGTTATTGACACTTTCATTTTTAGCTTAACTTGACAAAGTCAAGATAAGCTATTGCCATCACGCTTGTGGAAGTCTGTGAGTCTCTTCACATTTTCTTTTAGCACAGGCTATAACCTGTGGTTCTTGTCTGATCGTCACGAAAATTTCATTTGCAGGTTTGGGGTCATGTCTAGATGAGAACGTCCCCTTTTAGTCGCGATCGGTCAACCGGTATGGCTGCCGAGCCCAAAACCCCAAAACCATTAGCACAGTCTACAGGTCGTATTTATGAAGGGATTTCATTGTAACTTGGTAGGATTCCTCTGTATAATGCCTAGATGAGAACATCCCCTTTTGGGCCTGATCTATCAACCGTGATGGCTGCCCAAGCCCGAAACCCAAAAACTTTTAGCACAGTCTGCAGGTAATATTTAATATGGAGGGATTTCATTGTAACTTGGTAGGATGACTCTGTATGATGTCTAGATGAGAACTTTCCCATTTGGTCGCGATCTGTCAACCGTGACGACTGCCCGAGCCCAAAACCCGAAAACCTTTAGCACAGTCTACAGGTCATATTTATGGAGGAATTTCATTGTAACTTGGTAGGTTGACTTCATATAATGTCTAGATGAGAATGTCCCCTTTTGGACATGATTCGGCAACTGTGACGGCTACAGGGGCCCGAAGCCCGAAAACCTTGACAGTCTACAGGTCATATTTTCAAAGGGATTTCATTGTAACTTCGTAGGATCACTCCAAATAATGTCTAGATGAGAACGTCTCCTTTTGGTCTCAATCATTCAGCCTTGATGGCTGCATGCGCCCAAAAACCTTTAGCATAGTCTATAGGTTGTATTTATGGAAGGATTTCATTGTAACTTGTTAGGTTGACTCCATATAATGCCTAGATGATGACATCCCCCTTTGGTCATGATTGGTCAACAGGGGCCCAAAGCCCAAAAACCTTGAGCACAGTCATATCTATGAAGGGATTTCATTGTAACTTCGTAGGATCACTCCAGATGATGCCCAGATGAGAATGTCTCTTTTTGGTTGTGATCTTCCAACCATAATGGCTTGCTGAGCCCGAAGCCTGAATACCTTTAGCATAGTCTACAGGTAATATTTATGAAGGGATTTCATTATAACTTGGTAGGTTGACTTCATATGTCTAGATGAGAATGTCCCCTTTTGGAGGCGATTGGGCAACTGTGATGGCTACAGGAGCCCAAAGCCCAAAAACCTTTAGCACAGTCTTCAGATCATATTTATGAAGGGATTTCATTGTAACTTCGTAGGATCACTCCAGATGATAATATCCCCTTTTGGTTGCGATCATTCAACCATGATGGCTGCGCGAGCCCGAAGTCCGAAAACCTTTAGCACAGTCTACAGGTCATATATATGAAGGGATTTCATTGTAACTTGGTAGGTTGACTTCGTATAATGTCTAGATGAGAACGTCCCCTTTTGGACGCGATTGGGCAACTGTGACGGCTACAGGGGCCCAAAGCCTGAAAATCTTTAGCACAGTCTACAGGTCATATTTATGAAGGGTTTTCATTGTAACTTCGTAGGATCACTCCAGATGATGTCCAGATGAGAACGTCGCCTTTTGGTTGCGATCATTCAGCCTTGATGGCTGCCCGAGCCCAAAACCCAAAAACCTTTAGCATACTCTGTAGGTCATATTTATGGAAGGATTTCAGTGTAATTTGTTAGGTTGACTCCATATAATGCCTAGATGATGACATCCCCTTTTGGTTGTGATTGTCAACTTTGACGGCTTCAGGGGCCCGAAGCCCGAAAACCCTGAGCACAGTCTACAGGTCATATTTATGAAGGGATTTCATTGTAACTTCGTAGGATCACTCCAGATGATGTCCAGATAACAACATCCCCTTTTGGTCGCGATCATTCAACCATGATGGCTTCCCGAGCCCAAAACTCGAAAAACTTTAGTACAGACTACAGGTTGTACTTGTGAAGAGATTTCATTGTAACTTAGTAGAATGACTCCGTATAATGTCGAGATGAGGACATCCCCTTTTAGATGCAATCGGTCAGCTGTCATGGCTTCACCGGCCTGAAGCCCGAAAACATTGAGCACAGTCTTCAGGCCATATTTATGAAGGGATTTCAATGTAACTTGATAGGATGACTCTTTTTGGAATAATTTCACTGCGTCTTGGTAACTTTTGTTAACATATGTTAACTGTGAGGGCCACATACATTAACTGTGAGGTCCACATTAACCCACCCCTCAGCTCTTTAGTACAGTGTACACCTCACATTATTATACCCCCACTTTCGAAAAAATGAGGGTATACTGGATTACATGCATCCGTCCGTGTGTGAGTCCCTCCGAGAATATTCATAACTTAAGTAAATTATTATTTTTACCTGCATCGCCAGCGTCAGAGCAGGTCTAGTAACCGCTCGACTCCATCTGTCCGTCCGTCCGTCTGTCTGTCCATCCGAAACACTACTTCTGTCAAAGTTTTCTTGGCTTCTGTGAAAGGGAATGATTTTATATTTGTCTGCCGCTTCATAATGATGAGTTGTATCGTGTATCTAATTTTCAGATCTGCCGTGCAGTCACTTCCTGTTTGCCGATACTTTGAAGTCTTCATCTCTGTAATCAATTGCATGCAGCGACGCAGGTCCAGACCCGGTATTGGTCTTGGCTTGTTTATAATATTTGTTGGTCATAGGTATGTCCACACTAGTTATTTTTATACGCCCGTTTGAAAAACGGGATGTATTATAGTATGGCGTTGTCCGTCCGTCTGTCCGTTTGGTTTCTGAACAATAACTTTAGTATTTGTTTTCCGATCGGCTCCAAATGTGGTATGTGGTTTAATCACAACAAAATACAGGTCAAGTTCGAATATTGGGTCGGTCCGAACATTTTTCGCCTGAATTATGGCCCCAGTTGGACTTAGAATTCGTCAAATATTTGGTTTCCGGATGATAACTTTAGTATTTGTTTTCCGATCGGCTCCAAATGTGGTATGTGGTTTAATCACAACAAAATACAGGTCAAGTTCGAATATGGGGTCGGTCCGAACATTTTTCGCCTGAATTATGGCCCCTGTTGGACTTAGAATTCGTCAAATATTTGGTTTCCGGATGATAACTTTAGTATTTATTTTCCGATCGGCTCCAAATTTGGTATGTGGTTTAATCACAGCAAAATACAGGTCAAGTTCGAATATGGGGTCGGTCCGAACATTTTTCGCCTGAATTATGGCCCCTGTTGGACTTAGAATTCGTCAAATATTTGGTTTCCGGATGATAACTTTAGTATTTGTTTTCCGATCGGCTCCAAATTTGGTATGTGGTTTAATCACAACAAAATACAGGTCAAATTCGAATATGGGGTCGGTCTGAACAATTTTTGCCTGAATTATGGCCCTTGTTGGACTTAGAATTCGTCAAATATTTGGTTTCCGGATGATAACTTTAGTATTTGTTTTCCGATCGGCTCCAAACCTGGTATGTGGTTTAATCACAACAAAATACAGGTCAAGTTCGAATATGGGGTCGGTCTGAACAATTTTTGCCTGAATTATGGCCCCTGTTGGACTTAGAATTCTTCGTCAAATATTTGGTCTCCGGATGATAACTTTAGTATTTGTTTTTCGATTGGCTTCAAACTTGTTAGTCTTTTTCTCAAATGACTGAAAAATTTAGTCATTTCACAAAATCACTGATTTCAAAGTCTGACCGTAACATATATATATATGCCAGTATAAATTTCTCGCACTCTAAAAAAATTGCAAATGTGTTAAAATGGTACAATTTGAACAGTTCACGGGCGTATGATGCAATGCCCAGCGGTGCTCTTGTTTTTTTTTATTCCTTGTTCACCTAGAAATTGTGTCCGTCCGAGCCAAATTTTGTCTGTTAAGCCTGTATCTCGGGTATCGAATGTTCTATTGCAGTGACATTTGCCATGAACACTGCTTATGGTATAGGCTTTAAAAAAGGATTCAACGATATTTCTCACAATCTCCATTTTAGAGTTATCCCCCTTTTTTGACTTAGAAATTGTAGGAAATAGACATTAATTGTCTGTTCAGCCTGTATCTCAGGTATGGGTTATCGGATTTCAGTGAAATATGGCATGCTGTTTGCCTATGGTAAAGGCTTCTGCCTCATTGCATAAAAGTTCCAAACACCAAACAATTTACCATACCTTTTGACTTAGAAATTGTTGGAAATTGTTGAAAACTTTCGAAGAAAATGGGAGGGGGGCAGGGGGCATACTGGATTGGGGTTATCAGATTTCAGTGAAATATGGAATGCAGTTTCCCTATGACAAAGGCTTCTGCCTCATTGCATAAAACTTCCAAACACCAAACAATTTACCATACCTTTTGACTTAGAAATTGTTGAAAACTTTTGAAGAAAATGGAAGGGGGGGGGGGGGGGCAGGTATACTGGATTGCGTCCGTCCATCTGTGCATCCGTCCATCTGTCCGTACGAGAATATTCATAAACAATATTTGTTGGTCGTAGGTATGCCCACACTAGGCAGTACACCACGTGTGGGTATGCACCGGACGAAAGTCCAGCTCTTGTTTTTATTAAAAACATAGCGTACAGGGAACAGAAATTAACATATTCCCAATTATCACAATTCTTGTCTTATTTCATAATCCGTTCATAAACATTGAACATTATCCTTTTCATCAAACACAACACACAGACAAGTTAAGCTACAGTGTCATTAACACTTTCATTCTCTTGTACACCGGGAATGAAATGTTACTCAAAGGAAACAAATTCAACGGTACCTAAAACTGTCTCGCACAATTTTTGGTTGGAGGAGGGGTGGGGGTGCCTCCCACCATCCAGGCCACTGTAGGCCTTTTGCCTAAGGATATGTGGCATTATTATACCCTCGCTTCGAAGAAGTGGGGGCTATATAGGAATCGCCCTGTACATCCGTACGTCCGTCCGTCTGTCTGTACGTCCGTCCGTACGTCTTTCCGGACATGAAATTCTTGTGTGCGCAACTCCTCCTACATTTATCAATCAATTTGGACAAAACTTTTCAGACATCATCACTACTAAGTGAACATGCGCATATTCCAAGATTTTTGATCTGTGACAATTTTAACCAGGTTATCTCCCTTTGACTTAGATTTATTATGTCTTTCCGTTCGAACAAATTCTTGTGTGCGCAACTCCTCCTACATTAATGAACCGATTTTGATGAAACCTTTCAAACATCATCTCTACTAAGTGAACATGTGCATATTCCAAACTTTTTGATCTGCGACAATTTTAACCAGGTTATCTCTCTTGAACTTTGATTTAATATGGGTTTCTGCATGAAATTCTTGTGTGCGCAACTCCTCCTACATTTATCAATCAATTTGGACGAAAGTTTACAGACATCATCACTACTAAGTGAACATGCGCATATTCCAAAATTTTCGAGCTGTGGCAATTTTAACTAGGTTATCTCCCTTTAACTTAGATTTATTATGGGTTTCTACATGAAATTCTTGTGCGTGCAACTCCTCCTACATTTATCAATCAATTTGGCCAAAACTTTTCAGACATCATCACTACTAAGTGAACATGCGCATATTCCAAGATTTTTGATCTGCGACAATTTTAACCAGGTTATCTCCCTTTGACTTAGATTTATTATGTCTTTCCGTTCGAACAAATTCTTGTGTGCGCAACTCCTCCTACATTAATGAACCAATTTTGATGAAACCTTTCAAACATCATCTCTACTAAGTGAACATGTGCATATTCCAAACTTATTGATCTGCGACAATTTTAACCAGGTTATCTCTCTTGAACTTTGATTTAATATGGGTTTCTGCATGAAATTCTTGTGTGCGCAACTCCTACATTTATCAATCAATTTGGACGAAAGTTTACAGACATCATCACTACTAAGTGAACATGCGCATATTCCAAAATTTTTGAGCTGTGGCAATTTTAACTAGGTTATCTCCCTTTAACTTAGATTTATTATGGGTTTCTACATGAAATTCTTGTGCGTGCAACTCCTCCTACATTTATCAATCAATTTTGACGAAACCTTTCAAACATTATCACAACTAAGTGAACATACGCATATTCCCAAATTTTTTATCTGCGACAATTTTAACCAGGTTATCTCCCTTTAACTCTCTCTCTTGAACTTTGATTTAATATGGGTTTCTGCATGAAATTCTTGTGTGCGCAACTCCTCCTACATTTATCAATCAATTTGGACGAAAGTTTACAGACATCATCACTACTAAGTGAACATGCGCTTATTCCAAAATTTTTGAGCTGTGGCAATTTTAACTAGGTTATCTCCCTTTAACTTAGATTTATTATGGGTTTCTACATGAAATTCTTGTGCGTGCAACTCCTCCTACATTTATCAATCAATTTTGACGAAACCTTTCAAACATTATCACAACTAAGTGAACATACGCATATTCCCAAATTTTTGATCTGCGACAATTTTAACCAGGTTATCTCCCTTTAACTTGGATTTATTATGGGTTTTCAAATGGGATTCTTGTGTGTGCAACTCCTCCTACATTAATGAACCGATTTTGAATACATGTTGCACATTGTAAATGTGTTTTTCCAAATGTAAATCATATATGTGTGGACTCTTTAAGTATTCAGTGCTGTTCTGTGGAAGGCCACATGCAAATACAAATTTCAACAACAAAAAATGATCTTTATGTATACATTTCCTTATGGCCTTCGCCTACATGATCAGAAGTGCATTCCTCTAAAAACCCAAAGCGGGGGAATTAATCACCTTCAGTGATAGTTCTAGTTATTCTTGCTTTCTTAAAAACACAACTCTTCTCCATATCATTATATTCTTCTCATAGAGGTCAGAAAAATCCTGCTGTGACCCTTTGAGTAATGAATTGGTGCACCCACCTGCATAATTCACAAAATGAGCAATTGAAAAAAAAAAAAATTCAATAAAACCATATCAATATGCCATATTGCCTTGCTTCAAATCCACTTCCAAGGGTGTTTTAGTTGTAATGGTCTATTGGATTCACTGAACTTCCATTTTTACTTGAACTTCCATTTTTATCAGTGTTGGTTTCTGCTCTGTAATGAAAGTTCTGCTTGGACAACTGGAGCCCAACTTGGCATGTGGGTTAGGCATGATGAGAGGAAGAACCCTACTCATTTTGAGGTCATTGTACGAAGATCAAGGTCACAGTGACCTAGAACTTAAACATTAACCAGAGTTGGCTTCTCAGATGGTAATTTTGCTTGCTCGATTGATACTTGGCTTATGGGTTGAGCTTGATGAAAGGAAGAACCCTATTTATTTTTAGGTTATTGTGTCAAAAGGAAAAGGTCAGAGTAACATTGAATTTTAAGGGGTTTTTTTTAGTCAGAGTTGGTTTCCACTCTCTAATTAAAATGTTGTTTGCCTGATTGAACCCAAACTTGGCATGATGAGAGGAAGAACCCTATGTATTTTTTAGGTCATTATGCCAAAGGTCAAGGTCACAGTGACCTTGAAATTAAAATGTTATTGGTTGGAGCTGGTTTCAGGCTCTCTTAATTATTAAATATATGCAGTTGCGATCGAAAAACAACTTGGCATGTGGGTTGAGCATGTTGAGAGAAAGCACCCGACATATTTTTAGGTCATTGTGCCAAAGGTCAAGGTCACATTGACCTTGAACTTAAAATCTTATCAGTCCCGATCGAAACTAAACTGGGCATGTCATCAAATACAGGTAATCTTATCTGTATTATTTGAGTAAATGATACCAACAGTGGCTGTGTTACTTTAATGTAATATTTTACCAAGGTTACGGTATCAGGGTGATTTTTTTTTGTTGGGGAGGGATTGGCCACCCCTAGGTGGCCACCTCTAGTTTATCCTGATTTTGTTATCTGATCACTCATGGAAATTTCCAGCACAGCGCAATTTTCCATATTTGTCGAAATCAGGTCTCACAGAAAGACATGTGAAGTTGGTATACAGTTGTTTCTATTTATAGCATATGCATCCATGAAAACCATCTCGGGTTGCCATTGTCGATAATCATTCTGTGGATTTCATTGGAAGCATAATTGTGCTTCACTTGAAAGAATACAGGTTTTTTTTACAGTTTTTGATCTCAAAATGCAGTTAGTGCTAAAATAATGCCCAGTTGTTCATGACAATCAAATATTCGGAATGCAGCTGACGTGTTCAATTATTTCAGAAATTATAATGCATGGTTTTCTGTTCACATCCCATCACTTAAGGCAAATTCATTTATATCTTCACAATCTGACATCCTCTGCAAATTCGTCTGCATGAAAGTTTTTTAATCACTGATTTAAGTAATTTCTTGTTGCCTTTTATGCCAAATACTTTGCACACAGCATTTTTAGCTCAACTTTGACGAAGTCAAATTTGAGCTATTGTCATGGCCCGTCGTCCGTCCGTCCGTCTGTCCGTACGTCAACAATTGGCTATGGCTCGGGCTAGAGGTCGTATTTATGAACCGATCTTTACGAAACTTCTTGTGTACCTTTGTTATGACCCTGGGACGGGAACGAGTGTTTTTAGGTGTGGTCCGAAATTCAAGATGGCTGCCAGTGGCCATTTTGTACCGATGATGCAAAAATCAGTTTTTTGTACAGAACTTCTGTATGAATGTTCTGATTTGAATAAAGTTTTGTATAAATGTTTAGTACCATGGGATACATCACATATAATACGGGTTTTTTTCTCGTGCGTAAATTATGCAAATTAGACTGACTTTGATTTATTTATTGTTACTTTCAGAGCTGTAAGTGCCAAGCTGCTATGGCTCGGGCTAGAGGCCGTATTTATGAACCGATCTTTACAAAACTTCTTGGGTACCTTTGTTATGACCGTGGGACGAGAACAAGTGTTTTTGGGTGTGGTCCGAAATTCAAGATGGCTGCCAGCCGCCATTTTGTACCGACGATGCAGAAATCTGTTTTTTTGTACAGAACTTCCATATGAAAGCTCTGATTTGAATAATTTTTTGTATGAATGTTTAGTACCATGGGATACATCACATATAATACGGGTTTTTTTCTCGTACGTAAATTGTGCAAATTAGACTAATTTTGATGTTTTTTGGGGTTACTTTCAGCACTGTAAGTGCAAATGCCAATACGGCTCGGGCTAGAGGCCGTATTTATGAACCGATCTTTACGAAACTTCTTGGGTACCTTTGGTGGGACGAGAACGTGTGTTTTGGGGTCCGGTCCGAAATTCAAGATGGCCGATGGCAGCCATTTTGTACAAAATTAGGTGCAATCAGATTTTTGCACAGAACTTCCATATGAAAGCCCTGATTTGAATAATTTTTTTGTGTGAATGTTTAGTACCATGGGATGCATCACATATAATACGGGTTTTTTTCTGTGTCTCGTGCAGAAATTATGCAAATTAGATGAACTTTGATTTTTTCAGTGCGTCTTACACACAGTAAGTACACATGTCAATACGGCTCAGACTAGAGTCTGTATTTACGAACTGATCTTCAGGAAATGTCTTGGGTACCTTTGTTATCACCTTGGGACGAGAACGAGTGTTTCTGGGTGCGGTCTAAAATTCAAGATGGCTGCCAGTGGCCATTTTGTACCAAAATTAGGTCTAATCAGTTTTTTGTACACATCTTCTATACAGCTCAGACTAGAGGCCATATTTATGAACCAATCTTTACGAAACTTCTTGGGTACCTTTGTTATCACCGTGGGATGAGAGCGAGTGTTTTTGGGTGTGGTCTGAAATTCAAGATGGCCACCAGCAGCCATTTTGTACCAAAATTAGTGCAATCAGTCTTTTGTATAGAACTTCTGTATGAAAGTTCTGATTTGAATAAATTTTTGTATGAATGTTAGTAACATGGAATACATCACATATTGTAAGGGGGTTTTTTTTCGTGCAGAAATTATGCAAATTAGATGAACTTTGATTTATTCAGTGCTACTTACACAATGTAAGCACACATGTCAATACGGCTGAGGGTAGAGGCTGTATTTATGAACCGATCTTCACAAAACTTCTTGGGTACCTTTGTTATCTCCTTGGGATGAGAATGAGTGTTTCTAGGTACGGTCCAAAATTCAAGATGGCTGCCAGTGGCCATTTTGTACCGAAATTAGGTCCAATCAGTTTTTTGTCACAAGTTCTATACAGCTCGTATTTATGAACTGATCTTCACAAAACTTCTTGAGTACTTTTGTTTTCACCTTGGGACAGGAACGAGTGTGTTTTGGGGTACCTTTGTTATCACTGTGATATGAGAACAAATATTTTGGGGTTCAGTCAGACCCACTCTGGGACTCAAAGATTTTTTCTAGTTCAGCATCTGACTGTCACCCACCTTTACAATACTTTACCTATACATTTGTTACAGGCAACGGTCAGTATTTATGTACAGACCGTTACAATACTTTACATGTACCTTTGTTATCAGGTCATTACATAGATGTTTGTCATTGCTGTGTCACATACTATACATGTACATGTCTTTGTCTTGACAAGTTGAGCTACAGTGTCATTGACACTTTCATTTAATATGCCTTTTCTCATACAGGCAAAATCGGAGAGTCGTTACTTTTTTTATGCCCTCATAAAAATTGAGGGGGGGGGGGGGGGGCATATTGTGTTTGTCTGCCGTCTGTCCATCCGCCTGTCCGTCCATTCACCAGGAAGATTTTTGTGTCTGCTCCATAACTCTGAGATGCTTTGTTGGATTTTGTTGAAACTTGTCATATATGTACCTGTTGCTTATGGGGAGGCAATATGTCGCGCACAAATTTTCTTTTTGGTCGATGGAGGTCAAGGTCACAGATCAAGATCATTTTTCAGGGGCATCTGTGGTCATGCGGTCACTGTTAGTCTTGTTTCAAATTGGCGTCTTCTTGTTCCTTTAACTCTCTGGAACCCAGAAATAAAGTAGTGCTTTTTACTGTGGTAAACCAGCTCTGTTTTGCTGGTAAAATAGGACCCAGTCAACAATGCTTGGGGTGGAAATCCTCAAAAAATGGGCAACATGGGAATAAATGATTGACTAAACTTGATTTTATCTTCGCGTCATGATTAGCCATTGTGCAGAAATATGTAACCCTAGCACCTATAAATAATTAAATAGACTTATCTGCACTATGATATATAAATATCAAATTTTGGAGCAGCAGACTTTCCCCATAAGGCAACTAGGAATTTAACCAATTTAATCTTGTTTGACAGAGCTCATTGAGCTCTGTCAAACAAGATTTAATTGGTTAAATTCTTAGTTACATTAAGGGATAAAAATAACTTGAAATTTAAACATTTTGTCATCAGTTTGTTGAGGGTTGGTGAACAGATCACATTTCTGTTGAATGTATGATTTTTCAGATGAGAACAAATTGGGTGAATGATTATTTTGTTTTCCAATCATTTGCCTCAAACAAAATAGTATGATGGTTATGTAAAAACAAAAGCTGCCTGAGTAACTGCACATTTTAAATGTTACAAACTTAGTGTCTTCTGTACATCCATATATGGGATTGTGACGTTGCAGTGCAGTATCAATTTTTTTGTCACATGCGCCAAACATTTCAAAATATGAAAATCTCAAGTGGTTCAGTGTTAATAAATTCCACCAAGATAATAGAGTTATTGAACAAAAACTTGTTGCAATTAACATAGATTATGGAACAATTATCTGCCAGAATTTGATCCAGTACGTAACTGATGTATGTCATTATTAATTTAATAAGATAATTTGCATAGTTGAAAGCAGTATTACGCCTCTTTTTGCAGTGAATAGTAGTAAAAAGTACAGTTAAAACTAGAAGTCCTGTCATGAAATAGCACGTTAATCTACGCGTTATGACCTGTGGTAAATAAGCTCTGTTTCACTGGTAAAATAGGACCCATTCACTAATGCTTGGGGTGCAAGTCCTCTAAAATAGGCGACATGGGGTGTAAACGATTGACTGACCTTGACTTATCTGCATGTGGTGGTCATGATTAGCCATTGTGCAGAAGTATGTGACCTTAAACACCAATAAATAAATAAATATATGACCATAGTAAGGCCATCAAATTCTGTATATATGGCCTATGCTCAAGCAATGTTTCAGCCAATGGACCTCCGGGTAAACCGGAGGTCCATTGGCATAAACATTGCATGTGTTTGCTATGAGTAACCAGGAGAACCTGCTGTGCTTTGGATGCCATTCGATATAGCAGTTGCGTGTAATTCCTACACCCAATTAAGTCTAGATAAGCGCACAGGCCGTGACAGGACTTCTAGTTTTAACTGTATGTAGTTTCTACCACTCGCCATCACTTGCCTGGTATCAATTACAGGTGAGTGATGAATCTCTCACCACCGATTTTCTCCTTGAGAACCCTGTACTGACCAATGTTTTCCACTGTCAACAGTGTCTATGCAGAGGAGAGTACAAATGTTTTTTCTTGTTTAAACAACTGTACAAGAGGGGATTATTGATAGTGCAGTGGTTTTTATTGGGTAAAACATCTGGTGATTACATTTGAGGGGTTAATTACATCAGGATTTTAGTAGTTATATTAAATCATTTTCTCTAGCACTTCTCTTGCTGATCTGCATAACATATCTTGCCTCATTTTCAGTGCTGTGTGTATTTTATATATTAATACTAACGTCATTATACTGTACACCTTAAAATCCAATCTTGTTTGATGATTGAGTAAACAGATTTATGTGCGTATGTACTCTTGTTGGCTTTGACGTCAGTTAGTTGTTATCCTTTTTTATCTGATTTGCTTAAACCAGGGTACGTTGCTCGATCATGCCATATATGATCCCCTAACAATGACTTGAAATCAGACAACAGTGTAAATACTGGTGACTTTGTGACTGTAAAAAAAAATTTAATTCTTATTTTTTTTTAAAAACTTTAGAACATCAGCCTTTGCACTTCCTTGCTGACATATTTGTCATTTGAAGCAGATAATTTTGAATGTTGGTTGATGTTGCCACAAAGAATAATTGATAGAGATGGAGAAAAAATTTCTTCTTTTTCATCATTTACTTTTTTGCTCTGAACAGAATTGTGAAAAACACCGACAGACATAATATTGCTAGACATATGAAATAAAAGTTAAACAACTTTACAAACTTCCGGCCTAAAAAAATAAAAATCGGTTTCTCAGATCCTCCCAAATGGTCCTTTTGGCTGCCGCATTTTCTCTCTTTATAACCTGTGCAAACTTAAAAAATTAAAAATTAAATGATTTATGCCTGATATTTTGCCCAAGTTAATAAAATTGATAAATTTGTTCCCAAATTGCAACAAGGCTTTTCAATGCCTTAGCATTGCAAAGTCTTCTTGCACTCTAGGGATGAAATACACCACCACCCATACTATTCTGTAGATTATGAGGCATAAAACAGACCAAGAACATGAACTTTTGATGGCAAAGAAATAATTACAAAATAAAAAATAAAATAAAAAAACCCCCCACCCTCCCACAAGCAATTTTACCCCAAAAATGGACTGAAAAACAGAAGATCTACTTTATGGATCCCTTACAAATTGTAAAAAATGAAATGAACAAAATGATAAAATTTCACTATTTCCATTTACATGTACAAAATGTATTATCAGTTTAAACATTTGCTAATGAATCAGCCATGTCCACTGGATAATTTACAAATTGAGCAGTTGAAAAGAATATATTTTACAAAAAAATTCCACAAAATCATATGTGACCCTGCATTGGAATGAGCACTGTATTTAGACCATGAAGCTGTAGATTCAATTAGTGATGAACTGATTATCAAAACTTGCTATCAACCAATTACCGGTTATTTCTCTGCCAATTATGTCCATTCTTTTGGCTGAAGTAGGACACTGAAGAAAATCTGTTGGTGCCTGTTATACTACAGAATTTCGTTGATAAATCATCCATTATGTATGTGTGGCTGTATTAACCAGGAATATACTGAGCACACATATTTTGTGTCTTAAATGAATAATAATTTTAATGTTAATGTGTGTTGTGAAGTCATATGACGCATGGTTTACACGTTTGTCAGAATGTATTATTCAATGTTCTTTTTTCAACGCGTTACCTTCCTTGATGTGTTTCTCTAATGTTTACATGAACTCGACAATCTTTGGGAAATAGTGGTGATCTTGTACCGATTGCAGTTGGTAAATTCCGTAATATCTCTGATCTGCATTTTAAATGGTGGCGATCTTGTACCGATTGCAGTTGGTAAATTCCGTAATATCTCTGCTCTGCAGATCCCTAAATTTTCTGCTATGCACTACACACGTTTTTGATGGGGAAACTTTATTGAAATGGCCAGATATCAAAGGGATTTTTAATAGCCAGTGTTAAGTATAGAATAACTGGAAACTGACGGTTGTCATAATTGGCCAATGCCACATAACAGGCCGGTTCTGATTATCGGTTCATCACTAGATTCAATCTTGACCCATGTCAGTTGAATTCTCATTGGGCAAGAACCTAAATTCCTGTTGCCCCAAGTTATTACACTGCCTCACAGTGTGCTAAGACATACAGCATTTTGATGAAACACTTGCCTTCAGTGGTAACCCTGGCTGTGCTTAATATATATAAATTTATCATATAATCACCATCAAATAGCTCATTACAGAAAATATTGTTCACAACATGTCTAATTACAGGAATGACGTTAGATGTCAATGTCGACGTGGAAATATAAGTTGGTTTTGGAAGTAGAATTGAATTAATCTTCTCTTATTTTTCTTTAATTGTTTACCTAATACAAATAGCAGACAACTTTGGCAGAAAACATTTTCTGAATAATTAATAAATATTTTCATCTTTTGTCTCGAATATATCGCTTATGATGCCTCACTGGAACAAGCT
Source organism: Pictodentalium vernedei (assembly GCA_031216915.1). Classification (NCBI taxonomy): domain Eukaryota; kingdom Metazoa; phylum Mollusca; class Scaphopoda; order Dentaliida; family Dentaliidae; genus Pictodentalium; species Pictodentalium vernedei. The sequence continues at coordinate 515,906,322 of CM062297.1, forward strand.
GGAGGAGGGATAATAAACTAATGTTTTGGGGGCAAAGGTTGAAAAAAAAATAAATCCAACATCATATATGCCAGAAGCATGGGGACTTAGGGGGCAGCTGCCTTCAAACCACTGGGGCGAGAGGGGGCAGACAAAGCTCTTCCCAGGTTTGTCACTCAATTTTTTTCAATGATTTATTTCTCAAGTAAAGCTAAAATAAACCCCAAATCCATTCGGGGAGCTTTCAGTGAGAGGGAGACACCTCTTCTCAAACCCTCCCATCTCCGGGCCTCCGGCCTTTGAAACATGCATGCTTCGGCATGTGCCAGGGCTGCTAATGTGAGTAAATGTTCTTTTTCCCAGGGTCTGACCCCTGCCCCAAAGACCTTCCAGCACACCTCTCCAGCATATTTGCTGATCCAGTTATTTGGTTGGAATTGTTACTCAATGGATGTTATAGTGGTAAGCCACTCTCTCTGCACCATTTGTTCATTACATGGAGTACTTCACTGTAAACTTGTGTTACAGTCAAGTTGGAGCAAGAGATGCTAAAAATGACTAAAGTACCAGTAGGCATAAAGAAAGATATTATTTTTAACATTTGCACAAAATCTGGAACAATTTAAAAATGTTTTGTGGTTGAAAGTCAAAGAATTCACCTTTTGTCATTGTCCTTTATCATACAATAATACATTTTAAAAAATAATGTTTTTTTTGTGGACAGTTTCTAAGTTTTACAGTAAATTCAGATGTTTTAGCTTTGTACAGTAGTCGCTGTGGACTGGTCATAATCCATGCATGGGTAGTGTGTGTGTGTCCATGCATGTCTTTACCAGGCAATATTTATTTATTTATTTATTGGTGTTTAAGGTGATATTCTTATGCACAATGGCTGATCGTTACCATGACAGTTTTACGGGTGGAGGAAGCAGGAGTACCCGGAGAGAACCACCGAGCAACAACGAGCAGCTGCCAGCTCCCCAACATCGTAACTTCGCACTGCAGCACAGGCAGGGTTAGATTGGTTGAAGACATGCGCACCATCGACGTGCATTATGCCTTAGTACATGGCTTCATCATGCCCCCATGTGGACAATCGGGGTTAAGTGCCAAAGACACAACGCGGGAGTCCAAATCATTTGCTCAGGCGGTCACCCATCTGAGGACTAACTGGGCGCGACGTTGCTTAACTTCGATGATCTGACGAGAACCGGTTACTGCAATGCCACCGCGCCCCCTACCAGGCAATAAAAATCATCCTCAGCAAAATTTTAATTGATGAAGCACCAGGTTGTACCCAGGGCTTCATTAATTAAATTTTTGATAATTATTCCTATAATTAGTGTTGAGAATCTAATATTATTGCGTCCGTGGAAATATTGCCCACCCATGGAAAGTGACCAGTCCACTGAAACTGTACTTAAGTTTAGAAATCACTGAAATGTATTGATAAACGCATATAAATGTTTTTTAATCAGGGACAGTTATTTTATTTTGAACTGTACTCTACACCTATTTGATGCATGGAGTTCCCTCAATGTATTTGTTCAGTGGCAATCTTATTTGTAGCACACCCTATACAAGCAAAAAGTATTCAAGCACATAAACTGACCACTGTATATATACTTGTAATATAATGGGTTACCTGTTTGCATTGATAAGTAAATGGCTTATCTGGTGTCGAACAGGTTTTAGCTGGTTCATCATTGTACATGTACACTCTCTGTCAGAATAAATGGTGGTATGGTTGCAAGAAATTTGTATGGAGCTCTCAGAAGCCAGATAAGATTTGGGTGTAAAGGATATTTACCCTCTGACTGGGTGCTTAGCTAGGTACTTGGAGGAGTGGGGAGGTGGTGGTGTGGGGGGGTGGGGGGCTCACAGGGATCGGTTGGGAATTCCCATCATTTTTAGGGAAAGGTAAGCTGGTAGTGTCATCCTCCCATCGGTGGGAGTGTATTTCTAAAATTTCTCACCTGGAGGCTCCGTCCTCCTCCAGTCTGAATTTGGAAAAATTTGACCCAAATGGTGCTAGTGTTGGGCTAAAAAAAAAACATGAATTTTCACCAAGGGTGGTATGTCATCTGTAATTAAGTTGGCGTAAAAGATTTTTTTGATGATAAAATTCCAATATTATTTCCTGCCATTAAAGCACTTGTTAAGGAATAAGTTTCTTGTGATTCAAAATCACTGTATTCCTCATATTTCAAGTGTATTGAAACTCAAAATTTCTCAGTTTCCTTATGAAAAATTACAACATAACTTGACAATCAAGTCAGCTGTTTTTATAGAGAAGTGTTAAACAGTTTTGGATGTACATGAATATTATAAGATGGTTAAAGTTTTTTTTTACACACTGTATATTTCCATTTGGAAAAGAGGGCCAGGCCTTCATTGCTTAACCCTTCGAACATGAGAGATTGCTTGTCAATACCAGGAACATGATAATTCATAATTCCATTACTTTTAAGTAGGATGGCTGGTAAGTGTATGTGTGGGGTAGACCAATCAGTATTTTCAGTTTGCAGCAGCACGTTGAAAATATTAATTGGTCACCCCCAAATAATGAATATAGACTCTTCCAATTTCTGCTGTTGAACTAACATTGAAGATACCAGCAGGTTCAAAGGGTTAAGATTACATCATGCCAAAGACATTGCCAAAAATGTGAAAGGATAAATCGGCCGCCATTCAGGTTTAGTATACATGTGCACTGCAAATCGAAAGTGGAATATTTATTGAAATCGAAACTAGGAAGTAGCAAAAATCCCAACTAGGAAGTAACCGGTTGGATATCTTTGTTGAAATGATTGAGTGAACGCATATGATGTACCTTATGGTGTTATCAAATACAGTGATTATTTTATGCATTTGTGAATCTGATTATAATAATTGACGTACATATAGGTGAATGTGACTTTCAGTGTTCATGTTGTCGGGTGCTAATGGTGCCAGTTACACTAAAAACATTTTGTTTTGCACCACAAATACAGCATTTGGCACCAAAAATATATTTTTGGTAGGTCTGTCTCAAAGGCTTTGTGGTTGATTATTTCATTGCTTCGGTTTTGAAAAATCGCTGTCTGATGACACAAGCGAGACAGTATTCACACCTGTCAAGTAAACTAATAGCTATAATTATGGCTGAATTAACAGTTTTTCTATTTAATTTGATTCTTATCAAAACATTATTTTGTTACTTAATCTTTTTATGCCCCTGAAAAAAAAAATTTCTGGGGCATATACAGTTTGTCATTCCGTCCAGCCATCTGTCCGTCCATCAGGAAGATTTTTGTGTCCGCTCCATAACTCTGAGATGCTTCGTTGGATTTTGTTGAAACTTGGCATACATGTTGCTTATGGGGAGATGATGTGTTGCGCACAATTTTTTTTTGTTTGGTGGAGGTGAGGTCAAGGTCACAGATCAGGGTCATAGTTCTGGGGCATCCATGGCTGTGCGCTCACTGTTGGTCTTGTTCATCTTGCCTAATCTTTGTTATAATCCTCCTGAAGGATAATAAATTGTTTGCTACTAGTTTATTTGAAGTGAAAAAACTGAGTAAATAATCTTGTACAGTACAGTCACCGTGGGTTGGTCGTAATCCACGCGTTGGCGGTGGTGTCTACACCTGCGTTTACAAGGTAATAAAAATCATCTTCAGAAAAATTTTAATTAATGAAGCACAGGGTTGTACCCGGTGCTTCATTAATTAAATTTTTGATGAATATTCTTATAATTAGTGTTTGGAATCTAATGTTATTGTGTCCAAGTAAATATTGCTCACTCGTGAAAAATGACCATGGCGGTTGTATTGTAATTATTTTGTTAACTTTAATAAATGTCTCTCGCTTTCTGTTATCTATATTTTTATCATTTGTGGGTTTTTGTGCAACTAAAATACGAAAAAAGAGCCAGTTAATATTAAAATATCATACTTAGACATGATTATAGGACCCAGCAACCAATGAGGGGTCATAAGCTATGTTTTGGAGGCAAAAAGTGAAATTTGAATGCAAATTTTCATGAATAATGCAGGACAGATAAGATCGTTATGTTAGGTAGAGCACTGATAACAAAAGAGGACAAAGAATTTTGACCAGATTGTGACTGTCAAACATATCGTTCTGCCCCACAACATTGTTGAATCTGATCAGCCAATAGAGAAAGCTGAAAATATTCATTCTCAGATGCTATTTTGGTTTCTTGATCTTCCAACTAAATATGCAAATTCAGCAGCTGACAAAATATTACTTTTCATAAAACTTAAACAAAACTGTATCATGTGACCCCCTCATTTGAACAAGCTCGTTCCAGTGAGGGGTCACATGGTAGGGTTTTGTTAATGTTTTGGAAAAATAATATTTAAAATAATAAATTTTGATATCATATGCATTTGGTAAAGGGTTAAAAGTGTATGCACATTTCCCCTCCAAACTGTAATGAAATTGCTCTATTTTTTCTCCGTTTTGTTGAATCTTATTTCAAAGAAGACCTTCAGGCACATTTTTATTCATAACTGCAATTAGATGTATGCATCTCCACGTTTTAAGTGGGTAAACTACTTTTCATTTTATATGCAACAGGCTTTTTTCAGACAGTAGTGTTGCTGTCAATTTTAGGTACATGTTTTATCTGTGTTCAGTACTGAAAGTAAAATTACACATTGTTTAGCCTACCAAATACTTGAGGGCTTTGGGTTTTTTTTTTTTAGCTCCCACTGAACATTTGGCAGCTCAGAAAGTACCAGCATTACTTTCTACATTTGATAGCAAGCATCTGGTAATGATAATTCATTTGGCTGTCTCAGTCACAATTAGCCATTGTGCAGAAATATGTGACCTTAACTGGTAGAGTGCTGGAAGCCCATATTTGGGCTTTATTCTGAAGTGCGTGTACTGCAACTTAAGGCTTTTAATTCAGTAAATGTGCTTCATATTATCTTTGAAGAGATATTATTCAGTCTATTAAGATTTGCCTTGTTTGGCACTCTCTCATAAATTGTAACAAAGCAAAGATAAGTGAAGAAATTTTAATGACCAAAAATGTTTTTAGCACTGCCAGTTAAACACCATTAAATAAACAAATTTTGCTGTTCATGATAGTTCACAACAGTCACAACAGTCACAGCATCATGTGTAGTCACACTTGCACTTGTTACAATCAGAAATACTTACCTTGCTGTTTAATTTTAGAGTTGGATAACTGCAAGAGATTTTATTACACATCCATTCAACTTTAAACACTTGTATTTAATGGAAGGGCCGCTATGACATAAATGATTCTGTATTCAGTGGGTGATGTACAAACCAGAACTTTTTTCCCAGCACCTTTCATACTAGTTCCTTTCCTATCGAGTCATTAGTTAAGCTTCGAAAAGATTCCAAATTTCCTTATACAATCATCGACCATCTGTCGCATAGTGTGAAAATGAAAAAGTCCAAAGCAAAATAAAGTCGGTTCACAAAAAATTAGTTAACCAAAAATGAGATAATATTTTTAAAAAACCCAATCATTTCCAAGCAGAACATTAACTCAGTCCCGTGGCCGTCTAGTTTTATAGATGCCGTTATATCTAAATTTTATTTATTTCGGTAAATTTTTGTACAACTTGGCATGCTTCGAACTTCTTTTAAAAATGTTTCTCCCAGCTGTTTTGCAAATCTGGACAAATTTGTACTTACATTTTTACTAACAGTAATAGCCACCAAATGGTCAGGACACCAGCTGAAGAGAAACAGCGATACGAATTTCAACAAACATTGGTTCCAAAAAGGTTGTTTTGATTTTTTATCGATCCATTTTATCAGTACAGCTTCATTCAAAACAAATGGACTCTTCACCTTTGGGTTTAAACATCGGAATTAAAATTTGTTTATTTAAATGAATTTTAATGCATGGGTTGTGTAATAAACAGAGCGCAATGTGTGTTTGAATCGGTGGGTGTTTTACATAACTCTTTGGATTTGCAGAATCATATTTAAATCGAGCCTATTGCTCTCGCAAAAAAATGACTACGCCATTCCAACTCGTTATGTAAAACACCTACCGATTCAAACACACATCGCATTCTGTCTATTTATCTCATTTCACATTCCTGTATGTACTATATTCTGACATTAGTTCATGAAAAGCAGCTTTTTTGAAATCCAAATCAGAGATTCATTTTTCTCACATTTCTTGTCAGTTGGAAAACAGAAAATTTCAACCAGTTTATGACAGTCATGATCTGGTTAATAATGTTTGCCTGCAATTCCAATCACACTTGTATCCTTCTTTGGGCTTGTATTGTGTTCCCTTGAAATTTTATCCTATTACTTCTGAGTGGGAAAAAAAAGTTAATGAGCTGCTTTGTCCAATAAGTATGAAAAGATGGGGTGTGAAGGTGGGATGCGGAGGAAGTTGAGAAGTAGATACTATTTTTTTCAAGAAGACGGCCCTAAATTAAGACGCTCTGTTTCCTTTTTTTTTTTTTAACTATAGCTGGATAAATTTGGGTGTCAATGCAGATGAAAGATTTAGACAATAAGAATGTCTGCAGTAATGAATGTGACCGTAGGAAATAAAATAAATATTTTTATCATACAGTGGAACCCACTTAATTAGATATTTATTTATTTATTTATTGATGTTTAAGGTCACATATTTATGCACAATGGCTAATCATGACCGTGACAGCTTTACGGGTGGAGGAAGCCGGAGTACCCGGAGAGAACCACCGAGCAACGACGAGCAGCTGCCAGCTCCCCAACATCGTAATTCCGCACTGCAGCACAGGCGGGGTTAGATTGGTTGAAGACATGCGTACCATCGACGTGCACTACGCTTTAGTACACGGCGTCATCATGCCCCCCACATGGGCAATGGGGGTGAAGTGTCTTGCCCAAGGACACAACGCGGTTGCCGCAGGTGGGATTCGAACCGAGGACCTCTCGGCTTGCAGCCTGCACCTCTACCTACTGAGCCACCGCACCCCCACTTAATTAGATATCTCTTAACTGAATAACCCTGTTTACCATACCTACAGTACAAAATTTGACCTGTTAATTGAATATTGGTTATGGAGTGAACTCCTGCTAATTGAATAAAAAATTTTGTAACCTGTCAAGAAATGACCCTCACTCTCCCCAGTTTTCTTTTGTTTATAGACCTATTTGGCCTCAGTACATCCAATACAGGCATTTAATTTATTATATCTTATTTGACAGAGCCCATGGAGCACTGTCAAACAAGATAATATAGAATAAATGCTAAGTTTATCTCCAGAATCCAGGAAAGTGACACAATCCCTGTTAATTGAATACTCCTGTTAACTGAATAATTTTCATGGGCAAAGTAGCTATTCAATTAACAGGACTCTGAAGTATACTATTCATTAGGTAAAGGGTTAAAGCAGTATAAAACCAGCAGTTTGTGATGGTATATGAGGGTTAAAGGTTGGTTAGTATTTTTAATTAATGAAAATTGTGATGGATAAAAGTTCTGGGATGTGAATGTTCTAAATGTGAAGAGCTCGACATTTTTTGTATGGCCCTGTAAGTTTCTTCCACAGTGTAAAATGTGTGTCAGAGTAGACTATATTTATAAAAAGAAGTAGCACACATAATAGTTATCATTATAATACTTCTGAACATGTCTATGCGTATTAATGTGAGTTATACACTTCCTATCCTCCCTTCAATTCACCTGATTATATTTTCCAACATAACTTGTTTGTCAGGTACTCAGTTCCTGGATAGGTAGCTATTCGCAAACAGTTTTTATTGATATACAATCTCAGATCAGGCAGCCAGGTCCAATAGTCCTGTGTGATAAATTACTTGGTTGACCTGTTCTAGACAGTCACATGATCAGCCCAGATGACAAGCAAACATTAGCAATCTATTCTTCAGTGTGTTGCACTTCCGATGTTAACCAGATATCTGTGCATACTGGAGTACGCAGTTCCTGTTCCTAGGTTAGGTTTTACGCTACAATTAATCACTGCTTACATTTTATTTGTCACAAATGTGGAGTGATTGTGGGAGATTGGTGAGGACTTTTGCATGTTCAGAACAATATTAAAGTAGTGTTTGTGTTTATGTCTTCTGAGGGTGGATTAGAAGAGATATTGAGTGTCAAGGGACTCAGTCATGCAACAGGTGGTTTGACAAGTTTGAGATTTTTTTTGATTTGAAAAGTGACTGCCCTCTGGGTTTGTGGAGATTTTTTGAAAGGAGAGAAAAATGTATCTGGTGTTGGGAATTAAAAATCCCACAATCATGGATGCATCAGATTCTATTCTGGATTTATCAGTGAAAAAGAAAGTGGCCCCTGAGGTGCAGGTTTATGAAGGAGACATTAAAGAGCAGTCTGAATGTGAGGATGATGTAAAATTGCACTGTTTGCCTGACAACTATTGTGATGATGAACAGAGTTCGGATAGCTCAAATGGGTTTGAAAGACTTCATTTGCCAATGCCTGATGGTGGGACCTACAAGAAAAAATTGTTGAAAAGATATTGTAAGTATTTAAAAAAAATTAATTCTCTTGACTTTTTACCTAATGTAACAGCCATTCTCAAAAATTAAATTGACTTTTAGATTTAAAAAACATTTTTTTCAATGTCACCTAAAAAACATAGCTTATGACCCTCATATTGGAATATTCTCATTGAGCCCATTCCAGTGAGGAGGAGTCATAAGCTATGTTTTAGGCAAAAAATTAAATTGTTGAGTTGTTCCAAGATTTTGTTTTAGCGGTTCCCCTAATCGTAAATCAGCTGATCCTAATCCCTGTTAATGTTAGTTTTAAGGACAACTGGTTTGTTGCAATAATATTAACTCCCAATCCTCCAAGAGTTTTATAAGAGTTTCTCATAACATCAAGTCATGGCTGCTTCAAAGCAGCCATGATTTGCTTTGATTAAAAATTCCATAACCTAGAATTAAGAAATCAAGAAGAGTATGGTCATATGGAGAGATATATTTTGTTTGCACTAGCTGATAACATACCTCTGCTAAGTGACAAAGTTATGTTTTTCTGGGTGGAAAAATATCTCAGTAGGGTTAATTTAGAATAAGTTCTTTTAATTGTATGTGTATTTGTTTCGATTTATCTCTTGTCCATAGCAATATATTTACTGTAATTTTGAGTTGAAAATGAGAAACCATACATTTTTCCATACATAAAATAGCACTTCTTTGACTCAAAACTTTTTACATCACTGAAAATAAAAACTCCTTTCAAATTTCTATAGTGATTGTAAAATCAAGAAAAGTGACAAGTTTTATATATACAGCAGTGGACTGTCGTCCCACTTAATTGGACATTGCTTTAGATAATAATTCTGTTGATTGCATATAATTTCCAAAAACCAGGCAATTTGTAATATCTTTCAAACAAGTTTCATCTGTTAATTGCATATTAGTCACTTAGTCACACATATTATGAAGGGAGCCCCTCGTTGATCTAATAAAAGATAAAATATTGTGATCTTAAATTTATGGCCAACACTCCAGTTCTGCTTTCCAGATCTCTGACTTAGTTTTTCCAAGAAAAGCATTTAATCTATTAATCTTGCATGGCAGAGCTCCATGAGCTCTGTGGAACAAGATAAAGTGGAGCCCATGTAATTGGATTTCTGTTAATGGAATAACCCTGTTAACTCCTTGCATGCTGCTGGGGGTTATTCCGGCCCAGACCATAAAATTTCTTGCCACTGAAGGAAGTATAATTGGGGCACATTTAACCAGATTTCCCTCTAAATTGCCTTTTTGACCAATGATTTCTGGAGTTAAATTTAGATTAATTTTTTAGCAAATCTAGTCATTGCTGTTTTTAGTGGCCATGACGAGATTTGATTAAAAATATTTTGAAAATACTCAACAGGTTGAGAGTTAAATGGTTATAAGGACCAAACACAAAACAAAACATTTACCATAATTCAATCCAAATTTAACCTGTTAATTGAATCTAGGTATAGAGTAAACTCCTGTTTATTGAATGAATAAATCTCGTAATATGTCGAGAAATGACCCTGGCAGTCCCAAATTCCCCTTCTTTATATAAATCAATTTGGCTTCAGTACATCCAATACATGCATTTACTCTGTTATATCTTGTGAATGAAGCTATGTCAAACAAGATATAACTGAATAAATGCCCAGTTCATCTTCAGAATACTGGAAAGTGGCCAAATCCCTGTTAATTGAATGCTTCTCTTAATTGAATAATTTTCACTGGCAAAGTTGATGATATTCAATTAACAGGGTTTCACTGGACAATAAAAAAACCCACTTTATTACAAAGTTTTTGTAAAATGACCAAATTTTTCTTAATTGAATACTGCTGTGTATTGAATATGTTTCTCTTGGAAAGTGCCTATTCATTTAATAGGGTTCTGCTGTACAGTTTTTAGTTTTCAAGTACTGTTTCGCTTGGTAGGGATGCAAGGGGAAACCGAATCGAGGTTCAAATTTCAGCAAATATGTTTTCCTTTTTTTTTATCCAGTGTTCCCTTGGGGAATCTCAAGTGAATTGCTTCAGATTTCATTTTTCAAATTGAACATACTTCAGAATTAACTCTGTGCCTGAATGTGTCCATTTCTCTGCCAATCTCATCATTCTACCATCATCTCATAATCCAAGTTAAAAATCTGGTTGTGCTGAACACATAACATGCCTTTGATTTTGTTGAGCCTCAGACTGAAAGGCCCCAAAATCCCCTCCCCCCCCAATGTTTTTTGAGGCCTACAGTAGGCCTGAGATAACATTTTATCATTAAATTTAATGAAAATAAGCCCCATTGACACTAAAGTAAGCCCTGAATTCCATTGTACTGGGCCTCTTTGTAGGCCTTTATATTATTTCAGAATGGAAGACCTGCTTTACAGCTGTAAGTTGCATCAACCATTTCATCAGTGATATATTTATTGACTTCATTTTTAGCAAATCAAATCATGGCTGCCTTATAGCAACCATGACTTGCTTTGATGAAAATTTTGAAGAAAAATACTGTGCTGGCCAAGAGTTAAAGTATTTGTATTATCAGTGTAAACTTAGGACCATTTTCTTTTAGCTCACCTATTTATTTATTTATTATTTATTTATTGGTGTTTAAGGTCACATATTTCTGCACAATGGCTAATCATGACCTCGACAGTTTTACAGGTGGAGGAAGCCGGAGTACCCGGAGAGAACCACCAGGCAACGGTGAGCAACTGTCAGCTCCCCAACATACTAACTCCACACAAGCAGGGTTAGCATTGGTTGAAGACAGTGCACCATCGACACATTACGCCTTAGTATACAATGCCATCGTGCCTCCACGTGGGCAATGGGGGTGAAGTGTCTTGCCCAAGGTCACAATGTGGTTGCCGCAGGTGGGATTCGAACCAAGGACCTCTCTGCTTGCAGCCTGCACCTCTACCTACTGAGCCACCTCGCTCCAATTTAGCTCACCTGACTGAAAGTCAGTGGGAGTTATTGCCATCACTTGATGGCCAGCATCCATTGTCCATTAACTTTTGAAACTTTTCTTCTTCAAAACCACTTAGCCAAATTAAAAATATATTGCACAGACCATCTTTGGAATATACCCTTTCTAATTTGTTCAAATGAAGCTGCTGCCATCTTTGGGCTGGGGAGAATGCCCCAAAAGCCTAAAAATCTTTTTAAAATCTACTCATGAACCAAGAGAGAGAATGCTTCGATATTTGGTGTGGAACTTTCGTTTGGTGGTGAAGATTAAAGTTTGTTCAGGATTCAGTGCACATATGCATGTTCGTTTGTAACTGCACTGAAGTCTTTCACCTCTGTTCCATATCAGCTTACCATTGGTCTTTAGAACATTAGGTCTCAGAAAACTACTGTCCATGGAAAGTTGACCATTACTGAAACACTAAGTGAGGTTTCCACCCAGTTGGTATGTTAAATTTCCACATATGGGAACTCTTTGAAGTGGAGCAATGCTTATGTACTGTGGGAAAAAGTTAGGACCTGGTAAATAATACTTTCTGAACATAGGTACATGTTTAAATGATGGCTAAACTTGACCTGACACTTGTGTTGTGATTATGATCTGTCCATAGTGCTGAAAGTGACCTTAATCAGCAATAAATAGTTATAATAATCTTGTAAATTATGCAAACAAGTGAATGTGTCCAAAGCAATGTTTCAGTCACTGGTTCAACCCAGAGGTTCATTGCCTAATAATTTGTAACTCCACTCAGTGTTATTTTAGTAGGTCGAGTTCTCTCTATGCATACTGTACATGTACCAAATCAATGCCTCAAATGATCCAAATCGGAATTCAAAAAAATAATCGTGGGAAAGTCTTGGAATTAGGTACAGTGCAGCCCACTCAATTGGATATCGCTTAACTGAATAACTTTGTAAATTGAATATGACTTTGAAACACAAGACAAATTACCATGCCTTCAGTACAAATTTGACCGCTTATTCCAAATAGGGTATGGAGTAAACTACCTGTTAATGGAATAAAAAATCTAGTGTGTTAAGAAATTATCCTGACAGTCATCGAGTTCCACTTATAGACCTATTTGGCCTTGGCACATCCAATACAGGCATCTTTCTATTATATAAATGGGGAGTGTTTGATTCTGTGACTCGGTGTATTCAATCTGTAACCAACTAAAAATTCAAGCTTATATTATCTCCCTTGATATGCAATGCAAACAAATTTTCCATTGCTTTGGTGGGGCTACCTGTCCTGGGAAGGGTCAGCCAGCTAGTTCTAATATATCTTGTTTCACAGAGCACAGCAAGCTGTGTCAAATAAGATAAAATAGAACAAATGCTAAATTTATCACCAGAATACAGCAAAGTGACCAAATACCTCTTAATTGAATTTTCCTGTCAATTGAATAATTTTCATTGGCAAGGTGGCTATTAAGTTATTTTAACAATCTTCCACTAAAGCTGTACCTCTTGTGGAAAACGGTTGAGGATTCTGTGTATTATGAGTGTACTGTGTGGCGGCCGTAGACTGGTCATGGTACAACCTGTGCTTCATAAATTAAAATTTTGCTGATGAGAATTTTTGTTATATGGTAAATGCATGCATGGACATCGCTCCCCACGTGTGCTGTCCTGTACTGTGGATTAGTATTGTTTAACCCTTTACCTAACATGAAAAGCAGATGACACTTGCAAAAATAATTCTTGTACAACTAATTTTTTTAATTTTTTGTCTCAAAAACATAGATTATGACCCCTCATTCGAACGAGCTTGACGAGCTCATTCCAATGAGTGGTCATAACCTTTGTTTTTGAGACAAAAAATGAAAAAATAATGAAAAGTAACTGGCGATTTTTTTAGAATAGCGCCGGCCGGTTTTGGTCGTTACATTGGGTAAAGGGTTAAGAGTGATCTGATTGTACCCACACAGGGTTTGATCAGCTTATTTTATTGGATTCACTTAAATCTAATCACTTGTAATACATGGCACATGTTCTCTGTAGACTGAGTTGATAACATCCAAAGCGTTGTCAACATGACAATGTAAAAATAAAAATTCAGACACACCTAGCTTTGATTTGATCGTATTTTTATTCTTAGTCAGATTATCAAGGTTTTATGTTATTTTTTATGGCCTGTGTTATAATATTCAGTGTACAGGTGTACTATTAGCCTTCCCTTTTGATATTTCCGGGAAGTGGAGAAAGCTTATCTTTTGAGGAAGTCATGTCCCAATTGATGAGTACACACTACACTACTGTGATTATATAAAAGCAGACTGAGTATTTTTGGTCGAGTTGTGTTAACAACCGAAAACTATGGTTTGGCGACGGTCTGTGTGCATCCGGGCAGGCGGGCGTCCAGGCGTCCTCACACTGTTAGTGCAATAACTTGAACAAATGTTCACCATTTTGACTAATATTTGCCATACAAGTCTTTTTTCAATAATATCTCGATCAAGTTTGAAAACTGGCCCAGCCCGATTTTTTGCTTAACTTGACAAAAGTCCGAGCCCAAAACCTGTGAACCTTGAGCGCAGTCTACAGGTCATATTTATGAAGGAATTTCATTGTTACTTGGTAGGATGACTCCAGATAATGTCTAGATGAGAACGTCCCCTTTTGGTCACGATCGTTCAACCATAATGGCTGCTCAAGACCAAAACTCAAAAACCTTTGTTACAGACTACAGGTCGTATTTATGAAGGGATTTCATTGTAAAGGGATTTCATTGTAACTTGGTATGATGACTCAGTATAATGTTTAGATAAGGACATCCCCTTTTGGTTGTGATCAGTCACAGGCCCGAAGCTCGAAAACTTTTAGCACACTCTACAGACCATATTTATGAAGGGATTTAGGGAGTGCGTTGGCACAGTTGGTAGAGGTGCAGGCTGCAAGCCGAGAGATCCACGGTTTGAATCCCACCTGCGGCAAACGCGTTGTGTCCTTGGGCAAGGCACTTAATCCCGATTGCCCCCGTGGGGGCACGGTGGCATTGTGTACCAAGGCGTACTGCACATCGATGGCGCACTTGTCTTCAGCCAGTGCTAACCCTGCTTGTATGGAGTAAGTATGTTGGGGAGCTGACAGTTGCTCGGTGGTTCTCTCCAGGTCCTCCAACTTCTTCCACCTGTAAAACTGTTGCAGTCATGATTAGCCATTGTGCAGAAATATATGACCTTAAACACCAATAAATAAATATGAAGGGATTTCATTGTAACTTGATAGGATGACTCGTTTTGGAATAATTTCACTGTTACTTGGTAACTTTGGTTGACATACATTAACTGTGAGGGCCACATTAACCCACCCTTCAATTCTTTAGTACAGTCTGCACCTCAAATTATTTTTAGCTCAACTTGACAAAGTCAAGCTGAGCTATTGCCATCACTTCTCATCCGTCGGCGTACGTATGTACGTCCACAATTTCCTTTGGCACACCTCACAGGTCGCATTTATGATCAGATCACTTTGAAACTTGGTATGCATGTTTGAGGTGACCTCTAGATGGGAGCTATCGATTTTCTTCAATTTCCATCAAAAAATGTTGCCGCGGCCAACGTTCGTAGAACTTAGTTTTGTCAGACCACAATATTTCCCTTTGGCACACCCTTCAGGGTACATTTATGATTGGATTGCTTTGAAACCAGGTATGCTTGTTTAGGGTGACCTCTAGATGGGAGCTGTCAATTTTGTTCAATTTGCGTTAAAAAATGTTGCCACGGCCAACGTTCTTAGAACTTAGTTTAGTCAGACCTCAATATTTCCCTTTGGCACACCCTACAGGGCACATTTATGATCGGATTGCTTTGAAACCTGGCATGCTTGTTTGGGGTGACCTCTAGATGGGAGCTATCGATTTTCTTCAATTTCCGTCAAAAAATGTTGCTGCGACCAACGTTCTTAGAACTTAGTTTAGTCAGACCAAAATATTTCCCTTTGGCCCAACCTGCAGGGCACATTTATGATTGGATTGCTTTGAAACATGGTATGCTTGTTTAGGGTGACCTCTAGATGGGAACTATCGATTTTCTTCAATTTCCGTCAAAAAATGTTGCTGCGGCCAACGTTCTTAGAACTTAGCTTAGTCAGACCACAGTATTTCCCTTTGGCACACCCTACAGGGCACATTTATGATTGGATTGCTTTGAAACCAGGTATGCTTGTTTGGGGTGACCTCTAGATGGAAGCTATCGATTTTCTTCCATTTCCATCAAAAAATGTTGCCAAGGACAACGTTCTTAAAACTTAGTTTAGTCAGACCTCAATATTTCCCTTTGGCACACCCTACAGGGCACATTTATGATCGGATTGCTTTGAAACCTGGTATGCTTGTTTGGGGAGACCTCTAGATGGAAGCTATCAATTTTCTTCAATTTCCCTCTAAAAATGTTGCCGCTGCCAGCATTCTTAGAACTTCAATATGGCTTGGGCTAGAGGCTGTATTTATGAACCGATCTTTACAAAACTTCTTGGGTACCTTTGTTATGACCGTGGGACAAGAACGAGTGTTTTGGGGTCCGATCCGAAATTCAAGTTGGCCGCTGGCAGCCATTTTGTACAAACTTAGGTGCAATCAGATTTTTGCACAGAACTTCCATATGAAAGCGCTGATTTGTATAATCTTTTGTATGAATGTTTAGTACCATGGGATACATCACATAATATACGGGTTTTTTTCTTGTCCTTAAGTGCAAATGCCAATACGGCTCGGGCTAGAGGCCATATTTATGAACCGATCTTTACGAAACTTCTTGGGTACCTTTGGTATTGCCGTGAGATACATCCGATACATCACATATAATACGGGTTTTTTTCTCGTGCGTAAATTATGGAAATTAGATGAACTTTGATTTTTTCAGGGCTACTTACACACAGTAAGTACACATGTCAATACGGCTGGGGCTAGAGTCTGTATTTATGAACCGATCTTCACGAAACGTCTTGGGTACCTTTGCTATAACCTTGGGATGAGAACAAGTGTTTCTGGGTGCATTCCAAAATTCAAGATGGCTGCCAGTGGCCATTTTGTACCGAAATTAGGTCTAATCAGTTTTTTGTACACAACTTCTATATGGCTCAGGCTAGAGACCGTATTTATGAACCGATCTGTACGAAACTTCTTGGGTACCTTTGTTATCACCGTGGGATGAGAACGAGTGTTTTTGGGTGTGGTCTGAAATTCAAGATGGCCACCAGCAGCCATTTTGTACCAAAATTAGTGCAATCAGTCTTTTCTACAGAACTTCTGTATGAAAGTTCTGATTTGAATAAATTTTTGTATGAATGTTTAGTAACATGGAATACATCACATATAGTACAGGTTTTTTTCTCGTGCAGAAATTATGCAAATTAGATGAACTTTGATTTATTCAGTGCTACTTATACACTGCAAGTGCACATGTCAATACGGCTCGGGCTAGAGGCTGTATTTATCAATCGATCTTCACGAAACTTCTTGAGTACCTTTGTTATCACCTTGGGACGAGAACGAGTGTTTCTGGGTGCGGTCCAAAATCGAAGATGGCTGCCAGTGGCCATTTTGTACCGAAATTAGGTCCAATCAGTTTTTGGCACAACTTCTATACAGCTCGTATTTATGAACTATCTTCACGAAAATTATTGGGCACCTTTGTTTTCACCTTGGGACAGGAACGAGTGTGTTTTAGGGTGCCTTTGTTATCACTGCTATGAGAACAAATATTTTGGGGTTCAGTCAGACCCACTCTGGGACTCAAAGATTTCTTTTCTGGTTTAGCATCTGACTTTCACCCACCTTTACAATACTTTACCTATACATTTGTTACAGGCTACGGTCAGTATTTATGTACAGACCGTTACAATACTTTATATGTACCTTTGTTATCAGGTCATTACCTAGATATTTGTCATTGCTGTGTCACATACTTTTCATGTACATGTCTTAACAAGTTGAGCTACAGTGTCATTGACACTTTCATTTCTCTGAATGTGAAATAATTTTGAAACACAAATGTTCCCACAATGGCATTTCCTCATTTTCTGACCTCAAAATTGGAACGAAGTTTTGTTAACCTTTAAGACAGACATATTTTTTGGAAGTATTGTGTGCTTATATGTACACTGAAAATGAGATCTGCAACAATATATATCCTGTAGTGACTTTATTCCTGACTGGTTAATGTTTGTCAAACAAGATTTTACCCTTTGAAATCTGATGGCATCTTCCAAACCAGTTCATTGTCATCACTTGGAAGAGTCTATATTTGTTACTTAGGGAAGATCAATGAACAATTTCCAACGTGCAGCCCAAAGGCATGTGCATATATATGTGACATTAAACACCAATAAATAAATAAATAATCCGAGCGACCTTTTGGATTCAAAGGGTTAACAGTGTTCAAATATGATCATAGTTTGGGACAAAACAGTTTTGGCAGAAAAGTTTTGTTTTCCTCACTTTATTTGACCATGTGCTGGATGAAGTGATTGTATACCATGCAGGTACAGTTCCAGGCACTCTCTCCCCCACCCCCTCCCCCCGCCCCCCTCCAATGCGGAAAATTTGTTCACTTTTCAAATCAATTTGAACACCCCAAGTTCTTTCCCAAGGCTTAAAAAAATTGTCCCAGTTAGTATCAGGGCAAGAGTACATAAAAACTGATGTCAGGGATTTCAGGCATGAGTGGAATATAAGATTGGCATTTTACATGATAAGTTGGGGAATGTATCTCTCATCTTATCCCCCATCCCACTGTTGCCTGTTTTTTTCCAGGGCTAGAGAATGTTCCTGATCATACTTCAGCATTTTTCCTATTGTTGAAAAAAATATTTCTAATCATTTGTCAGTATAATTGTGTATTAGAAAGATGATATTCATGTCGAAAATGTCCTTTTTATCAACAGGTACAGCCTTCTATCAAATTATCTTTCAGTACAAGATTCTAAAATTTGAACAAGATTTAGATTTTTACTCTGTATAGTAGTAGGACATAATTAACCAGAATAAATCAAGTTGACATGACAAGGATGCAAGGTCAGCAATCAGTTGATTTGTTTTGACCAAGAAATTGAAATTCAGTACATTGTACGATTTGATTTATATTAGATGGATATTGTATTCTCATTTACAAAGGGTGAATGACTTCTTACTGAGAAAGGTACCCGATGAAGTGTTAAATGTATAGACGTAGGAAATAGCCAACTTTGTTCAGCAGTCGTCACTGGTATTGCACAGTTTGTGGTTTTCAATAGATCCTTTAAACTCTACACAAATGAATATGATTTCCTGTATGCTGTTTGTCACCTGAGTTTTAGGGTGTACGTTATAGATAACAGCTGTATCCAAAAATAATGACCCAAAACTTGTCAACAGGTTTTTAAATATTGTTTACATTCCTATAGGAATGACTTGTCCACAATTATTTTAAACCCCACCCTTACAAATGCGTCAATGTAAAAAACTCATCTGAAACATAAGATCTGAAGTAAATATGTTTTAACCCTTTCCACACTGATGTCAAAATATACTATTTAAAACTGGGGAGCACAGTGCTCTGTGGTAGACTGTTTGACTTCTATGCTAGAGGTCCCGAATTCGATCCATGTCCGGTACGACCCGCGTTGTGTCCTTTGGCAAGGCACTTTATCCAGGTTGCCTACATGATGACATCGTGTAGTAATACGTACTGCACGTCGATGGTGCACATGTCTTCAACCGCTGTAACCCTGCTTGAGCGGAGCTCGAACAAAGTTAGAATGTTGAGGAGCTGACAGTTGCTTGTTGATGCTCGGTGGTTCTCTCAGGGTACTCCGGCTTCCTCCAGCCGTAAAACTGTCACGGTCACGATTAGCCATTGTGCATAAGTATGTGAGCTTTAACACCAAAAAATAATAATAATAATAATAAATAATACTGCATGTCGATGGTGCACATGTCTTCAACCGCTGTAACCCTGCTTGAGCGGAGCTTGAACACAGTTAGAATATTGAGGAGTTGACAGTTGAGCATCAATGCTCTGTGGTTCTCTCCAGGTACTCCGGCTTCCTTCACCCGTAAAACTCTCACGGTCACGATTAGCCATTGTGCATAAGTATGTGACCTTAAACTCCAATAAATAACTATATACCCCTTACCTAACATGAAAAGCAGACGACACTTGCAAAGAAATTCTTGAATAACTAATTTTTTTCATTTTTTGTCTCAAAACCATAGGTTATGACCCCTCATTGGAACAAGCACGATGAGCTCGTTCCAATGAGGGGTCATAACCTAAGTTTTTGAGATAAAAAATGAAAAAAATATTGAAAATTAGTTGGTGATTTTTGAGAATAGCTCTGGCCGATTTTGGCCGTTATGTTGGGTAGAGGGTTAAAACTCTTAATTTTTTCCCATAATGCAACCTGGAATTTAACCTATTCAATCTTTTTGACAGAGCTCAATGGTTAAATTCTAGGTTGCATTATTGGAAATATTCGAAGCTTGAAATTTTGATATTAGTGTGCAGAGGGTTAACTTTAACTGCCGACACCCAACAGCAGAAGCGTGAGCGAAAATAACCATTTGTCTCTGTCACGAGTGAGATAATATTTGGTATCCACTCAAAAACACTAAATTTTCTTTTTATTATACGCTTTTTATAAGAATCTGATCATTCACATCGATAATTCCACTTGTTTCAACCTTGATTTGATGCATGAAAGCAAACAGCACACATTGATATGCGGAAGTGATTTGATCAATACTCAGAACAGGTAATGTCTTGCGATCTGATTCAGCTGGCAGGTTTCATGCATCAAATCAAGGTGAATAAATGTTGAATTATTACTGGAAATGATCGGTATCCACTCAAAAACACTAGAATTTCTTTTCATTAAACGTTTTTAGAACAAATTGATTATTTCCAGTGATAATTTGACTCGTATTCACCTTGTAGTGATGTTTTTAAAGCCACCATTTTGATTGATGCTGTGAAAGTGAATATATCTATATCTTCACAGTGGGGAATACGATTTCTATCTTTCTGTAATTTTTAGCTCAACTTTGACAAAGTCAAATTTGAGCTATTGTCATGGCCCGTCGTCCGTCTGTCCGTCCCTCCGTCTGTCCATCTGTCCATCTGTCCGTACGTCAACAATTGGCTATGGCTCGGGCTAGAGGTCGTATTTATGAACCGATCTTTACGAAACTTCTTGGGTACCTTTGTTATGACCGTGGGACGAGAACGAGTGTTTTTGTGTGCGGTCCGAAATTCAAGATGGCTGCCAGCCGCCATTTTGTACCGATGATGCAGAAATCTGTTTTTTGTACAGAACTTCCATATGAAAGCTCTGATTTGAATAATTTTTTGTATGAATGTTTAGTACCATGGGGTACATCACATATAATACAGCTTTTTTTCTCGTGCGTAAATTGTGCAAATTAGACTAATTTTGATGTTTTTTGGTGTTAATTTCAGCACTGTAAGTGCAAATGCCAATACGGCTCGGGCTAGAGGCCGTATTTATGAACCGATGTTTACGAAACTTCTTGGATACCTTTGGTATCACCGTGGGACGAGAACGAGTGTTTTTGGGTCCGGTCCGAAATTCAAGATGGCCGATGGCAGCCATTTTGTACAAAATTAGGTGCAATCAGATTTTTGCACAGAACTTCCATATGAAAGTACTGATTTGAATAATTTTTTGTGTGAATGTTTAGTACCATGGGATACATCACATATAATACAGGTTTTTTTCTCGTGCAGAAATTATGCAAATTAGATGAACTTTGATATTTCAGTGCGACTTACACACATTAAGTACACATGTCAATACGGCTCAGACTTGAGTCTGTATTTATGAACTGATCTTCACGAAATGTCTTGGGTACCTTTGTTATCACCTTGGGACGAGAATGAGTGTTTCTGGGTGCGGTCTAAAATTCAAGATGGCTGCCAGTGGCCATTTTGTACCGAAATTAGGTCTAATCAGTTTTTTGTACACAACTTCTATACAGCTCAGACTAGAGGCCATATTTATGAACCAATCTTTACGAACCTTGTTGGGTACCTTTGTTATCACCGTAGGATGAGAGCGAGTGTTTTTGGGTGTGGTCCGAAATTCAAGATGGCCACCAGCAGCCATTTTGTACCAAAATTAGTGCAATCAGTCTTTTGTACAGAACTTCTGTATGAAAGTTCTGATTTGAATAAATTTTTGTATGAATGTTTAGTAACATGGAATACATCACATATTCTAAGGGTTTTTCTTTCGTGCAGAAATTATGCAAATTAGATGAACTTTGACTTATTCAGTGCTACTTGCACAATGTGAGCACACATGTCAATACGGCTCAGGGTAGAGGCTGTATTTATGAACCGATCTTCACAAAACTTCTTGGGTACCTTTGTTATCACCTTGGGACGAGAATGAGTGTTTCTGGGTACGGTCCAAAATTCAAGATGGCTGCCAGTGGCCATTTTGTACCAAAATTAGGTCCAATCAGTTTTTTGTCACAAGTTCTATAAAGCTCGTATTTATGAATTGATCTTCACAAAACTTCTTGGGTACCTTTGTGTTCACCTTGGGACAGGAACGAGTGTGTTTTGGGGTGCCTTTGTTATCTCTGTGCTATGAGAACAAATATTTTGGGGTTCAGTCAGACCCAGTCTGGGACTCAAAGATTTCTTTTCTAGTTTAGCATCTGACTGTCACCCACCTTTACAATACTTTACCTATACATTTGTTACAGGCAACGGTCAGTATTTATGTACAGACCATTACAATACTTTATATGTACCTTTGTTATCAGGTCATTACCTAGATGTTTGTCATTGTTGTGTCACATACTATACATGTGCATGTCTTTGTCTTGACAAGTTGAGCTACAGTGTCATTGACACTTTCATTTTGATAATCTATCATTTAACATATAATATAATGATTTGTGTAATAACAATTTACCTAATGCAACAGTAATATCTGCTATTATACTGAAAAACAAAAAGCTCCCTTCAAACTTTTTATATTTTTCTCAATTTTGCCTCCTAAACATGGATTTTAACCCTTCATTGGAACAAGCTGATCAAAATTATTCCATTGACAGGTCATCGTTTTTTTTTTTTTTTTTTTATCCCCTGCCATGTTGTTGGAGGGGGATATAGAAATGGTTTCTGTCAGTCCTTACCCATTTCTTTTCATCACATTTCAAAGAAAACCATTTACGATTTTTCTCCCAAATTTAATATATAGCTTTTTTTTGGTGATGTGAATAGGATTGTGAATGAAATATTTCTTCAAGAGTTATTGCCCTTGTTGACTAAGAATTTATCATTATTTAGCTTTTTTGTGGTCTCATCAAATGGATTGCAAACCAGTTGTGTCCAAATATTTCTTTGGGAGTTATTGCTCTTGTTGGACTTGCAAGTTCTTGTTTTCATATTACCATTAATTATTGTCTTCACGTTTCTGTTAAATCCATTCAAAGTTTTTTTTTCTACTTTAATGTATAGCTTATTAAAGATAATATCTTGAAGAGGAATGCGAACCAGCTGTGTCCTAGCATTTCTTCATGAGTAATTGCCCTTGTTGGACATGGGTAGTGGAGATTGGCCTTCCCATGGCATTGCACTTGTTAAACAAAAAATGAAAATGTTTAGTTGTCACAAGAAAAAACTGTAATTGTGGTCTGCTATTCAGGTTAGATGAAGGGTAAAATTATGGTGATGTTTGCGTGGATTCAATTTTTGAAGAAATTTGATTCAAAAGCTGTTTATTTGACACTTTAGGCATCATTTGATATGCAAAGTCTCATCATAAATCAAGAAATAGAATAGATTACTTCCTTGCAAAACTTTATATAATAAAATAGTAACAAGTTTGGCCCAACATTAATTTTTCAAAAATTCTGTTAGAGAAGAGTTTATCATTCACCAGAACTTGGCTTCATGCAACCACCACCAGAACGGATCAAATGGGTATTCTTGTGAACTTTCATGCCCTAAGGAATGATTTAACTCTCTCCACACTGATGTTAAAATACTGAATTTCAAACAGCAAATCTTTCTCTTACTGCAACCAGGAATTTAACCAAGTCACTCTTGTTTGACAGAGCTCAATTGTACTTTATATTCAAGAGTCTGCAACTGACCCTACATGCTCAGTAGATTATTTCGTATTTGAAGGACTTCCATTATATATACCTGTTAATGGAGGAATTGGGATATGTGGGGTGGGGGGTAAGAATTGGAGAAAAAATACTCCAAATTTGCATTGGGAATTGGACCGATATTCAGCTCCTGTTGCCAACTGGTTTGATTTGATCTCATACAAGGAAATTCTCCCATCATATTTCCTTCATTAATGTGTATAATAGCAGCTTTTAACATCGACACATGAAAAGCTCTCGGCTGGAGCTTTTTCACATGCAATATCGGGCTGATATTTTCAAAGAAACGACAAGAATTTTTTTTTGTTATCCTAGTACTATAAGGGGCTGAAGTGTTGATGTCAGTAACATGTACTCTGATAGAAAGCAATTACAGTTCTCACAGACAAGCACAGTCCACTTCCTGGTGTTCACCAACAGGAACTGATTGGATGCAAGATGTTGGTGTGAAAAAAGTTACTGATAAACAAGACACAGAACACAGGTGTAACCAGTGTTGTGTAAGTAGGTTGATGCAAAACAAGTACTGTCGAATTTTTATCATGGTATAAAGTAATGTGATATACACGCACATTTGTACAGAGTGTCATGTGGTACAACCATATGCTGTGAGAGAAAAAAAGAAGGAAAAAACCTGGAGTATGCATCCTTGCCAAATAGGTTTACGAGAACAAAATGTTAGCATTCCATAGTAAATTCCTCCTAGTAATTTATTCTCTGATACTGTGATGAATATAGTCTCCTGCGTAATAAGCAGTCTGGGTTTTTTCTACTGGCTACATAATATGTGTTGTTAGATAAGTGCTGATGTAAATATACAAATAAGTCATTGTTTTTATACCCACCATGTCACATTACATTGGGTGCATTGTATTGAAGATCTGCTTGAAAATGCATAATGAGTTTTAACCCTTTACCCAAAGCACGCGATATCAGAATTTTTTATTTTAATTATTTTTATCTTCAATTTTCACAAAATTTAAACAAAACCATATATTTTTTTGTATCTTCCATTTTCACAAAATTTAAACAAAACCATGTGCGACCCCCTCATTGGAACAAGCTCGATGAGCTCAATGAGGAGTCACATGATTTGGTTTTAAAATTTTATTAAAAATATTTTTTTCAAACCCACAATCTTTGTTGTAAAATATGTGAGTGGGTGTTGTCGATTTATTAGTGAAGGGTTAAAATAGTTTGCACTGACATAAAGCAACTGTTATGATGTTACCAAAATATTAAAATTATTGTGTGGGATTCATATTAACTTGTAGAGTGCTATGTTTTTTTCAAATGATGTTTTGAAACATGCATTTTTTTCCTCTGTGTTCACTGAAACAATTATGTCTGTTTTTGCTCTAAATGTTTACACTGTATTATTTCAAATATTTTGTTTTCATTTATTGGAGAGTGCGCATTGGCTCTCTCCAATAATGGAAAACAAAATATTTCATTTCAATACTCTTTCTATTATTTTTGAAAAAAATAGCGACAGCACACCTTACAGACATGGCAAAGCCACAAAAGTTGCTTTCAGCACTTTTCAGTAAAGCCATGACAGTGGCTTCCAGCACTCAGCCAGTTAATTGTCTATCATTTATATTTCTCACAGACAAGCATAGTCTTTCATTTTCAGTTCTATCATTTTTGCAGTTCTCACAGACAAGCACACAACTCGAAGATGGCACATTTTCTAAATAATTGAATGTTTTAATTTTTTGCTTCCTAAACACAGCTTATGTATTGCTCTTAATTGAAAGAGCTTGGCATCTTTGTTCCAGTGTGAAATCATAAGGTGACACTCTTCACACTGATGGCAAAATGGGTAATTATTTCTGAAGCAGAGATTCAAAAAATAAAATTTGAATACCTTTGAGGTGTGGTTTTATGTGTGGCAGATATGACAAATGTGTGTGTGCAGTTGGTGGTGGGGGTGGGGGGGGGGGGGGGGTTCCAGATAACATTCACAGTAAGAGTCCTAAAGGATTTTTAAAAAGGCTGTCTTAATATTAGACTGTTTAAACTGTATATGGAGGCACATTTTCAATCATTGATAATATTTGACCAAATAGTATTCCCAGCTTATGTATTATTTATGCTAACAGCCAATTTCCTTAAGTGTCAAAGACTAGATTATTTCGGGTATTATTTTACCAAGAGAAGTGATGAATATTGTAATGGGATAAATATGGGGACATGATATGTCCTGATCAGCCGTAGTTATAGCACCAACCAAAATAATATTTAAACTACAGTAAAACCTATTTTGAGATACCACTGTTGTGAGAGACTGCTGTGACCTTGTACCATTTGGCTGTTTTACTCTGTAATGGAACTGCCATAAGAGGCTACCTGCTTTGAGAGACCACTTTTGCTTGGCAAAAAGGGTGGTCTCTCAAGACATGTTCTACAGTATTGTGATTTATTTATTTATTTGGGTTTAACGACACTTTAACAGCCAAGGTCATACCATGTCAGTGACAGTTTTACAGGTGGAGGAAGCCAGAGTACCTGGAGAGAACCACCAAGCAACGACAAGCAGCTGCCAGCTCCCCAACATCGTAACTCCGCACTGCAGCACAGGCAGGGTTAGATTGTTTGAAGACATGCACACCATCAACATGCAGTTCGCCTTAGTGCACAGCATCATCATGCCCCCATGTGGACAATCAGGGTTAAGTGCCTTTCCCAAGGACACAACGTGGGAATCGGAATCAATCGCTCAGATGGTCACCCATTCAAGGACTAACCGGGCTCGATGTTGCTTAACTTCGGTGATCTGACGAGGATCGGTTAGTGCAATGCCACCGTGCCCACTACTGTATTGTGATAATAATATTTTAATCCTGTGACATCGATCAGTATTTGGCTCAAGTATTGGCTTCACTCCAGATTTACCCTTCTAAGTTTGTCTTACTAGTGGACAGCACTGTGATGACAAAAGCGAACAGAGAATTCTGACCAGGTCATGACTGGATCACAATGTGGTCAAAATTCACCCTCCGCATTTCTCCCCACAACAATATAGAAGCTCACCAGCTTTAACCCTTAACTGGTAAAGGGCTAAATTATTTTTGGCCACCAAAATTTGTTCACATGTCTTTGCCATGTTACAATTTATAGGAGAGTGCCTGTGGGCACTCTCCCATAAATTATAACAAGGCAAATCTTTTTAGACTAAATAATATCACTTCAAAGATAATATGAAGCATAGCCACTGAATATGAAGCCTTTAAGTTGCAGTATGTGCACTTCAGAGTAAAGCCCAAATATGGGCTTCCAGCACTCTACCAGTTAAAGGTCTGTAGATTTTTCATACATTTCTGCCACACTGGACATTTAATGCTCTGTGACTTTGCAGTTGTGTCTACACAAGTCTTGGCTGCCTATGTAGGCAGCCAAGACTTGCCTAGAAACAACTGCCAATGTACTTAGAGTGTACCCTGCAAGTTTACCCAAACATAGCATGTTGGAGCACCTGTTCTAATTCAGTAAAAATGACTAAAGTCGGAAATAGGCCCTTAAGAGTTAAGTTGAATTGAATATGCTCTTTTAATTTGTTTTTCTTAACTTTGTGTTTATTTTGTAATATTTTGATTAAGAAAACTCCACCTATTGATGGAAGTGTGTTTCTGATTTAGAAAGACATTGCTTAAAATTGTTATCTCTGTTCTGTGTGAACTTTTTCTTGTGGTGGTGGGAGGGGTGGGGTGGTAACCAGGGTCACCTCATGTGTGACAGTTTTATTGGTGGAGGAAGCCAGAGTACCCAGTGAGAGTTTGAACTGCTGAGCAGCAGCGAGCAACTATCAAGACTTCCCAATGTACAGGCTCTGCAGAACCAATGTTAGCATTGGTTGAAGAGAAATGCACCGTCAACATGCAGTATGCCTTTGTACCAGAACAACATGTGTCCCCATGGGGTAATCAAGATTAAGTACTTTGCACTGTATGAACAGTCATTATAATTGGAAGGCATGCTTTGTAGCTGTGTATTTGGGTTTGCATGGTTGTTTTTTTTATATAATGAGTTGAAACGGTGTTGTGTCGTACGTGGAATTAAATATTAACTATACATGCATAATATTGAGACTGCTTTTAATATTTACCTGATAAAATCCACCCACACATGTGACAGGTACAATTTTTGTTCCTTCAGTGGCAGGAGGACATCAGGCCTTAAAATTTGTCCTGATTTGCGAGAATCAGTATTGATTCTCATGAACCTTTGCTGTGAGAATCAATTTTAAGATACCTTAAGAATTTGAAAGTACTGATTTGAAGTGCAACCTTCAAACATTTCATAATCCCTACTGAAAAACAAACTATTTACTTATATACCACAGTTTAATCTGTAAGGGCCTATTTAACTTCCAATTTCCGGGATTGTTTTCTGATAGGCATTTACATGCAGATCACATGTTCCAATATGCAGACTTTTACTGATCTTGCTGATGCTGGTTACAGTACATTGGCAGTGGTTTCTAGTGAAGTGTTGGCTGCCTGTATAGGCAGCAAAAACTTCACAAGGCACCACTGCTTAGGCACAGTGTTACCTTATTATGAGGGCGTAAAAGATAACTAAAATTATCCATGCCTGTAAGAAGCTGACTGAGAATCAAATGCATGAATTTTAAGCCCTGGGACAGGCAAATATTTCAGGGAATATTCTCTTTTCGATAAAACTCTTAATTTTATGAAAGTGCTTTTGAAGCAGCAGCGCTTCCACAGCCATTGGATTTCCCAAGTTTAATCTGAAGTTCATTGGCTGAAACATTGCTTGTTTATCTTGTGGTGGGTTATTGCCTCGGTGAAATGCACTTAATGGATGTTTAGTTTAAATCTACCCTCTATGTACTGATATACATGTGATTCAAATATGGAATAATGCTGGGTGTACTTTCACTCAAGAGTGTCAGTCCCTGCCCTCCTAATTGGTTGATCATTTACTAACCTATCTGTGCTAGACGAAGAATTCAATCCCTAATTATTTACTTCATCATCTTATTTCATCCTTTTGTTGAGTAATGGATTCCAAGAAACTGATATTCTGAGGAGAAAATTAACACACGTTTTTCTTCTTTCTCTGTGAATTCCTTTTGTCCTACTTTTCTATTGTGCTATTGAAAATCTTGGCATGAAAAAACTAAGTTTATGATGTTATCTGGTTAAGAACCTTTTTAACTTTGCTGCAGTGATGAATTTGTAAATCATATTAGAAAAAGTGTTTCGATTTCTTTTTGCCAAACCTTGTATTTTGTAATTTGAGTTATTGCCCAGAATAAAAATTGAGATATTGAAAGAGTAAAATCACATTTTATCAGGTTCTTCAGTATCCAGTTCAGTGGATAGTTTTGATGTTTTGGGGTTTGTTTTTTTTAAATCGAGAGAAATCTGTAGAAAATATCTTAAGTCAATCAAAATTTTATAGGTGTTTTCCTTGGAGCCACCTGCCCACACAACAGGATAACAGAGGAGTCTTGCTGTCATGTAAAACTTATTTTACTGACTGGAGTATCAATACATATGTTAATTTTCTACCTACAGCCTGATTGACTTGACAAAGCAATGTTCTGGTAACTGGAATATTAATGTTGTGGAACTATTGTTGTACTGTAACTTTAATGCTGAACCTCTGCATACTACGTAGTTATTTTTAGTCTCTTTGAGAATCAGCCCAACCAGACTTCAACATACAAAATCATCACACTGAAGAGTACAAAACTCTTCTTTAAAAAGAATAGATTGTGACACCTGCAAGCGACTTGGTGTCAAGGTTAGAGAAAAGTATCAATTGGCTTGATGCTTTGTTAATCTCGGGATGGCAGGGAAAGGGTTAAATTAATATTAATAAAAAGTTAACATACCTGTCACACAATGTGTCAATCGAAAATTTTAAATGAATGAAAACTAAAAATCCAAAATACCCTTATGGGGAGCGTGGTGGCCCTGTGGTAGACTGTTGTACTTCTATGCTAGAGGTCCCGAGTTCGATCCCCGTCCAGGATGACCCACGTCGTGTCCTTGGGCAAGGCACTTTGACTTTATCTTGGTTGCCTACATGGGGGCACTATGATGCTGATGCCGTGTACTAAGGCGTACTGCACATCGATGGTGCACATGTCTTCAACCGCTGTAACCCTGCTTGAGCGGAGCTTGAACAGAGTTAGAATGTTGAGGAGCTGACAGTTGCTCTTCAATGCTCGGTGGTTCTCTCCGGGTACTCTGGCTTCCTCATCACGATCATGATTAGCCATCGTGCATAAGTATGTGGTCTTAAACGCCAATAAATAAATAAATAAAATACCCTTATACGTACACAATGCATGTGGCTGTGTTTTATTTTTTTCGAAATAAATGGAATTCTCAGAATTCAGTGAATACTCTCTGATAATGATAACACAGTGCAAACAGAAAGGAAGAATGGACATGGAAATCAGGTCAGGCGACCATCTTGTCGATAATTTGCATAACCTCTACAGTGCTGAAGGTAAAAGGCATATTCTAAAGTTCTCAACTTCTTGATTCTGCACAGCTACTTTCAGAAATTCTGACCCTCTTCACTTATTTTCATGTCGGGCAATACATCAATAGCGTGAATGGAAATGAAAAACGAATTTGACACAACGGTCGAATCACAAATTATATGTCTCAAACGACTTGCGACTAAATGTTTGAGAATCCCCACACACATACTCTGTTACATACTCCTGACTCCCGTATTTATGCCTGTGGGGTTGGATGGCTTCTTATGAAAGCATTATGCAGATTGCAGATGTAATTTTTTGTTCATCGAATTACGGGAAACAATCATAATAGTTTTATTTCATTTCCAGTTCACTTGTTTGTTAACTTAATATGTTTTAGTGCTGTCCTGACCCAGTTTAATTCATAAGATATAGAAAATATGTATTGTTCAAAAACCGAACCGAAACCGAACCAAGGGAAAATTTTTCAAAAACGACCAGCAATAGCTCAGGTAGGCCTGAGTGGGTCAGAGTCTTATTGATTATACATATGAGATTTCTACCATTAACTCTTTCAAACGGGTATACATGAATTTTTGCATGAAGAAGAAAAGTTTGACTGACCAGCAACAAGTATAAGACACAATAAATGATACATAGATAAAGAGAATTAGAAGTAATTTAATCAAACAGCCCCATAGGGTTGTGGTATTAAATCATTACTGAACCTCCATCAAAACTGAAAATAGATTCATCCTTTTTCGTAAATAGGAGGGTGTATGGTGATAACATTCAGGGACTAAGTGTCGAAAGTGTGATTCTGATATTATTTGGTAAACGACTTGGCGATATGACAATTATCGATTTTTAGCTCACCGAAGGGAGCTAAACCTATCACTTGCCGTCCGGCGTCGTCCATCCGGCATCATGAACATTTTTCAAACGACTTCTTCTCTGAAACCGCTAGGTCGATTTGCTTGAAACTTGGTATGGATGTTCATTACCATATGTCAATTCAAGTTTGTTCAAATGAAATGGACATGCCCACTTGGTGCTCCATAGGGGGCTTAACTCTGATACCACCATATGAATTATAGAAAAATTATTAAAAAATCTTCTTCTCCAGAACCAGTGGGCAGAATCTTTTGATACTTGGTATGCAGCATCTTGGTATGGATCTGATTCAAGTTTGTTCAAATCGGCTCACTGGATTCATATTTGGGCTCACTATGGAAGCCCAAATTCGAACTTAGTGCATTTCAGGCAAATTTCTTAAAAAATCTTCTTCTCCAGATCCAGCAGGCAGAATCTTTTGATATTTGGTATGCAACATTGTGGGGTGGATCTAATTCAAGTTTGTTCAAATTGGCCCCCTGGATTCATATTTGGGCTCAGTATAGAAGCCCGAATTCGAACTTAGTGCATTTCAGGCAAATTTCTTAAAAAATCTTCTTCTCAAGATCCAGCAGGCAGAATCTTTTGATATTTGGTATGCAACATTGTGGGGTGGATCTGATTCAAGTTTGTTCAAATCGGACCCCTGGGTTCATATTTGGGCTCAGTATAGGAGCCCAGTTTGAACTTGGTGCATTTCAGGCAAATTTCTTTAAAAATCTTCTTCTCAAGATCCAGCATGCAGAATCTTTTGATATTGGGTATGCAGCATGCTTAGGGGGTGAGATTCAAGTTTGTTCAAGCCAGGTCCCTGGGTTCATATTTGGGCTCACTGTGGTAGCCCAAATTATAACTTAGTTCAAAATGATGAATTTTCTTTAAAAATCTTCTTCAGATCCAGTAGGTATATTTGGTATGCAGCATTGTGGGGTGGATCTGATTCAAGTTTGTTCAAATCAACCCCTGGGTTCATATTTGGGCTCAGTATAGGAGCCCAATTTGAACTTAGTGCATTTCAGGCAAATTTCTTTAAAAATCTTCTTCTCTAGATCCAGCAGGCAGAATCTTTTGATATTGGGTATGCAGCATATCCTTAGGGGGGTGAGATTCAAGTTTGTTCAAGCCATGTTGCTAGGTTCATATTTGGACTCGCTGTGGGAGCTTGAATTGTAACTTAGTTCGAAGTGAGGAATTTTCTTAAAAAATTCGTCTTCTTCAGATCCAGCATTCGGAATGTTTTGATATGTGGTGTGTAGCATCCTTGGGGGGGGGGGGGGGGGGGGGGGGGGGGCTCAAGTTTGTTAAAGCAAAGTCCCTGGGTCCATATTTGGGCTCACTGTGGTAGCCCAAATTATAACTTAGTTCAAAATGATGAATTTTCTTTAAAAATCTTCTTCAGATCCAGTAGGTATATTTGGTATGCAGCATTGTGGGGTGGATCTGATTCAAGTTTGTTCAAATCAACCCCTGGGTTCATATTTGGGCTCAGTATAGGAGCCCAATTTGAACTTAGTGCATTTCAGGCAAATTTCTTTAAAAATCTTCTTCTTCAGATTCAGCAGTCGGAATGTTTTGATATTTGGCATGCAGCATCCTTAGTGGGTGAGACTCAAGTTTGTTCAAGCCAAGTCCCAGGGTTCATATTTGGGCTCACTGTGGGAGCCCGAATGATAACTTAGTTCAAAATGAGGAATTTTCTTTAAAAATCTTCTTCAGATCCAGCAGATAAATGCTTTTGATATTTGGTTTGCAACATCCTTAGGAGGGTAAGATTCAAGTTTGTTCAAGCTATGGCCCTAGTTCCATAAAATTTGTCTCTCATGACTTCATTCCTTTGTAGTGTTGATGAACCATGTCTAACTGAATGTGACCCCCAAATACTTCTTTGAACCACTTTGGCCGGTGAGCAATTAAGGCTCCTTGGGGCCTCTTGTTAGATATCAAATTGTAATTGTGGTGGCCGATTTGTGGAAAATTCCTGTGAAATTTCGCTTCTATTAAAAATAGTTCATCAGTGTTTTCCGTTCCGCAAATGTACGGATTTTCATTTTTCGCCTGGTTTAGTGTTGCTGTAGTTGTGGATTTCAAAGAACAGGCGTGTAATAAAAACCCATGCATGCATAAACTTATTCTTTTTGCCAAAACTCCCGTACAATTTGGAACTTTACAAATTAATCTGGAGTTTTCTTCATGATTCATGTCCATGAAGAAAGCACCTTCTTTTCTCTTTGACCTTACTTGATATCATATTTTCTGTTGCTGCTGGTAAATGGTAGCCATTTCATGTATTATTTCTTTGCATATGGAATTCAGATGCTTGGCAAAGACTTATTATATCCCCCGCAAACAAAGTTTGGGGGGGTATATAGGAATCACCCTGTCCGTCCGTTCGTCTGTCTGTCCATCCATCCGTCTGTCCATCCGTCCCTCTGTCCATCCTTATAAGTGCAACTCCTCCTAAACCATTTGAAGAATTTTCATGAAACTTTACACAATGGAAGAACTCCATATGAAGATGTGCATGAAGCAATATAATTCCGTTCTGACATTTCCAAGGGGAGATAATCTAACTTATACATTTCAGGCGTGGGGGTATCACTTTGTGAGCTTGCTCACAGTACCTGTAGTTTTTATTCCCCCGAAAAAAATTTGGGAGAATCTAGCCGTGACGTAGTCTGTCTGTCTGTCTGTCCGTCTGTCCGTCCGGGCGTAGACGGAATTCGTGTCCGCTCCATAACTTCTTACAGCCTTCAAGGATATTAATGATACTTGGTATTATTATTGCCCACAACCAGAGGGTGTGTCGCGAATAAGGTTGGAATGGCTATCAAGGCTTTTTTGGGGGGAATCAGCCACCCTTTGATGGCCATCCTCTAGTTTATTCCATTGACAGGGGAGATAACTGAAGTTTTTATATTATCTTTTATTGACTGAATAGTCACTTAACCCCTGAATTTGTTTGCTTACACTGCTGACCATTGAGTAGAGCATTGTTATTTAAACCAATAGGTCGACGGCTCGATCCTGACCAATGGTAACTGCATTGTGTCATGGGCAAGATACTTAATTTCAGTTACCCATGTGGGGGCATGGTAGTGCTTTGTAGTAAGGTATACTGCAGGGACCAACCTAGTGAGTAGCCAGTGTGAATTTGACCCCTAAAATTCTTATTTAGTTCCTGAATCTTAATCATAGGCTTCTAAGTTGGCTTGTAACCATAACATCCATTTCCACCATTGGTCACTTTGCCAAAGACTTGACTAGGAACTATTGTGAAAATGAAGTGTTACTGTGGTGATATAAAAATATTTTTCTAATCATTTGAGAAACAACTTGAATTATGCCAGAAAAAAGAAAGAAATTAAATGGAATAGTAATATAACCACAGTTAACTGGTAGAGAGCTTGAAGCCCATATTTTTTATGCTGGTGTGCAGGTGCTGCAACTGAAAGGTTTCATGTTTTATGAAGAGACTGCATGTTTTCTTTGAAGTGAAATTGTATCATCTGTGTGGATTTGCCTTGTGACAATTTATGGGAGAGTGCCCCATGAATTGTAACAAGGCAAAACACATATCAAATTTTGACAATCAGCAATAATGTAGCACGCTACCAATCAAGGATTAAATCTGGCTTCTAGATTTCAAAAGTAGGCTCCAAGTCTGGCTCTTATTTTTACATACTCAGGTCGGTCCCTGGTATACTACACATAGATCATGCACTTTCCTTCAATCACTTCTAACTCTTCTTGTGCTGTGTAAGTAAGTTGGAGAGTCTGACAGTTACTCGCCGCTGCTCAGTGTTTCTGGCGAGGTACTCTAACTTCCTCCACCTACAAAACTGGACGCGATAGGTTCCAGTCTGTCGAAAGTGTTATCTTACCCCCAACTTGAAAAGTCGAGGGGTATCTAGTGGAGACGTACCTTTTTTTTTGTCAAAAATAACTAAAATATGTTGTAAATATTCATTTTGCATTGCTATGAATCATCAACATATGCATCAAAGTAAGCCTAGAAATAAGGAATCTCACTTTCAGAATGATGTCCCCAGAGGGGGACTTTGTTGCTATCCCATACAGTGGTCTAGAATCCCCCAATTCATCCTATGGGTACCTCTTCCCGTTTAGGTCTGAGATCTTGATTCAGATTGAGGTAGCATCACTAAATTTACCTTCTGGGGACCTCATTTTGCAGATGAGTCTGCTTATTAGCAGGCATGCATAAAAGTATATTCTTTAAAATGCATTCAGAGATTGCAAGGCATCGACATACTAAAATGCTTTGAGAATTTTTTTTTGTTGAGCATTGTTATGCCCCCGGCTTGAAAAGTCGAAGGGGTATCTACATGTAGTGGAGACGTCACCAGCATTCCCCCGTGTATCTCAACCACTGCTGCTCCGATTTGAATGATATTTGGTGTTGGGATAGAGCATCATGGGGGAACAATACCTGTGTAGCGTGAGTTTCTTCCACACATTTTTTCCAGAGTTATGGCCTTTTTCACTCTTTCGACTTAGAGAAAAATTCTTGAATAATTAAAAAATTTTATTTTTGCCCCAAAACATAGCCTGTGACCCTTCCTTGGAACTCTATCAACGAGCACATTCCAGTGAGGGATCATAAGCCATGTTCTTGAGTCCAAAAACAAAAGAAGTACTGTTTAAATGGTGATTTTTGTGAATAGCGCCAGTTGTTTTTTCCATCACATTAGTTTTGAGGATAATATGAAAGACTTCATGGTGAAGAGATGCTCCCCATCTGTTGTTAGCCTAGTCACCAGTTCAGTATGAACAAACAGTAAATATTAGTGTTTGTCGTGAAGATTTCATGCTTACCTGTAAACAAATGCATCATGAATGATGTCATTGATTTGTTTGGATACACCAATGCCAGTGTTATCAAGTTCGTTGTAGTAAAAATGTTTGCATTCAGCTAAGGTTAGTGTTGTTCATTGCATTAAAGTATTCTCGAGATTCTGACCTTGTTTGCAGGGACTTGGAAAGATGACGTTTGTCAAATGTTTTCACAATTTTCTCAAGTTCTGACCTTCTATTCAATTTTTTTTTTACTCCATTGCATGAATAATCAGCTTTTGAAAACATCTTTAGGTTAATAGACATGTGTAAATATTTTTTCTTGCCTGTAATGTTGGTTTCTTTTTCCCCTTAAACACCTCGGTTTACTGAGAATATTATCCCTTATGGGGGTAGGTGTAAGATGGGGAAATCTCACCCGAGGGCAAGATTTTTGGGCCAGACACGAGGCTTGCTGAGTGCCTGGACCGAATATCTTTTCCCAAGGGTGAGATTTCCCCATCTCACACCCACCCCCATCAGGGAAACCTTTTTCCCCTACCAAAACACTTTGACGTCTTCAAAAGTAATCAAGGGGCATGTGCATCTATAGCAAACAATTTTATTGTCCATTTCTGAAAAAAACTGATTTGCTTATCGGAAGGAGCACACAAAAGTTCTGTTCATACCACAGGTATATACCACAAAATTAAATCTCAACGACAGCAAGACAGGGGTTAAAGAATTGTAGTGGAATGAACATTGACACATTCCGATGAATTCAGCAATGTATTTGCATAACTTTTAGACGTGAATTCCGTGCAACTCTCTCGACTCATGATGGCGTTCACCCAAAAATTCATATAAAAGAGTCAAGTGTCCTTTGGTTTTGCAGTCTCTGTTTTCATTTTTAGCTCAACTTTGACGTAAGTCAAATTTGAGCTTATGCCATGGCCAGACGTCCGTCTGTCGTCAACAATTCAATACGGCTCGGGCTAGAGGCCGTGTTTATGAACCGATCTTTACAAAACTTCTTGGGTACCTTTGTTATCACCGTGGGACGAGAACGAGTGTTTTGGGGTCCGGTCCGAAATTCAAGTTGGCCGCTGGCAGCCATTTTGTACAAAATTAGGTGCAATCAGATTTTTGCGCAGAACTTCCATATGAAAGCTCTGATTTGAAAATTTTTTGGTTTGAATGTTTAGTACCATGGGATACATCACATATAATACGGGTTTTTTTCTTGTGCATAAATTAAGCAAATTAGACTAACTTTGATGTATTTAGTGTTACTTTAGCACTGTAAATGCAAATGCCAATACAGCTCGGGCTAGAGGCTGTATTTATGAACCGATCTTTACGAAACTTCTTCGGTACCTTTGTTATCACCGTGGGACAAGAACGGGTGTTTTTGGGTCAGGTCTGAAATTCAAGATGGCCGATGGCAGCCATTTTGTACAAAATTAGGCGTAATCAGATTTTTGCTCAGAACTTCCATATAAAAGCGCTGATTTGAATAATTTTTTGTGTGAATGTTTAGTACCATGGGATACATCACATATAATTGATTTTTTCAGTGCTACTTACACACAGTAAGTACACATGTCGGGCTAGGGGGCTGTATTTATGAACCGATCTTCACGAAACGTCTTGGGTACCTTTTTTATCACCTTGGGATGAGAACGAGTGTTTCTGGGTGTGGTCCAAAATTCAAGATGGCTGCCAGTGGCCATTTTGTACCGAAATTAGGTCTAATCAGTTTTTTGTACACAACTCCTTGGTTATCACCCTGGGACTAGAACGAGTGTTTTGGGGAGTGGTCCGGTATTCAATATGGCCCCAGCAGCCATTTTGTACCAAAATTAGTGCAATCAGTTTTTTGAACAGAACTTCTGTATGAATGTTCTGATTTGAATAAATTTTTGAATAAATGTTTAGTAACATGGAATACATCACATATATTTTTTTTTCAGGCAGAAATTATACAAATTAGATGAACTTTGATTTATTCAGTGCTACTTATACACAGTAAGTGCACATGTCAATACGGCTCGGGCTTGAGTCTGTATTTATGAACCGATCTTCACGAAACTTCTTGAGTACCTTGTTATCACCTTGGGACAGGAACGCTATGAGAACAAATATTTTTGGGTTCAGTCAGACCCACTCTGGGACTCCAAAAGATTTCTTCTCTAGTTTAGCATCTAACTGTCGCCAACCTTTTTCCTTTTCCTTTTCAATACTTTACCCACTCTGGGACTCAAAGATTTCTTTTCTATTTAGCATCTGACTGTCACTCACCTTTACAATACTTTACCTATACATTTGTTACAGGCTATGGTCAGCATTTATGTACAGACCGTTACAATACTTTATATGTACCTTTGTTATCAGGTCATTACCTAGATGTTTGTTATTGCTGTGTCACATACTATACATGTACATGTCTTACACATGTTGAGCTAGTGTCATTGACACTTTCATTTAGTTTTTCAAGAAATGTTTTTTTTTCAGGTGTTGTCTTTTATTCAGACTGTGTAAAGGGTTCAAACATATATACACAGAACAACTCGCAGGTGAATAGGTTAAGCAATATGGCACGAGTGCCAGCGCGGTAGGATAGTTTTTTCAGCCCTTGAGTTTTATCATTCTGTGATAACACAAGTGGGAATGATAACACAAGTGCTCTATCATTTAACCCATTCACACGTGCATGTCGTTCTGTGTTTATTACATGCGTTCAGGTCTATAAAAACAATTATTAGAAGCACACTCCGTAATTCATTTGACAACTATCAACAAAAAGAACACATTTTATTGCCAACCAAATTTGCGATGGGAACCTGTGTTACTATTTCGTCCCTTGAGTTCCAATGTGTTCTGTGTGCCTACCAGGGACCAGCCGTGAGGGCGACTTGGGCGATTAAGTCGCCCTTCTAAGCCCAAAGTCGCCTAGAAAAATAGTCGGGGCGATTACAAGTCGCCCTCTAAAAATTGGCCAAAATGAGAAAAGGCAGAACTGAGTGATGCGAGGTTTACATGAAAACGAGTATTTTCAAAAATCGAATGTGCTCGAGTGTGATAAATGGGCATTTTAATTCGTCAAATATACGTCCATTTATTTGAAATCACACGACAAGCAATTGTCCATTGTCGCTTTTGGCGGATTTTTTTATTTCTATTTTGTTGCGTTCCAGTCGGAGCTTCAAGTGTCGAAACGAAAATAGGTGACTTACGCGACTCAACAAAACAACCCAGTTTGAAAGTAGGTTACGTCGCTTAGGATGCCGAAAATGTATACACAACGGACGTATTTTATAACACATTATTTTCATTTTGATTTGCTGACGACTGTTAATGTTGGGCTGTCTATTCCCAGAAAAACACAAATGGAATTGAAACACATGAAAAAAAGCTTTAGTGATGTCAAGAAAAGCTTTGTACAGGACACAAGTGTGCATGTGGACGATCTTGAAAAAGGGTCCTCCTAAACATCGGAATGACATGAAATGACGCGGACTGACACCGGAATGCCATAAAAATGATGCGGAATGACATTTCTTTTACAAAATACTCGACCCCAGAATGTATTTTGTTTATTAACTAACAAAGTACCTCCCAAGCAACCTTCTTACATCTGGTCCTGTTCACACTTTCAGGCTTAGGAAATTATTAGCTTAGTAGACTTTGTTAAAAGGCAACCACAGGAGGGTGATGGGGGATTGGCATGAAGAAGAGGTGAGGGGTCATGAAGGAGAAGGTAGCAGTGGGGGATTTTCAGTCAATAATTACATTGTGATTTTTTAACCTGGCACAAATGCATCATAGACAACTGGACCTGGGTTATTTGTACGTTAATGGAGGACCATAAATTGAAAATATGAAGGGGCGGCGGGGGTGGTACATGAATATTTTTAATTTTCCCCACTTGCCTATGAAGTCTCCCAACATGACTCTGCAGTCTCCCTATTTTTTTCTGGAGGGAGACTTGAAGTCTCCCTAAAATTCCCCTCTAGGCTGGTCCCTGGTGCCAACACGAACTTGGGGGATGATTTTTAGCTACCGCTAGCGATTCCAATAGTAATTTTAGTTAAAAATAGTTTGTAAACGATTTCCATTCTGCACATATGTGCGGAACGGTTTTTCATTTTCCACATGTTTTCGTGTTGCTGAAGATGGAGATTTCATAGAACAGGCATGTAATAAAAACTATTAATTTACTACAGTTTCCAATTACAAACAAAGGCATTGCAAGCTGAGGTATGATTATGCTTTTTACCAAACTCCAATCTGGAGCTCTGTCGCAACTCTGCCTAGTCAAACAAGATTTTATGGGGTCAGTTCTCCATGCTTTTTGATGTGTTAACCCTTTACTTAATGAATCAAAAAATTTTAACAAAATAAACCTTATCATGTGACCCCCTCATTGGAATGAGCTTTTCGAAATCGGGGGGTGACATAGCATGATCTTGTTGAAATATTTGGGAAAATTTGCTAAATAATAACTGAAGTATCATCATGTACAGTACGTCTACCGTGGACTTGTCACTTTCCACGGATGGGCAACATTTGTCCGGACGTAATAATATTAGATTCCAAACACTAATATAGGAATAATCATCAAAACTTTAATTAATGAAGCACCAGATTCAACCTGGTGTTTCATTAATTAAAATTTTGGGAGCGCTGTGGCTCAGTAGGTAGAGATGCAGGCTGCAAGCCGAGAGGTCCCCAGTTCAAATCCAACCTGTGGCAACCGCATTGTGTCCTTGGCTAAGACACTTCATCCCCGCTGCCTACTTGGGGGTATGTGGCGTTGTGTACTAAGGTGTACTGCACATCGATGGTGCACTTGTCTTCAACCAATGCTAACCCTGCTTGTGTGGAGTTGGTATGTTGGGGAATCTGACAGTTGCTCGCCATTGCTCGGTGGTTTTCTCTGGTTACTCGGGCTTCCTCCACCCATAAAATAGTCTTGACACAAGGTGACCCAGGCTGTCAAAGGTGTCTTAAAAACCCCAATAAATAAATAAATTTAAAATTTTGCTGTTAATTTTTATTACTTTGTTAAAATTTTCGTGGACATCACTGCCCACATGGATTATGACCAGTCCATGGCGACTACTGTATCATTTGTAGCCATGCACAGAAAACCTGGCTAACAAGTTGTTTTCCAGAAAATGAAATATAATTACTGTCACATTTTAGTATTGTGTTCATGTGCTGATAGAAGAGGCAATACCTTCCCAAAAGACCATTACTCAGTAAAAAAAAAAAATGCAAATGCAGACTACCACATCTTAATGAAATAGTTAAGCTTTATACCCATTGTTGTTAACTTTCTGTAAATCACAAGACATTATTCTGTAAGAAAATATATGACCACTTGATGAAATGGACTGGGCTGCGAAAAGATTTGCCAGACAACATGGCTGGGGAAGCCCCACTTTAGGCTTCCAGAATCTCTCTGAGTTAACATCCCCAAACTTCTTCCACCTGTCTGAACCATGTTCGGTCTGGCACACATTCAAAAATAATTTGGAGTGCATTTCCAGATCAAAATATTCTTCAATTCAGGAGATGTGATCCAACTATAAAATGTACATTTGTCACTGTTCTGTGTCTTTTTGCAAGCATGACCTTGAATACTCTTTAGCTTGTACCTGATGTTCAAGTTTTTACAAGCCTTTGACAAAATAAGTGTCCTTTAAATATGTACCTATCGGCCATGGAGTGCATCAAGGTGCCATCTGCAATGCTAATGCATTGCAGATGGCACTTTGATGCAATGAAAGGTTGATATGCATTTGGATGTATGTTTGAAAAACTTAACTCTGCATATCTGAGTTTCATTACTACATAATATAATATTAAGTGATAGTCAACTTTTTTTTTCAAAAAGTTGGGTATACTGGATTGTGCCTGTCCGTACGTCTATCCGTCTGAACTCAGATACTGTTCGCGTTATAACTTCAATATTAGTGCTCAGATTTCGATGAAATTTCGTACAGATATTCACTATCATGAGGTCTTTAAGTAGCATCAGCCATTTTACTGTTGGAATACTTTTTCTGTGAGTTATGTCCCTTTGAACACACAAAAATAGGCTATTTTTTGTCTGTTCGCCTCGTATCTCAGGTTAGGCTTATTGGATCTCAATTAAGTTTGGAATGAAGATTGTTTATTGGAAGGGCTTTCAAATGAGTTTCTCATAATATTTCTTACTTTTTGCTTTTTCGACTTATTCCCCTTTTTAACTTTGAAAATTTGCTGTTTGCCTCGTAAAATAGCAAATTTTTTGTCTGTTCGCCTCATATTTCATGTTTGGGTTATCAGATTTCAATGAAATTTGGAATGAAGATTGTTTATGGGAAAGGCTTTCAAATGAATCATATCCCTGCTGTAAAGCAAAGAAAATGCATGCAAATCACCTCCCCACATGCGGCATTATGTCTTTGTTCTATATCTCTTATGTGGATGGTCTGATCATCACTAGACTTCAGTAACAGGTGTTTATGGCCTTCACAATTACCTTGCTGTAAAACAAAGACAATAATTTTGCTGTTTGCTTCGTAAAATAGCCAATTTTTTTACTGTTCGCCTCGTATCTCTGGCTTGGGGTTAGTGGCTCTCAGTGAAACTTGGAATGAAGATTGTTTATGGAAATAGCTTTCGCAGTATCATGGTTCATTTCTTCTCTTGTCATTGTTTGGCAGTATGCACCATGGGGGTATGCCCCATGGTGCCCCCTCCCCCCCCCCCCCCCCCCCCTGTTTTATCTATCTCCCAATAATAACTAATACCCAGCAAGAAAACAATTTATCATGATTTAGATTTAAAGGGTTCTTGTTGACTTGACATTTTAATTATTTTAAGACTGGACATGCTTATTTACAGTACAGTCGGCATGGACTGTCACTTTCCATGGATGCAATAATATTAGATTCTAAACACTAATTATAGGATTAATAATCAAAAATTTAATTAATGAAGCACCAAGCACAACCCTGTGCTTCATTAATTAAAATTTTGCTGCTGATGATTTTTATTACCTGGTAAATGCATGTATGGACATCAATGCCTACATGTGGATTACGACCAGTCCACGATGACTGTACTAAAATCACATGCCTCCTGAATAGCATGGACAAGGTGACATACTCAGTCATTCACAAATTTGAAGACAACTAAAATTTGTAGCCTTTTATCCCATTTTATCGAAACACAAAGAAAAAAGTTAAGCACCCCCTGGATATTTTCGATGGTGAATGTATTGCTTGATATCGGTAAAGTACTCGCAAAGTGATCTTCAAAAACTAAATGCTATCTTGAAAGAACATATTCAGACTACACAAATACAATAAATTCATGGTCTTCATCATAATTCCAATGACAGCATTGATGAACCAAAGAGTAACTGTTAGAGCTCAATACGTTTCACATTTCGGTATGGAGCTGGAGAATCAACAAAGCAACATTATTTGGCTATGAATGGATAAAAATGTCATTTGTAACCACCACAGAACCTGTGCCAGTGTTAAAGTTCAATATCTGCTGTTTCCTGCATTTGCTCGGACAACAGCCATTCTGCATCGTATCCTCCTGTCAATCATCATATCTATTGCAGAGGTAACTGTCGCCATACCTGATGCAAAGCATCTTCCAATTCTCGCAGAGTTTGTGCTAGAAGTTT
Organism: Pictodentalium vernedei; assembly: GCA_031216915.1. NCBI lineage: Eukaryota > Metazoa > Mollusca > Scaphopoda > Dentaliida > Dentaliidae > Pictodentalium > Pictodentalium vernedei. The sequence goes on from CM062297.1 coordinate 515,949,732, forward strand.
GTGTGCTTGTGTTCGGCATGCTAGAATGTCCCAAATGTGCTCCAGTCGATTCAGTTCAGGACTAATTGTTGACCAGGGAATGTTGGTCAATGCAATGCTCTGAATGAAAAATGCTAAATTGTTTCTGTGGTAACATCTGAATGGTAGAAAAATCATCTGACATGGACAACAGAGTTTTAAATAAATACATAACTTCATTTCTCTGTACTGTTAACAAGCCACGGATGTTGAATTAAATCCTTCTTAAAACGAATTTGTCTGGTCAGCACATTTGTTCCCCTAGGGCCTCTTGTTCTTCTAAGAACCCCAGTTGAATCGGCTTGGACATGAGCTGATCACCATCACAGATGTATCATTCTGCATGTAGGGCAGCTATAAAATTTAGTTCAATTCCCACATATATGCATACAGGAAGGGACTTTTCTTGGACACAGTTCAATTCCCCCCCTCCCCCTCCCCCCCCTTCACCCATCTCCAATTTAAAAACAAAATTGATGATAATCTTGGTATTTATTTTATTTGGACCTCATTATCATTAGAAACAGATCACATGTTCCATGTTCTGAACTTTCTGCTATTTCATGTTGCCAGTGTATAAAATTAACCTCTACGGGCCTAATTCTGACTTTGATAACTTTTTAATGCAAAGGAACAGGTGTTCCAACATGCATTGTTTGGGTAAACTCAAAACTTGTTTTCTAAGGACCTTGTCAGTTGTTTCTTAGTAAGTCTTGGATGCCTCTGTAGGCAGCCAAGACTTGACTAGAAACAACTGCTAAGCCACAGGAGGTAGACTTTCAAAGTATAGCAAAAATGTATAAAAATCTCCAGGTCCTTATGGGTTAACTTATGTATATGATAACACATTTCTACAGTACAGGTATCAATCATCATGTAGAATATAAATTATAGTTATCGTATGATGGTCTAAAATGTTTGAGGGAGATAAGCATGAGATTGTCAGTCGAAATGGGCAAGATTAAACTGTGGGAAAATTGGGCTTCAAAAAGTTTAGTGGGATGCCCTAACATGAGCTAAGTGATGCCCCCTCCTAGATTTGAGATGGACAAAACCTAAAATTAAGATCTCGATGCAGCAGAGTTCATCTTTGAGTAAGGACAGGACCCCATTATATTGGGTAAAGAATAAAATCTGCTGAAAAATTAACGTTCAATATGCAATCTACCCACTTATAAACTTTAAAAAATATGAAATATCTGACCTTGTGTATATTTTGTCTTTACAGTAGATGCATGTGAACAGCAACAGAAACATGGGAGACAGGTGGCAGCAGAAGCATTGCTCAGTATGGATTCTCCCAGCACCAGCTCAGAGAGCAAAACATTTTTACAGGAAATTCTTCATCAAAGTAATACAGCCTGTAAGTTTTTTTTAACCTCTTGCCAAAGCATAGTCATATCCGGCTAGTGGTATTTACAAAAATCACCTATAAAAAAGTTAAACTTTGTTTCTCAGGCCCTCCCACATGGATCTTTTGGCTGCCGAATGCTCTCTTTTTATAACCAGTGCAAACTTAAAAAAATAAAAATTAAATAGTTTTTGTCTGATATTTTACCCAATTTAATAAAATTGATGAGTTTGTCCCTTGAGTGCAACAAGGCTTTGAAAGCATTGCAAAGCCTTCTTGCACTCAAGGGACGATATCCACCACCACCAGTGCTATTCTGTACATTATGAGGCCTAAAACATAAAACAAACCAAGAACATGAACTTTCGAGGGCAAAGAAATAATTACAAAAATAAAATAAAAAATTGCCCGCCCACATGCAATTTTACAAAAAATGGCCTGAGAAATGGAAGATCTACTTTGTGGGGCCTTATTGCCTTATCAGATTTCATTAAAAAATTTTCCCATAATACAACTGGGAATTGAACCAGTTTAGTTATGTTTGACAGTGAACTCGGTCAAACAAAATTGAATTTATTAGGGCCCTGCCGTGAGGCGGATGCCCTACAGTGATCACTCTGTCTGTGCGTCCATGTGTCCGTGCGTCCATCCATCCGGGCTGTAATCTTTCTCTCTTAATAGATAAGGTTTTGATATTTGACATGTGGGTATATTATCTCAAGACGATGTGTCGCGTACCAAGGTTGCCATGCTTTGACCTTGAACTTTGACCTCAAGGTCAAATTATTCAGAATTCGGGGTTCTTTTCTGACAAGTTCGTGTCCGGGCTGTAACTTTGTTCCCTTAATAGATAGGGTTTTGATATTTGGTATGTGGGTAGAATATCTCAAGACGATTCGCGTACCACGGTTTGCCATGCTTTGACCTTGAACTTTGACCTCAAGGTCAAATTATTCAGAATTCGGGGTTCTTTTCTGACAAGTTCGTGTCCGGGCTGTAACTTTTTTCCCTTAATAGATAGGGTTTTGATATTTGGTATGTGGATAGACTATCTCAAGATGGCATGTCGCGTACCAAGGTTGCCATGCTTTGACCTTGAAGTTTGACCTCAAGGTCAGATTATTCAGATTTTATTGTTTTTGTCTGACAAGTTTGTGTCCAGGCTGTAATTTTTTTCCCTTAATAGATAGGGTTTTGATATTTGGTATGTGGGTAGATTATCTCAAGACGACGTGTCGAGTACCAAGGTTGCCATGCTTTGACCTTGAAGTTTGACCTCAAGGTCAAATTATTCAGAATTTGGGTTTTTTTTCTGACAAGTTCGTGTCCGGGAAGGGATTTTAATCAGATTTTACCTATTGCTTGAAATATTTTAGTTTTACGGTTCACATCAGTTTATACCTTACATCAGTTAGTTGCTGCGGGGCCTGCAGAGATGGATTCCATCTCCGTGATATCTAGTTAAATTTCTGGTTTCCTTATTAGAAAGATTTGTTGTTTGAAATTTCTTTATTTTTAAATTGGTGTGCAGATGGTTAATAAATGTTTATATTTTATCATTTTCTAAACAAAATTGCAGACCTCAGAATTATGTATTATGCAATGTGAAAATATTTTTATTGCAGTTTTTCTACCCATATAAGCCTCTTGTTGTATTTCACCATCAATGGTTTGTGTGACAGGTTGCATGTTTTTAGCTCATCTTGACAAAGTCAAGCTGAGCTAATCTCATCGCTTCCCGTCCGTCGTCCGTCAACACCATGTTTTGGTCTTCTCCTCCAAAGCCACTGGGCCAATTCAAGTGAAAGTTTGTGTGAGTGATGGTCCCAAAGGGGCATTTCATTTTTGTTCAACCCAGCATGCCCAGCCCCATAGGGAGGGAGTGGGGGAAAATGCACCCAAATATTTTAAAAATCTTCTTCTCAAGAACCAGTGTGTACAATGACTTGATATTTGCTATGGAGCTTCCATATGAGGTGTAGAATCAAGTTTGTTCAAACGAAGTTCGTAAAGTAATATTTGGCTTTGTAATAGGAGGGGTAAGATTTTTGGCCCCGCCCAAAATTTCTATTTTCTGAACCGATGGTCCGGTATGAACCAAATTTGGTTTGTGGTATTATTGGGTCATAAGTACATGACCCATGCAAAAAAAAAAATGCCCGCATCCCCATGGGAACCCTGGGAGCTAAAAATAGAAATATTTTCAAACGCCCATATTTCCCAAACCCCATTGAACAGAGAGCTTTTATTTGGTATGAAGTATCCTTATGACCAGTAGAATTGAATGGTAAAAAAAAATTGCCATCGGTTATGTTAGGGTGTTCTGTAATGGGCATCGAAAAAATGCTGAGTCAGCATATTTGCAAAAAATTTTAAAAATCTTTTCTCCAGAACCAATCATCAGAATCTTTTGATATTTGGTATACAGCATTCATAGGGGGGTCAGATAACAGTTTGTTGAAATAAAGCTCATTGGTTCATATTTGGGCTCTCTACAGGAGCCCGAAGTTTTAACATAGGGTAATATGGGGAATATTCTTTAACAATCTTCTTCTTCAGAACCACCAGTCAGAATCTTTTAATATTTGGTATACATCATTGTTATGAGGGTCAGATTCTAGATTGTTCAAACCAAGTCCCTAGGTTAATATTTGGGCTTCCTATGGAAGCCCAAATTTTATCTTTGTTCAATATGGAGGGTAATTTAAAAAAATCTTCTTCGTCAGATCCATCAGTCAGAATGCTTTGATATTTGGTATGCAACATCTCTATGGGGGTCAGATTCAAGTTTGTTCAAATCAGATCCCTAGGTATATATTTGGGCTCACTATGGTAGCCCAAATTTTTACTTAGTGCAATATGAGAAAATTTCTTTAAAAATCTTCTTCTTCAGATCCACCAGTCGGAATACTTTTATATTTGGTATACAGCATCACTAGGGGGGTCAGATTCCAGGTTGTTCAATTCGCGTGCCTAGGTTAATATTTGGGCTTCATATGGGAACATGAAATTTAACTTAGTACAATATGAGGGAATTTCTTCAAAAATCTTCTTCTTCAGATTCACTTGTCAGAATGCTTTCACATTTGGTATACAACATCTCTAGGGGGGTCAGATTCAAGTTTGTTCAAATCGGATCCATAGGTCAATATTTGGGCTTGCTATGGTAGCCCAAATTTGAACTTAGTGCAATTCGGAGAAATTTCTTTACAATTTCTCTTCTTCAGATCCAACAGTCAGAATGCTTTCATATTCGGTACACAACATCTCTAGGGAAGTCAGATTTAACTGTGTTCAAATCAAGAGCCTGGGTTAATATTTGGGCTCTCTATGGGAGCCGGAATTGGCCATTTTGCTGAAGAATTAAAAATTTTGTATTCAGTACCTTCTAGAGGTACTAAGATTAATCCACATAGGTTGTATCAAGGGGCTTCATAGGGGAGCTCTACATTTTACTTATGATCAACTGAAGAAAAGGCATGATGCCCAGATTATTTTTGTCACTCCTGAGGGACTCAAGGATTGACAGTGTAGCCTATGGAGATGGCTTGCTTAATGTAGACTCATTCTTGGACTCTGTTTAAATTGTGTTCTGTACAAGATGAGCGCTTCAGGCCCTGTGGGGCCTCTTCTTTTTTTCATTAGAGCTATTAAGTTTAGTTGCAAATCTATTATTCCAGTGATGCTTTGGGTAGCAGATGTCTCCTTTGCTTGAGAGCTAACAACAGACAATGCTGAACAGAAAATTCTAGCATTGTCTTGGTTGTGGACATTCAACAGCTGGGAACCTTTGAATTAATCTTTTTGAATGCATTGGAATTTAAGAATTGTAGACACTATGTCATGAAAACTGAAAATTTTGTACCTTTTTTAAAAAAAATTAATTTTTTACCATTCATTTTTAGCTCACCTTGAGGATGTCAAGCTGAGCTTATCTAATCGCTCTCCATCCGTCATCTATCGTCCATCAACACTATGTTTTGGATTTGTCATCCCAAACCACTGGGCCAATTCAAGTGAATGTTTGCGTGAGTGATGGTCCCAAAGGGTTATTGCATTTTGTTCAACTCAACATACCCTGCCCCATAGGGAGGGGGTGGGGAGAAAATGCTCCAAATTTTTTTTAAAATCTTCTCATGAACCAGTGAGTACAATGACTTGATGATATTTGGTATGGAGCTTCCTTTTGAGGTGTAGAATCAAGTTTGTTCAAACAAAGTTCATGGAGTAATATAAGTCCTAGACTCCTGCAAAAAAAATATTTCCTATGTCTCTGTGGGAACCCCCAGAGCTAAAAATAGAAATATTTTCAATTGCCCTTATTTCCTAAACCATACAGAACAGAGAACTGTTATTTGGTATGAAGAAGCCTTAGGACCAGAAGAATTGAATGGTAAAAAAATAAAAAAACAAATTGCCGTCAGTTTTGTCAGAGTGTTCTGTAGGGGGGGGGGGGGGGATCAGTGTTTTCTGTAGGGGGGGGGGGGAGGCATTGAAAAAATTCTGAGTCAGCATCTTTGCAAATAAATTTTAAAAAATTTTCTCCAGAATCAATGGTCAGAATCTTTTGATATTTGGTATACAGCATCAAAGGAGGGGGGGGGGGGGGGGGGGGGGGGATGGGGATAATTTACAAGTTTGTTAAAATGAAGCCACTTGATGGAAGCCCAAATTTTAACTTAGTGCAATATGGGGGATAATTTTCAAAAATCTTCTTCAGATCCACCAGTCAGAATGCCTTCATATTTGGTCTAAAACATCTCGGAGGGGGTGGGGGGAGGGCATCAGATTCAAGTTTCTTCAAATTGAGTGCCTGGTTTAATATTTGGGCTCCCAATGGGAACTCAAATTTTAACTTAGTGAAACATTAGGGATTTTCTTCAAAAATCTTTTTCTTCAGATTCACTTTGTCAGAATCCTTTCATATTTGGTTTACATCTCTTAGGGGAGTCAGATTCAAGTTTGTTCAAAATCGGGTCCCTAGGTTAATATTTGGGCTCGCTATGGTAGCCCAAATTTTAACTTGGTACAATATGAGGAAATGTCTTTAAAAATTTTCTTCTTCAGATCCACCAGTCACAATGGTTTCATATTTGGTATACAGCATCTCTAGGAGGGTCAGATTCAAGTTTGTTCAAATCGAGTCCCTAGGTTAATATTTGGGCTTGCTATGGTAGCTCAATTATTAATTTAAGCTATGTTCTCACTTTCACGGTTCGGAGTGCTGGAAGCCCATGGTTTTAATCTGTGATTTTCCCTGGTAAATCTGTACTGGTCCCGTAGACATGACCGCGTTGTTCCAGGATAAACCCACACACTTCTGCTGCCTTGTTTTTTCTGTGCAGCAATTTTCAAAATGTTTGAAAATTTCATTTTTTCCATCACCAACCGTAAGTGACCATAGAAAACCGTAGACACCAAGACACAACCGTACTATATCCGTAGCCAATCCAGCATTAACCGTGGTTAGAAATGGGGTCCTGATTGACCACATAAAACGCCGGATAGACTACGGACATACTACGGTTGTGTCCTGGTGTCTACGGTTATGTTACTGTGACATGATCCAGACATAACCGTAGAGACCATAAAAGTACCATTGCAGAACTGTAGCATATCCGTACACCATAGCATGACCATGAATAATGAGGACAAACCATACGACAACAGTGGCTTGTCTGTAGCACTTCTGCTGGTGCCGTAGAATAATTGTAGGAAAAAAGTCACATAACGGAAATAATCCTTGGCAAATCCTTGGTACTTCCTTAGCACAACCTTAGTACATCCTGAGCGGTTCCTTAGATCTTCTATAGGTGCCATAGCCACACCATAGTGCCACCATAGAAATTGTCTGCCATGGCCAAAAGATGCCGGTTTTACCACAGTTCAAAACCGTAGCAATCCGGGGCCCAAACCATGAAAGTGAGAACCCTGCATTAGTGCAATATGAGGAAATTTCTTTTAAAATCTTCCTCAGATCCACCAGTCAGAATGCTTTAATATTTGGTATACAGCATCAAAGGAGGGGGGAGGGGGGCAGTTCAGATTCAACTTTGTTCAGATCGAGTGCCTGGTAAATATATGGGCTCCCTATGGAAACCCAAATTTTAACTTGGTGCAATATGAGAGAATTCAAAAATCTTCTTCAGATTCACCAGTCAGATTACTTTTATGTTTGGTTTACAACATCTCTAGGGCAATCAGATTCAAGTTTGTTCTATTTTGGGTCCCTGGATTAATGTTTGGGCTCCCTATGGTAGCCCAAATGTTAACGTAGTGCAATATGAGGAAATTTCTTTAAAAATCTTCTTCAGATCCACAAGTCAGAATGCTTTCATATTTGGTATACAACATCTCTAGTGGGGTGATATTCATTTTCGTTCAAATTGAGTGCCTGGGTTAATATTTGGGCTCCCTAAGGGAGCCAGAAATTGGCCATGTAGCTGGAAAATATGCAATTTTTTTGTTAAGTATCCTCCAGGTGTCTTTAACTAAGATTAATCCACATAGGTTGGTTGTATCAAGGGGCTCCATAGGGGAGCTCCACTTTTTACATATGATCAACTGAAGAAAAGGCATGATGCTTGGACTATTTTAGTCACTCCTGAGGGGCTCAAGGATTGACAATGGATCCTATGGAGATTGATTGCTTAATGTAGATTCACTCTTGGACTCGGTTTATATCGGGTTCTGTTCAAGGTGATCACTCGCTTCAGGCCTCTTGTTCACCTTGAAATATCTCTCTTCCAAAATGGATCTTATCACCCTCTAATCAAAACAAGCCCAATCTGACTCATTACATTGAGGATATCACACTTATTCTGAAACCAAAAGTGTAATTTCGAGAAAAAAATTATGTTCAAAAGTTGGGATTGTTTTACAAAAACTAGTGAAGAGGATTGAATAATTAATCTTTTTGTTCTGTTTTTTTTTTTGCAGCTTCACTACCTCCAAGCCCAGCTGATAGTGGTGTCTCAGACTTAGAAAGCAACGCTGACGATGTTGCACGATTGCAGTTTTCACCAGCAGCAGTAGATGAAAACAGAGGACAGATCTCTCCTTCCAGTAGTAAGTCCAAATTATTCTTTTTTGATGTCATTTTTAGCTCAACTTTGGCAAAGCCAAATTTGAGCTTATGCCATGGCCAGTTGTCTGTCCGTCAACAATTCAGTACGGCTTGGGCTAGACGGCGCATTTATGAACCGATCTTTACGAATCGTCTTGGGTACCTTTGTTATGACCGTGGGACGAGAACGAGTGTTTTGGGGTCCGATCCGAAATTCAAGTTGGCCACTGGCAACCAATTTGGTACAAAATTAGGTGCAATCAGTTTTTTGCGTAGAACTTCCATATGAAAGTGCTGATTTGCATAATTTTTTGTATGAATGTTTAGTACCATGGGATACATCACATATAATACGGGTTTTTTTCTTGTGCAGAAATTATGCAGATTAGATGAACTTTGATTTTTTCAGTGCTACATACACACAGTAAGTACACATGTCAATACAGCTCGGGCTAGAGTCTGTATTTATGAACCGATCTTCACGAAACGTCTTGGGTGCCTTTGTTATCACCGTGGGACGAGAACGAGTGTTTCTGGGTGCGGTCTAAAATTCAAGATGGCTGCCAGTGGCCATTTTGTACTGAAATTAGGTCTAAACAGTTTTTTGTACACAACTTCTATATGGTTCAGGCTAGAGGCCGTATTTATGAACCGATCTTTATGAAACTGCTTGGGTACCTTTGTTATCACCGTGGGATGAGAACGAGTGTTTTGGGGTGTGGTCCGAAATTCAAGATGGCCACCAGCAGCCATTTTGTACCAAAATCAGTGCAATCAGTCTTTTGTACAGAACTCCTGTATGAAAGTTCTGATTTGAATAAATTTTTGTATGAATGTTTAGTAACATGGAATACATCACATATAATACTGGGTTTTTTTCTCGTGCAGAAACTATGCAAATTAGATGAACTTTGATTTATTCAGTGCTACTTATACACTGTAAGTGCACATGTCAATACGCCTCGGGCTAGAGGCTATATTTATGAACCAATCTTCACAAAACTTCTTGGGTACCTTTGTTATCACCTTGGGACGAGAACGAGTGTTTTTGGGTGTGATCCAAAATTCAAGATGGCTGCCAGTGGCCATTTTGTACCGAAATTAGGTCCAATCAGTTTTTTGTCACAACTTCTATACAGCTCATATTTATGAACTGATCTTCACGAAACTTCTTGGGTCCCTTTGTTTTAACCTTGGGACAGGAACGAGTGTGTTTTAGGGTGCCTTTGTTATCACTGTGCTAGGAGAACAAATATTTTGGAGTTCAGTCAGACCCACTCTGGGACTCAAAGATTTCTTTTCTAGTTTAGAATCTGACTGTCACCCACCTTTACAATACTTTACCTATACATTTGTTGCAGGCTACTGTCAGTATTTATGTACAGACCGTTAGAATACTTTATATGTACCTTTGTTATCAGGTCATTACCTAGATGTTTGTCATTGCTGTGTCACATACTATACATGTACATGTCTTAACAAGTTGAGCTACAGTGCCATTGACACTTTCATTAATGGTATATCATAGTTCTTTCTTAGGTGGTAGTATTTGTCCATTTTGTCATCTCATGACTTTATGCAAACATTTAGTCTATTTTGTTTCTTCAATTTAGATAAAACTATCCAACATTGTGTTGAAATTATTGCACAATTCTTCATCTTGATCAACTGTTTGAGTGCTGGAATTCCATCTATGGGCTCCATTGTGAATTGCTGGGCTCCCAACTAAAAGTCTCATATTGTGTTAATGTGCTACATAATTATTATCATTGAAGTTGGAGCACTGTGCTCAGTGGTTACGGCATTGGACTTCAAACCAAAAGGTGTACAGTTCAATCCCTGCCAGGGTAACTGCGTTGTATCCTTAGGTAAGGCACTTAATATTGATTGCCCATGTGGAGGCATGGTAGCGCTGTGTACTAAGGTGTACTGCACATCAATGGTGCACTTTTTAACCAATGCTAACCATTGACGTTGCGGAGTTTGACATTTGCTTGCCATTGCTCTGTGGTTCCCTCTGGGTACTCTGACTTTTTGCACCTGTGAAACTGTCCGACATGAGGTGACTGGCGGTCAAAAGTGTTGTTATACCCCATTATATTAATAAATAAATATTATTGTTGGAAGTGAAATTGTTTTGTGTGTATGAATTTGCCTTGCTGCAATTTATGGGAGAGTGCCTCTAGGAACTCTCCTATAAATTGTAAGATTGCGAAGAAGAAATTTTTACATTCAGAAATAATTTAGGCCCCGTCCAGTTAAAACACAGTGTTGTTTTGAGAAAATGGTGACAGGTGGGTTCATAATATACTACTCACATTTTGCTAAGGATCACTCCTACCCATCAATATATTTGATACATAAAAATGTCAAATGTGTATAGTTTTCAGTTAGTTCATTTGTTCATTAGGGTTTAATGGCACTTTCAACAGCTTGTATCATATCATGTCGGATAAATGTACAGGTGGAGGGAGTCAAGAGTATCCAGCGAGAATCACAGAGCAGTGGTGTGTAACTTTCAGGTTCTCTAGTTTACAGTCCTCACACAAGCAGTTAGCACTGGGTGAAGGTAAATGTTGCATTGACATGTTGTTCATCTAGGGTCAATGCTCTGTAAGCCCTCTGTTCACTTTTCTTCAGTCAATGCTAACACTACTTGTGCCATGATGATAAATTAGAGATTGTGACAGTTATTCAGCATTGTTGAGTGCTTCCATATGTGTGCTCTGGCTTCTTCTGTCTGTAAATTTGTGCAGCTTTATATGACCAAGGCTATTAAAAGTGTGATTGCTCCCCATTAAATAAACAAACAAAATATTGTACACATTTTCCATTTATGTACAAATTATGTCTTTTAATAATAAGTGATTATTCGCAAAATATGAGTTGTATATTTACTTAAGGTATGTCCTCTCAATCGTACACAAAGAAAATGAATGTTCAGATACAATTCCAATATCATTCCTATAATAGTTCAAATATTACAACCCTAAAATCTGTTACAGTGGAACCCACTTAATTGGATATCTCTTAACTGAATAACCCTGTTAATTGAATATAATTTCCCAACACAAAACCATTTACCACACCTTGAGTACAAATTTGACCGGTTAATTGAATATATAGGCTATAGAGTAAACACCTGTTAATTGAATAAAATATCTTGTAACCTGTCAAAAAATTTCCCTGACTCTCCCCAGTTTTGTTTTGTTTATATACCTATTTGGCCTCAGTACATCCAATACAGGCATTTAATCTATTATATCTTGTTTGTATTATACTCAAGTAGCTCTGTCAAACAAGATATAATAGAATAAATGTTAAGTTTATCTCAAGAATACAGCAAGGTGACACAATCCCTGTTAATTAAATACTCCTGTTAATTGAATAATTTCATTGATGAAGTGGCTGTTCAATTAACAGGGTTCCACTGTACCAGTATTCATTTCAGCACCTCCCTGTGAGGTCTAATTTTTGCTACTTCAGAATATGACATGTCCGCAATCATGCAGTCATAGTTGCAGCTTTTGTTCAAGACTTTTCTGTTCATACAGACAAGGGATATTCTCATGGTTCACTATAACATTATTTCTTCATAACTGAATAACCCTATTAATTGAATATATGTCCAGCACATATTTGATCTGTTAATTACATATACATTATAGAATAAACTTCTGTTAATTGAATAAAAGGACTTGTAATAAATATGTCGAGAAATTCAAATTATCAAATTTCTCTTATTTTTAGCCCCATTTTCCCTCTGAACCTCCAATACAGCCATTTAATCTATTATATCTTGTTTTACAGGGCTCTATAAAGCTAGATATAAAAGAATAAATGCACAGGTTATCCCTAGAATACAGGAAATTGGCCAAATCCATTTTAATTGAATACTGTTGTTGGTTGAATAATTTTCACCGGCAAAGTGATCAGAGATCTGCCCACCAGGTGACTTGAGTGGATTGGCAAACATTGATCTGCTGTCAATAAAAATTGAATCCGCAGTCACCTTGTGAAAATTCAGTCAACCTTGAAATTTGGTGAATTTGACGCACAATTTAAAAAACAAAAAGCATTATTTTTTGGAAATATTAAACTGTTTAAGCTAATATTCACAGTAACTAAAAATAGAACCAAGAGAAAAAAAAAATGCCAAGTGATCTGTCAACTCAACATGTTATTGCTTACATTGAAAATAGGTGACAACCAGCAAAAGATATGTGATTTTGTGTCTAAACATTCTTTCAAAACATTTCGAACTAAAAACCCTTACAGAGGGCATTTTTCCTGAAAACAATGCTTTTGGGGTAAAACTTCACTGTTATTGTTCATCTGAAGTGTAAATGACATCTGTCATGGTGACATTATCAGGGTGCATTCAATAAGTTTCCGAGAGTACATGCACCAGAAAACAGGAAATTTAATTAACTTAGTACAATATGAGGGAATTTCTTAAAAAATCTTCTTCTTCAGATTCACTTGTCAGAATGCTTTCACATTTGGTATACAACATCTCTAGGGGGGTCAGATTCAAGTTTGTTCAAATCGGATCCATAGGATAATATTTGGGCTCGCTATGGTAGCCCAAATTTGAACTTAGTGCAATTCGAAGAAATTTCTTTACAATTTCTCTTCTTCAGATCCAACAGTCAGAATGCTTTCATATTCGGTACACAACATCTCTAGGGAAGTCAGATTTAACTGTGTTCAAATCAAGAGCCTGGGTTAATATTTGGGCTCTCTATGGGAGCCGGAATTGGTCATTTTGCTGAAGAATTAAAAATTTTGTATTCAGTACCCTTTAGAGGTACTAAGATTAATCCACATAGGTTGTATCAAGGGGCTTCATAGGGGAGCTCTACATTTTACTTATGATCAACTGAAGAAAAGGCATGATGCCCAGATTATTTTTGTCACTCCTGAGGGACTCAAGAGTTGACAGTGTAGCCTGAGATGGCTTGCTTAATGTAGACTCATTCTTGGACTCTGTTTAAATTGTGTTCTGTACAAGAAGAGCGCTTCAGGCCCCGTGGGGCCTCTTGTTTATGATTATCTGTACTTTGCGAAAAAATAGATATATCCTGGAAATTTTTTTGCAGAATTTTTTTTTCAGAATAAATTTCCTGAACATGTTCTTTTTTCTCTCTTTATTTCTTTCAGATTAAGTAAGTTACTTCCATGTGACAAAACTATATAATTGAGGAATCATGCAGAAGCCCATTATTCATGCCTCACTTCTCCCTGTTTTCAGTTGAGTTCTCCCTAAAGTCTTAGTCTGTAGCAGAAGTGATTTCTCTCTTAACCCCCTGCACTCTGATGTCAAAATGGCAAAGTTTTCAGCAGCAAATATTTCCCATAATGCAGTTTGATATTTACCCAAATATACCTTGTTTGACAGAGCTCAGTGTGCTCTGTCAAACAAGATATAATTGGTTCAATTCGTGGTTAAACCAGAAAATTCTGAAGCATTACCAGAGTGCTGTCACTGAAGTTGGTTATTCAGTTAACAAGGTTCCACTTTATTGGAAAAGACTGTCTCAAAAGATACATCGAGTCCCAGACATTAGATTCGAACTGGTATTCATCATTTGGCCATTTCACAAAAATTTAATTGACATTCATTTTCTCAGCTTCTTTCAAGGACCAGTTGACCAGGCAATTTGGCTGAAGAAGTTGCCTCCGACTGGCCAATTTTGCCTTGCTTTCCGAAAAAGCGACTCTAAACTTGCCTTTTTAAAATTTGGACTACCATGAAATCAGGTGAAAACTTTGGGGGAAAAAATATTTAACAGGCATTTTATTGGAAGCTTTAAGTCAGGGACCAGCCGTGAGGGCGACTAGGGTGATTAAGTCGCCCTTCTAAGCCCAAAGTCACCTAGAAAAATAGTCGGGGCGATTACAAGTCGCCCTCTAAAAATTGGCCAAAATGAGAAAAGGCTGAACTGAGTGATGCGAGGTTTACATGAAAACGAGTATTTTCAAAAATCGAATGTGCTCGAGTGTGATAAATGGGCATTTTAATTCGTCAAATAAACGTCCATTTATTTGAAATCACACGACAAGCAATTGTCCATTGTCGCTTTCGGCGGATTTTTTTTATTTCTATTTTGTTGCGTTCCAGTCGGAGCTTCAAGTGTCGAAACGAAAATAAGTGACTTACGCGACTCAACAAAACAACCCAGTTTGAAAGTAGGTTACGTCGCTTAGGATGCCGAAAATGTATACACAACGGACGTATTTTATAACACATTCTTTTCATTTCGATTTTTTGACGACTGTTAACTGTTGGGCTGTCTATTCCCAGAAAAACACGAATGGAATTGAAACACATGAAAAAAAGCTTTAGTGATGTCAAGAAAAGCTTTGTACAGGACACAAGTGTGCATGTGGACGATCTTGAAAAAGGGTCCTCCTAAACATCGGAATGACATGAAATGACGCGGAATGACACCGGAATGCCATAAAAATGATGCGGAATGACATTTCTTTTACAAAATACTCGACCCCAGAATGTATTTTGTTTATTAACTAACAAAGTACCTCCCAAGCAACCTTCTTACATCTGGTCCTGTTCACACTTTCAGGCTTAGGAAATTATTAGCTTAGTAGACTTTGTTGAAAGGCAACCACAGGAGGGTGATGGGGGATTGGCACGAAGAAGAGGTGAGGGGTCATGAAGGAGAAGGTAGCAGTGGGGGATTTTCACTCAATAATTACATTGTGATTTTTTAACCTGGCACAGATGCATCATAGACAACTGGACCTGGATTATTTGTACGTTAATGGAGGACCATAAATTGAAAATATGAAGGGGCGGCGGGGGGTGGTACATGAATATTCTTAATTTTCCCCACTTGCCTATGAAGTCTCCCTACATGACTGCAGTCTCCCTATTTTTTCTGGAGGGAGACTTGAAGTCTCCCTAAAATTCCCCCCTAGGCTGGTCCCTGCTTCAAGTGATGTTTGAGATAATTTTCATAGTAACCAAGAGTAAAATCCAAATCAAAAAAAAACATTGAATGATCAAATTCACACTCAACATGTTATTTGCTTACAGTGAAAAAAGGTAACAAGGTTGAACTGGTAAAACACAATCTGATTTTGTGTTCAAACAATCTTTCAAAACCACTGTTTTTTCATACTAAGAAACCTAAAAGAGGTCATTTTTCAAGAAAACAACATTTTTGGGTGAAAACTTGACTTTATTTCTCAGGTGAGGTGTGAAAAAAACGACTCTATTATTGACATTGTATGGGTGCACTTCATTGGCTTTTGTTTCTGGGCCACAAGGAGGCAAATAAACTTTGAAAGGGAATCTGTACTTGACAAGAATTACATACCTGCTGAAATTTTTACTGCAGAATTTTTTACTTTCTCAAATAAAGAAAAATAAAAAAAAAGTATTTTCTCAGCTTTATTGAGTTATTTACATGTGATAAAAATATATAATGAAGCATTCGCACAAAGGCTCATCATGCTTCTCCTGGCTCACTTGACCATGCTTTTATTGAGAAGTGACTTCTCACTCATTTACCACCCCATCCCCCCTCCCATCCCAGGTAGGTCACTGACTTCTTTGGTAACCATAGACATGCTGGTTATGTAAGGAAGCCATTATATATTCAGTGACTGTTGTAAACCGATTAGCTGTACAATGTTAGTTAACCTTTTACCTAATACAAAAGGCAGACGACACTTGCATATAAAATTTTTGAATAACTATTTTTTGTCATTTTTTGCTTCAAAAACATAGCTTCTGGCACCTCATTGGAATGAGCCCATCGAGCTCGTTCCAGTGAGGGGTCATAAGATATGTTTTTGAGACAAAAAATAAAGAAAAATAAACGGTGATTTTTGTGAACAGAGCTGACTTGTTTTAGCCCTTACATTGCGTAAGGGATTAAGTTATCCTCCTGTCATCAGAAAATGAGGGTGCGCGGTGGCTCATTTGGTAGAGGTACAAGCTGCAAGCCGAGAGGTCCTTGGTTCGAATCCCACCTGTGGCCACCGCGTTGTGTCCTTGGGCAAGACACTTTATACCCATTGCCCACGTGGGGGCATGGTGACGTGTACTAAGGCGTACTGCACGTCGATGGTGCACCTGTCTTTTACAGTTGCTCGCCGTTGCTCGGTGGTTCTCTCTGGGTACTCCGGCTTCCTCCACCCGTAAAACTGTCGTCAAGATTATCCATTGTGCAAAAATATGTGACCTTAAACCAGGGTTTCCGCTAGGGGAAAATTTGTGGGTCCGGTAATTTGAAGAAAGTGAAACTCAGATGCCAAAGGCGTCTGCCGCACGTGCCAAAGGCACATGCGTATGAAGGGGGGTCTGATGGGGTTCTCCCCCCATGAAAATTTTGATTTTTAGGTGCTCTCTGGGGGCATTCTGGTCGCTAAAATGCTGAATAATTGAAGTGGAAAATATGTATTTTTTCCTGCTACAATTCTCTAAAATTCCCACGGGACACACAATACTACATCTGGTCGGAGGTTTCATAAAAATACAAACCCAAAACAACACAAAATCCATGAATCCTGACAGTGACAATTTTTTTTTATACAACCCGATACGTGCCAATGTACATAATTGGAAATGCAGAGAGAACGAAATATTCTAAAAGAACCATGATGTGGACGTGTGATGTCATGCACGTGCAATTACATCATTTATCGCTCGAAATAAAAGCCAGTGATTTCGGGTAAAACAAGACAATTTGAGTCCGAAATTTTATAGGCGACGTTTAGGATTTGAACTTTGTTTCCCCCTCTCATCTGGGGGATATAAAGTATCAGGTTGTCGCCAGTAATAGTAGGCGTAGTATACAACATAATTATGCCTATATTATGTGGAAACAAAGGATCCTGAATGTCGTTATGATACAGCATTGTACTCGACATTTTAACCACCAGCTTTTCTGACTGATCATAGTATGATCGGCGGGGGGAATGAGTCCGGTCGACGGACCCGCAGCCGGTCTAGCGGAAACCCTGCTTAAACACCAATAAATATCAGAAAATGATTTAGTTAACCAGAGGCAAATGGAACAATCGTTTGCCTCACATTTTGTGGCCTGATTTTTCATTCTCGTGTTTGAGGCTGTCCTTTTTATAAATATCAATGTTGAATTGGGTATATTTTTATGCCCCCCCACTAAGGTCGCGTGGCATATAGTGATTGAAGTGTGCATGTGTCCATCCGTGTTTGTGTGTGTGTGTCCGAGCCAATAACTCGAAAACTGTTAGGGCCACAGTCATCAAACTTCACACAATTATAAAGGACCATGGGAGGATGTGTCACACACCATAGTCGGGTTCGTACCATCAAGGTCACATTTCAAGGTCACACTAAAAATCGGTCAATATTCGTGTCTCAGCCATAACTCAGAAACAAATCATAGTACAATTGTTAAATTTTTTACAAATGTTAAGGACAGTCAGAAGGTGTGTCGCATGTAATAGTTTCCGCCGCATCTGCAAGATGAAGGTAATGGGGGGGGGGGGGGGGGGGGCATGTGTTACCTTAGTAACATTTTTCTTGTTTTCTCTTCATTACAGTACCAGGAGGTGGTTTACCAGGTCCAGGTTTACCAGGTCCAGGGCATTACATGTCAGCATTTTGTCCTCTGCAACCACCACCAGCTCATCAACCTTTACCTGCTCATTTTAACACTGCAACACATGTAGCAATGCGACCAGGTAAATAATTTTAGTTTAGAATATTTATTCTTTTAGTTGTTAACCACTGAATATTGAAATACGGAAGTGGAAGGGTGTTTCATGTCATTAAATTGAATTGTAAAGGTAATGTTGACAGTAGTTGTATGGCCATTTGGATTTCTCAACAGCCCCCTGTAAATATACCAGCCTCCTCCATCCACAGAACTGTCGATGATGACCCTCGCTGTTAAAAGTGTCATTAACCTTCTGCACATTGATGCAGAAATATAAACATTTTAAACTGCAACCTTTTCCCATAATACAACCAGAAATTGAACTAATTCAGTCTTGTTTCTCTGTCAAACAAGATTGAATTGGTTAAATTCCTAGTTGCATTATGGGAAAAATTAGCTGCTTGAAATTTTGGTAGTTTGACATCAGTGTGCAGAGTGTTAAAAACACTATAAATAAACATATTCCCAGAGAAAGCGTTTCATGAAATCGGGTCATAGGCTAATGTCATCCATTGAATTACTTTACTTCCACAGGTACTAGAGTACCGCACGGTTTGCGTATGTGATTTCAGCCCTAAAATATTTAGTAAATTCAGGTCTTTGTCTAAAAAAAAAAGGCCGGTTATATTTTATTGGAAGTATGTGTAGGTGAACATAAACTGCACTGAATGATTTCAGTAGCCATTAATGCAATTCAGGCAGCTGAGGGAACATAATAACAACCATGATTTAGCCAACTATATACTAACACAAAAGGCTTTATAGATTTTTACACTTATGAAAATCCTTCAAGAATATATGAATTTTCTGTTGAAACGAGGCTTTTGTTGGCCACGACTTGTTTGGTATGTTGTCGAGGTGATTGATGAATCTTTTGTCCCCACCCAAAATGTCTCATTATTTTGACCCCTCCTCATTGGATATGCAGTAAAGAGCTTCGTACATTTGTCCATTGCAGATTATGTCTGTCCAGCATGTTTGTTGCTCCAGCTCCCCCACTGCTGATTGGATTAAAGTAATTTTATTTTTGGTGTACTCTTACCTAATCATGGGGGAACATTCTTTGACAAAATATACGGCCCTTGCAAATCTTGGATTGGCATATAAATTGTCAATTCCATTTGCTCACCCTACAGGCCGCATCCTCACCTGATGTTTTTCAGATTTCATATTTAGCATTGAAGTGATGTCTTTTCTGTAGAAACTTGAGTGAATAACTTGACATTACTGGAACTTTCTATTCATTTCAATCCCTTCTTGGACAAGTTGAGCTGCAGTATCATTGATGCTTTTATTTATTTATTTATTTATTTATTTATTTATTTATTTATTTATTTATTTATTTATTTATTTATTATACCCCACTATCGAACTCTGAAAGAGAATGGGGGTATACTGAATTACATGCGTCTGTCCATCTGTCTGTCCTCAGTGATATCTCAGCAGTGAGTGGATGGATGATGGATTTCAATGAAATTTGGTATGGTGGATCCTTGTGAGAAGAAGCTCCTGCACATGTTATAAAAAAAGTTGCCTGTGTATATTTTTCACCAGCGTTACGGTCCTTTGATAACTTTTTATGGTGTTTTTTGTCCTTACTTTGTTTTTAATTCATTTATTTATCGGTGTCAGCACTGCAGTGGGGGTATAATTGCCTTCAGCAGTAGCTTTTATTTATTTATTTATTTATTTATTTATTTATTTATTTATTTATTTATTATATAGTCTGTCACAGTGTAGCAAAAAGTTATAAAAAATACCAGGCCTTGAAGGGTTAAGCCTCAGCCAATTTTTCGAATTTTCAAAACACCAGAGTTTGCAGGTCAGATGGCCTGTAATGACAGCCAGGACATGACTAGATACCACTGTCATGATAATTTGACAATTTTCTCAAGACTTGATTTATGATTATTATTACTGATGCACTTCCGGGGCGACAAATATTTATTATAGTCTGAATTGTCAGGGGGTGGGTGGATTGGGTTTTGTTAAGGGTTAAAATAAATGTAATTTTAGTTATTTAGTCATTACTGTTCTCTGTGGAATAAAAGAGATAGTTTGAAAAAATCACAACCCTTTAACCCTTTACCTAACTCATCTTTGACTGTCATTGATATTTTGTACCTTCAGAGCATAGCTTATAACCTCTCATTGGAACAGGCAAGCTCATCCAGGATGGGTCATAGGCTATGTTCTGGAGGGAAAAAAATGAAAAAATAAATTGTGAATAGCATCAGCTTGATGTGACCATTACTTTAGGTTAACCCTTTACCTAACACGACAAGCAGACGACACTTGCAAATAAAATTCTTGAATAACTAATTTTGTTCGTTTTTTGCATCAAAAACATAGCTCATAACCCCTCATTAGAATGAGCTCAACGAGCTCTTCATTGGAATGAGCTCAATAATCTCGTTCCATTGATGGGTCACAAGCTATGTTTTTGAGACAAATAATGAAAATTGAATGGCGATTTTAATCTTCTTTGACAGAGCTCAACAAGATTGAATCAGTTAAATTTATAGTGGTGTATTGAGAAAGACTTGCTGTTTAAAATTTTTGTATTTTGACACCAGTGTGAAAGGGTTAATGGTTAAAATACATGCCATTTGTTGTTACTTAACAGTATATAACAATGAACCATGCAGCAGATATAAAGAAAAACCTTCTGTATTTACAAAAATATATGGTGACCCTAGTTCTGGTTTCTGGAAACCACAACATGAAAAAAAATGTCTTAATATAAAATGGTCCTCATCGAAATATTTATGGTCGAAACCCTATGTCCCATACTTAATCTAAAGATATTGTTCATCCTCACATTTCCAAACTGCACTCATTTAACCTTACAGAATCATCAACTGAGAATTTTCTTGTGTGCTTTTGAAGTCAGCTGGTGTGGACAAATGTTTGTTCTTAGTTGAACTGATTGACAGCAGAGTAAAACAACTATTTAATCTCGGGATTAGACCACTGAGCGCCTGATCAAACAGTTTTTTCCTCTCTTGTTCAATGAGGACAAGGATTCAAGGTATATTTCTCTGATCTTGAAGAAATGTGACCAGAGCTTTGTGGACATGCAAGGGTATTTATGCTGGTGTTCATTAACAGCCCTTCAGTTTATGGAATACAAAGCAATTTTATTTCTTTCAAAACATGGTTTATTGAGAAAAACATAGATACCTTGAATTGACTTGATTTTTTCAAAACAAGGCTAAGAGTTTCTTATAGAAATCATTGACCCCGTGGGAACCCTGGGAAGTGAAGCAGTGCCTGTTTACTGTGGTAAACAGGCTCTGTTTTACTGGAAAAATAGGACCCAGTCAACAATGCTTGGGGTGGATGTCCTCTAAAATGGGCAACAAGGGTATAAATGATTGACTAAACTTGAGTTTATCTCCATGTTGTTGTCACGATTAGCCATTGTGCAGAAATATGTGGCCTTAAACACCAATAAACAACTCTGAATTTATAAATCATAGATACCTTAACCCTCTAAACATCGATGTCGAAATATCAGATTTTTGAACAGCGAATTTCTTCTAGCAGCAAGAAATGTAACCAAGCCTGAATATAAGCAACCCGTCATTTGCAAAATGGGTTCCCCAGGGGGTGAATTTGCTGATGCTATCCTATGCAGTAGGCCAATTTATCCTCTAGCTACATATTTTCTGTTTTGGCTTAAGACCTTGATTCAGACTAAGGTTCAGAGAGGGTAAATTTTGTGATGCTTCCCTGCTGTGCAGGGTAGCATCACCAAGTTCACCTTCTGGGGACCTCATTTTGCAGATGCCAGTCTGCTTATTTTCAGGCTTGAATGTAACCTATTCAAAATTGCTTGACAGACCTCATTGAGCTCTGTCAAGCAAGTTAAACTTCTAGTTGTATTATGGGAAACATTTGCCATTTCAAATTTTGGTATTTTAACATCAGTGTGCAGAAGGTTAAAAAGTGCATGAATTTTGTTTCTCTATTTCAATTTGAACCCTTTGTGAGATTGAATTTGGTTAAATTACAAGTTGTGTTATGGAAAAAATGTGCCGATTGAATTCGGATGTTTCACATCAGTATGCCGAGGGTTAAGAAGCCACTACCATGAATCATTGAAATGTGCTGAAAGCCACTTTAGTGATTTTATACAGAATGCATTAGAAGTTGCTCAGTTGTAGAATACCTTATGGTTTGATAAAATTATTTTGTTGTAATTTCTTGAAGAGTGCCTGTTGATACTCTCCAATAAATTGTAACACAATAATTATTTATAAACAAAATCTTTCTAATCTTCTCTTTTTTTCCTTCTGGTACAGGCCTGTGATTCTGAGAAAGGTGATCGCCCTTGCCCGCCATCGCCCATCTGAATGGAAAATCCTTCTGGCAGTAATTGCCTGCTTCACTATATATTGCGCAGGCAACAGAATGGGGTTGTGTTATTGTTTCAGCGGAGAGAAAACATGGTTATAATGCACTGACATACTGTACAGCAAATGCGTGCTTATTTGATGCAGACTATAACACATTTCAATTTTACTTGATTACGTCGGTCAATTTCTGTGTGCTTCCAGACGGCATGTGTATTTATTTATTTGCGTTTAAGGTCACATACTAACGCACAATGGCTAATCATGACATGACAGTTTTATGGGTGGGGGAAGCCAGAGTACCCGGAGAGAGCCACCGAGCAGCGATGAGCAACTGTCGGCTCCTCAACATTCTAACTCTGTTCAAGCTCCGCACAAGCAGGGTTACAGCGGTTGAAGACATGTGCACCATCGACGTGCAGTACGCCTCAGTACATGACATCATCGTGACCCCATGTAGGCAACCGGGATAAAGTGCCTTGCCCAAGGACACAATGCGGTCGTCCCGGACGGGGATCGAACTCGGGTCCTCTAGCATAGAAGTCCAAATTACTACTACATTACTACTAATACTAGTTCAGCCCTCAGTAGCCCTCCTGAACTCAGTTATGGTGGCTGAAAAATAGCCCTCCTGGACCTAATTAAGTAGGATGGTTATGGCCCTCCTTCAGTTTTGAAATTGACAGGCCTGCTGGTAGCATGGAACCTTTGAGAAAAAAATCCTCATATTATAAATTATCTTTGGAAAATAATTTAGCATTCAACCTCAACCTGTTGTCCAAGAGATGGTATAGAAGAACGGCTTACGGTGCTGAGTTACTCATTCTAATGAAATGTTGTTTCAACTATAGGCACTCTCTCCTAAATTGTAACAAGGCAAAGGCACTTGAACAAATTTTGATGACCAAAAACAGGCCTTTACATTTGGGAGGGAAATGTAGAGTTGTTAATTTAATATTTGTATGTGTACTACCATCTACTCAGGCATCTCATATGATGATCTTAAAAAAAGTTGGTTAACCGATGGATCCTTGTGGATAACCGATTATCTGTTCACCTTAATTTTTGTTCACATAACCTCCAGATGAACAGACCGATCGTTCGCCAGAATTGTCAATGCCTGAAAAATAATTCAGCGCTCTACCAGTTAATGATACATTGAGCACTTTCAAACAAGATTGAATTGGTTAAATTTCAAGTTACATTGTTGTATATATTATGTGATTATTGATAAGTATTTTTAGTCGAGTTGTGACGAAGTCAAACTCGACTTATAGTTTGGTGAATGGCGGGCGGGCGGGCGTAAACAATTGGTTTCCGGATGATAACTTGATAGTGGTTCAATTCACATTCATTAAACTTCATACGTAGGTTGGTCTTGGTGGGAGGAAGAACCCTATTGATGTTGGACATGCTACGTCAAAGGTCAAGGTCACAGTGACCTTGAACGTAGTAAATCTTAAACAATTGGTTTCCGGATGATAACTTGATAATGGTTCACTCACATTCATGAAACTTCATAGGTAGATTGGCCTTGGTGATGGGAAGAACCCTATTGATTTTGGACTCGCTACGTCAAAGGTCAAGGTCAACGTGACCTTGAACATAGTAAATCGCAACAATTCCTTTCCGGATGATAACTTGATAGTAGTTCAACCTACATTCATGAAACTTCATAGGTGGGTTGGCCTTGGTGCGAGGAAGAACTCTATTGATCTTGTTTTGGACTCGCTAGGTGAAAGGTCAAGGTTACAGTGACCTTCAACATAGTAAATCGTAAACAATTGGTTTCCGGATGATAACTTGATAATGTTTTGACCCACGTTCATGAAACTTCATAGGTAGGTTGGCATCAGTGAGAGGAAGAAACGTATTTATTTTGGACTTGCTAGGTGAAAGGTCAAGGTCACAGTGACCTTCAACATACTAAATCGTAACCAGTTGGTTTCCGGATGATAACTTGATAATGGTTTGACCCACATTCATGAAACTTCATAGGTAGGTTGGCATAGGTGAGTGGAAGACCCCTATTTATTTTAGACTCACCAGGCCAAAGGCCAAGGTCACAGTGACCTTGAACATAATAAATCGTAAACAATTGGTTTCCAGATGATAATTTGCCAATGGTTCCACCTACATTCATGAAACTTCATAGGTAGGTTGGCATTGGTGCAAGAAAGAGTTCTATTTATTTTGGAATCACTGGGTCAAAGGTCAAGGTCATAGTGACCCTTCACATAGTAAATTGTAAACAATTGGTTTCGGGACGATAAGTTGATAATGATTAAACCCACTTTGTGCTGTCACAACTCGACATTGGATCGGTGATCCTATCAGCATTTTTGAAATTTGAAGAGATTTCACCCCCCCCCCCCCCCCCCCCTTCCGCCCCGATTTTTTCCCAACAACATTTGTACTGAAAGAATTTTAGGAACTTGAAATGCCTTCTCTTGATCTTTAGCACTTAACTGAGCTAAACCTGAATAGATTCTGCATGAGTACATTAAAATGCTTCTACATATTGAGGCATTGTTGTGTTCTTGGAAGTTGATAGAAATGTTGGTGATATGCTGTTGTATATGCCTTGCTATTTGCTCAATTCATTATGTTGAATGACTGCAATATTATTTTGGGTGATGCACATAATATGTTTGTCTTGTGACTCCAGGAAGAACTTGAACAAATGAAAGGAAGTAGCACTTGAGCAATTTGGGAATTGCTTACATTTTACAAATAGTTATACATTCAACTTCGTCCTAATTTTTTTTTTTCTTTTAACTCTTGCCTGGCATAGTAGATTTTCTGAAATTTCTCATAAAACCAAATCATGGCTTCTTGAAAGCAGCCATGACTTGATTTGATGACAAAATTCAGTAGATACTAGCACAGAGGAATCTTTGTTAAGAGTACTCTACACCTACTTATTGGGTATTTATTTGGGATACCTCTACTATGTAACAGAATATTTTGGTTCAGGACAGAAAACCTTCCTACAGCAGGTAAAGATGAACCAACCACGCTTCCAAATTTTTCTTTATATAAGAAAAAAAAAATGTTTTGCTTCTACAACATAGCTTATGGCTCCTCATTTGACTAAGTTTAAAAATCTTGTTCTGTCAGTGTAATAAGTTGTGTTTCGTAATAAGTTGTGTTTCGTAATCAAAAATTTAAAAAATTATCTATAAAAGTTGAATGCTAATTTTTGTATGTTGTGCTGGGGATATTACTTGAGTTACAGAAAACACAGAGTGATTTGGTACTTGGCCATCCATACCTGTTTGTTTATTGTGGTTTAACGACTCTGCAAAAGCCAACGTCACATCATGCCCTGACAGTTTTATGGGTTCAAGAAGGCAGAGTACCCATAGAGAACTACCAAGCAGCCTCAAGCAACTATCATGCTACCCAACTTACAAACTCTGCAAACCTGAATACAAGTAACCTGTCATTTGCAAAATGAGGTCCCCAGAGGGTGAATTTGCTGATGCTATTCTATACAGTGGACCAATTTATCCTCTAGGTACATCTTTCTGTTTTGGCTTGAGACCTTGATTCAGACTGAGGTTCAAGGAGGGTAAATTTTGTGATGCTAGCATCAGCAAATTCACCCTCTGGGGACCTCATTTTGCAGATGACAGTCTGCTTATTTTAAGGCTTGAAACTCTGCAGAGTTTGTAACTGTTGAAGGCAAGTGCACTGTTGACATACAATATGCCACCACTGTGCCCCCCACATGAACAATCAGGATTAAGTGTCTTGCACAAGGTCACAATGCAGTTCTGCTGGTCAGGATCACTTCATTGCTCTAACCACTTAGCCACCACACTCCTGGCCATCCACTGGGTGGACACGAGCCTATGCCTTTACTTGCCATTCTAGCCGAAAATAAACACCCACAAGCAAATCCGCAGTTCACAGTCCACCAGGTATAATAACCCGGTGGTTCGTGAATTGCAGATTTGCTTGTGGGGTCCTCAAGTTTCTAGTGGTCTAGCAAGTGGCGTATCAAGAGATGTCTGCCCACTGAGTAGCAGAGTATCAACTCACCCTGTATGTTCTCTAGATAGAGGGTTAAGAGCATGCATAATGGTTCAGCTTTATAACATTCTGATTCAGAGCCACAGAGCTCACTTCCATCTAGTCTCCTGGCACTACTTGAGAACACCCCTTCTACCTTTACCTTCTCTGTTTTAGTCTGGGATCAACTACAATGAAGCCCACCAAATTGTATATCTCTTAAATGAACTCTGCTAATTGAATAGAACCTCCAAACACAAGACCATTTACCATACTTTCAGTACAAATTTGACTTGTTAATTGCCTATAGGTCATAGAGTAAACTCCTGTTAATTGATTAAAAAATCTTGTGTCGTGGAAATTACCCTGATAATCTCAAAACTTCCACTTGTTAGACCCATTTGGCCTCAGTACATCCAATTGTGGCATTTATTATATTATATCTTGTTTGACAGAGCTCCATGAGCTCTGTCAAACAAGATGTAATAGAATAAATGCTCAATTTACCTCCAGAATACAGGCAAATGACCAAATCCCTGTTAATTGAATAGTCATGTTAATTGAATAATTTCCACTGATAAAGTGACTATTCAATTAACAGTATTTCACTGTATATTCATAAAAAGAACAGTTTTTGGTAGTCTGTTGTTCATTGGTGTCAGTGGTCACTTTCATGAGGTCCAATAAAAATAAGTAATTCACTTGATAAAACTTTCAGCATACTGATTTGACAAAGCTGGCCATTTGCTTGCAGGCCATTGAAGTTGAGACATGTGGTAATCCTTGCACTTTTACCACACCTAAATGGCTGGTCAGGCACACTGTAAATCACACCTCTCAGAAAATGTTTGAGGAGTATTTTAACACATGCTTTCTTGAGCAATGAACATCTTCACTTGAAATATTATGTGTATGTGAAGTATTCAACACAAAGCAAAGTGATGAAACTTAATTTAGAATATTTTCAGGAAATTAACATTGTACCATGTGTGTCTTTGTCAATAACGATTCATGATGTGACTCAACATGATCAAAGTGCCGGATCCACTTTAATGTTTTATGTATAGACAAACTTCAGTGCAAGTGCTGGTTATTTTTTCAGTGCGAAGACATAATTAGGCCAAACAAAAAGTTTTGGGTTCTCAGGCAATCCCTCATTGAAATTGCCCCACCCCATTGAACATTTTTATTGGCCTGCAGTGTCTTCCCAAATTAGTGTGAAATTGTAAGATTTTACAATTTTACCTTTTTTGATCAATGTATATTTATTTGAACATATTTTCAATAATGCCTGAATAAAATACAGGGTCTATTTATAACATTTATTTCTAAACATCCAGTTTGCTCTGTTCTGCAGAAAATAATTCAAATGTTATGTGGATAGCATTTATTTGTTAAAAAAATGTGCATAAATATAACTGAACACAATTCTGAGGTGGGCTTCATATTATTTGTGAAGTTAAATTATTTAGTCTCTATGGATTTGCCTTCTTACAATTTTTGGGAGAGAAGGCTCTCTCCCATAAATTGTAACACGACAAAAACATGTGAACAAATCTTTCTGACCAAAAATAATTTGGCACTCTATCAGTTATCTAACAAAAAAAAAACCAAAATATAAGTAAAACCCTCCCTCATTGATTTGAAAAATTACCGGAGAACCAAATGTATTTTACTTGGTCTTGCATGCAGTGTTGCCACAAGGGCTAAAATGTTGGGTCCTTTTTTATGGAGCTTTGGGGAGAAAAATCTAGTGCTGAAATGCCTGACAGATATCTGGTTACAAACCAGTTACCAATGTAGCCGGTTGAAAAAGGTGTCAGCAGAATAACCACAATGTTAATGTTTATTAACTGGCTGAGTATGAGAAGCCACTATCCGCGCTTCAGAAAAATGAGGGTAACAGAGCAAAAGCCAACATTTTCCTTGCTCATGTTTCATATTCATTCAAACGCAAATAATATTTTGTTCATATAACTTTGTGCCAGTGGGCACTCTTCAATAATTTGTACTAAAACAAATTTTGATGAATGAATTCAGACTACTCAAAATAATGTAGCCCTCAACCAGTTAACTATAGTATAAAGAGCCCATTTATTCACCTGAATGCGAATGTTATAGTGTTCAACTGATGATCGAAACCGGCCACCACAATCGGCCGATGGGGGCGCGTTGGCTCAGTAGGTAGAGGAGCAGACTGCAAGCCGAGAGGTCCTCAGTTCGAATCCCACCTGCGCCAACCGTGTTGTGTCCTTGGGCAAGACACTTCACCCCTATTGCCCACGTGGGGGCACGGTGGCGTTGTGTACTAAGGCGTACAGCACGTCGATGGTGCACCTGTCTTCAGCCAATGCTAACCCTGCTTGTGTGGAGTTGGTATGTTGGGGAGCTGACAGTTGCTTGCCGTTGCTCAGTGGTTCTCTCCAGGTACTCCGGCTTCCTCCACCCGTAAAACTGTCATGGTCATGATTAGCCATTGTGCAGAAATATGTGACCTTAAACTCCAGTAAATAACATAAATAAATAAATAAATACAATCGGTCGATTGTGGACAATCGGATGACAATGGCAATGGCTCCTGGAACATCGGTTCAAATGATTGTTGCCAAGCATTTTTTGTGATGATTCATTAACCACATTTTATTATCTTCTGCAATTATTCAATTGTTAATGTAAAATGATGTCAATGATACCATTCAATAAAGTTGAGAAACAACCACAATGTGTATTCTTAATCCCTCTAGATGCCCATTTACAGGATATACAAGTTAAACAACATGTAAAGCTTACAATTGAGCGTACTTGTGGCAATCGCCAGTTCGTACCGGAAAGTGAAGGTTGTACTCCATTGATTTGGTCGCAGTAAAATTACCAGTTGCACACACTTGTGCAGTAAACGTTTCTCTGAGAGCCACTTTTACCGCCCAACTGTGTCCGACTGGTAATTTTACTGCGACCCCAGTCAACGAAGTTTAACACTGAAAAATGTTCAGTTTAATGTAGTTCTTTCGAGCCTCGACTTGTCTGGTAGTGCACGATCAGAATCAGCCGATTGTGAGCTTTAATAACAGTGACGATTTTTGGTAATCGGTTGAACACTAGAATGTTACTGTGCTAATTAATCAAGGTCACAAATGTCAAACACATGCTGAGCATGATAATATATAATTATATGACTATCGTTCCACAGTGTTTGTGTTATATGGCATGCCACTTTCATGCTCACAGTTTTCTACTGTGCATGTATCATATGTTTGTCACATTTATTCTAAGAAAACAACTGTGAGTCAGGGTCCCACTTTCAGTTTTCATTTAAACGTTTCAGTCTGCTGTTGACACAGCCACGAGATTTCTATTAATAGCACTCATTCTGAGAATCGCACTTTCATTTCTCATTTAATCATCCAGTTCAAATTTAATGCTGACACAAGCACGAAAATATCACAGTTAGCTTGCTCTGAAGTTTGTTAATCTACTGTAATGATTGCATTTACATTCTTTACGACTTTAGTTAATTATCAACATAAAATATAGAGGGTCTGGAGGAAAACTGTGCAAGGGAAAAGGGTCAATAAAAGGTATCCCTTGCCCCTATAGCAGAATCGCTATTCTATGGGGAAACATTGAACAAAACTGATTGTATGTTCAATTTCCATATTAGTTTCCATGTACTTGTGTACATTATACATTAGACTTCTATTTAAGTTGTGTCTGAGCTCTGTCAAACAAGATTGAATTGCCTAAATTCGTAAAGTAGGGTTTTTTTAGAAACACATTTTTTGACATTTTTCTCCGGCCAAGTAGGAAGTTGCCTTGACTAAATGTACTTAAATTGAGTTCACTGATCTTTCATTTATAGCAGTTTTGTTACTGATATTTTTATTTTGTCATTTAAAATTGTTGTTCAACGCCATTCATGAAATAAATTTGCATTTTATCAAACATAAGTAATCTTATGTAAACAAGATAAGTAAATCTTACATGAATTATCTACTTTTCCAGTGAATATGAAAAAAAATAGCTTTAGTTTATAGCATATGCTCACGTATTACACAAGGGAACCCTTTTAATTAAAGAGCCACTTTGCCAGAGAAAAATATTCAGTTAACAGGTATACACAATTAACAGGAAATGGGTAATTTTCCTATCTTGTAATTCCCCCATGGGAACCCTCGGAAGTGAAGCAGTGCTTGTTATTGTGGTAAACCAGCTCTGTTTTACTGGTAAAATAGGTCCCAGTCACCAATGCTTGGGGTGGAAGTCCTCTAAAATGGGCAGCATGGGTACAAACAATTGACTTTCTCTCCATTGTTGTGCAGAAACGTGACTTTTAACACAAATAAATAACTAATAATAAATAGCTTCTAATTATAACCAAGCATTTATTCTATTGTATCTTGTTTGACAGAGCTCACCGAGCTCTGTCAAACAAAATAGAATAGATTAAATGCCTATATTGGATGCATTGATGCCATTAACAGGAGTTTACTCTATAATCTATAAGCTATAAACAGGTCAAATTTGTACTGATGGTGTGGTAAGTGGTTATGTGTTTGGAAGGTATATACAATTAACAGGGTTATTCAGTTAAAAGTTATACAATTAAGTGGGCTCCACTGTATAGAAAGAAGATGCATATAGTATGAGATGAAGAGGCTCATCACCAAAACACTTATTGGGTGGTGTTTCTACCTTGACAAGAACTCATTGTAAAAACTTTCAAGCATCTGGGATAAACCTGAAGTTTCATTGCTTAAAAGTCTTCTATTCTAAAACCTTATCTCTGGAATTAACAGTTAATGTTTGGGTGGAAGGACTTGAATCTTCACTCTCTGATTTACCATGTACTGTGGGGGCGTGGTGGCTCAGTGGTAGACTGTTGGACGTCTATGCTAGAAGCCTCAAGTTCGATCCCTGTCCGGAACTACCCGCATTGTGTCCTTGGCCAAGGCACTTTATCCCGGTAGCCTACATGGGGGCACGATGATGCCCTGTACTAAATCATACTGCACGTCGATGGTGTACACGTCTTCAACCGCCGTAACCCTGCTTGAGCGGAGCTTGAACAGAGTTAGAATGTTGAGGAGCTGACAGTTGCTCATCGATGCTCGGTGGTTCTCTCCGGGTACTCAGTCTTCCTCCACCCGTAAAACTGTCATGGTCACAATTAGCCATCATGCATAAGTATGTGACCTTAAAACACCAATAAATAAATACCATGTACTGTATGTTTGTCTGGTCAACTTGTTGAAAACCACTTGAGGGTATCGAGGACCGCTCCCAATAACCAACTCTATGATGATGATTTAATTTGTCCTAACCAACAGAAGGTCTGTACTAAAGGTTGATTTTGGTCATTCATATATTTTATAGGTGTGAATATTTAAAAAATTGATTTCTTTCTTCATTTTACAAAATATCTTTATAAGTCCTCAGATACTGGCCCTGAAACATCCTTGAAAATCCTTGAATTTAGTTTGTGAAGAAGTGACTTTACCCCTTGGAAATAGAACAGTTAAGATATTAAATCATCCATGTGTAATCCTGCTTAATATATGTTTTGACCATTATGTGCATATGCATGAACTTGCAGGGTTTTTTATACCCCCGCCCTCAGTAGTGGTATATAGGATTCCTCTTGACCGCCTGTCTGTCCATCCGTCTGCCCTGTCATGCATCCGTCTCAAAATTCAATCATGAATAATTTGTAAAGTACTTGGATTTATAACCCCGCCCTCAGCGGGGGTATATTTATTACCTGCTGGTAGTCATAACCACGCCTCTAGTTGTCCACTGTGTAATGAGTGGAGTTTGGATGTGTCTGGCACTTTTTTATTTACAACTACCTCTTTGGACTAAAACTGCTCTTAGCCACAACAGAGTCTCCCCAATGTTACATTTAGCCACATTAAAATCATAGGGGAGATCTTTGGCCAGCTATCATCCAGCTCTCAGAAATTTATAGGTAAAACCTTTAACCTGCATCAAAGTCAAGATATTGTTAGTATCAAAAAATCATCTTGACTAAAGGTCAAGGCACAATGTTGTTTTCAGTGATAAGAGCGAAGTTTGGTACAAATTCGTACTTGTACATGCAAATAATTATTATAATAAATTGCATATATTTGTCAAAATGAATTACATTGTAATCTAACAATATTCTCCCCTTTGGCATCGAGAAAATGAGTGTGAAACAAACTGTTTTGTTTTACGTAACCAGGTCTGTATTTGTATCGTCCTGGACTTCCAAATAAAGAATCATATCTGAGACCCCAATACACAATGCTTTCTTGTAATTATAGTCTTAGGACATAATAATCGTGAGAAGAATCATGGAATTTTTAGCTCAACTTTGGCGAAGCCAAATTTGAGCTTTTGTCATGGCCTGTCGTCTGTCTGTATGTCTGTACGTCAACAATTTTGATACGGCTCGGGCTAGAGGCCGTATTTATGAATCGATCTTTACGAAACTTTTCTTGGGTACCTTTGTTATGACTGTGGGACGAGAACGAGTGTTTTTGGGTGCGGTCCGAAATTCAAGATGGCTGCCAGCCGCCATTTGTACTGACGATGCAGAAATCTGTTTTTTGTACAGAACTTCCATATGAATGCTCTGATTTGAATAATTTTTTTTTTATGAATGTTTAGTACCATGGGATACATCACATATAATACAGGTTTCTTTTCTCATGCATAAATTATGCAAATTAGACTAACTTAGATTTATTCAGTGTTACTTTCAGCACTGTAAATGTAAATGCCAATTCGGCTCGGGCTAGAGGTCGTATTTATGAACCGATCTTTACGAAACTTCATGGGTACCTTTGTTATCACCGTGGGATGAGAACGAGTGTTTTTGGGTGTGGTCCGAAATTCAAGATCGCCACCAGCAGCCATTTTGTACCAAAATTAGTGCAATCAGTCTTTTGTACAGAACATCTGTATGAAAGTTCTGATTTGAATAAATTTTTGATTGAATATTTAGTAAAATGAAATACATCACATAGAGTACGTTTTTTTTTTCTCGTGCAGAAATTATGCAAATTGGATGAACTTTGATTTATTCAGTGCAACTTATACACTGTAAGTGCACATGTCAATACGGCTGGGGTTAGAGGCTGTATTTATCAACCGATCTTCACGAAACTTCTTGGGGTACCTTTGTTATCACCTTGGGACGAGAATAAGTGTTTCTGGGTGCGGTCCAAAATTCAAGATGGCTGCCTGTGGCCATTTTGTACCGAAATTAAGTCCAATCAGTTTTTTGTCACAACTTCTAGACAGCTCGTATTTATGAACTGATCTTCACGAAACTTCTTGGGTACCTTTGTTTTCAACTTGGGACAGGAACGAGTGTGTTTTGGGGTGCCTTTGTTATCACTGTGCTGTGAGAACAAATATTTTGGGGTTCAGTCAGATCCACTCTGGGACTCAAAGATTTCTTTTCTAGTTTAGCATCTGACTGTTACCCACCTTTACAATACTTTACCTATACATTTGTTACAGGCTACGGTCAGTATTTATGTACAGACCATTACAATACTTTATATGTACCTTTGTTATCAGGTCACTACCTAGATGTTTGTCATTGCTGTGTCACATACTATACATGTACATGTCTTAAACAAATTGAGCTACAGTGTCATTGACACTTTCATTTTAACATTTCATACTTGTGAACCAGTAAAATTTACAGAAATTTTGTATTTCAGGTCTCAAAAATGTGCCATTAGCCGGTCATAACTAGATTCTACCTGTTACTTGTATTGACTGGTAGAGAGCTAAATTATTTTTGGCTATCAAAATGTGTTCACATGTCTTTGCTTTGTTAAAATGCTATCACTTTAAAGATAATATGAAACACATTTACTGAATACGAAGCCCTTGTGTACTTCAGAATAAAGTGTGTAATATGGGCTTCCAGCCCTCTACCAGTTAAGTGATTTGAAATTTCAAAACAAAGTATATTTCATATCTGATCGGTGTTCTAAAATTGTTTTGGATAAAATGTTTAACCGTTAAGGTAAATGTTATTAGTAAATCCCCAGGGAAGAGGATACAAGCTGTGGTAAACCTGTTCTACTTTACTGGTAAAATTTGATCGGGTATCCAATACCTGGGGTGGAGTCCTCTAAAGTGAGCAGCTCAGGTGTGAAAGATTGGCTAAACTTGACTTCATACCTAATTTTGCAGTCATGATATAGCCATAGATACTGAAAGTAACCTTTAACACCAATAAATAAATAAAATAAATATTTACATAATAAATGTAATGGCCACACCTCTGTAACAGTCTATTCACAAAAATCAACAGCCACATTTTAATATTTTTTAAAATTTCGCCCCTGAAACATCAGATGAGCCTCAGTTGGATTAAGTCTGTTGAGCTCATTCCAATGAGGGGTCATAAGCTATGTATTTGAAGCAAAAATTGAAATACTTCTTCTAGTTGTGTTAGGTAAAGAGGTCAAGTTGATTTGGCATTTGATAACTGGAAAAAAATCAACTCGAATCTTGCACACTGTTTTCAAAATGTCGGAATTCAAGCGGCAAACTTTTCCCATAATACAAGTATGAGGATGCACGGTATTGGACTTTATACCCAAAGGTTCTTAGTTTGATCCCCACCAGGAGTAACTGCAGTGTGTTCTTGGGCAAGGCACTTAATTCTGATTGCCCATGTGGGGCACCATGCTCTGTGTGCTGAGGCATACTGCACGTCAATGATGCACTTGTCTTCAACCAATGCTAAACCTGCTTGTGTGGAGTTAGCACATGGGGAGTCTGATTGTTGCGTGCCCCTGCTTGGTGGTTCTCTGGGTGCTCTGGCTTCCTCCTCCTGTAAAACTATCCTACATGATGTGATCCTGGCTGTTGAAAGTGTCATTAAACCCCAATAAAAAAATGCAACTATGAATTTAACCAATTCAATCCTGTTTGGCAGAGCTCACTGTGCTCTGTCAAACAAGATTGAATTGGTCTAACATCTGCAGTATGGGAAAAATCTGCTGGTTGAAATTTCAGTATTTTGACGTCAGTTTTCA
Organism: Pictodentalium vernedei; assembly: GCA_031216915.1. NCBI lineage: Eukaryota > Metazoa > Mollusca > Scaphopoda > Dentaliida > Dentaliidae > Pictodentalium > Pictodentalium vernedei. The sequence continues at coordinate 515,985,260 of CM062297.1, forward strand.
GGGGTTTAATCAGATTTACAACTGTACATTTCCATTGTCTTCCTTCACATTATGTACTTCCCTTTCCTTTTAAACTTATACTTTGCACACAGCTACAGATCTGCTGATAAGCTGTGCCACTGACCTGAATGTATTGGTTCACATAATTATTTTTAGATTGGGTACATTGTAAAAGAGTTGTTTGACAGCTATCATTGTGAAACTTACAGCTGGGGCCACATAAAATATGTACTTGACTGACAATGGGATTTTTTTCACAGACAGTTCAGGACAGTTTGAAACTAATCGGGGACAGTCTGATGGAAAAAAATGTTGAAAGGTTTCAGCATCATCATTTTACCTTTTTTGATCTATTACGGGAAAACGTAATGTCATTTTGCATTAACCCTTATACAAAGTGCAATCAAGATTAACAGCTATTCCTAAATTTGGTGTGTGGAGAGTACATTACAGCAAAACACTTGGGGATTGGAGGTCCCACTTGTACATCTTCCCTAAAATAAATGAGGGGACAAAAGGTTTCAGGACCTCGACCCTTTCAACCCACTGGTTAATTGGCTGAAAGTTTGATCTTCATGTACTTTTTTCAAGATGGATACTCCACTCCATGAGTACTTTGTAATCTAACCGGTTTGGCTATAAACTTGACTTCATACCCATGTTGTGGTCATGATATAACTATAGGTTCTGAAAGTGATCTTAGACACTGATAAATAAAAAAATTACCCAGTATTCTCAGTATTCTCAATGTACTGATGCTTTTCATTTCCAAAGACAGTGATACCAGAGTTGCACAAATTGGATATCCCTCTGCCTAGTTTCTCCAGAGGTTATCCAAAATATTCTAAGATAACCTTTCCTCAATCTTCTAAAGTCAGCCAGTTCAAATTAGAGTTTCAAACTTAAGTCCACAGCCACAAAATGCCGCTCTAACATTGCTTTGAAAAAGTTTTCCCAAGTGTATTCTTCCTTGAGACCTCTACAGGTAAGCTGCATTTATCTTGACTGTTTTTACATCATTGTTGGCTGCCTGTACTTAACTGCTTAACAGTTAAGTCACCTGCAGCTGTGTACATTTATATATAGAAGTTATTGTCGTAAAATGAATCTGAGGTTTTAAGTGATAAAGGCCTATGTCCATCCTCAGAACACATGGTCTCAGATAGCCAAAAAGTCCTGCAGATAATTGTTAACGGGTTGAGTGCTACACAAACCACTATCATGGCTCTAGTGGCTTTACACTATTCATTTGGTGTTTGCTCTGTAGCAGAAAAAATATGAGAAATTAACATCGTTCGAGTACAGTTGTAACCTGACAATTATTTATGAAGAAAATCTTTTGAACTGAGGACCCTCTTGCTTGTACCATGGGATCTTTGATAAAAATACTCAACCTACAAATCACCTTTGAAAAATAATTTGGCACTCTACCAGTTAAATTACCTCGGCAGTGGTTCATAGTTGAGTCTTTACTGCCTTTATGGGAAGCCAAGATATTTATACTAAAAACTAAAAGTATAGTAAGTGAGTTGTGTTTGGCAGTTGTATGCAATTAACAGGGTCATGCTATCAACCAGTTTGAATCCCACCTGTGGCAACCACGTTGTGTCCTTGGTAAGACACTTCATCCCCATTGGGAGCATGGTGGCATTGTGTACTAAGGCGTACTCTGCGTCAGTGGTGCGCTTGTCTTCAACTAGTGCTAACCCTGCTTGTGTTGAGCTAGTGTGTTGGGGAGCTGACAGTTGCTCGGTGGTTCTCCCGGGGTAATCCGCCTTCCTCCACCTGTAAAACTGTTGTCATGATTAGCCATTGTGCAGAAATATGTGACCTTAAACACCATTAAATGAACATATGCTATCAACCGTTATAAGATTTGGTGAATCCCATTGTACTTGTAGCACCAGGGTGGATAATTAGCCAGTGCAATAGCCTTGAGATCAAAAGGTTGTATCCTGTTATAATCATCTTATTTTGTACTTGGGCAAGACACCATTTGCACAAGTGTGAGAAATTGCCTAAGTGGGAGCATGGTCACATTGTGAAAATGTAGGCTATTACTACATGCAGGTTTCCGAGATGGTGTATTTAAGTCGAGATCTTGTCTTTGGGCATCTAACCAATTTATCTTACAATATTCCTCCCTTTAATTTTTTCACATGTATTTTGATGAGTGTCAGAGGTTTTTTTTATGAATAAAAATCATGATGTCATGGAACTGCCTTCTTGCACATGACATAATCTCCATTCTTTAATCCACTTGTACAACAGCTGCTAAAGTTTATAGCTGTGTTTCAGCTGTGTGTTTTTTATTTTTTAACGTTTATTGCATGGTAGGCCTATATAAAAATATCATCAAGGCAAAAGTGATCTGATCTAATTTATTTCATTGAGTTATTTATTTATTTATCATTTAATTACTATTATCAAAAATGGTGGCCTTGACATGTAATTAGTTTTTGATGAGTGCATTTAAAAAATATTCTCTTTTTGAATCCAATGATTGCACATGCGGTTGCTACAGTACAGTCACTGTGGACTGGTCATAATCCATGTGTGGGCAGTGATGTCCACACATGCGTTGACCAGGTAATAAAAATTATCACCAAAATTTTAATTAATGAAGCACCGCCTTGCATCCGGTGCTTCAGTAATTAAATTTTTGATGATTATTCCTATAATTAGTGTTTCAGGTGTGTGTTTTATTGCCCACCCTTGGAAATATTGCCCACCCTTGGAAAGTGACCAGTCCACGGCAGCCGTACTGTAGACTCAGTATGTATTTGTCAATGTATTTTGTCTTGACATTTTTACTTGTATTGGGGGAAATATGTTCTGGTAAGATAAAAACAAGCATACAGCACGCACAGCAATGGTACACTTGCCTTCAACCAATACCAATCCTGCTTTTGCCAGCTTAATAAAACTTTGGAGTGTCGAACTGTTACTTTCTGCTGCTCAGAGGTTCTCATCAGGTACTCTGGCACCTCTATGCATAGAAGTATTGGCCACAATATAACCCTGGATGTTGAAAGTGTCATTAAACTCCAATAAACAATCACACTGTATAGATAAATATCTTATCTCACTGTAGAACACTGGTGACTGATGTAATTTTTGGTTTCTATGATTGTGATGGAAAAGTTCTGTTTCTCTGGCATAAAAGGACTTTGTAACCAATGGAGAGGGGCAGGGGAAGGAGGAGTCCTTGAAAGTTAAACATGGGTTTTATACTTGTGTTGTAGTTGTGATATAGCTTTAGATACTGAAAGCAACCTTAAACCCCAACAAACATAAACATGATAACAAAAAACTAATCTGATTGTCAAGTTTTTCATCAGGCATCAGTGAGATAACATTTGCAATGTCATTCAGTTTATCAGAATGCAAATTTTCCTTATCAGCTGTTGTAAGATATTTTGTTCTGGGTTACAAGGTATAGTATATGGTTCAAGGATAAATGTTCTGTGTACGAACATGGAAGGTTCAGGGCAAGATATATGGTTATTCATGTGGATTACTTTCATCTGGGTATACTTCAGTTTCTTTTGTACATATTTGTACGTTTTAAAGTGGAAGAGGTCTTACATATTGCAGTAGACAAGTGCTGCTTTACTGTTTTATAAATGTTTAGTGTCTAGGCTGGTCTGAATATTCAGATACAGAATATTGCAGCTCTTTCTTGGCACTGCTCTATTAATTGTCTGTTGCGAGCGGAATTATTTCTGCATCGGACAGGATACAAAATTTTTTTTAAATTGTCAGCGGGTTAGCCCTTAACCCATTGAGTATTTTCACAATTGTTTTCATTAAATCTAGGCATGGTTGCTGTGAAGCAGCCATGACTGGATGTGATGAAACCTTATGAAATCATTGGTCAAAAATCCATGCTGTTTACAGTTTGCTTAAATATGCCCAAATTATACTTATTTCAGTGGCAAGAGAAATCCTCTCTTTGGCAAGAATACCTGCCAGGAACATGCAAGGAGTTAAGAGTTTAGTAGAGTAGTGCTTGATTACTTTGATAGACACAGGGATTCTTCTTTGTGAAGTGGTCATGCACCCATGCAATAGGGAAAATTCGCATCATGGAGGCTCCAATTGTAAATTTTGGAGAAGAAACACCCAAAAGAATACGGAATGTTACCTTCATACTGAATTGAGAACATTAATACAGAAGCTACTACATGTAAAGTACATGTGTAGTAAGTTTCATAACGAAACAGTTGCATGAAATAATGATCAGTCTCTGTAATCTCTGTTAAATAAATTTGTTCTTATACTATTAAATGAAGAAGATATTTATGCATTTTGCTGCACTTCAGCAGTCTACATTATTTTTTGGCTTTGCAGTTGTGTCTCAAGCAAGACTTGGCTGCCTATGTAGGTATTCTGTGTATTATTAAGGCTAACTTCAGATTGTTAATTTTGTTTTGCAGATCATGTATATCAAGCCCATAGTCCAGTCATTCCAACAATTTTACAGAACAACGAATCTTCATTATCACCACCAGAATCACCTCACAGACCCAAAGTGAAAAAAGGTGAGGATCTGTGATGTCTGTTGGCCCATATTGTGATCGCAGTACCTTGCTCAATATTTCACATTGCACAATAAAAACACAATCAAGTTATGTACTATTGCTCAAATGCCACCACTTTTTGAAAATGTGGTACCCTGTATTCTATTGACTGTTAGTTGAGACTTGATTCTTTGGGGCTTCTGTCAAGGCACTACATGACTGCTTGGAGTCTACATGTCAGGTCACCTGTTTTAAGACCAAAAGCTTGAAGATTCAGAATTTAAGATGAAAATTTCAGTTTTTCTTTCCCAGATGACATGATCTGTCTCTCTGTCCTCAGCGATATCTTAGCAGTGAGTGGATGGATTTCAATAGAATTTGGTATTAGGGATCCTTGTGACAAGCCACTCTGCACATGTTATAAAAAATGTTATAAAAAAAATACCTGCATATTTTTCACCAGTGTTACGCTCCTTACTTGGTCAATTTTTCATGATTTTTTTTTCCATACGCAGCGATATCTTTTCAGTGCAGGGATGGATTTCATTGAAATTTGGTATGAGGGATCCTTGCGACAAGCCACACATGTTATAAAAAGGTTGCCTGCATGTTTTTTCAGCAGAGTTGCGGTCCATACTTTGTCAGTTTTTCGTGATTTTTTTTCCCCGTCTACAGCAATATCTCAGCAGTGAGTGGATGGTAATCATTGAAATTTGGTACAAGCGATCCTGGTGACAAGATGCTCCTGCACATGTTATAAAAAAACGGCTTTGTCCATCTGTCAGTAGGCAGCAAAATCTCAGCAGTGAGGGCATGGATTTCAATGAAATTTGGTATGAGGGATCCTTGTGACAAGCTGCTCCTGCATATGTAAAAAAAGATACTCGTATATTTTTCACCAGAGTTATGGTCTATTTCAAAGTCATGTGCCAAATTATTTCCGCTAGTGGGGACCACAATTTTACGAATCTGCTTGTTAACTAAGTCGACTGTCGGGGAGTATCAATCAGGTTTACTGATTTTCTTGTTTCAGTTTTTGCTTCGAACACATAGATTGTGACCTTCTATTGTAAGGGGCTTGTTTCATGGAGGTGGTCATAAGCTATGTTTTTGATGCAAATTTTTTTATTCAGCTTCAAGAAATATTTTTTAATGACGTCCTTCTAGTTGTGTTAGGTAAAGGGTTAATGTATCACTGATACATAGAGGATGTTTAGGTTTTTTGAATGGATACCAAAAATTATCTCATGAGTGACTGAGACCATTAGCCATTTGTCTGTCAAGAGTGAAATAATTTTTGGTATCCACTCAAAAACACTAGATTTTCTTTTTATTATATGCTTTTTACGTGTACCCATACCATGTATGGTACACATAATGCCGAAATCCGGGATGGACCTCCGTCGTTCGTCCATCCTTTGTCTGTCTCTGTCCATCCATCTGTCCGTCCGTTCATCCGTCCGCCCGGCATCTGTATCCATTTCTTTGGCATTCGATAACTTGAAAACTGTTGTTTAGATTGTCATGATACTTTACATTTGTGTTCAGGTTACTAATGCGCCGAACTGTATAGTTTTTGGTGTAAATCTGATTATTCAATACTGAGATTTTAACACTTTACCCATCCAATTAAGCATTATTCCAATCCATTTCTTTGGCATGCGATAACTAAAAAAATATCAATCCTATTGTCATGTTACTTGATAGATATGTTCAGGTAACTGATGTGCCGAGCTGTATAGTTTTTTATGTAAATCTGACGATTCGAAACTGAGATACTAACCCTTTATCCATCAAATTAAGCATTACTCCAATCCATTTCTTTGGCATGCAGTAACCTAAAAAATATTGATTAAGATGCCTTGTTACTTCATATGTGTGGTCAGGCTTCTGATGTATAGATTTTGGTGTAAATCTGGTAGTTTGATCCTGAGATTTTAACCCTTTGTCCATCAAATTGTGCATTTTTCCAATCTATTTCTTTGACCTGCGATAACTCAAAGAATATCAGTCTGATTGTCTTGTTACTTCATATAGATGTTCAGGTTACTGATTTGCTGAACTGTATATTTTTTTTTTTTATATAAATCTGATCATTTGATCCCGAGGTATTAACCCTTGATCCACTTAATTAATAAAAAAAAAAATTCAATCTATTTCTTTGACATGCAATACCTCAAATAATATTAATCAGATTGTGTTGTTACGTTAAATTTCTGTTTAGGTTACTGATGTGCTGAGCTGTATAGTTTTGGGTGTAAACCTGTTATTTTGATCCTCTGATATCAACCCTTTATAAATCAAATTAAGAATTACTCCAATCAGTTTCTTTGGAATGCGATAACTCAAAAATATTGATCAAAGTTATTATGTGTACCCATAGCATGTATGGTACACATAATGTCGGCATCCGGGTGGCCTTCCATTGTTCGTCCATCCTTTGTCTGTCCGTCTGGCATCCGTATCCATTTCTTTGGCATTCGAAAACTTGAAAAATATTGTTTTGATTGTCATTTTACTTTATATTTGTGTTCAGGTTACTGAGGTGCCGAGCTGTATAGCTTTTTGTTTAAATCTGATAATTTGATCCTGAGATATTAACCCTTTATCCTTTATTATTCTTCAAATTGAGAATTCTTCCAATCCCTTTAGCGTGAGATAACTCAAAAAATATCAATCCAATTGTCAGGCTTGGCAATTTCAGGAGAGCGATTTTTAGCTCAACTTTGGCGAAGCCAAATTTGAGCTTATGCCATGGCCAGTTGTCCGTCGAACAGCTGTCCGTCAACAATTCAATACGGCTCGGGCTAGAGGCCGTATTTATGAACCGATCTTTACGAAACTTCTTGGATACCTTTGTTATGACTGTGGGACGAGAACGAGTGTTTTGGGGTCTGATCCGAAATTCAAGTTGGCCGCCAGCCGCTATTTTGAACCGACGATGCAGAAATCTGTTTTTTGTACAGAACTTCCATATGAAAGCGCTGATTTGAATAATTTTTTGTATGAATGTTTAGTACCATGGGATACATCATATATAATACAGGTTTTTTTCTTGTACGTAAATTATGCAAATTAGACTAACTTTGATGTATTTAGTGTTACTTTCAGCACTGTAAGTGCAAATGCCAATACGGCTCGGGCTAGAGGCCGTATTTATAAACCAATCTTTACGAAACTTCTTGGGTACCTTTGGTATCACCGTGGGACGAGAACTAGTGTTTTTGGGTGCGGTCCGAAATTCAAGATGGCTGATGGCAGCCATTTTGTACAAAATTAGGTGCAATCAGATTTTTGCACAGAACTTCCATATGAAAGTGCTGACTTGAATAATTTTTTGTGTGAATGTTTAGTACCATGGGATACATCACATATAATACGGGTTTTTTTCTCGTGCAGAAATTATGCAAATTAGATGAACTTTGCTTTTTTCAGTGCTACTTACACACAGTAAGTGCACATGTCAATACGGCTAGGGCCCTGCGAAGCTTCGAGAATTCGATTCGATGTCGACATCACTTTGGTATTCGTATATCGATCTCGAATAGTTTGCCGATTCGTTAGTCAAACGAAGCTTCGAGGAAAACGAATCAGTGTTCGACAGTGTATATTTTGAGTCTTTAGAACGGGAAATTAAACGTTCGTTTTTTTACTTTTGCAAATTGGAGCTGTTTTAACTTGTAACCTGTTTACGCCTCATCTATACAACTGAAATATCCAGTTATGGGCCTAAGGCCCATTCCCAGTCCCAGAATCTTCTAACACAATAATGGGGGCATGTCGCCTGGAGCGCTCCCATTATTATGTTAGAAAACTGTGGGAGGAAAACCTCTGTAGTTTCTTTGCATTGTTCGGCGTTGGTACTTGGAAGTTGGAAAGAAGTAAAAGCAATTTGTGTGAATGAGCACTGCATCAATATTCGAGTTAACTAATGCAGAAACTAACACAGTTTAACGCCTTCGCTGCTTTTTATGTATACGGAGTTATTGAGTTAAGAACAGACCGAAATCTACAAGACACGAATTCTGATAATACAAAAACAACCAAACATTACAATAATGAGGTTCCTATAAGATGTACATGTATGTAGCCACGCTAACGTACGTGAAGTTAGCGGCTGTAGCCGGCTGCAACCCATGGGAATTAATGTGCCACTTGTATTACATTTGTGCTTTTAATTCTCGTGTTTCAATTTAGTGGTTTGTCTCAAATGACTCTGGGCAGTAACACCTTAATTTCTGTCCATATTTATGTCTTGAATTTATTGTCGGGCCAAGTGAATATCTGAATGGCCATTCAACGAGAAAGAAAATTAAAACAACTCCAAGTTGTCAGCTTATGTCAATGATCTCTTCTCGCAGTGCTTTCCGGACATTACTGCACAAGATAATGCCAGTTATAGATATTTCCCGAGTTTATCCTGATTCGATTCGAGACTTGATTCGATGTCGACATCAGTCCCGATTCGATTCGAGATTCGATTCGAACAAACATTTCCCGATTCGCAGGGCCCTAAATACGGCTCGGGCTAGAGGCTGTATTTATCAACCGATCTTCACGAAACTTCTTGGGATGAGAACGAGTGTTTCTGAGTGCGGTCCAAAATTCAAGATGGCTGCCAGTGGCCATTTCGTACCGAAATTAGGTCTAATCAGTTTTTTGTACACAACTTCTATACGGCTCAGGCTAGAGGCCGTATTTATGAACCGATCTTTACGAAACGTCTTGGGCACCTTTGTTATCACCGTGGGATGAGAAGAGTGTTTTTGGGTGTGGTCCAAAATTCAAGATGGTCACCAGCAACCATTGTGTACCAAAATTAGTGCAATCAGTCTTTTGTACAGAACTTCTGTATGAAAGTTCTGATTTGAATAAATTTTTGTATGAATGTTTAGTAAAATGGAATACATCACATATAGTACGGGTTTTTTTCTCGTGCTGAAATTATGCAAATTAGATGAATTTTGATTTATTTAGTGCTACTTATACACTGTAAGTGCACATGTCAATACGGCTCGGGCTAGAGGCTGTATTTATCAACCGATCTTCATGAAACTTCTTGGGTACCTTTGTTATCAATTGGGACGAGAACAAGTGTTTGGCGTCTGGTCCGAAATTCAAGATGGCTGATGGCAGCTATTTTGTACAAAATTAGGTGCAATCAGATTTTTGCGCAGAACTTCCATATGAAAGCACTGATTTGAATAATTTTTTGTGTGAATGTTAGGTACCATTGGATACATCACATATAATATGGGTTTTTTTCTCATGCAGAAATTATGCAAATTAGATAAACTTTGATTTATTCAGTGCTACTTGTACACAGTAAGTGCACATGCCAATACGGCTCGGGCTAGAGGCTGTATTTATGAACCGACCTTCACGAAACGTCTTGGGTACCTTTGTTATCACCTTGGGACGAGAACAAGTGTTTCTGAGTGCAGTCCAAAATTCAAGATGGCTGGCAGTGGCCATTTTGTACCGAAATTAGGTCCAATCAGTTTTTTGTCACAACTTCTATTCAGCTCATATTTATGAACTGATCTTCACGAAACTTCATGAGTACCTTTGTTTTCACCTTGGGACAGGAATGAGTGTGTTTTGGGGTGCCTTTGTTATCACTGTGCTATGAGAACAAATATTTTGGGGTTCAGTCAGACCCACTCTGGGACTCAAAGATTTCTTTTCTATTTAGCATCTGACTGTCACCCACCTTTACAATACTTTACCTATACATTTGTTACAGGCTACGGCCAGTATTTATGTACAGACCGTTACAATACTTTATATGTACATTTGTTATCAGGTCATTACCTAGATGTTTGTCATTGCTGTGTCACATACTATACATGTACATGTCTTGACAAGTTGAGCTACAGTGTCATTGACACTTTCATTTAGCTCTCCTTACTGCCCTCCTGAAAGAATTAAGGAGAGCGAAAAATTGCCCTTCTAAATATTTTGGTCTGGGATGATTGAGATTACATGTATTATGCTCACATTAAATTTTTGTTGTAAAGCAATTATCTTCGAAGTCACATAACATCACGTAATTTCATTTTGAAAGTGATTTAGTGGTAAAAGGTAATGGCTGCAACTGTGTTTGGGTATGTACCTTGTACATACCCAAACACAGTTGCAATCATTTGAAGCAAAATGGGTCACAGCAATATTTTTTTTTCTGTCAGTTTCAACAACTGACACCACAGTTTGAAGGGTAATTATTCAAGGAATATTGACACTATAATATACTACCATTACTACTATCCTGTCACTTGAAGCACGTGCACCAGGATGTGACTGTAGATTCAAGCAGACCTGTTGTCCATGAAAGTCATACGCCTACCACTACCACCTTCAACCCCCTCCCCCCCCACCCCCCCCCCCCCCCACCAACTTGGGCACACACACAGGTCTTGTCAAGTGTGTGTTCGGTTGTTGAGTGAAACATCTAGATGTCTAAGAGATTTCGCTTTACCTTAGTAAAGTCAATAAAATCACTGATGTAATAGTCTGTTGGTTTCAGTTTCAATGAGTTCGTTCAACTGGATACTTAAAATGCTGTGTAAAGCTAATTGCTCTCCTAAGCTGATTGAGGAGGGCGATTTTTTGCCCTCCTGCATTTTTTAGAATGCCAGGCCTGAATTGTCATGTTACTTTATATATATCTTCAGGTTACTGATGTGCCGCGCTGTGTAGTTTTTGGTGTAAATCTGATAATTTGATCCTGAGATATTAACCCTTTATCCCTCAAAGTGAAAATTCCTCCAAAAATTGGTCCGGAGATAATAACAGCCTTCTACTAGTTGCGCGTATGGGTGCTCATCTGACGATTTAATCGGCCTATTTTTATAAGAATCTGATAATTCCTATCATTAATTCCACTCATTTCAACCTTGAATTGATGCATGAAAGTAATCAGCATGCATTGATAGGTGGAAGTAATTTGATCAATACTTGGAACAGGTAGTGTCTTGTGATCTGATTCAGCTGACAGGTTTCATGCATCAATTCAAGGTGAATACGTGTTGAATTATTGGTGGAAATGATCAAAAACACCAGATTTTCTTTTCCTTATATGCTATTAGAACAAATTAATCATTTCCAGTGATAATTTGACTCATATTCACCTTGATGTGATGCTTTGAAAGCTGCCATTTTGATTGATACTGTGGAAGTGAAAATTTCTATATCTTCACAGTGGGGGATATGATTTCCATCTTTCCGTAATTTTTTTTGATAATCTATCATTGAGCATATAATAAAATACAATATCCTGTGTGTCTTCACCCTTTTAGCCAGCAGGTGTTACACATTTCATTGGCTCCTTGACATATTTTAGTATCCGACAGGAATAATGTGCACATTGGTGATCATCCTCCTTTCACCAAGTGATGTGTTTAACTCCTTATTGTGATCTATTTATTGAACTTGATAAGTAGAGTTTATCTCAAGTGTGCTTCTGCAAACAGATCAGTACTGGAAAAAAATGCTGTACATTTTTCATATTCAGCACTTAATTTGCTTTTGTTTGCCCCTAACACATAGTGGGAAGGGGATATAGGAATGACTTTAGAGCTGGACAGTTTTTTTTAGCTCACCTTGACAAAGTCAAGCTGAGCTAATCCCATCGCTCTCTGTCTGTCCATCCATCATCTGTCAACACCATGTTTTGGTCTTCTCCACTAAAACCACTGGGCCAATTCAAGTGAAAGTTTAAGTGAGTGATGGTCCCGAAGGGGCATTGCATATTTGTTCAACTCAACATGCCCAGCCCCATAGGGAGGGGGTGGGGGAAAATGCTTCAAAGTATTTTTTAAAATCTTCTCATGAACCAGTGGGTACAATGAACTGATATTTGTTATGGAGCTTCCTTTTGAGGTGTAGATTCAAGTTTGTTCAAACCAAGTTCGTGAAGCAATATTTGGCTTTGTAATGGGAGGCGTAAGATTTTTGGCCCCGCCCAAAATTTCTATTTTCTGAACCGATGGTCCAATTTGAACGAAATTTGGTATGTGGCGTTATTGGGTCAAAAGTATTTGACTCGTGCAAAAAAAAAAAAAAACCATTCCTGCACCCCCACGGGAACCCCAGGAGCTAAAAATAGAAATATTTTCAAACGCTCATATTTCCCAAACCACACGGAACAGAGAACTGTTATTTGGTATGAAGCATCCTTAGGACCAGTAGAATTGAATGGTAAAAATTGCCATCGGTTATGTTAGGATGTTCTGTAGAGGGCATCGAAAAAATGCTGAGTCAGCATATTTGCAAAAATTTTAAAAAATCTTTTCTCCAGAACCAATGGTCAGAAACTTTTGATATTCACTATACATCATCCATAGAGGGGGGGGGGGGGGGGGGGGGGGGGGTGGGGGGTGGGGGTGGGGGGGGCAGATACAAGTATATTAAAATAAAGCCCATTGGTTCATATTTGGGCTCAATACAGGAGCCTGAATTTTTAACTTAGGGCAATATGGGGAATATTCATTAAAATTCTAATTCAGAACCGCCAGTCAGAATCTTTTAATGTTTGGTATACATCATTGTTATGAGGGGCAGATTCAAGATTGTTCATACCAAGTCCCTAGGTTAATATCTGGGCTTCCTATAGAAGGTCAAATTTTAACTTAGTTCAGTATGGGGGATAATTTTTTAAAATCTTATTCTTCAGATGCACTAGTCAGAATGCTTTCATATTTGGTATACAACATTTCTAGGGGGGTCAGATTCAAGTTTGTTCAATTCGAGTACCTGGATTAATATTTGGGCTCCATATGGGAACCTGAAATTTAACTTAGTACAATATGAGGGAATTTCTTCAAAAATCTTCTTCAGATTCACCTGTCAGAATCCTTTCATATTTGGTTTGCAATATCTCTAGGGGGGTCAGATTCAAGTTTGTTCAAATCAGGGCCGTAAGTTAATATTTGTGCTCGCTGTAGTAGCCCAAATTTTAACTTAGTGCAATATGAGGAAATTTCTTTAAAAATTTTCTTCTTCAGATCCAACAGTCAGAATGCTTTCATATTTGGTATACAACATCTCTAGAGAAGTCAGATTCAACTTTGTTCAAATCAAGAGCCTGGGTTAATATTTGGGCTCCCTATGGGAGCCGGAATTGGCCATGTAGCTGAAGAATTAGAAATTTTGTATTCAATACCCTCTAGAGGTGTGTAACTAAGATTAATCCACATAGGTTGCATCAAGGGGAGCTCCACATTTTACATTATGATCAACTGAAGAAAAGGCATGATGCTCAGACTATTTTTGTCACTCCTGAGGGGCTCAAGGATTGACAATGTATCCTATGGAGATGGATTGTTTAATTAGACTCATTCTTGGGCTCTTTATATCGTATTCTGTTCAAGGTGAGTGCTTCAGGCACTGTGGGGCCTCTTGTTTCATTTTCTGTTTCGGTTCCAGTTTTTAGAGCAAACCAGAAAACTGAACCACAAGACCCAGCACTAACTGGTCAAACAGTTTTACTGTGTTTGTGCATAAACTGATCAACTATCTTACTGGGAAGGAGCTGCTGGGTGTGTGGTCCTGTGGACTCTTGTCACTTAGACTATCTGGCAAAGGGGTGAATACATTGTGTTCTATTTGTCACATTTCTCCTTTATTGTCTTGTCCACTGGACAAATCAATAAGGGAGAAAATTTGACAATGAGAACACAACATATATAAGATGAACTTTATTCATTTGTTACCCTAATTTATGAATTTTTCAGTCTCATTAGGCTTAGCAACTGATACCCTAGAACCTCTAAGAAAGATCAAAGGGAAGTTAGGTCGAACCCAATAAAGATATGTACAGACAGGTCAGTGGTGTCGTCCAAACTATTAGGGATTTTTTAAGGGGTCTGAAGTGCAGGGCATTTAATTAACTCCAGGAAATATGCATTGCTGAGGTATTTGCCGGCCTAAAATCCAATTTCAAAGGCAATAAATTTGCCAAGGCATTTTTATGAATGTTGCGATTTTTAAGCGCGTATTCAAATGTTTTCCTGTAGGGAAGTAAGGGACACCAAACTCGAAGGATTATTACGTTACAAATTGGTATTGAGGTCGATTCCAATGTTTATATATCAGTATTTATTCTGAATATAATTCACAGTGTCATTGAGATTTGAGGTAAATCCAATGAATGTACTGAAAACAATTGTTTTTTTGCCATCTCATGATCTGTTCAGTTGACAGGTTACTGTGGTGTATAATAAACAAAAGACCATCAGACTCAATTTTGTTGATTTAATTAATGTTTTTTGATCTAATATATAAACCATAATTTACTTTATTCAAAATTGTCTAAGCAAATGGTGTTTTTTGCCTAGGCAATTTTTTTGCCAGGGCAAATTTTCCTAATTAAATGCCCTGGAAGTGTTATTTAATGGATGTTCTTAACACAGAAAAACTTAACCGAAATCGAGGGTTTTTTTCCCTGAAACTGAACCAAAGCCAGATCTGAAAAATCAAAACCCCCAGCTCTAAATGGCTTCTCTTCCCTCCTTCCTTTCATTCCTCCATCCATCTGTCTTTTCATCCTTCAATTTGCCATTTCCTATTTCTTCGCATCACATTTTAGAGAAAACCGTTCAAAATATAATTCACAAATTTAATCGCATTTTGGTGATAATCTCATGAATGAGATAGTGAATCAGCTGTGTCCAAGTATTTCTTTGAGTTCTTGCCCCTGTTGGCCATTCCAATTTCTCGTCATCACATCACCATTTCTTCGCGTCCCATTTCTAAGAAAACTGTTAAAAAAATTTTTTCTAAATTGAATGTACAGCTTTTTGGTGATAATATCATGAAGAGGATTGGAACCAGCCATGTCAAAGTTCTTTCCCTTGTTGGAGTATGGTGATTGGACATCCCACGGTATTGAACTTTTCCATTGAGTAATGAGTGGACCCAATTTATGAAAATAGCATTTTTCACCACAAAATGTTTTGTTGGTTTTTAGCTTAACTTGACAAAGTCAAGATAAGCTATTGCCATCACGCGTGCGGAAGTCTGTTAGTCTGTGAATCTGTGAGTCTGTTCACATTTTCCTTTAGCACAGGCTACACCTCGTAGTTCTTGTCTAATCATCACGAAATTTCATATGCAGGTTTGGGGTTGTGTCTAGATGAGAACGTCCCCTTTTGGTCGCGATCGGGCAACCGGCATACGCCCCTCCTAAGAAAATACACAGGATTTTCCTTCAATTCAGTTCCTGAACTTTTACGTTCCAAAATTGAGATAAACGCATAAAAACAGATTTTTTTCCCAAACAAAATATTTTCAGCCTAAATTTTTTTTTTCTTCTTAAAACGCATAAAAAACCAAAAAACTGAAGTCCCACCCGGAACCCAAATTTTCAGTGTAAAAAAAAATAAATTTTTTTTGTCTTAAAATTGACCGAAACGCATAAAAAAAACAAAAAAAAAATTCCGGATTTTGGTTTAAAATTTTCTAAGTCCCACCCAGCCCCCAAATTTTCAGTGTAAAAAAAATAATTTTTTTTTTGTCTTAAAATTGACTGAAACGCATAAAAAAACAAAAAAAATTTTGGATTTTGGTCCAAAATTTCTAAGTCCGCAACGGGACCCCAAATTTTCAGCCTAAATATGAACCCAGGGACTTGGCTTGAACAAATTTGAATCTCACCCCCCTAAGGATGCCGCATACCAAATATCAAAAGATTCTTATTGGTAGATCTGAAGAAGATTTTTAAAAAATACTCCTCATACTGCACTCATTTAAACATTTGGGCTCCCATAGAGAGCCCAAATATGGACCCAGGCAATTGATTTGAATAAACATGTGAAACAATCTTCCAAAGATGTTATATGGGAAATTTGAAAGCTTTTGGAGCAGTGGTTTGGGAGAAAAGTAGTCTTATATGTTTTTCCCATTACCCACAGTGTTAAAAAATGCTGACTCAGCACTTTTTCAAAGTCCCCAAAAAGTACCCCATGATACAACCGATGGCAATTTTTTTTTTTACCATTCCACTCTGTTGGTCCTAAGGAAGCTTCACAACAAATAAGAATTCTCAGTGCCGTGTAGTTTAGGAGATATGGGCGTTTTCATTTTTTTTCTATTTTTAGCTCCTGCAGTTCCCATGGGGCGCCGGGAAAAAATTTTTTTGCATAAATTAAGTACTTTTGACCCAATAAGCCCTCATATCAAATTTGGTCCAAATTTGCCTCTCGGTTTGGAAAATAGAAATTTTGGGAGGGGCAAATATTCTTGCCCCTCCCATTACAATGCCAAATATAGCCCCACAAACTTCTCTTGAACAAATCTACACCTCAAAAGGAAGCTGCACACCAAATATCAAGTCTCTGCTACTGCTGGTTCATGAGAAGATTTTTTAAGATTTCAGCACACTTTTTTGGGTGTGGCCCTACCAATGGGCGAGGCAACTTGATTTGAACGAAATCAAATTGCGATGTCATAACAAACTATTATCTCAAATATCAATTAAATTGGTTCAGCGGTTTGGGAGGAGAAGACGCAAACACTATGTTCACAGACGCCGGATGACGGACGGTGAGTGATCACTAGAGCTCTCCTGACTGAAAGTCAGGTGAGCTAATAACCTGTAGACTGTGCTCAAGATTTTCGGGCTTCGGGCACCTGTAGCCATCACAGCTGACCAATCATGACCAAAAGGGGGTGTCATCAACTAGGCATTATATGGAGTCAACCTAACAAGTTACAATGAAATCCTTCCATAAATACGACCTGTAGACTATGCTAAAGGTCTTTGGGCTCGGGCAGCCATAAAGGCTGAATGATCGCGACCAAAAGGGGATGTTCTCATCTAGACATTATTTGGAGTCATCCTACCAAGCTACAATGAAATCCTTTCATAATTATGACCTGTAGACTATTTTAAAGGTTTTCGGGCTTCGGACCCCTGTAGCCGTCACAGTTGCCCAATCGTGTCCAAAAGGGGACGTTCTCATCTAGACATTATATGAAGTCAACCTTCCAAGTACAAAGAAATCCCTTCATAAACATGACCTGTAGACTGTGCTAAAGGTTTTCGGTCTCGGGCAGCCATCAATGATCATGGTTGCATGATCGCAACCAAAGGGGACAATCTCATCTGGGCATCATCTGGAGTGATCCTACGAAGTTACACTGAAATCCCTTTATAAATATGACCTGTAGACTGTGCTCAAGGTTTTCGGGCTTCGGGCACCTGTAGCCATCACAGTTGACCAAAAGGGGATGTCATCATCTAGGCATTATATGGAGTCAGCCTAACAGGTTACAATGAAATCCTTCCATAAATATGACCTTTTGCCTATGCTAAAGGTTTTTGGGCTCGGGCACCCATCAAGGCTGAATGATCGCGATCAAAATGGGACGTTCTCATCTAGACATTATTTGGAGTCATCCTACCAAGTTACAATGAAACCCCTTCATAAATATGACCTGTAGACTGTGCTAAAGGTTTTCGGGATTATTTAAGTCCCTGATTTGATATTTGATATTTAGACTACCATGTCAGGTGAGCGCCCGCAGGCCCCCTGGGGCCCCTTGTATTTATGGAGAGATTTCATTGTAACTTCGTAGGATCACTCCAGATGATGCCCAGATGAGAATGTCCCCTTTTGGTTGCGATCATTCAACCATGATGGCTGCCCGAGCCCAAAGCCCGAAAACATTTAGCACAGTCTTCAGTTCATATTTATGAAGGGATTTCATTGTAGCTTGGTAGGTTTCACTTCATATAATGTCCAGATGAGAACAGCCCCTTTTGGACACCATTAGGCAACTGTGACAGCTATAGGGGCCTGAAGCCCGAAAACCTTTAGCACAGTCTACAGGTGATATTTATGAAGGGATTTCATTGTACCTTGGTAGGATGACTCCAAATAATGTCTAGATGAGAACGTCCCCTTTTTGGTCGCGATCATTCAGCCTTGATGGCTGCCCAAGCCCAAAACCTTTTAGCACAGTCTACAGGTCATATTTATGAAGGGATGTCATTGTAACTTGGTAGGTTGACTTCATATAATGTCTAGATGAGAACGTTTGGATGCAGTTGGAAAACTGACGGCTACAGGGGCCCGAAGCCCGAAAACCTTTAGCACAGTCTACAGGCCATATTTATGAAGGGATTTCAATGTAACTTGATAGGATGACTCGTTTTGGAATAATTTCACTGTAACTTGGTAACTTTTGTTGATATACGTTAACTGTGAGTCCACATACATTAACTGTGAGGTCATATTAACCCACCCCTCAGCGCTTTAGTACAGTGTACTCCACATATTATTTTTATCAAAAACATCGCATACAGGGAACAGAAATGAACATATTCCCAATTATCACAATTCTTGTCTTATTTCATAATCCTTTCATAAACATTGAACATTATCCTTTTCATCAAACACAACACACAAGTTAAGCTACAGTGTCATTGACACTTTCATTTTTATCCTCAGACACATAGTGGGAAGGTGATATAGGAATGGGTTTCTTCTGTCCTTCCATCTGTCTGTCATCCTTCCATCTGTCCATCCATCCATCCTTCAATTTCTTGCGGTCACATTATTTTTCTTAAATATGATGTGCAGCTTTTTGATCATAATATCATGATTGGGATTGCAAACCTGCTCTGTACAATTATATCATGAAGAGTTATTGCCCTTGCTGTTTGTAGACTTTCTTTTCATCACATTAACATTTCTTGTCATTCCATATAAGGAAAACTGTTAAAAAGGTTTTTAGCTCATCTGACTTTCAGTCAGGAGAGCTATAGTGATCACTCACCGTCCATCTTTCATGAACATGGTGTTTGCGTCTTCTCCCAAACCACTGAACCAATTTAATTGATATTTGAGATAATAGTTGGTTATGACATCGCAATTTGATTTTGTTCAAATCAAGTTGCCTCGCCCCTCGGTAGGGCCACGTTCAAAAAGTGTGCTTAAATCTTAAAATATCTTCTCATGAACCAGCAGTAGCAGAGACTTGATATTTGGTGTGCAGCTTCCTTTTGAGGTGTAGACTCACATTTGTCCAAGAGAAGTTCGAGGAGTAATATTTGCCTTCGTTATGGAAGGGGCAAGAATTTTTGCCCCGCCCAAAATTTCTATTTTCCAAACCGAGAGGCAGATTTGAACCAAATTTGATATGAGGGCTTATTGGGACATAAGTACTTAATTTACGCCCTAATTTTTTTTTCCTGTCGCCCCATGGGAACCGCAGGAGCTAAAAATAGAAAAAAAATAAAACAAAACTCCCATATCTCCAAAACTGCATGGCACTGAGAATTCTTATTTGGTGTGAAGCTTCCTTAGAACCAACAGAATGGAATGGTCAAAAAAATAAAATTGCTATCAGTTGTATTATGGGGTACTTTTTTGGGACTTTAAAAAAGTGCTGAGTCAGCATTTTTTAACACTATGGGTGATGGGAAAAACATTTAAGACAACTTTTCTCCCAAACCACTGCTCCAAAAGCTTTCAGATTTCACATATAACATCTTTGGAAGATTGTTTCACATGTTTATTGAAAGCAAATTCCTGGGTCCATATTTGGGCTCTCTATGGGAGCCCAAATGTTTAAATTAGTGCAGTATGAGGAATATTCTTTAAAAATCTTCTTCTTCAGATCTACCAATCAGAATCTTTTGATATTTGGTATGCAGCATGCTTAGGGGGGTGTGATTCAAGTTTGTTCAAGCCAAGTCCCTGGGTTCATATTTGGGCTCACTGTGGGAGCCCGAATTATAACTTAGTTCAAAATGAGGAATTTTCTTTAAAAATCTTCTTCTTCAGATCCAGCAGTCGGAATGTTCTGATATTTGGTATGCAGCATCCTTAAGGGGGTGAGATTCAAGTTTGTTCAAGCCATGTACCTAGGTCCATATTTAGGCTCACTGTGGGAGCTCGAATTGTAACTTAGTTCAAAATGAGGAATTTTCTTAAAAAATTTTCTTCAGATCCAGCAGTCAGAATGTTTTGATATTTGGTGTGCAGCATCCTTAGGGGGGTGAGATTCAAGTTGTTAAAGCCAAGTACCTGGGTTCATATTTGGGCTCCCTGTGGGAGCCCAAATTATTACTTCGTTCAATATGAGGAATATTCTTTAAAAATCTTCTTTTTTTTTTTAGATCCACTGGTCAGAATCTTTGGATATTTGGTATAAGCTTTTCTTAGGAGGGGCAGATGCAACTTGTTGAAATCAATTCCCTGGGTTGATATTTAGGCTACCATGTCAGGTCAGCGCCCTCAGGCCCCCCTGGGGCCTCTTGTTTTTTTTCAAAATTTAATAGATTGCTTTTTGATGATAATATCATGAATGGGATTGCAAACTGAACATGTTCCAAGTATTTCTTCAAGAGTTATTGGCCTTGTTGAACTTAGAATTACCATTTCTTGTTATCATATTTCAAAGAAAACTGTTCAAGAATTTTATTTTTTTTAATTTATTATTTCACTTTTTTGCTGATAACAACATGAAGGGGGTCTGCAAACCAGCTGTGCTCAAGTATTTCTCCGAGAGTTATTACCTTTTTTGGACTTCGACTTTCTTGTCATTACATTGCCATTTCTTGTCATCACATTTCGAAGAAAACTGTACTGGATTTTTTTTCAAAATTTTAGTTACAGCTTTTTGTGATAATATCATGAATGGGATTGCAAACCAGCTGTGTCCAAGTTTTTCTTACTGAGTTATTGCCCGAGCCAGAGAGGGGTAGCAGGGGATTACTACATCCATGCATAGATAACATTTTTCTCAAAAATGGACAAACAAGTTGAACCACATTCAGGCAACTGCATTAGGTCCTTGTAATATATTGAAAAATTGATAAATTTGTCTTCTGATGGCATCAGTGACAAAAATTAATTCAGGTAAGAGTATTAATGGCATTATTTCAGACATTATTGGAGTTGAAGGGTAAACAGCATTAGTTTTCATTGGAGCCTTGGTGATGTCTTTAACCCTTAAGGGCCTAATTCTGACTAGGATCCCTTTTACTGCAACAGAAGAGGTTCCCCAACATGCAGTCTCGGGCTTAAACCATAGGTTACATTCTAAGTACATTCATTAGCAGTTGTTTTAGGGACAACTTGGCTGCCTATGTAGGCAGCCATGACATGCCTAAAAACAAGTAGGCAGCCATTACTTGCCTAAAAACAACTGCATTGCCACAGGCCGTAGAGTAAAAGTATATAAAAACTCAAGGCCCTTGAGGGTTAACGATACTGTTGGATTTTTTGTTATTTCTTGTGATATTAGCAATCAGTACAACACTGTAAACTTTTACTCATCATAGTGTTAAATATGTGATTTCTTTCATCATGGATGTAAGTTTTTTCTCTTTTTTTTTCAGGTCGGAAACCCAAATCACCAGGAGACTGTCCTATAAATCAACCAAAAAGAAGACGAGAAAGCAAGTGCTCAATTTTTGTACACATTTTGGCCAATTGATTTTTACCATACTAAAAGTATCCATCAGTAGAAAATTTTTCTGATGTGAAAATAAACTCTCATAAAAATAAAAAAAACTCTCATAGCAACTATTTATTTTTACATCAGAAAAATTTTCTACTGATGGATACTTTTAGTATGGTAAAAATCAATTGGAATAACTGGTTGGAAAATCCTGACTTGATATATTCTTTGATTTTCACACAATGTTATAATTTGTCCTAATTTTTCCATTTTTCTTGGAATATATTTTGTTGCAGTCTTGGTTCTCAGAGGGATATGAAGTTCAAGGTCTTGCGATCATTGCGTAATAGTATTTTGTAGAAAGGCCTTGAAAATTACTTGAAGATTTGTCATTATAACTCCATGGTGATTTGTTTTGTATATCATAATCATGTTTTAAAAATATTGGTTGTTTAAAAAATAAATCTGTTTATAACTGATAAAAAGATACATTAGTTGCTTCATCTCCAAAAATAAAAGGTGTGTAATATATAGGTAATGAAGTGTGAATATGGTACTGTGATTGCAGAGTTATGGCCTTTGTTACACATTGAAAATTTTCTACACAAACTTTTTGCGATATAAGTCACAAATCAGTTGTCAAATTTGGATGTACTTTGGTATGGCAAGAGATCAGCGTGTGGGCGTGTGGGAAAGCATATCCACATATTCGGTGTTTTGTCCATGCATATGTACCAGAGTTATTATGTCTATTGTAATACTTACAAAACTGCCCTATAAATGTTTTGCATTATAAAGCCAGCATTGGTTGTTATGTTTTGATATCCTTTGGTATGGTGAGAGACCAGTATGGGAGACAGGATATCCACATACTGCAGGTTTCATCAATGCACACTTACTACAGTAATGTGCCTTGTTAGACTTCGAAAAACAGTCCCAAGGAACTTTTTGCAGTATAGTTTCTGTCCATGGGAATAATTTTTAGCTTAACTTGACATAGTCAAGATAAGCTATTGCCATCACGTGTGCAGAAGTCTGTTAGTCTGTGAATCTGTGAATCTGTTCACATTTTCCTTTAGCACAGGCTACACCCCGTAGTTCTTGTCTGATCGTCACGAAATTTCATATGCAGGTTTGGGGTCGTGTCTAGATGAGAACGTCCCCTTTTGGTCGCGATCGGGCAACCGGTATGGCTGCCTGTGCCCAAAACCCGAAAACCATTAGCACAGTCTACAGGTCGTATTTATGAAGGGATTTCATTGTAACCTGGAATGATGCCTCTGTATAATGCCTATATGAGAATATCCCCTTTTGGGCCTGATCTATCAACCGTGATGGCTGCCCAAGCCCGAAACCCAAAAACTTTTAGCACAGTCTGCAGGTCATGTTTAATATGGAGGGATTTCATTGTAACTTGGTAGGATGACTCCTTATGATGTCCAGATGAGAATTTCCCCATTTGGACGTGATCTGCCAACCGTGACGACTACCCGAGCCCAAAACCCAAAAACCTTTAGCACAGTCTACAGGTCATATTTATTGAGGAATTTCATTGTAACTTGGTGGGTTGACTTCATATAATGTCTAGATGAGAAAGGCCCCTTTTGGTCCTGATTGGGCAACTGTGATGGCTACAGGGGCCCGAAAACCTTTAGCACAGTCTACAGGTCATATTTATGAAGGGGTTTCATTGTAACTTGGTAGGATGACTCCAAATAATGTCTAGATGAGAACGTCCCATTTTGATCGCGATCATTCAGCCTTGATGGGTGCCCGAGCCCAAAAACCTTTAGAATAGGCAAAAGGTCATATTTGTGGAAGGATTTCATTGTAACCTGTTAAGTTGACTCCATATAATGCCTAGATGATGACATCCCCTTTTGGTCGTGATTGGTCAACTGTGATGGCTACAGGTGCCCGAAGCCCGAAAACCTTGAGCACAATATACAGGTCATATTTATAAAGGGATTTCAGTGTAACTTCGTAGGATCACTCCAGATGATGCCCAGATGAGATTGTCCCCTTTAGTCGCAATCATTCAACCATGATGGCTGCCCGAGCCCGAAGGCCGAAAACCTTTAGCACAGTCTACAGCTCATATTTATGAAGGGATTTCATTGTAACTTGGTAGGTTGACTTCATATAATGTCTAGATGAGAATGTCCCTTTTTGAACACGATTGGGCAACTGTGACGGCTACAGGGGCCCGAAGCCCGAAAACCTTCAGAACAGTCTATCGGTCATAATTATGAAGGGATTTCATTGTAGCTTGGTAGGATGACTCCAAATAATGTCTAGATGAGAACATCCCATTTTGGTCGCAATCATTCAGCCTTTATGGCTGCCCGAGCCCAAAGACCTTTAGCATATTCTACAGGTCGTATTTATGGAAGGATTTCATTGTAACTTGTTAGGTTGACTCCATATAATGCCTAGATGATGACATCCCCTTTTGATCATGATTGGTCAACTGTGATTGCCCGAAGCCCGAAAATCTTGAGCCCAGTCTACAGATCATATTTATGAAGGGATTTCATTGTAACTTTGTAGGATCCCTCCAGATGATGCCCAGATGAGAATGTCCCCTTTTGGTTGCGCTCATTCAACCATTATAG
Organism: Pictodentalium vernedei; assembly: GCA_031216915.1. Classification (NCBI taxonomy): domain Eukaryota; kingdom Metazoa; phylum Mollusca; class Scaphopoda; order Dentaliida; family Dentaliidae; genus Pictodentalium; species Pictodentalium vernedei. The sequence goes on from CM062297.1 coordinate 516,009,810, forward strand.
CTGCCCGAAGCCCGAATACCTTTAGCACAGTCTACAGGTCATATTTATGAAGGGATTTCATTGTAACTTGGTAGGTTTGACTTTATATAAGGTCTAGGTGAGAACATACCCATTTGGACACGATTGGGCAGCTGTGACAGCTACAGGGGCCCAAAGCCCGAAAACCTTTAGAACAGTCTATCGGTCATAATTATGAAGGGATTTCATTGTAGCTTGGTAGGATGACTCCAAATAATGTCTAGATGAGAACGTCCCCTTTTGGTCGCGATCATTCAGCCTTGATGGCTGCCCGAGCCCAAAAACCTTTAGCATAGTCTATAGGTCATATTTATGGAAGGATTTCATTGTAACTTGTTAGGTTGACTCCATATAATGCCTAGATGATGACATCCCTTTTTGGTCGTGATTGGTCAACTGTGATGGCTACAGGTGCCCCAAGCCTGAAAATCTTGAGCATAGTCTACAGGTCATATTTATGAAGGGATTTCATTGTAACTTCGTAGGATCACTCCAGATGATGCCCAGAGGAGAATGTCCCCTTTCGTTGCGATCATTCAACCACGATGGCTGCCCGAGCCCAAAGCCTGAAAAACTTTAGCACAGTCTTCAGTTCATATTTATGAAGGGATTTCATTGTAACTTGGTAGGTTGACTTTATATAATGTCTAGATGAGAACAGCCCCTTTTGGACACCATTAGGCAACTGTGACGTCTACAGGAGCCTGAAGCCCGAAAACCTTCAGCACAGTCTACAGGTGATATTTATGAAGGGATTTCATTGTACCTTGGTAGGACTGCTTGACAGCAGCCATAGCTAGATTTGATGAAAAATATTCTGAAAATTCTCAGCAGGTTAAGAGTGCCATCACTCTAAAGAGCAGTATATGCAATCCATTGTTGTATTGTGGGAGGAAGCATATGCAATCATTGGCATTGCTCTTTTCTCTTGTTGGATATTATTTTCAGTTATAGACTTCTTTTTTTTCAGGTAGTACAACATATTTGTGGGAGTTTTTATTGCAGTTGTTACAGAGTAGAGAAACATGTCCCCGGTTTATAAAATGGACAAATCGAGAGAAGGGCATCTTTAAACTCATGGATTCAAAGGCAGTTTCAAAGTTATGGGGTGTTCATAAAAACAAACCAGATATGAATTATGAGACAATGGGCAGAGCATTGAGGTAATGATTGGGAATCATTTCAGTCAAATTTTTGACAAATCTAATTAGATCCATTTGTAATGATTTCTAATAATATTTGATATATCCAGCTTTTTAATACTGTTTGCAAACTTTTATTATTTTTTTTTGCTTATCTTCAACTAATTCTGAGATGAACAAAATCCAATGAACATTCCTAGCAGTAGGCTCCTGTATATTGTATCCTAAATTTTGTATCCTTGTGCTTGTCTTAGTACTAGTAGTTTAAGAGTTCTGATACCTTGGAAGTTATGTCTTAGGGTCTTTATGTTGGATGATGGTTACTATTCACTGTGAACAAAGATCTGTAGAACCCTAGTGTTCAGTCATTCTACTTTCCACACCAGTCCAGTTTTAACATCATCTTTGAATTGATTTTTTATATTATTCCTTACTTATATTGTATATTCAGATATGGATTGTGAAAATGTACAGTATGGCCACCGTGGACTGGTCACTTTCCACAAGTGGGCAACATTTCCACAGATGCTATAATATTAGATTTCAAACACTAATTATTAGAATACTCATCAAAAATTTAATTAATGATGCACCGGGTACTAACCGGTGCTTCATCAATTAAAATGTTGCTGATGGTGATTTTTAGTACCAGGTAAATGCATGCTGCATCACTGCCCACGCATGGATTACGACCAGTCCATTGCGACTGTACTGTTTGCAAACAATTGATAAGATTTAATTATAAAGATATTTCTGCCATGATACAAGATATTGAAAATTTCATTTTGAGGAGTTTTTTTTTTTCATATTACAAAGAAGAAAGTAAACAAAAGACTGAAACATGAACTTCAAGGATTTTAAGGATGCAGGATTAAGGTTTTATATCAGTGTACTTGAAATGCATAGAATCCAATATTAATGTTATGAAAACTACTTGAAATCACTGGGGGCATCCGCATTTATTGAGAGAATACAGAAACTATTTTACATTTGAGGATAGAAAATAACATACTTCCATCCTCTAGAGGGAATTTGTCAAGTTGGAAATTGGTCAACTGGGAACTATCCCAACTGTTAACTCCTCAGCAAACACAATTTTATGGCCACCAGAATGTTTGGGTTTATAATGTTTTCAAAAGAAAAGATTGGAAACTATTTTCTTTTTTATCTTACTGTTGGAAGAAATTGTTTTAAATTTATGGGGAAACTGTTTTTTCAACTTGTCTTTCCCTTTATATGTGGTGCAGTGCCAACCTTTTTATTCAGGTTTTAACTGGTGGAGTGGTAAATTATTTTTCAAAGATGATCTGTAGCATCAGTAATATATTTCAAAGGTATCATACTACAAGTAAGGAGAGCCTTAGTTTCTTAAGTTTTTGTCATGTTTGGTTACAATTCATTGGTGAGTGATTGTTGGTCCTCTGCAATATATTGTAATAAAATCAATTTAATTTTAATTTTTAGCTGCGACTAGCAGCTCTATAAGTGGCAATGTCGGTCTGTCTGTCGGTCGATCGGTCTGTCTGTCTGTGACCAACGAGTTTGTCTGTGACCAACGAGTTTCAAAACTCAATAACGTTTGAAATACTTGATGGAATGCCTTTATATTTGGCATGTAAGTATATCTTATTGATGTCTAGCCACTGTTCAATGCATGTGTTGTTCCAAATATTTTTCTTGGAGTTATGGCCCTTGATGAACTTAGAATTTTGTGAGATTGCACCACCCGTCGAAGCTACGGCGTCGATGTCGCGTTTTTTTTTTTTATACTCCTCAGTGAAAATGAATCTAATGCACTTTAAAATCAGTTAGGTTAAAACTCAACCCAGATCAACTGGGTTGAGTGAATATGAACCCAATTGGGTTCGCATTCACTCAACCCAGTTGATTTGGGTTGTTTTTTTAACCCAACTGATTTTAAAGTGTGCAAATAGTGTAAAGGCTTTCATGACTTCACTATAGGGCATATTGATAGTGGCTTTTAGCACTCAACTAGTTAATACTGCTTTAACATCATTATGCTTAACATAAAATACAGTATGCAGGGGAGCACGGTGGCTCAGTGGTAGACTGTTGGACTTCAGTGCTAGAGGTCCCGAGTTCGATCCCCGTCTGGACGACCTGCATTGTGTCCTTGGGCAAGGCACTTTATCCCGGTTGCCTACATGGGGGCACAATGACGCCGTGCACTGAAGCGTACTGCATGTCAATGGTACACATGTCTTCAACCACTGTAACCCTGCTTGAGTGGAGCTTGAACAGAGTTAGAATGTTGAGGAGCTGACAGTTGCTCGTCGATGCTCGGTGGTTCTCTCCTGGTACTCTGAATTCCTCCAGCCGTAAAACTGTCACGGTCACGATTAGCCATTGTGCATAAGTATGTGACCTTAAACATCAATAAATAAATAAATAGTACAGTATGCATAGTGTGATTCGGTATCAGGTCAAGCAGAAAGTTAACATCAGCCCATAGCATTACTTGAAAGCCACATACAAACTTGAGGACCCATTTGGCTATTCTGCAGCTCATGGACAACCATGTAGTATGGTGGTCTAAGAGTTGCAGATTTGCTTGTTGACATTTGTCTGGTGTAGAATGGAAGGGGATGATTATATGCACACACAGAGTAACTTACTTATCTAAGGCAATTCGCTACATGTGATCACCACTAGACCCCTATAAGTCTTCGAGATTCGATTTGGATGTGAATCTTCCATGAGATTCGATTCAATTTGAATCCATCGACGGGTATTCGAAATTTTGAATCCATGGTGCAGTTTTGTTATAGTTATTACTACAATATTTTATTGATGAATTCCCTTCAATACAGTTGCCAAAAACTAATATACAATCGTAATATAATAACAAGGTACAAGAACATTTTTGTTCGACTTGATAGAATTGTAATCGGTACTTGTCGAGTCAGCGACTGTTACCTTTAAATCGACACAGAATTACAATATAATAATAAAAGCAAATGTGACTCACAATTCCTTCTGTTGGAAGTCACATGCCTTTATGCTTTACTCAATTTATTTACATTAATAATTACGTCATGGCATGAACATGTGCTCACACGCCCTGACTATTAATTGAAAACCCAATAGAATGTGACTTATCCAAAATACGTAAGTTAAAATGGCAGAAATTCATTCTCTTTTCGAAACACGAGAGGTTGAAAAAAAATGTTATGCACAGAATGTTCGGCATGATCGTGTTCTGTTTGCTGCATCAATATAATGGGAGCAGGAATTAGCAGTTAAACTACTTCTCATTTTGTTGTGATGTGTTCCAGTTGGATTGATAATAATTATTGATTGCATAATATTCACATGCTTGTAAAGGTATCAACCATCTTATAATGATATATTTACACTGGCACTCCCAATATTACATTCATTTTTCATTGGCGTCACGAAAAATTGTGCAGTTTGCTGACTTTACTAGGTATTTAACACATCAGATTCGATTTGGATTCGAATATTCCTTAAGTTTCGATTCGGTATTCGATTCGAGCCAAAAATTAGGATTCGCAGGGGCCAAAACACCACTGCTAAGTTGAAAACTCAATATGGAATGCTATTGGTTTACATGGACATAGTGGCTTACCAGTCACATGGCATCGTTTTGTGTATTGACTGAAAGTGCATTGCCAATACAATCAGCTAATAATAAAGTACATTCAGCTGGTGTAGTAAGACAATGATTTTCATCCGTTCTTAGGTCACATTTACAAATTTATTTTATATCAGTAACTGCTTGTGCCATTAAATTGCTTATCTGTGTAACTCAATTACCCAAGTTGATCCACCTCATATAGTCACAGCTCATGTATGCAGTGTACTTCCTCCCACCAGATGCCCAAGTATCAATTTACCCTGACTGTACAGTACAGCGCTTTCATAAAATTCATTTGTATTCAGTATTGACCCCTTAGGAAACAATTGGAAATAATAGCACAATTTTGCTACTTTAAATGCAGATTCAGTCAAGAAACGTTGAAGGTTAACCATGTGAAGATGGTCTAATTTTAACCTCCTGTTGAAATTGGAAACCCAAATGTCATTGTTCAGAAGGTCATTTAGTGGATTTCTGAAGTTGACGTGGTTTATTGCTTTACCTGACATAACAATCATATCTGCTCAGTGCTATTCGCAAAAATTGTCGTTCGGAGTTTAAGATTCCTTCTGTTTGTGCCTCCAAAACATGGCATACAACCTCCCATTGGTATGGGGTTGTTGAGCTTGTACCAGATCAGGGTGGTATGTTGTTTTTCAAGGAAAAACTAAGTTTTCAAATTATTCAAGAAAAAAAATTTCTGTCTTAGGTAAGGGTTGATGTTACAATTGAAGAAAAATTATTGTATTGTTATGAAGCTGGAACTAAACTGGTTCTGCTCACTTTCATGTAATTTTCAAATGGGTATCTTCTTCATTTCTAATTGCCGTCAAGTGTACTTATCTTCTTTATTTATAATTTCCGTAAACATTGTGCACTAAGCTTTTTTTTTCTTCTGCACCAAACCTCACCTTACAACCTTCTTTAGGAGTGCTGCATCATAACTTATCAGTAAAAGATGAAGTTTTAGGATTGATCAGTTAATAGTTTCAAATACAGCCATATTAGCATAGTACTGCCCTGGGAGTTGAAGCTTAAGTTGTCATTTGTGTCCTGTGTTATTAAAACAATTTGATTTGCGATCATTGATGTTCCAGTTGGATAACATTTTAAATTATGTAAGAATCCCAAATGCATTTGGCCTTATCTCTAAACTGTAAAATTCAAAGACTGTTAACCAGTTCAGGAGATGATAATTTAATAGAAACCATCGTTGTTTGATTCTTTTTTCCAACTGACTTAATTGGTAGAGTGCTGGAAACCCATATTTGGGCTTTATTCTCAAGTGCAGGTCAAGCCAGAAAATAAGCAGACTGTCAACTGCAAAATGAGGTCCCCAGAGGGTGAATTTGGTGATGCTACGCAGGGTATCATCACTAAATTTACCCTCTGTTAACCTAAATCTGATTCAGGGTCTCAAACCTAAACAGAAAGAGGTACCCAGAGGATAAATTGACCCATTGTTTGGGATAGCATCAACAAATTCACCCTCTGTTGACTTCAATCTGCAAATGAAAGATTGCTTATTTTCAGGCTTGGTGCAGGAACCCCAGCTCAGAGGCTTCATAATCTGTGGAAGTGCTTCATATTGTCTTTGAAGTGAAACTAAATAGTCTATGTGGATTTGCTGAGTTACAATTTATGGGAGAGTGCCTGTAGGCACTCTCCCATAATTTGTAACAAGGCAAAATTATGAGGACAAATTTTGATGACAAAAAATAATTTAGCACTCTACCAGTTAATAAACAATTTCCTTTTTCACAAATGGCAGATCAGTTTTTCAAAATTGGTACTGTCATGGCTTGATTTGATAATTTTATAGGAAGAACTGACTTGCTGGAAATTTTAACTAATGTGGTTTATCCTTGAAGGTCGAGAGAGGGATTTAGTGCATTCCTATAAAAGTTTGAGCATTATTTGTTTGGCGTTGATTTATTTTCTTGCATGTGGCCTGCCCTGACCACCTTTTCTAGAATTGTGTTGTTTGTTTTGGTAATGATAGTTATCAGTTATTGTTATTCATCACTTGAAGTCTGTGGACCCTATAAAGTCTGATTTTTTCCGACAAAGATTTTGCCTTTGGCCTAAAAAAAATTTAAAATCTGTTTTTCAGGCCTTCCCACATTGCTCTTTTGGCTGCCGCATTCTCTCTTTTTATAACCAATGCAAACTTTAAAAAGTAAAAATTAAATGGTTTATACCCAAGTTAATAAAACTGATAAATTTGTCCCTTGAGTTCAACAAGGCTTTGCAATTTTTTAACATTGTAAAGCCTTCTTGCACTCAAAGGGCGAAATATACCACCACCCATGCTATTCTGTAGATTATGAGGCCTAAAACATAAAACAGACCAAGAACATGAACTTTTGATGACAAAGAAATAATTACAAAAATAAAAAATAAAATAAAAAACCGCCCACCCGCATGCAATTTTACAAAAAATGGCCTGAGAAACAGAAGATCCACTGTGGGGCCTTAGATGGTTACTTCCTTAGTTTCACCAGTTGTGTGTTTGAGCATAATATAACGTTGAGTTTAAATTTTACTGCATTAATTGGTACCATTCTAGAAGTCCACACATGTAGAATACGAGGTGTGGATCACCACTAAAACACTCTTAGAGAGGAGTTTGGCACAAACAGTATCTGAAATCCTGCCCATAAAATAAGCAGAAGCAAATATTATACCACGATTGCTGTTCATATTCAACATTATGTGATACAAAACACTCATTGGGAAATGTGCTACGTACACCCTGTGTTGGAATCCAGATTACGCATAAGAACGTCTTGTTAGAATGTGTAAGATACGACGTGAACGAAATGCTTTGACCCAAATTGTGTCAAGTAAGAAAGTCATCAGACCTGCTGGCCGTGACATTTTTCTTTAAAATTATGAGCTTCATTCACTTTATTGAAGTTTAATTGTGGTATAAACACAGACCACAACTTTGTTAGAGTACAGGGGACAGGTATCAATGACCCTTGGTGAAGTTTTTCTGTATTTCACCCACACCTTCGTCACACTGGAAACACAAGAAAAACTCCACCTCAGGTCATTGATTCCAATCCCCCATACTCCACCCTCGTATTCAGTCTTATTACCAAATGGATATTGGTTCAATCCAGAGGTTCATTCGCAGAAACTTGAGTCATGCTTTTCAAGGTTGGCCCCAAGCTCTCAGGCCACCAATCAAATTCTGTAATGTTGGCTTAAGTCGACTTTTTACTGACATTTTTGCAGACAATGTTTTGAGCACTTTAAATATATTTTGTATGTGTGATGGACACATGCATATGGTAACATTCCTCAAAGGTTTCCAGACCTATCTTTTTCACATGTTTTGAGTAATTTTGAAGGTGGACACTCCACAAAGTGTGTGCTTTAGTGGTAATACATTTTTTGCATACTGTGGGTGTGTTGAAAAGTGGGTTGTCCATTGGTTTGGCCTTTACTCCTTGCATGCTGTTGGTGGCTATTCCTGCCCAGGACAGGATTTCTCTTGCCACTGAAATAAGTATAATTTTGGCACATTCAATCAAATTTTACCTCTATAAATTGTTTGGAGTTTTCCACCAATGATTCCTGGAGTTAAATTTAGATGAATTTTTCATCAAATCTAGTCATGGGTGCTTCACAGCAGTCAAGACTAGATTTGATGAAAAATATTTAGAAAATACTCTGCGGGTTAAGAGTTAATGTGCGATTCATTTACTGAGCTTTTTTTAAAGTGACTGAATATAAGTTTCTGCCCATAAATGTTATTTATTGGCTTTAATTTATTAGATATTAATATCTCTGTGATGATTTATCAAAAGGATGGAAATTTAAGTGTCTAATCTTAAATGGTTGAGGGCAAGATTATTTTTGGTGGTCTGAATTTGTTGTTCAAAATTTGTTCTATTACAAATTATTGGAGAGTGCCCACAGGCACTCTCCAATAATTTTTAATAGAACATATTTATATAAACAAAATATTATTTGCATTTGATTGAATTTGAAACATGAGCAAGGAAAACGTTGGCCTTTACTCTGGTACCTCATTTTTCTGAAAGCCCTGATAGTGACTTCCAGCACTCAACCAGTTAATTTGGCGCTGACCCAGTTGAATGACAAGCTCAATCAGTTTTATGGCTGCAAGTTGAAAAAATTAATTGATCTACCCTGAAATCCAATGACCAGTCTACGTTACTGAGTGCACCTGGAAGAAGACACTATTCTTTAAATCAGGGATGAATGAGTTAAATTTTTTAACATGTACTAACTACCCCTACAGTTTATTGTAGGTCTTTGTACAAGTCTCAATCCCATCTTTGGATTGAAGAGGAAAACGTGGAAGAAGAGTTTTTTACTTGAAATCATTGTATACCAAAAAAGCAGTTATTGTTTGTATGACCTCTTTGTACATAAATGTGTTTCATTATGTAATTTGCCAACTTTTGCCTGGTTTACTTGCAACGAAGCATCTTATTGCAATAAGACATCATGTGACAGATTTTTTGCTCACTGAAGGCTTCTCTTTTTAAACAAGATGTTGGAACTTCAGACATCTTCGAAGTTCTGTGATGGTAACCAGTGCATGATTACAGATATTTTATGTATGTGACTCTGTGGCCATAGCTCGATGCAGTCTGATTGTAGTGACGTATACATTAGATTGTCTGTGAAAATATGCTACCACAATTGTCATCAAAGAGACAACAAAAAAAGGCTCCATTTTTAGAGTCACCTGTGAATAAAAACCTCATTGAGCAATATCAGAAATAGGAATGTGAAGGAAAACAGGTAGATTCTCAATAAACTAAACATTTGTAATTTGACAGTGATATCTCACAAACACAAGAAATTTTTTAATTTTTTGAGGCACGTTTCTTCGAAGAGTATTTTCTTTTTATTCTATAATGTGAAAAATTAGTTGTACAGTTGAATAATAAACTGATTACAAGACTAATTTTTGAATTTATATATTCATACTTGGAGTAAGCCTGTCATGATTAATCAAGAAGTTGACTAATCGTTGGAAACCCTGATAATCAACTACAAGTCGATGATTATGGGTTTTCATCACCCCTTTACTGGTGAATTATTAGTTATTTCTCTCCTCCGGATCATGCTCGTAAACAGTGTCAGAGGCTGTTGAATATAAAAAATATTGTAACTGATATGGGAAAGAAGTATAAAGATACAACACAAAGCCTGGCGTTCTAGAAAGTATGGGAGTTCAGATAATTGTCCTTCTCAACTTCTCAGTTTGCCAAGGAGAGCAGGTGCCTTCTTAAATCTCAATGCAACTACTATTCGACTCTTGACCACCTCAGGTCGAAACCTGAGCCTAGGCTCAGGTTTTGGCCTGAGATGGTCAGGAGTCCAAATTTTCCTCAGAGAGCAGTAAGCGTGCAACATGCCTGCATGCCAAAAGAATGTCTGGCCCAAGGAACAAATAATGAAAAATATTGTTTTTTATACAGTTCTTTCTATAAGTCACAGAGTACAGTTAAAGTCAACTTTAATTGATTATTCTTTTTCAAAAGTCAATTATGAAATTTTATTATCGTACCAGCCCTAACATGGAGGGCATAAAATGCAGCAAATGAAAAGCTACCTGGCTCAGGAGACTCTTAAAATGATGCCTAGTATTTGAAAAGATAGTGGCATTTTGAATGATTTTATATGGACATCAGATGAAAATAAGTGTATCATCAGTTAATGCAACAAAAAATAGCAAAAGGTACATTCTTATTGATAAACTGGCTGATGTATGACCACCCATGTCTATCAGTCAGATAAGAATAATTATCAAAAAAATAGATATCTGAAAATAATAATTAAAATATTATTGTCTTTTACTATCTTATATTTTTGTTCTGTCAGTCTGAACATTATTCTAGGAAATTTTTGGTACTTTTCTTCTTTTTTTCTTTTTTAAAACTCTTTACCTAACAGGACTAGTAGCTAATACTTGCAAATTGCATTTTCCTGGTTAACTAAAAAATTTCATTTTTAGTCTTGTGGCTTATGACTACCGATCTCTATACAACTGGATTGTTGGAACATCAGCGAAAAAAGTTGCCACTCAAACTCCCCCCCCCCCCACACACACCCTCCACCTGGAATCAAGTCATTCAGTGTAGTAAATCCTCTCAAGCAATGGCATTTGATGACATGAAAGCTGTTACGCTGTGGAGTAACAACTTTCACTTCATCAATTGCATGGTGTTTACCTCACATGAAAACTAATAACATCTTATCAAGTTTCCAATCTTGGTACATTTTTTTTGTCAAAAGTAACTAAAATATGTTGTAAATATTCATTTTGCATTGCTACGAAAAATGTGCACATCATCAACAACATCAAAGTAAGCCTGGAAATAAGGAAACTGTCATTTATAGAATGAGGTCCCCAGAGGGTGACTTTGATGCTATCCCATAATTCATAATCCCACAATTCATCCTACAGGTACCTCTTCCTGTTTAGGCCTGAGACCTTGATTCAGATTGAGGTTCACAGTGGGTACATTAAGTGATGCCACCCTGCTGTGAAGGGTAGCATCACTAAATTCACGTTCAGAGGACCTCATTTTGCAGATGATTCTGCTTATTTCCAGGCTCGCATAAAAGTATATTCTTTAAAAAGCAATCGGAGATTGCAAGGCATCGGTATACTAAAAAGCTTTGAGAATTCTTTTTTTTTTGCCGAGTTCATTTATAGCAACTCCCCACTCCCAGAAGGTAGTGGTAGTGGGGACACTTTCCAGTATGTTACCAATGATTGTTCCTGCAATCTAGTTGTATAGAGATTAGTTCTTATGACCCCCTCATTGGAAGGAACTCATTCCAATGAAGAGGCAAAAATGTTTGGGCTGGGGGGGCAAAAATCGAAAAAATGCTAAAAATTAAATTGCTGTGTTTGTAAAAAATGCTGGTCTGATAATGCTGTTATGTTAGGTAAAGGGTAAACTGAATAATTGAAAGGAAAGCCCATTGATTTTAGAAAAAGTAAAAAACAGACTTTCAAGTTTTATGGCCTAAAGCTGGTTGAACTTTGGGTGAATGGTTGATTATTCATGCGCTTATGTTGTGTTGAAGCTGATTTTTCTTCATTTCCAAGCTTTTGTGGGTTTTTTGCCGATTTTTAGTGCAAAGCTACTTTTTTGTCTGGTTTGCAAATTGCCTAGTTTTTATTCAGTGATATGGATAGTGATGTTTGCCTTGAAAACTCTAGAGAGATTTGCTTTATTTGTGTTTGTCAGTATTTGCAGTATTTGTTTTAATAAATACCGGTAGATGCTAATTGCTAAACTTTTGTATAGTATGTGGTGTATCTATAAAACACTCACAAGAGTGGACTTTCCACCTTTGTAATAGATCCTGCGTTCCCACTGGACCTTGGATTCAAGGGACGGCCTTGAATTTGACTAAGGGTACTTCAAATCCTGAAAAATGTGTCAGGAGGCCTTGAAAAGCCTTGAATATTTATGAATTACAAATGCTGACAAAGCCTGTAATCATAACTATATAGTTTTATATGCCAGAGTTCGTGAAGGCATAGTCCTAACTAGGACCTTCAGTCATTACCCCCCTCCTCCCACTTTCCCTGTAGGAAAGTGGGAGGAGGGGGTAATGACTGGGTGGTCCTACTTAGGACTTGTTAAGGCAGAGCCTTGAAAATCCATGGATTTGCTATTGTAAGGCCTTGAAAAGTGCTGGAATATATCAAGTAAGAAATGGTCTTGAATAGCCTTGAATTTTGCCAGTCATTACCTGAAGGAACCCCCGAGATCTCAAACTCTGTGAAAATGACATAAAAGAAGAGAAGACTCTGGCTAATCAGCCTCTATGCTTCATTTTTGGCATTTTGCTTTCTGATTCTGATGCCTTTCTGCAGATATTGAGACTTTTTTGGGTGGACTTTCCATCATTTGAGTATTTTGTGGTAATTCCCACACATTGTATACTGCATTGTAATTGCTTGTAAGAAGGGATATTCTGTGTAATTGTGCTTAACACTTTACCATACAGAACAAGGGAGACTTGTGTCAAATAAATTCTTATATTATCAAAGAAAAAGTTTGTTTTATTTTATACCCCCAAAACACAGCTTATGACACCCAATTTAAATGGCCTTATTTAGCATGTTCCAATTGAGGGTCATAAATTATGTTTTAGGGTTCATGAGCCATGTTTTTTGGAGAAAAAAAATCGGAACAAATAATAAAATAGATTCGTGGTTTCTGTAAATACTACTGACTTATAACTGTTCTGTTAGGTAAAGAGCTACTAATTCTTACAAACCACATTTTTGCTTGATCTTTAGGTTTTAGATTTTAGAGGAGACCAAAATATGTATTTTTATACTGTACCAATGACCCAGACATAGCTGGTGCTAACTCTTAAAATATAGGGCCAAACACAAATTTTGCCCCCCAATCCCCAAAATTTGCATCTAAAACTAAAGAAAACATGTCCAGAGAGGCCCTCCACACCTCGCCCCCACTGCGCATGCGCAGTGTCAAGGACGTTCCGAAATTGGCGCCATTTATCATTCTAAGTTTGGCCCTTCATCAGTTAACATCTGACTGATCTTTGTGCTTTTAAATCTCAGTTTAAATGATGCCAGACAAATAAATATTAGTGAAATGGTGATTCTAAGGAGGATAGAAAAGGAGGAGAGGAAAAGAATGTGTGACAGAATATTATCAGGGCTGTAACTTAAAATTTTTTAATGAAATTATGTTAAGTTACCTATTTTCAAGGCAGCAGCCATTTTGTTGTCATTCTGATTATTTAGTTACACTGTTTTTACAAGTGTTTTTCCTCTCTCCCTGTCCTTTAAGTTCCCCCTTGCTATTCTCCCATGCTTTTGGCATAATTTCTGTAATTATTATTACTAAAATTTCTTGGGAGCTTAGCTGAATAACAGAATGAATTCTGTTCTTTCCCCATGTTTACGTCTTCACCTACGGGTGGTTAGGCGTTGTGTTCTGCATCTACCATCTGATGTTCTGCAGTTTCTTCCCTGGAAGTCTCTGTTTTGCATCAGATGGTGTATTTTTGGTAACTGATTTCGGGCCTGGGTGCCTGGAGTCTTATTTTAGTGTTTTTACACTCATTGTTTACATTTACAACAGCCCTCTGTGTGAGGGGGGGATTTCTAAATAATAATATCTTTATGTTATTTCAATCATAACTAGATACATTATTATTGTTCGTAAGTGTTGAATAAATTGTTTAAAATATTTTTAAAATTTTTGTCCACACTTAGGCTTGGGATCCATTGGGGCTCAACGTTACTTTTCAGAAACTTGGGCTGTTCTGAAAAAATATTTTTTCAAAATATTTTGATTTCAATTATTTTTTCTATATTAATGGATCATATTATTATTATGTATTTTGATTGCCAGGGGTTAGTGCGAGTACCAGGACTTGTTTTCTTTTCACATTGAAAGGATATTGATCTATTGTTTTAAGAGGAAGTCTTCCTCTGACCTTATTATCATTCTATATGTGGTCAGTGTACTCGCATTAACTCCGGTTCTGTATCGTATGATTTCGATGACAATATGGGAAGCGTATGTCACGGTATGTTGTTGGGGATTTGGACACTCCGGTCCTTTCCCCGCAGGGTCACTCTACTTTATCAATTTCTATTTCAGACGATCAAGATTAGGGTGATGTATCTGTGATGTCTTCCAACAGTGTGCCTCCGTCGTCACAATTAATGAAGGGCTAGCGGAAAAGTGCTCATGTAATACGCCAATTGCCTAAGAGGACCCTAGTAGGTTCGACGGCCTTTGACGTCCGCTAGCTCGCCCGGTGTAGCGTCCATTCACCGAATGGTTCGGCAGCCGGGTTCGTCCGTTGCGGTCTAGAAGGAATTTTGGGGTGATGCGAGCACTATAAAATTAACTTAATGCACACCCAGTGACGGCGGATCGGAGGGAGAACGGAGGAAGCCTTTTAGTCCGGTTCATAGCTCGTTCCGGTCCATCCGGACGGCAAGCGAGAGAGGCCCCTCTCTCGTTCAACAACATCTGGCCCCAGATGTTGTGGTACAAATGTGTCGTTAGCGGAGCATACGTCCGTCGCTCGGGACGCTCCGTTGTATAGGCAGTCCGCTGAGACTGCTAAGGCTTCCTCTTCTCGTCAGCGCACACGACCGCACCTTGGCTGCGTGACCGCCGATATATTACCAGCTTCGCCGATCAAGGATTCTTCGGCGACCAGGTCACACCATCCGGCAGCCAGGGATTCGAGACCGATGGACTCCGGACGTTCGCATAGGAAAAGTATGCGGGAGCCATCTGATGCGGAGCTGCCCTCGGCGAAGCAGCGATAGACTGCGCCTCCGCAGGTCTCGACGCCGGACATTCTTGTGCACATAGCACAGCTTATCGCAGCATCCCAGCAGCCGACAGAAACGGTGTCGGATCGAGAATTATCCGACAGCGCTGGGTCGGTAGCCGGGGACTCGAGGTCTGCAGACTCCGGACGTTCGCATAGGAAGTATGCGGGAGTCAACGTACACGGAGCTTCCAGCGGCAATGCATCGTAAGTCCGCTACTGCACAGGCCTCGGGAACGAACGTGCTTTCCTTAATAGCACAGTTTATCGCAGCATCCCAGCATCAACTGAATCTGTCGCATATATTTTATCCGACGATGCTGGGTCGGGACGCTCTGCGGAAGCGGGTACGGACGTCCGAAAGTTTCATCCGGTCCGACGGGATACCGAAAGGGATTCGGTGGATTTCAAGCTTTCCCTTTCGGAACAACATATGCTGCGATGCCGGATAAGAAACTGATAGCGTCGGTGGACTTAGAAATTTTTGGTTCGGTTCGGGGACATCGTCCCTCAGTTCCGACATAGTCCAATAATGTCACACAAACTTTCGAATTATTGAACGACGCTATATATATTATTATTTTATGCTTGCTATCCAAGCATTTCTGGTTTCTTGTTCGAAGAGTTATGGAGATGTCTTTCAAAAGTGTGCCTCTGTCGTCATAGTTAATGAAGAGTTAGCGGCAATAAGTGCTCATGGAATATGTCTATCGCTTACGGAGTGACATTCGCTAGCTCACCCGGTGTAGCGTACATTCATCGAATGGTTCGGCTGCCGGGTTCGTCCGTTGCGGTCTAGGAAGGAGATTTGGGTGATGCGAGCACTTTAATTACTTTAGTACTCACCCAGTGACGGCAGATTGAGGACAGATCGGAGGAAGCCAACAACATAGGGGACCGCATGTTGTGGTTCAGATATTTTACATTCGGAGCATATGTCCGTTGCTCGGGACGCTCCGTTATATTGACAGTCCGAGAGACTGTCTTTAATGCTTCCTCATCCTCACAGCAGGGCACACGACCGCACATTGGCTACGTGACCTCGAGTATCCGATCAGTTTCGGCATTCAGTGATTTCACAGCGAATAGGTCGCGCCATCCGGTAGCCAAGGGACACGAGGCCTATACACTCCGTTCGCTCGCATATTGGAAGTATGCACGGGGTAACGATCTCGGAGCTTCCTGCGGCAATGCATCGTAAGACCGCTGCTCCTCAGGCCTCAGTGACGGACGTGCTATCCGAGTTAGCACAGTTGTTTCGCAGCATCCCAGCAATTGACGGTTTCTCGGTCGAATCAGGAATTATCCGACGGCGCTGGGTCGGTGCGGTCCGCGGTTGCATCAAGCTACGGACGACCGAACGCTTTATAGGGTCCGACAGGATGGCGAAAGGGATTCGAAAGATTTCGAGTTTTCCCTTTAGTAGTATCGGAAGATGCCTTTCATATCTTCTGGCATTTCTTCCAGTGATTATTTTTCGGACTTCATTGCTGCGATCTTGGATAAGAGACTTATAGCGTCATTGGACTCGGATTTTTCGATCGGTACAGTCCAATATTGTCATTACAACATGTGTTTTATTTTTCGACGCTATATATTTATATATATACAAGACGGCTACTAAGCATGATAGTTTAGTTTCTTGTCCGCGTGGCTCATTTCTGCCATTTTATCTTTTTTACATATAGTTTATTTTGGCAGAGCAGGGCATACCGAGAGTTCATATGCGTCTAGACGGTGTGATTAAAGACTGCATATATTCTTTTTCACCGTTTATGTCTTTTCCAATTTCAATGTTGGGAACGACATTATGTATATTAGACTTAACTTAGACGCTTTATTATACGTAATCCGCCTTACTGAGGCGTTATCATTACGTCTTCAAGAAAAGATTTACGGGATATTATTCTCAATGTAATTTCTTTTGAGGGCAGTAGTTTGTTCACGTATAACTCCGCCCTTCAGTGGCTGATTGGAGTTGGTTAGACGTGAGGCAGCCCTAGCTACATCCACGCGTGGATAGTAGGTTAAGAACTCTCTCAGAGTCGCTTCGTTCTCGGAGGAGCTTCTCTTCGACGGCAACTTTCCGGCAATCCATGAATTGCTTGATTTATACATTCTCTTATCTATCTAGTGTTACAAGAGATTCAGACTGGGGCAAACATTCGGTGGTTGACTCAGAGAGTGCCGCCGCAGTTGCCGGACCCGAGTGTGGCTGTTATGACGGTTGCCAGTCAAACAGATTGGGATATATACTGATCCCTACGGATTCGAAGTGCCAGGGTCTTTGGGTTCCGCAGTCTTTTAGCTATCAGTTATCTTCCGCGGAATAATGTTTTTTAGGCTTGCTTTATGTCATTGCATGAACATTATTCAGAAACGCATGCCCAAATTCCTGTCCTTTAATTCGACAGTAGTGGCGTATCTCCGGAACCAGGGAGGCACTCTTTCGTTTCCGTTATTCAATTTAATGGAAAGAATCCGTCTGTTGGTTATAGTACACCAAGTTCAGTTTTGGTCCGTCATATTCTGGGTCGTCTGATTGTTTTATCGCACTCCCGTTCTCTTACGGGTCGCTTGTTGCTGTCAGAATGGACTCTCAACAAACAAGTATTCAATCAGATTTGCTATCTATGGGAGCGCCCAATGATGTTTTATTTATGACACAGTTGGCTAATCAATTGCAGACGTATGTGTTGGCTTGTCCAGATCTCTGAGCTAATACTGTTAACGCTCTATTGATCTATTGGACAGAATGATAGGATACGCGTATCCTCCGGCGCTGTTGTTTTTAGCAGGTATTGCTAAGATAAACAACCACAATATATTTCTGTTGATAGCATCTCTATCTTCACAGAGATCATGAGTAATTTACTCTCTTGTCTACTGTGGATCTTAACGTGAAATCTTCCTCTATGTGAGGATCTTTTTTTCACTGGGTAAATCGTGTCATTTTTATCACAACCAGCAAGGTCGCAACCTTCATGTTTTCCGTTGTGTGGTCCATATTGCATTGTAAGCACTGTTCTGGACGAGCTTTGGACGCGATTTCTTACTATAGGAGATCCTCTTCTTCGCTATTCTATGCGACTAAAGTGGAGGCTCTTCCGTCGTGGTGTAGGGATCATTATGTTCATATGGTTGATCCCTCCATACTACTCATTGCTATTTTTTAGTATACTTGTTTCACAAGATCTACTGCAGCCTGTTGTTATTTAGGTTATAGGTTTATGTTACCTCATACCTATGCACTCTACGATAGTTTACAATTGAGTCTTTTGTCTCTTTATCTAAGTCAGTTAGTAACTTTTTGATAAATAGACTTAGAATCTTTAGATTAAATTCCTATACGGATTTTAACTTCAGGTTCTTATTTAGCTAAGTAATCATTTGAGCCTCTGGAAACAGTAGTTTTCAAATTCTGACCTTTTAGACAGTAATTCTGTTGGTTTCTCTTTTACTGTAGAGTCAGTGAGTTTCATGCACTATCGATGGATGATTTTCACTTTCATAGTTTCGGAATCAATACTTCCGTTACTATTTAGGTTGGATTGTTGCATAAGAGTTAGGCTCCTATTATCCGGAACCTATTATTTTAAGGTCCTTCCGTCTTCGTATGGGCATAGGCCTTTACTCTTTCCGGGTACAGTTTATGTATTTATAAACAGATATCTGTTTATTACAAGGGCGTAAGCTTCTTCTGTCTTTGATGTCTAGTAGAAGGACGTTACGCTCCATTTTATTGTTAATGGATTCTATTAACTAGCGTACTGCTTATGGTATATCATTGGCTTAGCAGTTGTGCTTAAGATTTCGGCTCATGAAGTAAGAGTTCTTCTACTTCTTGGGCTTACATTAATAGTGTTCTATTATAGATTTTTGAAGGCTGCTCATTGCGCTCAGCCATCCATTCATGAATTTTATCTCAGAAATATCGAGTCCATTTCTGGAGGCCTCTATTGTTAGGTCTATTATCTTCTGCTCAGAATGTCATTCACTTAACAGTTGCTACTATAGCTAGGTAGGCTGTCTGTTTCGGCAGTGTCTCCGTTCGGCTGCCCTCTTCGCTCTGGGCTATTTGACCCAGGGCAAGAAAAAGGGGGGGGGGGGAGGGTGTTCCCTTGGGTCACCTGTTTTTACTATGAAAACAAGGGGATACCTCCTCCGGAGTTAGTAATTCTGAGCTGTTTTTAGGATGGTTGTTTAGTGAGAAGTTTAAGTTTATAAAATTCATTCAAGTCTTAGTTTTTAAAGTATAGCTTTTGAATATTGCATATGTCAACGGACATGATTATGCAATTCTCACACACTTTTAGGAGTATAAGAGTCTCTATTCTCTAGACTTACTTTATTATTGGCTTACTTTAAAAATTATTAGTATAAGGATTATTGGATATTAATAGAGTACATGGATGTATGAAGCTCAATTTTTGGAAGGTGTTGTATCTTTCTAATTTATCATAAATAAGAAAGATACATGTAAGGCCTATTACTTCTTTTCCCTACAGGGGATGACTCTATTTTATTTTATTGAGCGTATTCCATTTTGCTCTATGTCCTTGGCCCTCCAGCCTTTTTACTATTCAGCTATGTCTGGGTCATTGGTACAGTATAAAAATGTTAAAAAATTTATAGTAATTTATATATTTTTTATACTTACCAATGACCCAGACGGGGATGGCCCTCCCAGGAGTTGGGAACTCTTGCCTCCCCGCTGAGTACATAGCGCTTACCAGGCACTGGTTATTAGAATGATAAATGGCGCCAATTTCGGAACGTCCTTGACACTGCGCATGCGCAGTGGGGGCGAGGTGTGGAGGGCCTCTCTGGACATGTTTTCTTTAGTTTTAGATGCAAATTTTGGGGATTGGGGGGCAAAATTTGTGTTTGGCCCTATATTTTAAGAGTTAGCACCAGCTATGTCTGGGTCATTGGTAAGTATAAAAAATATATAAATTACTATAAATTTTTTAACTTTTCTGATATTCAGCTTTAAATTAGTGATAGCCTTCTGTAGTTCTGTATGAAAACTGAATAGTGTGTCCATCTTAATTGTAACTAGTTGATTGTTATGTTTATATTTTTGATTGCAAATAAGTTTTTTCATGCATCTATTAAAAGTTTAATCTGTTAATTACATATTTGTTAAAGAAGAGATCCATTTTTTTAATTTAAATTGTTTAATGTTCCAGCAACACCATTCAGCATCACTATTGAAAAATTAAGTATTTTAATTCTTTGAGAAATTTAACTTTTTTAATGTTCCAGCAACACCATTCAGCATCACTATTGAAAAATTAAGTATTTTAATTCTTTGAGAAAGTTCATGTTGAAATATTATTGTTTATTTTAATGGTTTTTGTGACATTTTCAGTCAGTCATGAGACAAACTCTACCGCCATCTGGAAATTAGCAAATTCTCTAGAATTTGTGATAGCTAATGTATTTGGACATGAATGGCAGCTTGCTCTTCTTTAACCCTCAAGTCCTTGCTCTTCTTTAACCCTCAAGTCCCCATACAGGCTCAAACGGCTGCCTTTACGTTGCTTTGAAAAAGTCACCCCCACCCCACCACTTCCCCAGTGTATTCTTCCTTGAGAACTCAGCCAGTAAGTGCATTAATTTTGGCAGTGTTTTTACATCACTGTTGGCTGCCTATGATGTAGAAACACTATTTACAGTGGAACCCTGTTAATTGATTATCCACTTTGCAAATGAAAATTATTCAATTACAAGGAGTATTCAATTAACAGGGATTGTGTAACTTTCCTGTATTCTAGAGATAAACTTGGCACTTATTCTATTATATCTTGTTTGACAGAGCTCCATGAGCTCTGTCAAACAAGATATAATAGATTAAATGCCTGTACTGGATGTAAGGAGGTCAAATAGGTCTATAAAAGGAAAACTGGGGCAAGTAAGGGTAATGTCTCGACAAGACGTTTTATTCAATTAACAGGAGTTTACTCTATAACCTATATTCAATTAACAGCTCAAATTTGTACTGGAGGTATGTTAAATGATTTTGTGTTGGATAACTTATATTTAATTATTATCAGGGTTATTCAGTTAAGAGATTTCCAATTAAGTAGGCTCCACTGTATTAAGTCACCTGCAGTTGTGTCCATGTACATACCGTAATTATTATTGTAAAATTAAGTTGAGGCTTTAAGGCTTAAATTGTTACTGATCCTTGATCATCCGTCTTAATAATTTCTTTTTTCATTTTGTCCCCTGCTTATCCACTGCCAAATTTTCATCCTAAACATTGTTCCTTTTGTGAGGAAAGTGTTGAACTTGAGTTATTAGGGATGTCTATAGGAATGTTTAGGTTTTTGTGTAAGACTGTATTGGAAGCTCCACATAATTTATCAAAACTATTCTAAAAAAAGCTTACATTTGTTATTGCTTCTGCTTAACCCTTTGAAACATGGTGGTATCTTCCATGTCAGTTCCATAGCAGCAATTGGAAGAG
The DNA here is from genome assembly GCA_031216915.1 of Pictodentalium vernedei. NCBI lineage: Eukaryota > Metazoa > Mollusca > Scaphopoda > Dentaliida > Dentaliidae > Pictodentalium > Pictodentalium vernedei. The sequence goes on from CM062297.1 coordinate 516,031,405, forward strand.
TCCATATTCATTATTTGGTGGTAGACCAATTAATATTTTCAAAGTGCAGCCTTGAGGCTGTATGTTGAAAATATTGATGGGTCTACCCCTCACATTCACTTAGCAGCCGTCCTACTCAATGAAATTGTGACGTGTCAGGTTCTTGGGCTGGAAAAGCAGAATCACCCTTCAAAGGGTTAAGCAATACTTTTATAATGAGCAAACATACCCATGCTTTGCTGCAAGTGATGTACAAAGTGCATGAGGGCAAAGGTGTACTATTATTGCTTTAGTGTAATTTTTTTTTCTCCTTTATTCTACTATTGTGATTCACATAATTTTTAGTAGTTTAAAACTGGGAAACTGAAATTTGAAGAAAAAAATTGTTAAATGTTAACTATAGTTTGTAAAAACTTTATGAAAGGTTAAATTGTAAGCAAAGAACATATATCTTGGATTTACCAGAAAAGGAAAGTGTCAGATTGTCTTTGATCGTTAAGTAATGGTGTTGAAATCGTTGTGTAATCTCATCTCTTTTAAATTTTTTTTTTATTATTTATTTGCAGTACTGTAATCACAAAAGTGATACTTGTCTCCATATATCTCATGACCATGCTGCCACCCACTTACACACCAGTGTGTCAGGATTTCAAAAATAACATTTTCAGAAATCAAGACCCATTCACGAAAAACTAACAAAAGTAGCATATCAGATTCAGTGTTCTCTTTTACAGTGCTGTGGGAGAAGAATAAATAGCTAATTTTAGCGGGATCATGATTTGATCAAAATTCTATGTCCACTTTTATGTTCACAGTACTGCACCAGTTTTGGATGCATTACTTCATAATGTTGTGTGATGATATGTGAAATGGACTACTTCTCTAATACTGGTATCTGTGGTCCACAGTTCAATTCCCAAAAGGGGTAACTGCATTGTGTCCTTGGGCACGTCACTTAATCCTGATTGCCCACATGGCGCACAGTGGCACTGTATACTAAAGCGTACTTGAACCGAGTTCATGCTTGAACAGAGTTGGTACGTTTTGGAGTCTTACAGTTGTTCGGTTGTTCTCTCCCAGTTCTCTGTCTTCCTCCACCCATAAAACTGTCAGAGTAAACGATTGATGTGACTTCACTTTATACTCCTGTTGCAGTCACAATATAGCCATACACGCTGGGCATGAATAATAATACATTTGATTTGAAAACTCCAGGAAACAAACTGCCAACGAGGAACTCAAACCTCTAAGCTGGCTCTGGGCAAAATATCACATTCCCATGTATGCCCCCTTTCTCAGTGCAAGAATGAAACCATATTCCACTTATCACCAGGACTGCAGAGCTCATTCCTTACATATTTATATTTTACTTTATTTTTCTACTATACATGTTATTTTCAGTTGCAGCTGATTCTCCCCTCTCTTTCTCTCTCTCTCTCTCTCTCTCTCTCTCTCTCTCTCCCTCTTCCTCTTCCTTTCTCTCTCTCTCTCCACTTTTTCCCTCATTCGTTGCTTTTTTATCTCCCACTTTTTTGTCTTTCCATACTCTACATTATCCCTTTCCCTGAGGTGGGTGACAGTAATACAGCCAGCTGGCTATGTCACCTCCCTGCAGAAGACAAATATGTAGCTTCATAAATCCTAGATGTGATATATTATTAATACTATTTGTTGTTTCTTGGGCAATTATGTTTTAAACATGTATTATAATGTCTTTTGCAAATCAAGTTATTACTTACTTTACTTACCGAGGTTCACTAATGCTGCTTTAATCAGATGTAGTGGACAAGGTTTTTAAATTCCTAATAAAATAGGTTGAAGTTGAGACATTTTTATCACATGATCATGTAAATAGTGCACATGAAATCAAATTTCTATCAGAGGATGTTCGATGTTTTTGAATCACAAGAACACTGTGACTGTGTTACCTGTGACGATTTTCCACATTATATATTCTGAAATATTTAGTGGTTATTACTTAGTTAGTTTCATAATGGATTAGATATCTGCCTTCAGTAACGAGGGTGGATATCTTGGCTGATATAAAACTAACCAAGTAATAACCTTTTCATTTATTAACCCTTTATCCAACATAACGGCCAAAACCGGCCAATGCTATTCACAAAAATCTCCATTCAATTTTCATTATATTTTCATTTCTTGTCTCAAAATCCTAGCTTATGACCCCTCATTGGAACGAGCTCCTTGAGCTCGTTCCAATGAAGGGATGTAAGCTATGTTTTTTTATGTAAAAAATTAGTTATTCACGAATTTTATTTGCAAGTGTCGTCAGATTTCATGTTAGGTAAAGGGTTAAACCAAAAACAAATAAGTACAAATGTTTTCACAGCTGTTACAGTTCTCTGATAGTGTATTGTTTCTTATTCTTTTCACAAAGTCTGAAGTTTCCCGCTCCCTTAGTTCAGCTATTTGACACAGGGGGAACCGTGATGATCAATAGCTGAATTAGCTCCTCTCCCACTTCGACAAATCTCCACTCATGACTCTGAATCTTGGTTTGCATTGTATTTTGTATACAACTCGCTACATTCTTCTCTTCATCCACCTAATCCTTACTTATTGCATCTTTAGTTCCTCATCATTCAAGAACTCAGCTTCAAAGTCACTCCATTATTCCTGGTCACAGGAATTTGAAGGATCTCATTCCAGTGAGGTGTCATAAGCTATGGTTTGGAGACCCCATGTTTTTTTAAATGCAATTTAAATGGCACTTTAAGGGGAATAGCACCAGTAGATTAGTTAAAGGATTAAATATGAAGAGCTGCCAAACCTTGACATTGTATTCACACTGTTGCTGGTAATAAAGATTTATTTCCAGCAGAGGCGGTGGAAGCTTGATAAAAGTGAAGGGGCACAAATTTTCAAGGCTACCATGGTTCAGCCCAGTGGGAGGAAAAGTTACAAATGTATATTGGTAAATGTACCGTGACACACTATAGTGCTTTGTTCAGATGAGCATGCCGCAGTGTGGTCACTGTACTATCTATTTCTTCTACTTTAATCATTTTTCAGCACGAAAGCTAGCCTTCGGGTTGGAAGATGGTTGAAGTAGAAGAAATGGACTGAATTGACCGAAGGTGGGATTCATTGGCCAAATGTTGTTTAGATTTGCAAGTAATATATTACTGGAATACCTGTATATTGGCATGTTTGCATGCGTCCATTTTAACTCATTGTGTAACCACACAACATGTCTCTGGAAAAAAGTGGAGGGGCACAGGGGACCTGTGCCCCCCCTCCCCCCCCCCCCCCCCCCCCTGGTTCCGCTACCTCTGATTTCCAGAGAGCGGTGATGACTCTGTGATAAAAAGAATGATGGCTTATATAATATGAGTTTGGGTGATTCTATTTCTCTTTGGTTCGGTTAATTCATGGTATGTCAAGAAATATGTTAACTATCCAAAAGATCTATTAGGATTTTCGGCTTTAAACTTTATATATCATTTTTATATATTCATTGTATAGCAATCCTTTTGTTTCATTTCAGGTATTATTATGCAAGGGGAATATTAAATAAAGTTGATGGACAAAGACTAGTTTATCAGTTTGCTGAAGTACCAAAGGACATTATAGAGATAGATTGTTCTAATATATGAACAAACAACCCAGCATCTCTGGATCATAATCTTCCATAACACCTCTTACACGTGTGCCATAGGCAGTGGTTTTATAGCATTCATTATCATAACTATCACCAAGCTAATTCATCAAGATGTATGGATTTGCAGTGTGAAGAATTGAGAGAGTGGTTTTTAATTTTTTATTCAGTTATTTCTCGTTGGTTGGATCATCAGAAATTTCCAGATAGAGTGAGAGAAAAAGGTGTATGAAGATGCAGAACATTACACTCAATCGCAGTTTCATAATAGTTTCCAAACATTGTTTTTCACTGAATAGTGCTGATCGTGGAGTGATGTGAGAAGTTGGTATTGAATAATACTCTTCCCAATACAACTTACAAACATTCATTGTATAGTTCCATGGTTGATCTATGAGTCCCAAAGTGTAGCAACTGAGTTATAAAGTGTCTTTCATTAAGCTGATGCCATGCTTTTGAGTAACACAGTTGGAAAAATCTCTGAAAGTTCTTTCCAACATTTAGTCATTTCATGTTATATTAATCCTTTACCAAAGATGGCTTGTGGTTGACACAGTAATTGAAAAAATTTCATTTTTGCTTTGAAAACCTAGAACCTAGCAGCTTGTGATCCCTCAATGGAACAAGCTCATTCGCTCGGTCCAATTAAGGATCAGAGGCTAGGTTTTGGAAGAAAAAATAAAAATTCTTGTGTGAAGCACTGGCCAGGTCTGGCCGATTGCTTAGCTACAGGTTTATAAAAAAGGCCAGTGACAAAGTTTTACATCATTTGTTGCCTAGGTGTTTGAACACATTTCTCTTGTATTTAATTCTAATGCTCAGCTTATCTCGAGAATACATGAAAGCAATCAAATGTGATTTGCAAACTACAGTTAATTAACCCTTAATGGCCTGATTTCAGACTTTGATCAGTTTTTCCTGCAGTGAAACATCAGTCTCTGCATAAATTTGAAAGTTATATTCTAAGTATCTTGTCAGTTCTTTCTAGGCAAGTCTTGGCTGCTGATTTAGGTAGCCAAGACTTGCCTAGAAACAACTGCAAAACTGCAGGATGTGGACTCTAAATGTGCAGCAAAAATGTATTAACAAAATTTACAAGTCTTTAAGAGTTAAGTAGTTTTCATTGTCAACATGGCTGTTCAATTGACAGGGATCTTCTATATTGATATACATGATTATACTTCCGATTTGAACACTTAGTGAGATTGTAGGCAAACTTTAACCTTCTGCATGGTAATGTCAAAAGATCACTATTTCAAGCGGCAAAACTTGGAATTCCAACAAATTGAATCTTGTTTGACTGTGCTCAAAGAGGATTGAATTTCTTAATTCCTAGTTGCATTATAGGACAAATTTGCAATTTGAAATTTTGATATTTCAACATTTGTGTGAAAGGGTTAATCTTTAGAAAATTTGAATCATCATAATTATACCATTTTCTTCAAAATTACAGCTGCTAAATCTTTTGACAAAATTCATTTCAGAGGTGTTCCAGTACAACATGTTTTTATGGATCCACAGATTTCATAAAACAAATAAATAATGATCTCAATTTGTAGGATAATTTTTAAATAATTTTTTTTTTCTCCCAGTCCATTATCAGTGGCAAATGCCATCATCCTAATTTTTCAAGTTTATATGAGATGCCACTGGCTCTGTTTTGATAGAAAAAAGTTTCCAAAGTTGCTTTGTGTATTTTTAAAACATTACTGTTGGTTTAGCTTCATCCATATTGTTTTCAGATTCCTGCACTTACATGTTGAAATCCATACTTTTCAACAGCAAAGTTTACCTGCACTACAAGCCAGGAATTACCCAATTATATCATGATTGAAAGAGCTCATTGAGTTTTGTCAAATAAAGTATGTTGGATTAAATTTATTTATTTATTGGGGTTTAATGACACTTTCAACAGCCATGGTCACCTCATGTTGGAAGTTTTACGGGTGGAGGAAGCACTGAGCAGCGACGAGCAACTTTCAGACTCCCCAATGTACTGACTCTGCACATGTAGGGTTAGCATTGGTTGAAGACAAGTGCACTATTGACATGCAGTACTCATTAGAATGCAGCGCCACTTTGCCCCTGTATGACCAATCGGGATGAAGTGCATTGCCCAAAGACACAATGCTGTTACCCCTGCCAGGGATCAAACCATGTTCCTTTTGGTTTGAAGTCCAGTGCTGTAACCACTGAGCCAATGCACCCCCTTGTTGGGTTGAATATTCAGTCTTAACCCTTTACCCAACACAGACGATTTCAAAATTTATTGTTTTAAATACCATTTTTGAAATTTTTTCAAAAAATTTCAACAAAACCATATCATGTGACCCCTCTTTGGAACGAGCTTGGCGAGCTCGTTCCAAAGAGGGGTCACATGGTATGGTTTTGTTGAAATTTTTCGAAAAATATTTATTATTTTTTTAGCTAATGAAATTGTATATTACGCGGACGGATGCGGGCGATTCGTTGGGTAAAGGGTTAAATGAACACAATAGTGCTATATATATGTTGCTTTAAAGCTGACAGACTTCTAAGAGCTGATGGGTTAATTATAAATAAAAGTTAATCCTTTATTTAACATGACTAGAGGACGAAACATTTCATGAAGAATTAAAAATATTCATCTTTGCCACAAAAATATTGCATATTATCCCTCATTCAAACAAGTTCAAGCTCATTCCAATGAGGGGCCATAAACTATGTTTTGGAGGAAAAAAATGACCAAAAACAAAATTTGAATCATGATTTTGTGAACAACTCTGGCCAGATATTGTACTTCCATAAAAAAGCACCACCCCGCTTTTGATATCATTTGGCAGTGATATGTGACACTTATACCATTATTTTTAAAGTCGGGTGGTATCGTAATGGGTGCAGATTTTGATACAGCCTGAAGCCAGTTTTTTGTATTATTATACCTCCATGTAATACTTGAGATATTTGAGTCATCAATTACCATTTGATAATTCAGAGATCAGACTCTTTAACTCAAACCTCTATTGACCATATGTCATCACTTGTGTGGAACAAGGCACCGTCTGTAATGCTCAAGTATTGTAGATGGTGCCTTGTTCCACTCAAGTGGCGATGTATAAACGCTTTGCAGTGAGTGATAATGTTTTGCGAAGTCCCAAAACTTTGAACACAGAAAATTAACACATACCGCCACTGATAATTTTTGAAGTTTATTATAGGCGATTATTTTAAATATCATTAAATTTAAGATTGTTGGAAATGTTTATAACTTGTATATGAATAATTACTTTTAATAGACATTCATTATAATTAGAAACATACTGACCTTTCTTTGTTTGTAGAGCTTGGAGGTTTTGATTTTTCAGATTCAGTTTCGGTTCGGTTTCAGGAAAAACCTCGGTTTCGGGAAAAACCTTGGTTTCGGTTTGGTGTTAACAGATAGAAAATAACACTTCAAACTCTGTAACTTGAAAAAAAAGCCTTAATAGTTTGCACAGCACCACTCACCACAAAAGCCCTGTCTTCAAATATTCCCATTGGGTTCAGCCTAACTCCCCTTTGATGACACCTAAAGGTTCTAGGGGATCAGCTGCTAAGCCTACTTGGTCTGAAACCCCCTCCTCCTAAATTATGGTGACAAGTGAATAAAGTTCATCTAATCTACGTTGTGTTCACATTGTCACACTTTCTCCTTTATTGAATCGACTAGTCATTAAGGGAGAAAATATGACAATTGGAACACAACTTATTCGACACTTTGCTGGATAGACCAAGTGACGAGAATTCATAGTGGTCGCTAGTCCAGTTCCCTCCCAGTAAGATAGTTTGATCAGTTTATGAACAAATACAGTAAAACTTTTGGCCATTTTTTGCTGTATCTTATGGTTCGGTTTTCCAGTTTGCTGCAAAAACCAGAACCGAACCATTAAACTGAAAAACTGCCCATCCCTGTTTGTTGGTAGTGTATTATGATAGATAGGGCCCTGTGATTCAGAATTTCTATTCTTGAATCAAACCGGGGTTCCAGTGTTAACTTCGAATCCATTTCAGAAAGAGCACAAAACAATTTTTGTGAAATAATTTTGTTATTTTACCAAATTAATTACCATGCATACCCTTGTGACTTGTGCATGCCACAGGTAATATGATTACCCGAGTGCAGAGGCCACGAGTTACATTGCTACAACTGTACTTATAGAATGGAGAGCAGGAACCCACATTCTCCATTATAACAATGTAACCTGTAAGGAAGCTAAGCATGCCAGTGAGCCAACTGAACCAAAAATGCAACTATTCTTTCATTTATGAGGCACAATTCCGCTGATAGAAGACAATTATTTGCTGTCATCCCTTCATGAAAAACTGTAAGTTAACCTGATTAGAAAATATACAAATCAAGAAGTGAATCCCAAATCAGGGCACCGATGTCGACATTAAAATCTTTGGAAGCTGCACGTTCCTAGTGGTAGGCTATCACTCTCGCAAAAGAAATTAATTTTTATCTGAGGGTGATAACCTATCACAACACACTAATGAACAAAGGTCAGTATGTTTTTAATACCACCAGCAATTGATGTTGGTTATGGTGTTACTTTATTATTTCATCCTAGTGATTAGTCATTGCTGTTGAGCTTTTATCTGCTTGCTTGCCAAACTTTGTTGTGTACCCAGGATTTTTATTTACCTCATTGACCTCAGAAAAGTTACCATTAACCCTTTGAACCCTGGTTGTATCTTCCATGTCAGTACAATACCAGCAATTGGAAGAGTGTATTCATTACCTGGGGGTAGATCTATTAATATTTTCAACATGCATCCTTGGGGCTGCATGTTAAAAATATTCGTTGGTCTACCCCAACACATTCACTAAGCAGCCATCCTGCTTAATGAAATTATGACTGTTATGTTCCTGGGGCAGAACAGGTCTCTCGGGTTCAAAGGGTTAAAAAAAGCAAAATGATTATCATATTTTTTCTTCAATCTGAAATAAAGCTTTCTCATGGCTACTGTTATACAAAATATATTGGTTTTCTCATCACAGAGTAGCACAACTGTTATTTGGAATGAAGTCAATTGTATAAAATTGTATATTTGCAAGTTACTTTTTACCTATTTATTTATGGGTGTTTTAGGGTCACTTTTGGAATCTATGACTCTATCGTGACTGTTTTAAGTCAAGTTTAGCCGATCCTTTATACTTGTAACATCAATATTAGTGGACTTCGGCATTGATTACCGAATCCTATTTTGTCAGTAAAATAACCTGTTTACCACAGTGAACAAACACTTCTCCATCTTCAACTCTCAACTGCACATAGTTTTTAGAAAACATTACAAGTCTGCAAATGGCTGAAAGTTGAAGAAATCAGTTGCTCTGCCTAGCTTGATCAATCAATCTGCCATTTGACACAAAGAACATTTCCTTTGGAAACCTTGGGAAGTGGAATAGTGCTTGTTTATTGTGGTAGAACAATTCTGGTAGGTTTTTTTTTTTTATATAATAGGATCTAATTACCAACACCTGGAGTGTGACTCGTCTGAAGAGGACAGCATGAATATTAACGAATGGCAAAACTAAACTTCAGACAGTACTGTGATCACAAAAGCAGACGGGAGTTCTGATCGGGTCACGGCTTGGTCACAATCATCAGGTCAAAATTGTCTTTCCGCTTTTCTCCCCACAACAGTGTAGAATCTTTCCCATTAGAAAAGAAATACAAGAACTTTGAATCTGAGTTGTCATTTAAGTTTTTTGTTTGTGATTCACTCTTGATTTTGCCATATTTTATTTGTGAAAATTCAACTGACTATAAGTGAGTTGCGATCCATTTGTGATCTGATCCGGAAAAATAATACCACTTTTGTAATCACAGGACAGTACTTGTGATCTGGTCCCAATGTAGTCATTAACTCTTTACCCGCTAAGTATTTTTAAAGTATTTTTCAACAAATCTAGTCATGGCTGCTGTTAAGCAGCCATGACTAGATTTGATGAAAAATTCATTCAAGTTTGAATCAAGAAATCACTAGTCAAGAAGTTAGTACAATTTGTATGTGAAAGTTTGATTTAGTGTGCTCAAATTTTACTTGTTTTAGTGGCAAGAGGATTCCTGTCCTGGTCAGGAATATCTGCCTGCAGCATGTAAGGAGTTAATGCTGAAAGTGGTCCTAAAACCCTTTATCCCATGCAGAAGACATCAAAATTTATTATTTGAAATATCTTTTTTGCGAATTTTTTTTAAAATATTTTTTCTCCTGTTGAATTTGTATATTACTTGAGTGGATGTGGCAGATGTGTCAGTCAAAGGGTTAACCCCCACAAATTAAATTATATTGAACATGAAAACAATTATGATATATCATTTTAATAAGCTTGAAGTGGGCTGCATCGTACAAAAAGAGTAACACATGATGAAGTTTTTTCACCCATAATAGAAATCAAGCAGAGGAGAGTGAAGGAATGCCATTGGAATAATGTTAGTTGTGATAATACAAGTTTGGTCAAGTGTCATTTCACCACGGGTGTTTGGGGGAAAATGGGAATTTTAAAACTATGTTGATCACTTTAGAAGTTTAGGTTGGGTTAAAGATTGAATGTGTATATAGCTTTAGGATTCAATTAATTTGGGGGGGCATTTACTGGGAGATACCCATGGCCAGTGTACATGATTTTTTTTTCGTCATTGCTTTCATGTAGGAGTAGATGGCTAAAAATTAATATTATATCATCACTGCAAGACATGTTTTAAATTGATTTGCTCCACATTTTGAGAAATTATTTTGCTCACCATTTCTTACTCAGTCAGTCATTAAATCAGTGAGTTCCATGTATCTCTGACAAATTGTTGTAGAGTGGGTCCATAGAACTGCATTCCATTTAATAAAAGAGCCAAATAATTGCACATAAACATTGATATGTACCATTTATCAATCTCTTCTTGCACGTACCATTTATTAGTCCTCGTGCATAAAATTTTAATTTAGAGAGTGCTAAATTATTTTTAGTCAGAAAACTTCCTTCACGGACTTTACTTTGGTAAATTTTAAGGAAGAGTGCCTGTAGGGACTCCCTCATAAATTGTAACAAGGCAAATCCATACAGACTATATATCTGCAGTAAAGTTCCCAATGGTCTTTGGTTAAACCTTTAAACATGAAATACCGCTTTTCTAGTCAAAGATTGTGATGCGACTTGAATTCATTAAGTAGATGGTTGCTCCATGGTGTTTGATAGCCCAATCAATATTTTCAACATGCAGCCCAAAGGCTGCATGTTGAAAATATAAATCAGTCTCCCCCCTAAATTACGAATACAGACTGTCCCACCTGAAGGCACTGAACTGGCATGGAAGATAACATCAGGGTTCAAAAGGTTGTAGTTTGAGTTTCAGTGACAGGGTGATAAAGGTACAGACTGTCCAACCATGAAATGTCTCCAAACTAAATTTCCCGTCAATTTCTGTTTTGAGAGAAATTTTTACAAATCAAACCAGAGAAATGTGCACAGTCAGTTAGTTTCTAGCCTTTCAAGTTGTTCATAATCTGCTACAAGCCTTTTAACTTACTTGACCAGCCAGCTGACACTTGCAAAACATTATTATGGATGTCAAAAAACTATTCATTTTTTGCCTCCAAAGTATAGTTTATAAACACCTCATTGGAACAAGATTGATGAGTTTGTTCCAATGAGGAGTTTTGTGTTGGAGTCAAAAATTATAATATTCAAATTTTACTTTTTCTGAATGACTTTGGTCATTACATTAGGTAAAGGGCTAGATGAGGTTTTACAGATGCTTAGAAACTTATTGATGAGATGATTATACAGGTGCTCAGAAACTAAGTGACGAGATGATTAAATAATTGGCCATTGGCCGATATCTGACAATTGGTTTACCCATCAGAAATCAGGATCAATATCAACAAATGCTGATTGTCAAATGGAAAAACTTGTTGGCATTTTCATGCTATTATGCCTTTTTATACCATGATTACCTATTCTACTATATATAAAAAGCCTATGACATAAATTTTAGCTTTACACACCAACCGGTGTGAACATGCCAGCAGTGGGATTTCAGTAGTTAACTGGTAGAGTGCTGGAAGCCCATATTTGGGCTTTACTCCGAGGTGAAGGTACTGCAACTTGAAGGCTTCATACTTAGTGGATGTGCTTTGTATTATCTTTGAAGTAATATTATTTAGTCTGTAAGGACTTGTCTTGTTACAATTTATGGGAGAGTGCCTGTAGGCACTCTCCCATAAATTGTAACAAGGCAAAGATATGTGAACAAATTTTGATGGAGAAAAATAATTTAGCACTTTACCAGTTAAAATTTACACCTACAGTGGAACTACACCAAGTTGACCTTTGGTGATCTCGCCATGAAAGCAATCTTGTCAAAATTTATCACTCATTGCCTTGCGATGAGTGAAATGAAACCGGTATTTGTTTATTACATTTTTAAATACGTTTGCCTCATAAGATAATACAAATTAACAAACATATGTTGTCTCATGTTAATAAAGCATTCATAACTCGAAATAGTATGTTATTAAAATGAAAAAGGCCACGTAATTTGCATGTTTCATTTTCTGTTCCGTTTCGGCAATAAAAATGCCAGTGGAAGTACTGCCCACCAGTGCTCATGCAAACAAAAACAGATACGCATGTGTGAATATTGATTTATTTAACATTTAAGCTCTTAATAATCTGATGATCATGATATAAATAGAATATACCCAAAGTAGCATGGTGTACCAAATGTGCACCACTCATGGTGAAGTGGTGTTAACCGCATTCCAAAGGCTCGCGGTTAACACCACTTCACTGCTCGTGGTGAACATTTGGTACACCAAGCTACTATGGGTACATTCTACATGTACGTGCTGATTTAGGACAGAAATAACAAGACATTGTCGGATAGAAAAATGGTTCAACTATATCACAGTGCCATTTGAACTCATTAACCTTTTACTCAAAGAATCAGCCACATCCGCCTGTGTAATATGTAAATTCAGAGGGCTTAAAAATTCTATTTTTCAAACAATTTCAACAAAACCATATCATGTGACCCCTCTTTGGAACGTACGTGTCGAGCTCATTCCAATGAGGGGTCACATGATAGGGTTTTGTTGAAATTTTTTGAAAAAAATTAAAAAATGGTTTTTAAAATAATAAATTTTGAAACCGTCTGCATTGGGTAAAGAGTTAGCTTCCACCTGAAACTTGGGTCAGGTGATCATGTGATGACTCTTCATGTTGGAACGCCAGTTCTGTGCAGTACCGCCCAAATTTCTACTTTCTTTGAATGGCAGCCCTTTTGTTGTATTTTTAAATTGCATAAGCTTCCAAGCTGATCAAATTCATGGGTTTGAGATGCAGGATGGTTGTTGGAGAATATGATACATCAAAAATAACTTTTTCTTTATATAAAAGTGGCATTAGTAATTGATGATAAATTTCGCATTACTAATTATGTCCAGTCGAGTGTGCAAGCAAAAATCACGAAAATTTCAGTCTTGTTTTCACATCTATCAGAGAATATTATTTGCAGATGAAATACTGATTCATATAAATAGACAACAGTTTACTGCTTGGATTCATGTATGATTTTATCCTTGAGTGGGGCTTGCGGAGGATCATTTCACGAGACGTTAACCGAGTGAAATAGTCTGTGCAGTCCACAAGAGGAAAGGTTAAAATCGTACTCTAATCCGAGCAGTGAACTTTTGTATTTATTTTATTTTCTACTTATTTGTTTTCTCAAAACAACTCTTTACAATTTATAATTTGCAAACAATAAAAAAAAATCTGTCATTGCTGAGGGTGGAATATGATGCTGAGTTTTAGAGTGTAATACCATTTTCTGCGAGCGTGAGTGGGAATACGATTTGTTTGGGGAGAAGAAAAACGAATGAAAATAAAGTAAGTTGCAGAAATTTGGAATAAATTAGGAACAAAATAAGTGGAATGTATATGTCTTAACTGTACGCACATTGACCCATCACAAACAATGATAGAACACCCCAGTCTGGCGTGTTCTTCTATGGTAGTTCTGTATGCACAGTTAGGAGGTAAAGACTCCAGATTGTTTTGCAAGGATGTTATTTTGTGGTTGCTAATTGCAATTTCCATGCTCTGCTAGGTGAGGGGCAGCTGCATTCATGCCTGTCTCTTCTTAAGGACTGTTGATGATTTAGACTTATTTTAGAATGGTAACAATCATAGGGTTCCTACAGGGTCCTGGATTCAGGAAATGGCATTGAATTTGACCAAGAGCCATTTAAGGCATTGAAATCCTGGAAAATGGGCCAGGATGCCTTGAAAAGTCTTGAATATTCATGAAATAAAAACACCAACATTTATTTATTGATTGAGGTTTAACGACACTTTACAGCCAAGGTCGTATTGTGTCGGTGACAGTTTTATGGGTGGAGGAAGCCAGAGTACCCGGAAAGAACCAATGAGCAGTTGCCAGCTCCCGAACATCATAACTCCACACTGCAGCACAGGCAGGGTTAGATTGGTTCAAGACATGTGCACCATCAACGAGCAGTATGCCTTAGTACATGGCATCATCGTGGGGTTAAGTGTCTTGCCCAAGGACACAACGCGGGAGTCCAAAACGATCACTCAGACGATCACCCATCCAAGGACTAACCGGGTTTGACATTGCTTAACTTTGGTGATCTGACAAGAACCGGTTACCACAATGCCACCACACCCAAACACTAACAAAGCGATTAGTCGTAATTATTGAGTTTTATATGCCATAGATCAAGAAGCCATTGAGTTGTCTAAACTTTACTCCATCCCTCTTTTGCAGTCATGAGATAGACAAAGATGCTGAAAGTGACCTTAAACTCCAATAGATAAATCAAGAACTTGTAATCCAAAATAGGACCCTCTGGACCTTAACCCTCTCTCCCACTTCCCTCCAAGAGATGTGGAAGAAGGGGTAACAACAATGGGTTCCTAGCTAGGATGGCAAGGCTTTGAAAATCCTTGAATTTGGTTGTGTGGCCTTGAAAAATGCTGAGAAAGGGCTTTGAATAGCCTTAAATTTTATCTGCCCTTCCTAGCAGGAACTCTTTGAGTCAGCGGCTAATTCTTTTGGTGTTTCTAACAAATTTGGACCAGATATGATATTTAGAAAACAATTTTTTGGTGGCTCTTGTTAATTTCATTGAAGTATTCCCTTACAGCTGCTGATTGTTGGAAAAAAGGCCATTTTGAAACTGAATATTCTGTGCAGACAAGAAATTTCTTTCATTGTAAACCTGAGTAGTTTACTATTCTCTTAGCACATTTGAAGGAAGTAAAGAAATTGCTTTCCTGCAGCAGTTATGTGGTGGAATTGGAAACTGTAGTATATATTGTAGTAGCAATGGTCTTCTCATTGTAAATTTTATTTTTGTTATTGAAAATTGATCTGTTGAAGTTTATAAGAGAGTTTCGAATTTCATTGTTTATTTTTTTTTCCAGAATCATTTTGGAAGAATGACAAGGCCATAGTTACTACAGTTATGTTACGCATATGTGTAGGGTTTCCTCTATGAACAGGATTAGTTGTTCATTACAGTGTGCAAAATTTGACGAGAACGCTTGTTTCATTCATTCGTGTGATGGTTACACAAATTTAAATCTCTCACAAACAAATGGCTGGTTAAACAAAAGTTGCATCTTGAATGCTGAAGTCTGAGTGACTTAACTGGTAGAGTGCTAAATTTTTTCTCAGCCTCAAAATTGATGGTGATGAAGTAATTTTACTTCCAAAATAATATGAAGTACATCTACAGAATATGAAGCCTCTAACTTTAGGTACCTGCCATTCAGAATAAAGCCCAAGTATGGGCTTCTAGCACTCTACCAGTTAACCAGCCTTTCTTGTGTCTTGACAGATTTTTAAACTTTTGTCTTGAGAGGCTATATACATTTCAATTCCATGCAATATATGAATACTTGTTAATGATAAAAAAGCAATTACCTAAGAATTTTTCCACAGCCAAACGTTCGGTTAGCCATCTCCAAACCACGTTAAATTTTGCACACTGCATTATTTATCTTCTGTTGCAGTAGTTACATTATATTGGGAAAATAATGCTTAGTGTCCACCACCTGGTAACAAAAATGCTTTTGTTGTTTTTTTTTGTTTCGTACATCAGTGTAACAACATTTTTATCTACCAATTAGCAACCCTCTTTAGCTGCAGTTATTACAGAAATATATTCCACTAGTTGTCTGCCAGAGCTGTCACAGTTTAGTTAGACAATAAATTGAATATAATGAGTTTATAAATAAGCTCTATTTACTGGTAAAATAGGACCTAGTCACCAATGCTTGGAGTGGAAGTAGTCTAAAATGGGCAACATGGCTATAAACCATTCACTGGACTTCACTTTATCTCCATGTTGCAGGATCGATTAGAAGTTATGCAGATGTATGTGACCTTAAACAACAACAATCATAAATTAATAGTGACCTAAAACCAATAAATTAATATTATTTATTCATGTTTAAGGTCATGTAGCACCTAGGGCTAAAACTGCTTTGTAAACCAAGTATAAAGACAAGTTTTGTTAAATGAGCAAATCATTTTCTGAAATGTTTAGAAGATAATAATAATAATTCAATACTACAGCCCTGCAGGGCTGAAGTAGTGAATAACTATTAACCCTTCATTTTTTCCATCCCTTAACCTAATTGATGTCTACATTTTCCTTTGCATAAAATATACTTGTATTATATTTGGCTCCTTCAGGAACCAATACCACAAAACTTTTATATTTGTATTTTCTAGAATTGTATTTTCTACCTATTAATATAACTGACTAAAATGAATCATTAGCATTTTAAAAGATATGGCAATTTGCCAACTGGAAAATAGCCAGAACTTTGAAATTGCTAATGGTTCATTTTAACCCGTTTACAGGCATAACTAGAAAATACAATTCTACAAAATACAGTTGTAACAGTTTTATAGTATTGGCCCCAGGTCACGTTTAGCTCCCTGAATAAGAAATGCTGTGCCTGATGTATTGTGAATTTGAAGGTGTGGATGCCTTATGCCATAAGAGTAATGAAGCTTCAGTGTGTTTGATAGTGGCTTCATAAAGCCATTAAGAGTACTGTTGATTTGTTTTTTGATAATTGAAACAATGTGTTAGGGATTCTATTTTTTCAACAAAGTGATAATTTTATAAATTCTATTTTTCTTGATGAATAAATGTGCCTTAGTGTACATATGTATGCATATGTTTGTGTTTTGAATTACAAGATTCCAGTTGCCTATCTGATTCCAAGAATATCATAGTAATTTAGTGCATGGCATTATACTTTTTAATCATTTATCCTACCTTACTAGTGGGACAGGGTGCAAGTACAAAATTATTGTTAAATAATTAAATGTTTTAATTTTATCATAGAAAACAAAGCTTATGATCCTGCATTGGAATATGTTCAGTGAGCACATTCCAATGAGAGATCATCAGCTATTTTTGAAGGCAAAAATTCTTTAAAATTTGAATGTTGATTTTTGTGAATATCACTTGTCACATATAGGCATTATGATAGATAGGGTTAAAGAGCTTCAGTTTCCCCCTCCCATTTCGCTCCTTACCCAAAAGTATTAGTCAAGTGGGGTTACACATCAGTAATTTTTAATTTTTTAGTATTTGAAATCAACGATATGAAAAGTAAATAATAATTCTCTAAGATGTGAAACATTTGCTTCACTTTTCTCTTTATGTCTGGCATGATTCTTGACTTGACTTTGCTTTTCATGTTTGCAATGATTTCATAAAAAGAATATTCATAAAAATATTACAAAATCATTGCAAGCATAAAAATAAAAGTGAAACTAAGTGAGGAATTATTGCAGCCATAAAAAGAAAAATAAAGTTTTATTACACCTGGCATTACTTTTTTTTATTTACTGTTCATATCATTATTAGTTAATGTGACAGCATTCTTAAAATATGGAACTTAGATCTCCTATGGAATGTGTTTGTTCATATAGATATGAATTGGATCATTGAAATTATGCAATTATTAAGATTTTAATTTTCATTGTAGTGAGTGATACGAAAAATACTTGTTCATCATGAATAAAGGGCAGAGCATTGTTACACATTCGCATGATATTGTAATCCTTAAATTTTTTTATACCCCCCACTCTCGGAAGAGAATTGGGGGTATACTGGATTACATGCCTCTATCTGTCAGTCTGTGCATCTGTCCATCCACGCTAATATCTCAGCAGTGAGTAAGAGTTGGTGGATTTCATTGAAATTTGGTGTGAAGAGATCCTGGTGAGAAGCTGCTCCCACACATGTTATAACAAAAGTTGCATGTATTTTTTTTCACCAGAGTTATGGGCCTTACTAATGTGTCATCGGTCTAGCACTGCCCTTTTGGGGTATAATTTCCTACAGCAAATGCTCTTATTTTTATCAGATTGTGGACTACATTTCTCTTCCTTGATCGATACTATAAAATGGAATTGTCCTGATCTGCATGGGTTTAGTGTCATCTGTGGTAGCCATTATCTGGCCAAAAATGGTATTGTTCTGATCCCTGAATGGTGATTATTCAATTAGTATATGCTAGTTATTATCTGGAGACCAGAACTGATTAACTCTTTGAACCCGAGCAGCTGTTTTTCCGGCCAGGAACACGATGCGTCATTATATAGGATGGCTGTCCAGTAAATGTGTGGGGTAAATCAATCAATATTTTCAACATGCAGCCCCGAGGCTGCATGCTGAAAATATTGATTGATCTACACCAATTAATGGATATGGACTCTTCCAATTGCTGCCACTGAACTGGCATGGATGATACCACTAGAGTTCAAAGGGTTTAAGTGGGAAGCTGAAACATAAATGGCTGCTCAGTTTAATCATACATTTCATATATCACCTCCCTTGTTGCCTGCTGTTATTTGGATAGTAGAGAAGTTTCCTGTGGAACTTTGGGGTGGAGCAGTGCTTGTTTGCTGTGGTAGGTGGCGATCGGCAGTGTAAGTGTTAATACGATAATGAGACCTGGGAACCAGTGCCTGTGATGTGAGTCCTCTAAAATGAGTGTCTTCGGTACAATAATGGGTATAACTTAACTTCATCGTTTTTTTTTTTGCAGTCATAACAGCCTGAGATGCAGAAATGACTTAAATGTCGGCTTATAATCATTTGCAGGGTTTGACAAGTTTTTGAGCTTATGTTAACGTCTTCATTTTCATGCCCCAGATTATCAAGTGTTACCATTGAGCCAGTTCCTCGCCTGTTTAATGGCTACTGGACAGTATTTGTTTTACATCAATGAACGCGGGTCAAACGTTTGTGGTAATAACCTGTACTCTACCCATGTTGCCCTTTAATTCGATACACTACCATTTCCTTGGGCACCAATGCAGTAAACAAGTTCTGCTTTACTGGTAAAATAAGACCCGGAACCAACTCCTTGGTGGAAGTCCTCTAAAGTAGGCCGCTTGGATATAAACGATTGGCTAAACTTGACTTCATATATCCGTTGTGGTCATGAGATAGCCAAAGAGGATGGAGTGACAATAAACATCAATTAAATAAATAGATATTTGACCCACTGTGAAGTGGGGAGTCAGATCTGGTCACATAATTTCTGACAATTTCCCGAATTCAGGCATTTGATATCAACGAACAGTAGGAGGAAAAGTAGGAAGCCGAGCGTTGTAAATCCCCGTGGGATCTCCCGGAAGTGGAGCATTGCTTTATAGTCATGAGAATTGTTGGGCAACTGCCTTAATTTAAGCATTCAATGTGAACTGCAGAAGAAAAGTTGGACGCTGAGAGAGTAAATCCCCGTAGGAAACACCGGTGCTGATGCAGTGTTTTATCGGCGCTTGAAATTTCAGACAATTGCCTGAATATAAGAACTCGATGAACAGGGGACGAGAATTAGTCAGTCCTTATATAATGACGTATTTCAGTATTAACTGAGGTTATTGTTATCATTGGTATTTTATGCTATAAATTGGTATGAAAATGGCCATATACTACTTTCATGGAATAAAATGTTGTATCAAATATTAAAGTAAAAATTACCTTTATGTCTTCAATCCCGATTTCCCACATATTCAAATGAGGATATTGGAGCTTCATCGGGGTAACTAAGGTTCAAGCCGTGTTACACTATGTCCCTTACACCTCTGTCTTCAGTGGTATAATTGGCATAATTAAGCTATTTTCCTGAATAAAAATTAGTTGCTGAAAATGACCTAAAGACACCCATAAATAATTAAATATAATCACTGCGATTCTAGTCTGTTAAAACTAGTTGAGTGTTAGAAACCACTATCAGGGCTTTGAGAAAAATGAAGGTTCGAGAGCAAAACCCAACATTTTCCATCCTCATCTTTCATATTCAATCAAATGCAAATCCTATTTTTTATATAAATTTGTTTTATTACAGATTATTGGAGAGTGCCCGCGGGCACTCCAAGAATTTGTAATAAAATAATTTTCGAATAAATTCAGACCACCAAAAATAATCTTGCACTCGATCAATTAAAGAGACGACAGACGTCGTTATCGCGGTCTCGTCGAAACAACAAAACATATACTGTTGTAACTTGTACATGGAGTAGCGTGTTTTAAAGCCTTGTTTCTCTACAGCGGTTTACTGTCGCGTGAAAATTTCCAAGGTTTCTCTGCAGTGATAAACCGACGGGATCCGCACTTAGTGGCATTTTCCATCTGAGCGAAAATCGGACGGTGTAAATCACTTTGCATTTCAGTCGATCTTTGAAAACTCCGACAAAAAAGCAAGATGATCGCGAAATCCACGGCGGCGATCCACGTTTTCATTGGTTTTCTGACAATCTAAATTATCAAAGCAGTGAATCTAAATTTTCACAGCTCCGCACAGGTGGGAATCGGAACAAAATCGAGTTACTCCAATCTCGTAGTTCACCCTTGCGTTTTGCCGCATTGGTCACTGCAACCGTAAGCATGTGGCGTGGAAACAAAGAGTTTAGTGTGGAAGGGATGAGGAAATGGAGGCTGGATGAAAAAGGGGAGCATCAAGTTGTTGTGGAAGTTGAAATGAACAAACATGTAACAATAGTTTGTAAATAATTTGTCAAGGTATGTTAATCAGCTTGTAGAATGATAATAGGTATTTTTAATGACTGGTTAATGAGTCGACTGTTATTTTAATGAGAATTTAATCGGCTCTTTTCTTATTGTCTCCTGTTACTCAAGGGTACAGATGTTTGTTTGTTGTGTCATTGTAAAATATGAAATATATTTTTGTATAATTTGACTGAAAGTTGAATGTTTTACACAAAGGCTTGTTCACGCAGTAGTTTTCGTTTCAGATTGAGACCGATTCGGTGTGAATCTTAAAACTATTTTCGACCCGCGAAAATCTACTAAATTTGGTGGTGTGCATAACTTTGGTGGGGTTGAAATCCAGTCGGATTGAATCGCAGTTAGATATAGGAGCCCAACCGTATAAATTTATCTATCTGTTCATGACAGGAGTCAATTAAATTACCAGTTGCACTTGGCAATACTTGTCGGAGTGACATTTCATTTCTCCTCCGTGGGATCCCGATAAGTCCAGTAACTGCCCGATTACGGGGCGAGAGTTCTCTAAACGGTGGACAGCATAACTATAAACGATTGGCTACTTTACACTCTGAAATCAACTGGGTTAAAAATTTGTTTCATATTCATTTAAACCAGTTGATTTTGTTTGATTTTTAACTCTTTACCCAACGTAACTGCCAAAACCGGCCAGCGCTGTTCACAAAATACTATCATATTTTCATTATTTTTTCATTTTTTATCACACAAAAACATAGCTTATGACCCCTCATTGGAACGAGCTCGTTCTAATGAGGGGTCATAAACTATGTTTTTTTGTGATAAAAAATGAAAAAAAATAGTTCAAGTATTTTATTTGCAAGTGTCGTGTGCTTTTCGTGTTAGGTAAAGGATTAACCCAACTGATTTTTTAGCGTAATCGTGTGCTCTGGCTGTGTTAAAAGGGACCTCGACGATGTCGAAAGTACAATTCATTTCTGCTTTGATGTAATATTGTTTCGCCACTTTGTTGTGAAACAATAAATTATCAAAATTGAAAGTGAGTCTCCGTTGTGCAGTTGGTGTTATATGAACGGACATTCAAAACTGATATATTTGAACTTTTAAACGAAAGCCAATGGTATTCTTAAGAACCCGTTGCTATAACAAAGAAGCCAGGACTCTGCAAAGCTTCGAAATTCAGTTCGATTCAAATTTGCCCCGATAATTCGATTCGATTTGAGTCACGAAGTTTTCGAATCGTCGAGATGTTTAGAAAGTGTCTCCTCTTGGACTCTTCTGTCATCAGGTCATATGCACAGGAAATCTGATGATAGAAGAAGAGCTCAATACGGTTCCGCTTCCGAAAGAACGTTGAGTCCGTCCTGGAATATTCTACATTCCGCTTTTTGATTGGCTTGCCCAGACAGAAGAGTCGCCGTTGAATCAATACTTGAGTGGAGATGACAGTATTTACGGTTTCGAGAGGTACAAGATTTACAGCTTTAAGAACCGTGAGATTCGATTCGAGTTTCGATTCAGTTCGAACTCATCTGTCCGATTCGAATCGACCTGAAATTTGATATTCGCAGGGCGCTAAAAGAAGCCATTATTGATTCCCGTGGGGGAGGGGAGGGGCGCGGAGGCTCAGTAGGTAGAGGTGGAGACTGCAAGCCGAGAGGTCCCCTGTTCTAATCCCACCTGCGGCAACCGTGTTGTGTCCTTGGGCAAGACACTTCACCCCCATTGCCTAAGTGGGGACAGGGTGACGTCGTGTACTAATGCTTACCGCACGTCGATGGTGCACCTGTCTTCAACCAATGCTAACCCTGCTTGTGTGGAGTTCGTATGTTGGGTACATGGCAGTTGCTTGCCGTTGCTCAGTAGTTCTCTCCGGGTACTCCGGCTTCCTCCACCCGTTAAACTGTCGCGGTCATGATTTGCCATTGTGCAGAAATATGTGACCTTAAACACCAATAAATAAATAAATAAATATATATTGATTCCTGTAAATACGTTTATGTTTAACTTTCGATTCTGGCCTAGTCCGGAATCTAAAATGAACAGCCGGATTCGTTTTGGTGTTTGGGGTGTGAAGAGCAGCAAAGACTTTATTGTCATCTTACTTGGACTACCTTGATTTGTGCCCCGAAGGAAACCCGGGAAGTGAAGCAGTGCCTGTTCACTGCGGCAAACAGGCTCTGTTTTACTAGTAAAATAGGACCTAGTCACCAATTCTTGGGAGGTGCAAACCCCCTCTAAAACGGGCAACATGGCTTATTAACGCTCACCCCTGGTCTTTAGTTGAAACTCATGTTGTTGTCATAATTAGCCATCGTGCAAAAATATGTGACCTTAAACACCAATAAATAAATAAATAAATGAATAAATAAATAAATACCTTGATTTGTGCGTGAACAGGCTTTTACAATACATAACTTATTTGAATTTACTCCAAACTATACATATCTTGTCACATATGATATTAACCCATGCATTGTCACCTTTCAGTACGTGAATCGTGGTTGGTTATCAGCTGATCTCCTATCTAACAAACTAAAAAAAACTTTTAACTAAAATAGCTCTCTACACATGTTCCTAAATTATTCTTTCTTTCTTTTACGTTTGATCGCATAATACAACGAGTTGGACAGATTGGCCCATTTAAAGGCGACCATAAATGGGGTTCTAAAAAACTGAAAAAATTCTGACGGTCCTAAATTTAAAGGTGGGTAAAATTGGTATTGAAGAATATGAAAGTTCAGCTTTATGTTGCAAAAGATATTTTATACGGCTCAATTCATCATCCATTGTCAGTCCCAGATCATCTCTCCATAGGAACCGCGGGAAGAGTAGTGACTAATTACTGCGGTAAACATGTGCTATTCTATCGGTAAAATATGACCCGGTGACCAACGCCTGCGTTGGAACTTCTCTTATGTGTGCAGCATGAATGATTGGCTCATCTCGAATTTATAATTGTGTTGCGGTCATGATATGGCCATCTGTGCTGAAAGTGGCCTTAACTTTTTGGACCTGGTGGTATATTCCATGTCAGTTCATAGCCATCAGCTGGTAGAGTCTATATTCGTTAATTTGGGGAAGATCAATCAATATTTTGAGAGTGCCATTATTCGGTCAGCACAGTTTGTTTGCCCCAGATCCAGGTAGCCATTCGTGTGCAGTTGATGGACCCCAATATTATTTGAGCCCCACTGAACTAAATACACCAATAGACAGATTCCTTAATATCAACTCCTCGGTATGATTGTTTCACCACACTCCTGAACCATTACAGATGACCCCACGTGGGAAAACCAGGACGTTAGGTAGTGCTTTTTTAATGTGGAAAACAAGGTCTCCTTTACTGGTAAAATAGGGTGGAAGTCCTTTTAAAATTGGCAGCATTGGTTTAAACTATTGGCTGCACTTGACGTCAGCCCAATGTTGCGGTCACGAGATAGCTAAGATGCTGAAAGTGACCTTACAACTAAAAAATAAATAATCGTGGGGGATTCCAATATAAAAAAAAACTGGAGTTCAAAGTCTGTCTGCAAACACTGTCCAGAATAAGGTTTGCGCCACGCTCAGTTGACTCGGTCAGAAAAAAAATGCGAGACTGCGATTTAAAATTCGAAACAAAGAAAAATGTCGACCTAACACTGAGATCAACATTTAAAGTGGCCTCATGTACAAAGCAACCAATCTCATCCAGTTGGATCCCTTTTTTATTCCTGCGCTAATATTTGACGACTTGTGTCTCGCGACCGATTTGCAAATTTAGGCTATGCTGTCTATTGTGACAGTTATTGCACGTTGAGAAAAGTAATAAAATACACGTATGAAGTCGAGTGAATAAATTACGCAAAGTGGTATAGCATAACACCCGCAACAACTATTTTCCTCCTCTCTAAGTGCAAATTTGCTTACACACCAGAGGCCTTCGTTGGGTTTTAGAAGTGATAAAATGTAGCACATTATATCTTGTATGACAGAGCGCTCCGAGATCTGTCAAACAAGATGATAATGAGCTGTACTTCTGATGGGATCAAGTTAGTTTGGCTTTTGTCTGTGTGACTGTTCTGTTCGGTTTTGACTGTATTATATGTATTCGAGCGACACACATTATTATTCAAGTAACGAACTTGCAACTTTTTTTTAAAGTGTGAAGGAATTGAAACAAAAGCTTCGGTACAAAATATTTAAGTGCTTCTGTATTTCACAAACCTTCCATTGCGTGATGTAAATAATACACTTGCGTTCATAACAAAATTGTAAATGTGTATTTATTTTTTATGTATATACTTATGCAGAATTGAATAGATTGTTTCTTATTGAAATTTTATGAAGAAAGAGAATAAATAGATCTTATATTTGAATCACTGACCTATCTTGTCCTTGACCTAAAAACGATCGTGTCTCCTTTCTTGCACAATATGCGGTCCTTTAATTGTATAACTCCATTGCGAAACGCATTCAGTCTTGTAACCCCTTATCTGACAACTATAAGACGGCGTCTACAAAATTGTTTCTTGAATAATATAACATTATCCTCGTGGGTACACCGGTGAGTGGGGCAGTGCATGTTCACTGTAGTAAACAAGATCTGCTCAAGTGGTAAAAGTGTCGAAAGAGGCCCTCTTACCAGTTACTGGGCAGGAATTTCTTCAATGTGGACATCATAGGTATAAATGGTTGACCAGACTTGAAACTTGCGTTTTGGTCATGATATCGCCATAGATTCTGAATGTGACCTTAACCCTTTACCCAACGAATCGGCCGCATCCGCCGGCGCGTAATATGCAAATTCAGCAGTTGAAAAAATATTATTTTTCAAAAAATTTCAACAAAACCATATCATGTGACCCCTCGTTGGAACGAGCTCGTTCCAACGAGGGGTCACATGATATGGTTTTGTTGAAAGTTTTTGAAAAATGTGAAAAAATGATATTTAAAATAAATTTTGATATCGTCTGCGTTGGGTAAAGGGTTAATAAATAAACTGAACATTCCATCTTTTGCTTCGAAAGCTAATAAGTCCTCATCGGAAGAACAAGCTCTTCGGGTTTGTTCTAACTGGGATTGGTATCATCTTTTGAGGATAATATTGACAACAGATTTTTAGCTTAACTTGACGAAGTCAAGTGGCAGGAAGACAGCCTCACCGGCTGTGCCATTTCCATGCAGTATACACTTATTGTTATTTGTTACTTGTAAATTGTTATTGTACTTGTGTATGCTGAAAAATAAAGTTTCATTCATTCAAGATAAACTATTGCCATCACGCGTGCGGAAGTCTGTGAGTCTGTTCACATTTAATTTAGCTCCCCGCGGGAACCCCGGGAAGTGAAGCAGTGCCTGTTCACTGCGGTAAACCTCTGTTTTACTGGTAAAATAGGACCCAGTCACCAATGCTTGGGAGGTGCAAACCCTCTCTAAAATGGGCAACATGGCTTATTAACGCTCACCCCTGGTCTTGAGTTGATACTCATGTTGTGGTCATGATTAGCCTTTCAACAAAAATATGTGACCTTAAACACCAATAAATAAATAATTTAATTTAGCACAGGCTACATCCTGTATTTCTTATCCGATCATCACTAAATTTCATGTGCAATTTAAAGGCCATGTCTTAGATAAGAATGTCCCATTTTGGTCGTGATCGGCCAATCGTGGCGGCTGCGCAGTCCCGAAACCCGAAAACCTTTAGCACAGTCTACAGGTCATATTTATGAAGGGACTTCATTGTAACTTGGCAGGATGACTCTGTATAAATTCCAGATGAGAACGTCCTATTTTGGCCGGGTTTGGTCAACACGACGACCGCAGGGGCGCGTTACCCATATTTCTTTATCACAGTCGACGGTTTGCATTTATGAAGGGATTCCATTGAAAATTGGTAGGGTGATTTGGTATAATGTCTAGAAGAGAACGTCCCATTTTGGGTCGTGATCGTCAACCGTGACGGCTACAAGGGCACGTGACATAGATTTGTTAAGCATAGTCTACAGTTCATATTTATGAAGCGATTTCATTGTAACTTGGTAGGATAACTCGATATGATGTCTAGATGAGACTGTTCTATATTGGTCACGATCGGTCAGCCGTAACCGCCGCTTGGGCCCGTGACCAAGATTTCTTTAGCACTGTCTACGGGTCGCTTTTATGAAGGAATTTTATTGTAACTAGGACGACTCGGTATGATATCCTGATGAGACTGTCCTATTTTGGTCGAGATCGATCAACAGTGACCGCCGGACAGGCACATGATGTGAATTCCTTAGCAAAGTCTACGAGTCCTATTTATGAAGGATTTCATTGTAACTTGGTAGGATGACTCGTTTTTGGAATGTTTTTACTGAAACTTGGTAACTTTGGTTGACATGCGTTAACTGCGAGAGCCATATCAACCCAGGCCTCAATTCTTTAGTAAAGTCTACATCTCAAATTAATCTTGTTGAAAACGGCATGTAGGATACAGAACTGAACATATTCTCAATTATGACAATTTTTGTCTTATTTCAAAATGCTTTCATAAACATCGAACATTATCCTTGTCATCTAACACTACATACAGTCAAGGTAAGCTGCAGTGTCATTTACTCTTTCATTCGGGATGTGGAATGAGCTGTATTTTGGAGGAAAGTGTTGAAATATTTAGGAACAGATGTCCAGCATGCTGCTGTCACACTTATTCCAGTTAAATGAAGGGAAAAGAACTTCCCTAACCACGTTCCACTCTCTGGCGGCATTAGTAGTGGGACTGATATCCATACCAGTCAGACAAATATACAATGCCTGCTGTTACATGCCGATTCTTTGTACATGGGTTCCCTGGATTGCATGGATTGAACCAGAGTGTTCTATCCTATCGGGAAGGGGCGAAAAATGGCTGTCGCCTGGGTGGAGAGAGACGCACTCCGTATTATTTATTTATTTATTTATTTATTGGTGTTTAAGGTCATATATTTCTGCACCGTGGCTAACCATGACCGTGACAGCTTTACGGGTGTAGGAAGCCGGAGTACCCGGAGAGAACCACCGAGCAACGGCGAGCAACTGTCAGCTCCCCAACATACCAACTCCACACAAGCAGGGTTAGCATTGGTTGAAGACA
This sequence comes from Pictodentalium vernedei, assembly GCA_031216915.1. Taxonomy (NCBI): domain Eukaryota; kingdom Metazoa; phylum Mollusca; class Scaphopoda; order Dentaliida; family Dentaliidae; genus Pictodentalium; species Pictodentalium vernedei. The sequence continues at coordinate 516,059,163 of CM062297.1, forward strand.
GGTGCACCATCGACGTGCAGTACGCCTTAGTACACAGCGTCACCGTGCCCCCACGTGGGCATGGGGGTGAAGTGTCTTGCCCAAGGACACAACGCGGTTGCCGCAGGTGGGATTCGAACCGAGGACCTCTCGGCTTGCAGCCTGCACCTCTACCAACTGAGCCACCGCGCCCCCGACGCACTCCGTATAAATTCAAGACTCCTTCGAAGTACTCAAGAAGAGAATGGCCACGAAGTTGTCGGTATGTACGTCATCCCAAATGCCCGCAACATAAGGTTAACCCTTTACCCAATGCAGACCATATCAAAATTTATTTATTTTAAATATTTTTTCAAATTTTCAAAAAATTTCAACAAAACCATATCATGTGACCCATCGTTGGAACGAGCTCGTTCCAACGAGGGGTCACATGATATGGTTTTGTTGAAATTTTTTTAAAAATAATATTTTTTCAACCACTGAATTTGCATATTACGCGGGCGGATGCTGGCGATTCGTCAGGTAAAGGTAAAGGATGTCGTTAATATAAGTTGTATCACTTGATCGTCAGTTCTTGTAAAACAAAAATGCCTAAAAACAGAGAGGGGATAGAAAAGGCAGGCGGGGATAAAGGAACTTCACTCCCCACCCACCTTCACTATCGAGACACAACCATCCACATGGGACAGATTCAAACCTTAGGGGACAATCTGTAAAAAGGGTCTAATGCTGTTTAGCTCGAATAACCGAGCAATGTTAGGAGCTAGCAACTTAGCATTAGTCTTAGTTATATATCAGGTCTCTCAAGTGCAACAAGGTGCCCTCTGTAATACTAAAGCAATGCAGATAGCGCCTTGTTACACTCAAGGGACGATAAACGAATCCCTGAAAGTGGAGGAGTGCTTCTTTGCTGTGATCAGAAATAGGTCCAAGTAATGCCCCGTGAGAATACCTGGAAGTGAAGTGGTACTTGTTTATCGTGGTAAGCAAGTTCTGCTTTACTTGAAAAACAGGACCCGTCAACCAGCTCCTGTAGTCGAAGTCCTCTAAGGTGGGTAGCATAGGTATCACAGGGTATAAGCGGACAGTCGGCTGAAACGGAAATTGTGAACTGTCCGGCGAGACTCACTTAACTGAAACGTCGGAAATCTTTGTGAGATTGAGTTCAAAAAGTGGATGTACCTAGGAAATCCAGTCTACACACAGAAAGTGGAATTGTTTACTGTTATTTCTGGAATTGTTTACTGCGATTCTGTGTGGATTTGTCTCTAAACGTAGAATTGGTTGACTTGACTCCCGACAATTTTTGCATTTTTTTGCAAACGAGAATGTGATAAATGAAACCGAGACACATGACCGGTGGCGTTATAAATACATTTGACCCTCAGACTGCTTAAAAGAGTCACTTTCCACTTCATTGGGCCCTTCATACAGAAAATCTGAAACACGTGAATCGCAAACCGGGCTTATATCTGGGGCCACTGTTGTCTTCCTGACTGTACGACTAACTGAAATATACACAATATTTTTTACCGGCTAATTGTACCAATTTCACTGTGAGAATCCCGGTATATGTTTCAGAGTTTCACCGCTTTGCGGGTTTGTCATGCCCAACAGTAGAAAATTAAATTATTAATTTCATAAACGCTAGTAATACATATATTTTACCAACAGTTTCAGAGTGAACCTGATACTTGTATTTTAAATACTGTGTTTTTGTGAATTAGCAAGTGTGAGACATGGAGAATATGTATTGTAAATGGTCAATGATACTGGAGCTCAACTTATCCAAGAAAAGAATGAACTAAACAAAAAGCTCCAGCAATGCCAAGTCATTTAATAAGTTTGTACGGAAAAGCCACCACAAAGCTACATATGAAACTCGAAAAAGATCAGGCGAAGGATGCGATCTGTAGGATGAACTAATGGAATTGTTGACAATTTTTAAGCCATATTCATGATGGCCGATGGCGGCCATGTTTTTGAATGGAATTCTGAAAAAAATTGATAGTTCCCATGTAGACATCTCACCAAAATTACATATGAAATTTGAAACAAATTGGGTGAGGTACGTAGCCTGTGGGGTGTGCTAATGGAATTGTTGACAATTTATATGCCAAATCAAAGATGACTAAAGAAATTTCGTAATTACACTAAGTTAAAATGGGGCTCCTACAGGTAGCCCAAATATTAATTTAGGGACGTGATTTTACCAAATTTGAACCTGAGTCCCCCCCCCCCCCTTCCCCCTCTCCTCCCCTAGAGATGTATACCAAGCATCAAAAGATTCTGACTTGTGGATACGAAGAAGAAGATTTATAAAGATTATCCCCCATATTGCACTTCGGGACCCCATATATAGGAAACTCAAATATTAACTGAGGGACTTGATTTGAACAAACTTGAATCTGACCCCTGTAATATACGAAATATTAAAAGATTTTGACAAGTGGTTCCAGAGGAAGATTTTTAAAGGTCATTTCCTATACTGTCCTAAGTTAAGATTCGGGCCCCTGTACTGAGCCCAAATATGAACCGAGAGGCTTAATTTGAACAATTGCATTTGACCCGCAACCTCTATGAATGCTGTATACCATATAAAAAAAAATTGATCAGCGGTTCGGGAGAATTTTTTTTTTATTTTTAGCTCAACTTTGACGTAAGTCAAATTTGAGCTTATGCCATGGACAGTCGTCCGTCTGGCCGTCTGTCCGTCAACAGTTCAATAAGGCTCGGGCGAGATGCCATATTTATGAACCAATCTCTACGAAACTTCTTGGGTACCTTTGTTATGACAGTGGGACGAGAACGAGTGTTTTTGGGTCCGATCCGAAATTCAAATTGGCCGCTGGCAGCCATTTTGTACAAAATTAAGTGCAATCCGATTTTTGCGCAGAACTTCCATATGAAAGCTCTGATTTGAATATTTTTTTGTATGAATGTTTAGTACCATGGGATACATCACATATAATACGGGTTGTTTTCTCGTGCGTAAATTATGCAAATTAGACTAACTTTCATGTATTTAGTGTTACTTTCAACACTGTAAGTGCAAATGCCAATACGGCTCGGGATAGAGGCCGTATTTATGAACCGATCTTTACGAAACTTCTTGGCTACCTTTGGGACGAGAACTAGTGTTTTTGGGGTCCAGTCCGAAATTCAAGATGCCCGATAGCAAACATTTTGTACAAAATTAGGTGCAATCAGATTTTTGCGCAGAATTTCCATATGAAAGCGCTGATTTGAATAATTTTTTGTGTGAATGTTTAGTACCATGGGATACGTCACATATAATACGGTTTTTTTTCTCGTGCAGAAATTATGCAAATTAGATGAACTTTGATTTATTCAGTGCTACTTCTACCCAGTAAGTGTACATGTCAATACATCTCGGGCTAGAGGCTGTATTTACGAACCGATTTTCACGAAACTTCTTGGGTACCTTTGTTATCACCTTGGGACGAGAACGAGTGTTTCTGTGTGCGGTCCAAAATCCAAGATGGCTGCCAGTGGCCATTTTGTACCGAAATTAGGTCCAATCAGTTTTTAGCTCATCTTGACAAAGTCAAGCTGAGCTAATCTCATCGCTTGCCGTCCGTCGTCCGTCGTCCGTCAACACCATGTTTTGGTCTTCTCCTCCAAAGCCACTGGGCCAATTCAAGTGAAAGTTTGTGTGAGTGATGGTCCCAAAGGGGCATTTCATTTTTGTTCAACTCAGCATGCCCAGCCCCATAGGGAGGGAGTGGGGGAAAATGCTCCAAAATATTTTTAAAATCTTCTTCTCAAGAACCAGTGTGTACAATGACTTGATATTTGCCATGGAGCTTCCATATGAGGTGTAGAATCAAGTTTGTTCAAACGAAGTTCGTGAAGTAATATTTGGCTTTGTAATAGGAGGGGTAAGATTTTTGGCCCCGCCCAGAATTTCTATTTTCTGAACCGATGGTCCGGTATGAACCAAATTTGGTTTGTGGTAGTATTGGGTCATAAGTACTTGACCCATGCAAAAAAAAAATTCTCATATCCCCATGGGAACCCTGGGAGCTAAAAATAGAAATATTTTCAAACGCCCATATTTCCCAAACCCCACGGAACAGAGAGCTTTTATTTGGTATGGAGTATCCTTATGACCAGTAGAATTGAATGGTAAAAAAAATTGCCATCGGTTATGTTAGGGTGTTCTGTAATGGGCATCGAAAAAATGCTGAGTCAGCCTATTTGCAAAAATTTAAAAAAATCTTTTCTCCAGAACCAATCATCAGAATCTTTTGATATTTGGTATACAGCATTCATAGGGGGGTCAGATAAAAGTTTGTTGAAATAAAGCTCATTGGTTCATATTTGGGCTCTCTACAGGAGCCCGAAGTTTTAACATAGGGTAATATGGGGAATATTCTTTAAAAATCTTCTTCTTCAGAACCACCAGTCAGAATCTTTTAATATTTGGTATACATCATTGTTATGAGGGTCAGATTCTAGATTGTTCAAACCAAGTCCCTAGGTTAATATTTGGGCTTCCTATGGAAGCCCAAATTTTATCTTTGTTCAATATGGTGGGTAATTTAAAAAAATCTTCTTCTTCAGATCCATCAGTCAGAATGCTTTGATATATGGTATGCAACATCTCTATGGGGGTCAAATTCAAGTTTGTTCAAATCAGATCCCTAGGTATATATTTGGGCTCACTATGGTAGCCCAAATTTTTACTTAGTGCAATATGAGAACATTTCTTTAAAAATCTTCTTCTTCAGATCCACCAGTCGGAATGCTTTTATATTTGGTATACAACATCTCTAGGGGGGTCAGATCCAGGTTGTTCAATTCGAGTGCCTAGGTTAATATTTGGGCTCCATATGGGAACATGAAATTTAATTTAGTACAATATGAGGGAATTTCTTCAAAAATCATCTTCTTCAGATTCACTTGTCAGAATGCTTTCACATTTGGTGTACAACATCTCTAGGGGGGTCAGATTCAAGTTTGTTCAAATCGGATCCACAGGTCAATATTTGGGCTCGCTATGGTAGCCCAAATTTGAACTTAGTGCAATTCGAAGAAATTTCTTTACAATTTCTCTTCTTCAGATCCAACGGTCAGAATGCTTTCATATTCGGTACACAACATCTCTAGGGAAGTCAGATTTAACTGTGTTCAAATCAAGAGCCTGGGTTAATATTTGGGCTCTCTTCGGGAGCCGGAATTGGCCATTTTGCTGAAGAATTAAAAATTTTGTATTCAGTACCCTCTAGAGGTACTAAGATTAATCCACATAGGTTGTATCAAGGGGCTTCATAGGGGAGCTCTACATTTTACTTATGATCAACTGAAGAAAAGGCATGATGCCTAGATTATTTTTGTCACTCCTGAGGGACTCAAGGATTGACAGTGTAGCCTATGGAGATGGCTTGCTTAATGTAGACTCATTCTTGGACTCTGTTTAAATTGTGTTCTGTACAAGATGATCGCTTCAGGCCCCGTGGGGCCTCTTGTTTGTCACAACTTCTATACGGCTTGTATTTATGAGCTGATCTTCAAGGAACTTCTTGGGTCCCTTTGTTATCACATCGGGACAGGAACGAGTGTGTTTTGGGGTGCCTTTGTTATCACTGTGCTATGAGAACAAATATTTTAAGGTTCAGTCAGACCCACTCTGAGACTCAAAGATTTCTTTTCTAGTTTAGCATCTGACTGTCACCCACCTTTACAATACTTTACCGATACATTTGTTACAGGCTACGGTCAGTATTTATCTACAAACCGTTAAAATACTTTATATGTTCCTTTGTTATCAGGTCATTACCTAGATGTTTGTCATTGCTGTGTCACATACTGTACATGTAAACTACAGCGTCATTGACACTTTCATTTGTAAATATGCTGACTCAGCATTTTTAGCCCCCCCCCCACCCCCCACCCCCGAGGTACAGAACACCCAGACACAACCGATGGCATTTTTTTACCATTCCATTCTACTGGTCCTAAGGATGTTTCATACCAAATAACAGCCCATGTGGTTTGGGAAATATGGACATTTAGAAATATTTCTATTTTAGCTTCCGAGGTTCTCCCGGGAACAGGGGATTTTTTGCGTAAATTAGGTACGTATAACTCAATAATACCGCATACGGGGCGCGGTGAGTTGTTCCTTCACCCGTAAAACTGTCGCCGACACGATATGACTTTGGTTGTTAAAATGTCGTTAAACCTTAATAAATAAATAAATAAATACCACATACTAATTTTAGTTCAAATTGGACCATTGGCTCAGAAAATAGAAATTCTGAGCAGGGCCAAAAATCTTGCCTCTCTCATTACAAAGGCAAATATTGCTCCACGAACTTCAAATGGAAGCTCCATACCAAATATCAAGTCATTGTACCAATGAATCCACTGGTTTATGAGAGAAGACTTTTTTTTTTAATTTTGGGGCATTTTTCCCCACCCCTCCATATGGAGTGTGGCACCTGTATTTAAAACACTTGGATTGACGCATGATAAGGAACATGAATATCAAATTTTATTTAATTTGGCCCAGTGGTTTGTGAGAGGTCGATGATGTAAAGTTCACGCCGGACTGACGGACAGAAAGTGATCACTTAAGCTCCCCCTGACTTTCAGTCAGGTGAGCAAAAAAGGCGCAATGAGTTGAGTTATTTTGTGCGATATGGTGAGATGTGTCTGTGGAAGAGATAATGGAGTGGGGTGGAGGAAGGCATAATATGTCGCTTGGCCATTGACAGGTAACCTTTCCACTTCGATTCAGTTGAATCTCCTTGAATGGGTTCGAGTTGTTAAAACGTGGGTGCGAGTTATCCAAACGTGGGTATGAGTTATCCAGACGAAAAATGGGTAGGAGTTGTCCAATTGTGGGTACGACTAGTCTCGCGCGACTTGTCTTGTAAGTGACAAGACAATTTACGAGGGATGATAAGGTGTGCATGTATATTATTCAGACATCTTTTCAATTCTGTTACAACAGTTTGCAGTTTGTCGGACAGCGAAAATGCAGTTGGTCGTACACTTAGAAAGTGTGTCTTTGTAATTAGTCGTACAGTCAGGGAGACGACAGTGACCCCAGTTATGAGCCCGGTTTACGATTCAAGTGTTACAGAGTTTCCGTATAAAGGGCCCAATGAAGTGGAAAGTGACTCTTTTAAGCATTTTGAGAGTATTTAAAAACGTCACTGAACTTGTATTTCGGTATCATTTATCACAATCGCGTTCGCAAAAATTACAAATATTGTCGTGAGTCAAATCAACCAATTCTTCGTTTATAGAGACTAATCGGACTTCAGTTTGTTCTATAAACAGCAGAAAACTATTCTACTTACTGTGTGTTGGCTGGTTTTTCTAGGTACATCCACTAAATGAACACAATCTTACAAAAATGACCGGTAACCCGCTTGTAATTTTTCGATTTCCAACGTTTCAGCTAGGTGGGTCTCACCGGACAGCTCACAATTTCCGTTTCAGCCGACTGTCCGCTTATACTCTGTGGGTATAAACGATTGGTTACACGCCTATGCTGCGGTCACGATGGAGCCATAAATGCTGACCGTGACCTTAAGTACCAATAAAAGGCAAACAAAAAACTAACGTTCGGGACGGAAATCCACAAAAACAGGTAGCATGGGTACAACGATTGGCTATAAGGCCAAACAAAATTAAATAATTGGTTCTCGGGTATTTTTTAGCTCAACTTGACAACGTCAAGTATGAGCTATTGGGATCCACCTAACGTCCGTCCGTCCACAGTTACTTTACCACACCCTACAGGCAACTGCTCTCACCCGATCACTTCCAAATTTCATATGTGGCTTTGGGGCAATGTCTAGATGGGAGCTATTGATTTTTGTACGCCCGTTTTGAAAAAACGGGTCGTATTATGGTATACCGCTGTCCGTCCGTCTGTCCGGGCCAACATTGGGGGTTTAGGGGATATTATTATTAGGGGCTACCTCCAAATTAAGGTAGTGTTAGGGTTAGGAGTGGGGTGGGGTTAGGGTTAGGGGTAGCCCCAGAGTAGGGCTTAAGGTTGGGGAGGGTTAGGTCCCGGGGGAGGGGGATAGGGTTGGGGTTTTAGTTTTAGTTTTAGTAGCCCCTAAACCGAAAAATTGCTCCTAATCCTAATGGTTTGGCTAGGGTGGGGGTTGGGTCAGGGTTTTGGTGGGGGTTAGGGTTAGGGGTATCCCCAGAGTAGGGCTTAAGGTTGGGGGTTAGGTCCCGGGGGTGGGTGGGAGTTAGGGTCTGGGGTGGGCTTTTAGGGTTTAGGGTCAGGGTGGGGTAGGGTTAGGGTTAGGGTGTGTTTTTTGGGTGGAGGGGTGGGGTTAGAGTTAAATATAAGTTCTAGGGTGGAGGGGGTGGGCTTCTGGGTAAAATAAGGTTTTGGACATACAAAATGTTTTTTTGGTAGCCCATAAACCCGAAATCTTGGAACGTCCGTCCGTCCGTCCGTCCGTCCGATGTTGATGGAAGGAAGCTCCCTTCCGATCTGTGTCGCTGTCCGATTTGTCATTCCTGAGTTATGGGACTTAACTTATCAAAATATAGGCAATTTTTCATATGTCGGACAATAACTTGAAAATGCTTTGAGCAATTTTCATGATTTTTTTGGTGGCAAGTATATGTTGATGGAAGGAATCTCCCTTTCTATTTGTGTCGCCGTCTGATTTGTCGTTCCAGAGTCATGGGACTTTATTCGTCAAAATATAAGCAATTTTCCACATGTCGAACCATAACTTGAAAATGCTTAGAGCAATTTTCATGACATTTTGGTTGCAAGTATATGTTGATGGAAGGAATCTCCCTTTAGATTTGTGTCGCTGCCCCATTTGTCATTCCAGAGTTATGGGACTTTATTCGTCAAATGTACAAAAATATAAAAAAAACTCTGACAGGTACTCATATATACTCATGGATACTCACAGTGTGTGCTTCCCTCTTGTAATTAAGAAACGGGCGTATCATGCGCTCATGGCGCGGCTGTTTATTTTCGAATTTCGTAGAAAAACATGGCCGCCAGTGGGCATCTTGGATTTGGATATAAATTGTCCAGCAATTCCTTTAGCATACCCTACAGGTCGCAGCCCTCACCCGATCTGTCCCAAATTTCATATGTAGCTTTGGGGCAATGTCTAGATGGGAGCTATCGATTTGAAAATATGGCCACCAGTGGCCATCTCGGGTTTGGCATATAAATTGTCAATAATTCCATTAGCACACCCTACAGGCCGCATCTCTCATCCAGTCCTTTTCAATTTCCATATGTAGCTTTGGTGTGATGTCTAGATGGAAGTTATTGAATTTTGTTGAAAAACATTGTTGCCAGCAGCCATCTTGTATTTGGGTATAAATTGTCCAACAATTCCTTTAGCACACTCTTCATGCCGTGACTCTCACCCGACCAGTCCCACATTTCATATGTGACTTTGGGGCAATGTCTAGATGGGAGCTATCGATTTTTAAAAAAAATTGGTGAAAAACATGGCCGCCAGTGGACATCTTGGATTTGAATATAAATTGTCCAACAATTCCTTTAGCACACTTGATAGATCGCAGCACTCACCCGATCAGTCTCAAATTTTATATGTAGCTTTGGGGCAATGTCTAGATGGGAGCTATCGAATATTTCCGATTTTTTTTAAAAAGCATGGCCAGCTTAGATTTGGCCAATAAATTGCCAACAATTCCATTCCACAGGCCACAGCCCTTTTTCAATTTCAGATGTAGCTTTGGTGTGATGTCTAGATGGGAGCTATTGAATTTTTCGGAATTGTGTTGAAAAAACATGGCTCCCAGCAGCCACCTTGTATTTGGATATAAATTGTAGAAACAATTCCTTTAGCACACCCTACAGGCCACGGCTCTCGCCCAATCAGTCCCAAATTTCATATGTGGCTTTGGGGCAATGTCTAGATGGGAGCTATCGAATTTTTCCAAATTTCATTGAAAAATATGGTCAAATTTCATATGTAGCTTTGGTTTGATGTGTAGATGTGAGCTATCGAATATTTTTTAATTTTATTGAAAAACATGGCCGCCAGCAGCCATCTTGGATTCGGACATTAATTTTCAACATTTCCATTAGCACACCCTACATCTAGCATCTCTCACCTGATTTTTTTTTTTAATTTCATAATATAGCTTTGGTGTGATGTCTAGATGGGAGCTATCAAATTTTTCTGAATTTCGTTAAAAAATATGGCTGCCAGCAACCATCTTGGAATGGCATTTGAATTGTCAACAATTCCATTAGCACACCCCGCAGGCCGCATCTCTCGCCCAATCCTTTTCAAATTCCATATGTAGATTTAGTGTGATGTCAAGATAGGAGATACCAAATGTTTCTGAATTTTATTGAAAAACATGGCCGGCAGTGGCCATCTTGGATTTGGCATATAAATAGTCAACAATTCCATTAGCTGACCCTACAGGCCGCACCTCTCACCCGATCTTTTTCAAATTTTCTATGTAACTTTGGTATGACGTCCAGATGGGAGTGATCAAATTTTTCTGCATTCTGTTGAAAGAGATATCCGCCACCGGCCATCTTGGTTTTGACTTATAAATTGTCAACAGTTCCTTTAGTACACCCAACAGGCCTCATCCCTCACCCGATTTTTTCGGATATCATTTGTAGCTTTGGTGTGATGTATTTTCTGTAGAAACTTGAATGAATGACATGGCATTACTGGATCTTTATATTTAATTCAGTCTCTTCTTGGACAAGTTGAGCTGCAGTGTCATTGGCACTTTCATTTTTTTAAAAATGAATGAGAGAGGGCGGTTTTTATTTTTATTTTTCATTCCTGATGGAATGGTCGCCGATGCCTAAAATCTAGTTGTGAGAGCCTAAAATTAAATACTAGACTTCCGTGTTGATTTCAGAAATAGTTTTTTTGTAACAGTGCTCACACAACACAAAATCAATATAGAACAGCTAGAATGAAGATAAAAAGTAAGGAGTTTTTTAACTGGTTGAGTGCTAGAAACCACAATCAGGCCTTTCAAAAAAAATTAGGGTACCTGTGCAAAAGCCAAATTTTTACTTTCCCATGTTTCGTATTCAGTCAAACATAAATAATAGTTTGTTTATGCAAATTTGTTCTATTACAAATTATGGGAGAGTGCCTGTTGACACTCTAATAATTTGTAATAAAACAATTTTTGACAATTTTTGAAGAACAAATTCAGACCAGCAAAAATAATCTAGCCCCCGACCAGTTAAATAAATATCTATTTTGTACATAGATATGGGAATCGTGGCATTTCGCGAAGAGAATAACAATACTGTATTAATGTATACGAGTAGTATGTCATGTACCTTTGAGGGGTTAGTTGCCGGATCTCATTGCCGGATCTCATGTGACGTCATAGTCACGTGACGTAGTGGCGCCATGTTGTGTTGTCATGGTAACCCGCGTGAGCGGCCATGTTGTGACGTCATCTCCATAGTGATACGTGATGTGAGTGCGCATGCGCAGCGCGTGTTGTTAGGGTGATACGTGTTTCCGTCGTCCATTTTGTATACTGGAGGCCGCCATCTTGGTTTCTATGGTAGCACGTGATTGCTATGTTACCCAATTGTTCTGCAATAAGACGGGGTATGTTTTGAGGGTATGTTTCTTTGTAGAAGAGTAAATCTAATTACCACAAACAACCCGACAATCCATCCAAATCACCAAAATCCACCCGAAATCACCGAAATTGACTTTATTTCCCCATTTTATCGGTTTAGCACGTAGTGCTATAGTACTAAGGGGTACAAGGGGTGCATTCGACTGAAGTGGAGTAATTTTCTGGGTCGGATTTTCCCAGAATCCTCATTTAAATACCCAAATAAACCCGTCAAGTTGTATTATTTCGAATTCTTTGAGAATCCTTTTTTTGGATACCATGACGTGTTATTTCCCTATTAAGAGTAGCACGTAATACCGAGGGGGTATGTTCGTTTGAAGTGGAGTAATGTTCCCATTTTGTTGGATCCCATGACGTGTTATTTCCCTATTAAGAATAGCACGTAGTGCTATAGGATAAATTTACCCAGAAATCCTCTGCTTCTACTTGGAACTATATTTTTATAAATTCCTACGCTCTATTTTTAGTAACATCCTTAACTGACCCCCTAACTAATTGTTAGTGTCTATATTTAGCAATTTCTTTAAATGACCCCCCTAACTACATGATTTTAAATAATAAAATCAATGCGGATCAAGATGTTTTTACACTGACCAATCAGAGCGAAGTTAATCCACCAATCAGATTTCTGGATTCCCATTGTGTTTCTTTCCCATTGACTTCTATACTAATTTTCTAAATTTCCCAACTTTAACCTATAATCCTATAGGAAACAAACACAAACGCCCATTGAAAATGAAAATATCGATGAAAAAACGTTGTGACGTCGTGACGTTTTCAAAAACGTCCGTCACGTCTAAATAAATTCCGGAGAAGAATAACGTCGCGTCATTCTGTTTCGATCCTTCGAACTGAACACATCGCTAGAGAGTTTTCTATAGCAATTTTGCCTTTGCAAAAAATTTATGAAGATGTCTGAAGCTGCTACTGCCTTTACCAGAACTGATGTCTACGCCTGTGAAGAGTGTGGGAAGACCTTTACTGCAAGAACGAATCGAGACCGCCATCGGAGAAATACCCATGGAGAGAAGAAGACCCACGATTGTACCAACTGCAACAAGACATTTACGAGGAAAGAAGATTTGGTAAACCATCTGAAGAAATGTTTGGAGATATATACATGTATGGAATGCGGCCAGGAGTTTAACCAACTACTCCATTTTAATCGACACAAGAGCGTTGCCCACCGACCAGTTCCTGTACCATCAAAAAGGAAGACTGATGAACCGAAGAGAGGACCACCTAAACAACCACGGACCACGACGACCACCCATTGTGATGTTGACCCAATGGAGTTTGAAAAGAATATGATGTCTGAAGAAGAGCCAGATGAGATATTGTCTGTGTACGAAGATAACTGGAGTTCTATTAGAACTCGCCACATGATGAACAGAAGAGTCCAAGACCAATATAACTACCGGATCAACGATGTGAACCTGAAGATGATGACTGATGAATTGATGACTACCATATTTCTGCCACAACAGCTAAGATTTAAAATTAATCTGAGTTTTGGTTTTATCCTGCGACACAACGAAACGAATGAACTGAAGTATTACCATCCATCACAAAACAACGCCCGGGTACTTGATGTTCCACAGCTTGTATGCTGCCAAGAAGACTTTGAAGAATTCCTTGATGATGTCATGGAAGAAGATATCCTGGAATGGGCCAAATTAAAACGACCCAACACCAAATGGCTTGTGGAGAGAGTTACGAACGTCACATTTTATGTGAATAAGCTGAAAGACCACCCAATTGCAATGGCAGAAGATCTTCCTGACTACATTTTCCAGAACAAAGCAGTAAATGCTTTGGTGAAAGATAAAAATAACTATTTTACCTATGATGACAACCTGTGTATTTTCCGCTGTTTAGCTTTATGGAGTGGTTCCATAACAGACAACCTCAGCTATACAACAGATGCCATGTACAACAAGTATACAAAGAAGCCAAAGAATGAATTCCGTGGAGTAACTTTAGCCGAATTACCTGACTTGGAGAAATGTTTTGAAGTAAATATCCAAGTATATGAACTTGTCAAGAATGATGATGACCAAATTGTTGCCAAATTAGTGCAGAGATCTCACAGAAAGTATGAAGATACCATGTATGTGAACGTTTACAAGAACCATTTTAGCTACATCATCGATATAGACCAATACTGCAAATCCTTTGAATGCCGCAAATGCGGCAAATTATGGAAAACCTCCCGGGCAATAAATCGTCACGAGAAAACCTGTACAGATGAAGTCAAGTACCAGTATGTTGGCGGTGTATACCATCCATCCCAGTCCATATTTGATCTGTTAGAAGATGAAGGTATAGAAGTATCTGAAGAGAAGAAGTTTTATCCATACCGTGCAACGTTTGATTTTGAAAGTTACTTTGTCAAATCCAGTCTACCTGCTGACAGTGATAAACTGATATGGGAAGCAGAACACCGACCATTGAGTGTGAGTGTATGTAGTAATGTTCCAGAATACCAAGAACCGAAATGTTTTATTACAAATGGAAATTCTCAAGAACTTGTTGAAGAAATGATGACATACCTCACAGCTATTTCATCTCATTGCCACCAACTGATGCAGACCTATCATGCTTGGACTCTGTTTAAACTCAGACAGAAAATTGATGAAACGCTGGAAGCGGAAGCCAGAGCTACTGGAGAAGATACATCCAAGATGCATCCTTTACAAAAATTGGAGATGAAATTTCAAGACTACCTGCAAGAGATGCCCGTCATCGGATTCAACTCTGGAAAATATGATATGAATGTAGTCAAGCGTGAACTGATGACATACCTGAAGAGACAGAATCCACTCAAGTTTGCAGTGAAGAAATCGAATAACTACATGTGCGTCTCGACAGAATCTTTCAAGTTTGTTGATATTTGCAACTACCTCGCTCCAGGATTCAGCTATGACAAGTTTTTGAAAGCATTTGGCTGCTCCGTGACGAAGGGATTTTTACCATATGAATGGATCGACAGCTTGAACAAATTGGATCAAGACCACCTACCAGACCATGAAGCCTTCTACAGTTCTCTCAAGAAAGAAAATATATCCAATGAAGAATACCAGTACTGCCAGCATGTATGGAACGACCTGGAGATGACAACTTTCCGTGATTTTCTGATCTGGTATAATAACCGAGATGTAAAACCATTCCTTGAAGCAGTTGACAAGCAGTTTACTTTCTACCAAGAACGCCACATCGACATGTTTAAAGATGGTATCAGTGTTCCGGGCCTCACGTTGAAATACCTGTTCCAGACCATGAATGATGACACTTACTTCACATTATTTAACCAGAAGAATAAAGACTTGCATCACTTGGTGAAAGATAATATCGTTGGTGGACCTTCAATTATCTTCAACCGATACCACGAGAAAGATGTTACCCGAATCAGAGAAACGAAATATGACAAAGAAGCAAAACCATGTGGAAGTATTATAGGCTTTGATGCGAATGCATTATATCTTTGGTGCCTAATGCAAGAGATGCCAACGGGTTGGAGTATTAGACGTCGTGACGAAAACCAGTTTAAACCAGAGCATCCAATGAAGTATGGGAAAATGGCTGAACAATGGTTAGAGTTTTTGAGAGATGACATCCACATCAGACATCAGTTAAACGGAGCTGAAAAAATGATTGGTCGAAGACAGTTGCCTGTTGATGGTTGGTGCAAAGAGACACAGACTGTATACCAGTTCCATGGCTGCTTCTGGCACGGACATACCTGCATGAAAGATAAGAATGGCCTTCCTATCATCCATAATGAAGTCAGAGATAAACCAATGAAAGCACTGCTACAAGACACCCGTACCAATGGAAAGTACATCACCGATTTGGGCTATAAACTTATTGAAATCTGGGAGTGTGAGTGGAGAGAGATGAAGAAGACCGATGCCACACTCAAAGCCTTCCTGAAAGAGAACTTTTCAGACAAAATAGATGGTGCGATGACAGAGAAAGAAATACTGAACAAAGTGAAGTCCGGTGAACTGTTTGGTTTAGTCGAATGTGATATACATGTACCAGATCACCTGAAAGAGTACTTTGAAGAGATGACACCTATCTTCAAGAATACAGATATTTCCATAGATGATATTGGTGAACACATGAAGGCCTTTGCCGAGAAGAATGGAATCATGAAGAAACCCCGTAGAAGTTTGATCGGAAGCTATGGAGCGGAAAAAATGTTATTTGCAACCCCTTTACTGCAGTGGTACCTCCAGCATGGTATTGAAGTTGATCACGTCTATCAAGTTATCCAATATAAACCAAGAAGATGTTTTGAAAAATTTGGAGATGAAGTATCTGAAGCAAGAAGACAAGGAGATGTTGGCCCTGACAAGTCGATCGTTGCCGACACCATGAAGCTGTTGGGAAATTCTGGATATGGCAAAACCGTCTCCAACAAAGAGAAGCATCGACGTGTGTGCTACTGCGACGACGAAGAAGTTACCAAAGCTGTAAATGACATGTCCTTCAGAGCCTTGAATCCATTAGATGAAACATTATATGAAGTCGAACTCAACAAGAAGACCATCAAGTTGGATCTGCCACTTCACATCGAATTCTTTGTTTACCAGTATGCGAAACTGCGGATGCTTCAGTTCTATTATGATGTCATCGATACTTTTATCAACCGCCAAGATTTCGAATATGCTGAAATGGACACAGATTCTGCATATCTATGTACTTCGTCACCATCCATAGATGAATTAGTGAAACCAGAGAAGAGAGTAGAATTTTACAAAGAGAATCACAAGTGGTTTCCATCAGAGTGTTGTGATTTCCACAGAGATGATTATGTGAAAACCAAATTAGAAGGCAAAGAATGGCTGTCACCCTCATGCTGCCAAGAAAGAAAGCGTTTTGACAGGAGAACTCCAGGCTTGTTTAAGGTAGAATGGCAAGGAACCGGCATTGTTGGACTGTGTAGTAAAACATATTATTGTTTCGGAGCCACCAATAAATTCAGTTGTAAGGGAATCAGCAAACGCCACAATGATTTGACGAAAGACAGATATTTGCAAGTTTTGAAGACTCAACAAAGTGGATCTGGCATCAACCGAGGATTTGTGATGAATGACAACACTATGTATACCTACCAGCAGAGCAGAGAAGGACTATCATATTTCTACCCAAAACGAAGAGTTTTAGAAGATGGAGTTAGTACCATACCACTAGAGATTTAAAGAAGAAACAATTGAGTGAGTGTCATATTTTTCTACAACCTGAACCAAGTCTTGCTTTTGCCTACAAAAAAAAATTCTATTTAGTTGACCAAAAAATTCCTAAAAAAAAAACCGAAATGGTTTTTAGGTGGTCTACTCAATCATATTAGGCTCATCAAATTTTTAAAGTCCTTTATGGCATTCTCTAAAGTCCTTTATGGCAGTCCTCATGAAGTCCTATATGGCAAGTTTTTCTCAAAGTAAAAAGTCCTTTATGGCATTCTCTAAAGTCCTTTATGGCAGTCCTCATAAAGTCCTATATGGCATTCTCTAAAGTCCTTTATGGCAGTCCTCATAAAGTCCTATATGGCAAGTTTTTCTCAAAGTAAAAAGTCCTTTATGGCAGTCCTCATAAAGTCCTACATGGCAAGTTTTTCTCAAAGTAAAAAGTCCTTTATGGCATTCTCTAAAGTCCTTTATGGCAGTTTTTCTCTAAAGTCCTTTATGGCAGTCCTCATAAAGTCCTATATGGCATTCTCTAAAGTCCTTTATGGCAGTCCTCATAAGTCCTACATGGCAAGTTTTTCTCAAAGTAAAAAGTCCTATATGGCATTCTCTAAAGTCCTTTATGGCATTCTCTAAAGTCCTTTATGGCAGTCCTCATAAAGTCCTATATGGCATTCTCTAAAGTCCTTTATGGCAGTCCTCATAAAGTCCTATATGGCAAGTTTTTCTCAAAGTAAAAAGTCCTATATGGCATTCTCTAAAGTCCTTTATGGCAGTCCTCATAAAGTCCTATATGGCATTCTCTAAAGTCCTTTATGGCAGTCCTCATAAAGTCCTATATGGCAGTCTTCAAAAAAAAAATTCTAAATGGCAAGTCTTACAAGGCAATACATTTTTTCTAGTGTAAAGATTTTTCAATTTTTTTTATTTATTCTAATACAGAGAGTTTTTTCATCATTATCATCATCATCATCATGTTCCTGATATACTTTAGACTAACCCTATTGGAAGTGGAGGATACTTCTTTATTTTTTAGTTTCATTCAAAACTTAGTTTCATTCAAAACTTTTTAGTTCCATTTATTTTTAAAAAAATGTTGATTCATGGTATCTTTTAGGTTACACCTA
Organism: Pictodentalium vernedei; assembly: GCA_031216915.1. Classification (NCBI taxonomy): domain Eukaryota; kingdom Metazoa; phylum Mollusca; class Scaphopoda; order Dentaliida; family Dentaliidae; genus Pictodentalium; species Pictodentalium vernedei. Next base: position 516,077,101 of record CM062297.1, read on the forward strand.
TTGGAACCAGATTATACGTCTTTATTCAAAATTTTTTAGTTTCATTCAAAACTTTTTAGTTTCATTTATTTTAAAAGACATGTTGATTCATGGTATCTTTTAGGTTACACCTATTGGAACCAGATGATACTTCTTTACTTTTTAGTTTCATTCAAAACTTTTTAGTTTCATTCAAAACTTTTTAGTTCCATTTATTTTAAAAGACATGTTGATTCATGGTATCTTTTAGGTTACACCTATTGGAACCAGATGATACTTCTTTACTTTTTAGTTTCATTTCATTTTTTTTAAAGTTGATTCCTGGTGTGTTTTAGGCTACCCCTATTGTATAACCAAAGGAATAAATCATCATCATCATCATTACTAAGAAATTCTCTGTTGTGAATATTTAAAAGAAATGAGAAATTTTTATGATAGAAAAACTAAATTGCTAAGTTGGACATGTTGTTTTCGTTTTTCTTTTTTGATGAACAAAAAAAAAAATTCCCTCAAAGAGGATACGAACTGTAGGGGGTGGGAATGCACTCAAGCTATTTGACTTATCTCCATTGGACAGAGGTTTGTAGCTTGACCTGTCCCAAGCCAGTATAAAATGCAGAGGGCCATATCCTACAGTTTAAGGATCAAGATTGCAGTTTGATCGCCAAACTGACCAATCAGATCGAAGTTAATCAACCAATCAAATTTCTGTATTCTCATTGTGTTTCTTTCCCATTACTTTCTATACTAATTTTCTAAATTTTCCAACTTTAACCTATAATCCTACAGGAAACAAACACAAACCCCAACCAAGAATCAAAAACTCAATCAAAATTTGTTCAACTGGGGTGATGTTTTCAATCACGTCCGTCAAAGATATATAAGATTAGGCAAAGCATGGACTTGGCATCATTCACGATCGAACCATTGACCAGAGAAGATGTTCCGAATTGACACCAAGCAGACTTATGCTAACGTCACCCAGTACCAGGGTGAACTGAAGATTCATCTCAGAAGATACTTTGAGGGAAAAGACCAGAAACCTTATCCTATGAAGACTGGTATTGCTCTATCTTTAGAAGAATGGAATGCCTTGAAATCTCAAATAGAAGAAGTAGATGCAGCCATCAAAACCCAACAAACAACTTTAACTGAAGACAATAAACCTACTAACCATGAAGACTTCAAAAAACCAAATCAAGAACCACCTTTGAAGAAGAAGAAGAAGATCACAGTGAGAATAACCCAACCACGACCATTGATCGTTGATGAAATTGATAGTGAACTCAGGCAAGTTCGCTTGCAGCATGAACTTTGCTTGGCATATGCTCATTATGTCGAAGAGAACATTGACGCTGTAATGAAAGAAAAATGCTATGGATGTACAGTCGATCACCCAAGTCAGATTCAGCATAATGTATGCCTAATGATGTCTGAAGAAGAGAAGATTATAACATGTTTTAGTGACGCACTTGAAAGAGTTAACAAAAATGATGTTCATCTACTGTGGCACCATAATACTTCTGGAATGAATCCACCACCAGTACAGAAAGAATATGAAGATATGTTCGAGAAACCTCTCACAAATGAACAGAGACGTTGTATTATGGATTTGGTGATTGAATTTATGACAATCAAGAAACCTGTTACAATTGGATTCTAATTGAAGATGTAAATAGATGTTGTAAATAGATGATTTTTTTATAAAAAGAAAAAAGAAGAAAAAAAGTATAAAATGAAGAAACAAGAAAAAAAAGGTGGTAATGACGCTTAAGTTATTTGATGTTTATCTTCTTGACAAATATCAAACAAACTTAAACTGTCCCCAGCCAGTAAGTCAGAGGGCTACCAATTTTAAATATTTTTTGGATGACGGTTCATATTGACCACCTCTCCAAAAGGTATAAAAGGGGGAGTAGTCCCCACGTTCAGTGGGGGCCACCTCCCCAAAAGGTATAAAAGGGAAGTAGTACCCATATAGAACAACAAAGATGGATCCTCGTTGGAAGCATCCATTCACTTGTTTATTGTGTGGTCCCACGGGTAGTGGTAAATCATCCTTTGTAAATCGGGTTATTCAAAACATTCAAAATATTATATCACCTGTCCCAAGTCACATCATTTGGTGTTATAGTGAATGGCAACCATTATACAATACTTTACCCCAAGTAGAATTCGTAGAGGGTCTCCCTCAAGAATTAAAATCTGATAGTTTAGTCATATTGGATGATCTGATGCTCGATGCAGATGTTCGAGTGTCTAGATTATTTACTAAAGGTAGTCATCACCGTAACATTAGTGTGATCTACATTGTTCAAAATTTATTCGATAAAAATAAAGTCCATAGGACTGTAGCTCTCAATAGTCATTACATGATCTTGTTTAAAAATCCTAGGGATCGTTCTCAGATCTCACACTTGGCAGCACAGATGTATCCTGGTCATTCCAAGTTTCTGAGATAAGTTTTCGAAGATGCCACTTCGACACCATATGGTTACCTTTTAATAGATCTCAAACAAGATACTCCTGAACACATGAGATTAAGAAGTCAAATTTTTCCTGGGGAAACCCAATATGTGAAACTCCGAAAAGTATAAAAGGGGAGCAACAAGTCTGACTCGAGTCAGAAGCATGTCTGACCGTCTCAAGCGCAACATCGCTCTTCTCAAGGTTCTTATTAAATCGAAACCCGCACTCGTCAAATCCATACTAAAACATGCAGACAAAGAATTGATAACTTGTTTGTGTGACTGTGCCTCGAATATACTGAAGGGAGCAGTACCTCTGACCAAAGCTCAGAGAACCAAACTCGTTCGTCAGAAACAACTAGTGAGGGCAGTGGCCAACAAAGGTACCTCTGACAAAAAGAGGAGACAAATCTTGCAGAAAGGGGGATTCTTGGGGGCATTGCTACCTCCTGTACTATTGGGTGCTGTTAAAGGTATATTTGGATGATGGAATATGCAAAGAAGATGGCTTTGGTAGAACCAAGGTTATTGCAACGTCTACAAGAGACTCCAAGACAACCGAATGAACTGGCTGTTTCATCACTGGATAGAGAAATGAGAGATATTCTCGATGCCCCTTTTCTTTCGGCTGATGAAAAGATGACTCAATATAATCAAATTTTACAAAGATACTTGACATTTCAACAAAAGGTAATGGCTCCTCGACCAATTAAAGTCGAATTCGAGAAAGATAATAAAGACGAAGACATTCTCGATTCTGTACCTATGATAATGAAGAGAAAGGGCAAGTTGTTGTTGAATCGTATTAGAAGTGACCCAAATATATCTTGGAATGAGAAGGGTGAATTAGCCTACAAAGATCAAACAGTGGTAGGGTCGAATGTAACAGATCTTCTAAACGATTTACTTAGAAGACGAAAATCTTTCCAACCAAAGGGATGGGAAATGTTGGCCGAAGCTTTGAGAGATAGTAACATACCCCAAGAATTAATTGGTTATAAAGAACGTTGGGATTTTATGAAACAGGCACCGATAAAGTCGGAACCAAAACAACCAAAGAAAACAGAAACGCCAAAGTGGACCGAAAAAAGGTATAAATAGAGTTGACACTTGAACAAGGCAGTCATGGAAGCATTGTACTATGATTCTGAAGTGCCTGGTAGTTTTGGTGGTGTAGACGCTCTTCGTAGAGCGTCCAAGAAAAAAACCAAACAAGTTGTAAAATGGTTAGAGACTCAAGACACATACACTCTTCACAAACCTGTTCGTCGTACATTTCGTAGAAGAAAAGTAATAGTTAGTGGTATAGATGCACAATGGCAAGCTGACTTGGTAGATGTTTCAAACATAAGTAAATTCAACAAAAACATAAAATTTTTGTTGACATGTATAGATGTATTTAGTAAATATGCTTGGGTGATGCCATTGCAAAACAAACTTGGTGATTCCATCGTGAAAGCTTTTAGTAAAATTTTCAAACAAGGTCGTAAACCAGAAAAATTACAAACTGATCAAGGCAAAGAATTTCTAAACAGAAAATTTCAGAATTTTCTCAAAGATCACAAAGTCGACTTTTTCACAACACAAAATGTGGAAACAAAATGTTCCATAGTAGAAAGATTCAATAGAACTTTGAAAACCAAAATGTGGAAATATTTTACCAAGAATGATACACTAACTTTTCCACTTCAAAACTTGGTGAAATCATATAATCATTCTCATCATCGCAGTATAGGTATGGCCCCCATCGCCGTGAACTTTGAAAATCAAGAAGAGGTTTGGCAAAGGTTGTATGGGCAACCCATAAAACACAAAACACCAAAGTACAAAGTAGGAGACAGAGTGAGAATCAATAAAGTTAAGAAAACTTTTGAGAAAGGTTATTTGCCCAATTGGACCGAAGAGTTATTCACAGTAGTAGCCATCAAGAAAGGACATCCAGTCACATACATGTTACAAGATGATAATGGAGAAATATTGAAAGGGTCATTCTACACTGAAGAGCTTCAGCGAGTTTCACATAAAACTATTTACAAAATCGAACACGTACTCAAGAAACGTGGTCGAGGTAAGAAAAGGGAATTGTTCGTAAAGTGGTTGGGATACCCAACTTCGTTCAATTCGTGGATCAAACAGAGTCAGCTCACCTATAAAAGGAAGTGAACCTCTGAAGTTTCTTCAAAATGGAAGAAGGATCGGACGGTTCTTGGCCTCTGTTTGGTAAAAGAATTCCAAGGAGCGAGAACACTTATTTTTCATAAATAATCATTTTGTATATCATCATCATTACCAGTGTCGTTAATCTCACTCTCGAAAACACAGACAGCAAGTTGTGGACTGCTCTCTTGAGTAGTAGCATAGGATATTTGTTACCAAATCCAACCATTAAGAAAAAGTAATGTTTTATTTGACTCTACCAAGTAATAGTTCTATGAACGTGTTTCCAGAAAACACGTTGACTACGTACACCACTCAGTTATCATAACCAGTGAATCTCACGGGAGAATGGGAAGTAGGTCTGGCAGAGATTCAGTATCCAAATACTTGGTTCAATATTCGGGGAGAAGAAGCTTTCGTTACAGTGTTCTGGTCTTCGAAAAAGAATTACCGACTTACTCTCAAGGAAGGTCGTTATTCGGATCCCATTGATGTGATACGAGCTATCAATGGTGTTAAAGAATTACTCTTGCCTCGTCACGATAAGGTAGCTTTTGAACTGGATAGAGTGACTGGTAAAGTTCGTATCACGGTACGTGATGGAGTCGTGGTCACATTGAGCCCTACTCTTCAAAATATTTTGGGATTTAATGAGTGTGTTTTTAAATCAGGAACTTACAATTCTTCCAGAGTTGCCGATGTCAACCAAGGATTTTATTCACTCTTTGTATATTGTGACTTGGTTCGTGACCAAGTCGTAGGAGATACAAGAATACCACTTCTTCGTATCGTACCCGTGCGTGGAAAATATGGGGATATCATCTCTAAAACATTTGAGAATGTGTATTATGTACCAGTAGAACGAAAAAATTTCAGTACCGTCCAGGTGTATATAAGGGGTGACACAGGAGCCATAGTACCATTCGAGTTTGGGAAAGTGACAGTGACACTTCATTTCAGAAATCGTAGATCTCTTCATTTCACATAAACATGACTTATTGTTGTAAGTCCAAATTATATGAAGAATATTACACGAAACAAGCTGGGAACGGTCTACCGGCTTTTTCTGGAGCTCAAATACAGAGAGGATATGGTTTGGGAAGTATATTGGGAGGACTGAAGAATATGGTGTTACCTTTATTGAAAACTACAGCCAGGACCGTGGGAAAACAGTTATTGAGAAAAGGAGCAGCCTTTGCCGAAGATGTCATTGAAGGGAAAATGTAAAAAAGGCAGCAATCAAAAGAGTCAAAGAGGCTGGTACAGGAGCTTGGAATGAAGTGGTTGGTGGTTCAAAACCACCCGGTAGGAAAAGTATAAAAAGGCCCGCACCACGCAAAACTAGCAAATCGACAAAAAGAAGAAGAACTGTTCAGACCCAAGACCATCTCTGTGCATGATGTCTCTCATTAATGAAAAATCTTGTGAGTGTGTCAACAGCGAACTCGACTTGTTTTCCATATCACCAACACAGACTAGTGTGGAACATATGCAATGGGTAGAACACAGGCCTTTGGCGACTATAGGAAACAGTGGTCCAATAGAATTCCACATTGCAGGATTAGGAGATGATTATTTGAATTTGGCACAGACATACTTGTATGTTAAAGCAACGGTTGTAGATTCCAATGGGGCAGAAATTGCACCCGATGCCAAAGTGGGCCCAGTCAATTTATGGATGCATTCCTTATTTAATCAAATCGATATCAGCTTGAATGAAAAACTGGTATCTCCTTCCAACAACACTTATCATTACAGAGCTTTCATAGAAACTTTGTTGAGTTATGGACCAGCTGCCAAGAAGTCACAACTGACTAATGCATTACGGTACAAGGATACGGCCGGACACATGGAAGATTTGACAGATGATAACAAGGGATTTCTTCTTCGAAAGAAATTTATAGAGAAAAGTAAAATCGTGGACATGACTGGAAGATTACATTTGGACATGTTTTTCCAAACTCGTTACTTGCTGAATGGAGTTAATGTTCATGTTAAAATGAATAGAGCCAAAGATGCTTTCGCATTGATGGCCGATACCGCTACATACAAGATCAAAATTCTAGATGTATCCATGTTTGTACGCAAAGAGAGACTCCAATCATTCGTGAGAATGGCTCACGAGAAAGCACTAACAAAAGCAACTGCTAAATATCCTATCGATCGTGTGGAAACCAAGGTGTTTTCAGTGCCGAAAGGAAATCTGAGCATTACACAAGAAAACTTATTTTTAGGCCAACTACCTAAACGCATCATAGTGGGATGTGTAGACAACGATGCTTTCAATGGAAACTTTTCAAAGAATCCATATAATTTCAAGAACTACAAAATCAATTACTTGGCATTGTACGTGGATGGGCAGCAGATTCCAGCCAATCCATTACAACCTAGATTCGAACAACAAGAAGTGGCGAGATGTTATGCAACTCTGTTCCAAGGAACTGGACAAATGTATGAGAATGAAGGAAACCACATCAGCCGAGAAGAGTACATAAATGGATACACCCTATTCGTATTCGACCTGACTCCAGATCTATCACATGGACAACACTTCGATCTGGTGAAGAGAGGAAACTTGAGACTAGAAGTCCATTTCGAAAACCCATTACCAACCACAATCAACGTACTGGTGTATGCAGAATTCCAGAACATCATAGAAGTGGATAAGAATAGACAAGTAATCTTCGATTACTCAACATGAACACGCTGCAGTTAGAGAATGCACTTCGATCAGATAGTTGTTTGAAGAGAATATGTTTGGGTGTATTTTCAAGAAACAAATTACCAAGAAGATTACCAGATCACAGACCAGTGGCTTTGATAGTCAACACGGATCCAGACCACAGAAAAGGAGAACATTGGGTGGCTCTCTTTGTGAGTCACCACAACGCAGAATACTTTGATTCCTATGGATTACCACCACAACACAGACCATTCGAGAATTTCCTGAAGAAGAATTCCAGATATTGGAAGTATTATACAAAACACCTTCAAGGACCATTACCAATGTGTGGACAATACTGTTTGTTTTACTTGAAACATCGCTGTCGCGGTGTACCGATGAAAACCATATCCAACATGTTTACCACTGATCTAATGGATAATGATCTGTTGGTTAATGACGTCATAGAGGAAACCAGCCACTAGATGTCGCTGCATTGAAGGAAAACTATAAAAACTGGTGCACTTGGTGTTCAGCTCATTTGTGCTTCGACAGCCAAAGAAGAAGGATGTCTACTAATGTGACCGTCTTCAAACTTAACAACGATTTACAGATTCAACTATTCAAGAACGACGTTGGGTTCCAGTTTACCACCAGAGATTGGGAACAAGTGACCAAAGCAGTGGATATTGCAAAGAAGAGAAGTCTTGAAATAGGAGAACCCAAACCAAAAAGAGAAAGAAAACCAAAGAAGAATGAAGATAAAAAGGATTGAAGAATGTTCACTATTCCATGTTTGATCAGGATGGCACTGAATGATTATCAATCAAGAAACCAAGAAACAAGAAATCCAAGAGACTTTGTAGAGAGAATGAGCGTTTCATTCGAAACGTATTTTCGTGATGTTCCGCCACCGGTACTAGAGCAGTTATTACGTGGAGAAGAAAAAATAAGAAAAACACCAGAACAAAGACCACCAAAACACATCAAGTATGCATTGGAGGAAAATCGTCTCAAGACATTTCAATTCATGTTACAAAGTGAAAGTGTGAAAACCCCGAATGAACTGACAAAAGCTGGATTCTTTTATTTGGGGACAGGAGACAGAACTCAATGTTTTCATTGTGGTATTATTGTTCGTTTCTGGGAAACAGAAGATGATGTTATAGAAGAACACAGAAAATATTCTCCAGACTGTTATTACATTCATAATTTACCACCTGAATTCATGGACGTTGAAAAAGAAGAAGAAATGGCCATCAGAGAAGAAGAAGAAATGGACACATCATTTCAAGAAGAAGAAGATTCACGGAGGACAAAATGTAGTGTGTGTTTATTAGCTGAAGCCAATGTCGCTCCGCGACCATGTAACCATTTGTGCCTGTGCAAAGACTGCTGTAAACCACTGAGAAGATGTCCAATCTGCAGAAAGACTGTTTATGAATATCTGACAATCTACATACCATAAAAAGATGTATTTTTGTTGTTGAATAAAAGAAATTTAAATTTATATTTAGTGTTGTTATTTTTTTAAACTTTCCTTCGAAGTACAAAGAAAAATCAAAATGAGGGATAGTAAATTAGACCTCGTACGACACATCTGAAGGGTAGATCCTCATATGAGTATATGGTGGAACTTAGCTTCATGGCCTTCATGTACACATATGGGTCCTACTTATAATTTTAATAATGGATTCTGGGTAAATTTGTCCTATAGCACTACGTGCTATTCTTAATAGGGAAATAACACGTCATGGGATCCAACAAAATGGGAACATTACTCCACTTTAAACGAACACACCCCCTCGGTATTACGTGCTACTCTTAATAGGGAAATAACACGTCATGGGATCCAAAAAAAAAAGGATTCTCAAAGAATTCGAAATAATACAACTTGACGGGTTTATTTGGGTATTTAAATGAGGATTCTGGGAAAATCCGACCCAGAAAATTACTCCACTTCAGTCGAATGCACCCCTTGTACCCCTTAGTACTAGAGCACTACGTGCTAAACCGATAAAATGGGGAAATAAAGTCAATTTCGGTGATTTCGGGTGGATTTTGGTGATTTGGATGGATTGTCGGGTTGTTTGTGGTAATTAGATTTACTCTTCTACAAAGGAACACACCCTCCGAACATACCCCGTCCTATTACAGAAAAATTGGGTAACATAGCAACCACGTGCTACCATAGAAACCAAGATGGCGGCTTCCAGTATACAAATGGACGACGGAAACACGTATCACCCTAACAACACGCGCTGCGCATGCGCACTCACACCACGTATCACTATGGAGATGACGTCACAACATGGCCGCTCACGCGGGTTACCATGACAACACAACATGGCGGCACTAGGTCATGTGACTATGACGTCACATGAGATCCGGCAATGAGATCCGGCAACTAACCCCTCAAAGGTACATGACATACTACTTATACGACATATTATATCGCAAATCGCGATGCGATACCGCAAAAAAAACCACCCTATGATAGTTTTACACATTTAGAATTTTGCCTCCAAAATAAATATGACGAACGTGGGCCGAAAAAATGAATGCGCCGCTGCCTAAGAATCAAAAGATCAATTCCAATATATAACTTGGCTTTATATTGGTGTTGCGATGATTATTAATTCAATAACTGACTACGACTCTACATGGGCGTCGAAAGCAGGCTGCGATTGGTCCGACATCGTGCGACAGGAATGGGATAGTATGGGAGTGGGTAAAGATTCTGTGAAAACAATAGAATATCTTTGAAATAGAGCCTCCTAGTGACACTAGCTTTATTGTCAACCTCTATTTCAAAAGTGAATACAGTCAACTTCTATCCATCTCAAACACCGTATACCCAATACAACTGTACCTCTGTAAAGGTATATTAACCCTTTAAACCCTGGTGATGTCTCCCATGTCAGTAGCAATGACAGCAACTGGAAAAATCCATATTCATTATTTGGGGGTAGACCAAGTAATATGTTCAACGTGCAGCCTTGGGGCTACACGTTGAAAATGTTGATTGATCTACCCCACACATTCACTTAGACCCATCCTACTTAATGAAATTATGGCGTATCATGTTCCTGGTCCGGAAAAGGGCCTTTCGCGTTCAATGGGTTAAAAAGTTGCAAACGATTGACCTCTGGTTCAGGAACGTCGCGAAGATGTCCGATTGAAGGGGGTGAAAGGTTATTACTGGGATGGCTCAAATCCCGATTGATAAAATAGTCCGAGTACATCATCAAGGCGTGCTTTCGTCGTCGAAGGCATTCCATGGTGATGTAGTTGGAATATCAACCAGTCATTATAGTTAAAAATCTCAAGACTTCTTGAAAATTTATTTGTGAATAAACAAAATTCACAAAAATTAGTAGTCGTGATGCCACTTATTATTTAATTAACCCTTTGAACCCGAGCGGCCCATTTTCCGGCCCAGGAATATGATGACGGTACTTCATAATTTCATTAAGTAGGATAGTTGCGGGGTAGACCAATAAATATTTTCAACGTGCATCATGAGGCTGCACGATAAAAAATTTAATTGGCCTACCCCCAGATAATGAATATGGGCTCTTCTAATTGCTGCCATCGAACTGATATTGAAGATTCCACTATTGTTCAAAGGGTTAACACGTACCGAACTCAAAATTGTGATTCACGTCCGGCTGATAAAATATTCCAACCACATAATCAAGGCATGCATGCCTTCGTGGAAGGCATGCCTCAATGATGGCGTTTGTACACTAGTCTGTCGAGATTATACTTTAAAAACTCAAGAGTTCAGGTAAATGTTTTGTGGATATATAAATATACATACAATAGTTATGACGTAACTTCTTATTTAATTTACACATACCGTACTCCAAACTGTAACATTATTCAAAGTATCAGATCTTGTCTGGTAAACAAGTACATTTTACCAACAAGGGCAGATCGATATACTTCAGTCCAGACGAAAATGTCCTGACTAGAAAAAATATTGGGAGAGGGGAAGGACACACACACCCTCCCCATTCGCTAAACTCCTACTCTCGGTTATATCCAGAGATTCATCAGCTGAAATTTGATTTATCCTTCTGGTGAATTTTTCATAAAATTACTCCGCCTGTGTGTGTGCTGCATGTTAAATCGTCCAGTGGGCACATAGAACACAGTGGAACTCAAGAGACGAAATGTCCAACAACAGTTGGGAATAACAAGAGAAATGCGGCTAAAACACGTATATAAAAAATATTGGCCACGTGCAAGGTCTGTCGGGCCACTTCCATTACCATTGCTTTTTAAGGCACATAACATTCGTATTCGTTCGAAACAAGTAAATCCAGCTGCCGGTGTTCTACGTTAAAATGTCAGGAAATATTATCCAGGAACACGGAAAATACAGTATTTAAATACGTTTGGCAATGATGACCCCTTTTTGTTCGATCTTGAAGGGTGAAAACAAAGGAACAAATATACACCTGGAACTTAAATAAGCACCCCTTGAAATGTTTCATGACAGTGAAGTTGCTGTTACTGATTTTTATGTTTTAATGATTGCTGTGTCTTGCAGTACATTTTATCTAGAGAAACATGATGTTTCTGTTTGACAGCGTACCCCAAACACATCCCCTCGTCCACGAATGTCACAAAAACACTATCATCCGCATGCAGTATTTGTGCATAAAACAAGAAAATGTGTCACTTCTTTTGTCAATAAATGTTGACATGGCAAGGAGGAGACTGTCAGGGGCACTTAGATTGCAAATCGTTGGCATGCATGCATCAGACATGACATTCAAAGCTATTGGAAGGCAACTTGGCTATAGCAGACTTGTCCGAAAACATCAACAACCCAACGATGTTAAGGACCGACCAAGGCCTGGACAATCACAAAAGACCTCTTCTCTGGAAGAAAGAGTCTGGCACGCCTCGTTAGGCGTGAACCCTTTGCTTCGAGTGTTGTTTTGAAACACCTTTGGCTCCCCAACAGGCGTTTGTGCAACAGAACTGTCCGAAACCATCTCAAAGCACTGTGTATGAGGTCCAGAAGGGTCACCAATCGTTCAGCTCTGTCCGATCAGCATCAAAGACGAAGCTTGGAGTGGTGTATGGCACGACAACATTGGAATCTCAGGACGTAGAGGATAGTCCATTGGTCAGACGAGAGTAGGTTCCTGCTTCAAGTCACTGATGGTCGCATGAGAATGTGGAGGCATAGAAATACCGATTACGTGGCCAGGAACATCAGACCTACTGTTCCTTATGGTGGATGATCAGTAATGACCTGGGGATGCCTCTCTCATGATTGTAAACTTGATATGTTGACTGTATGTGGCAATCTCGGTGGTCATCAGTGCATCAATGACATTCTCAATCCGGTTGTCGTGCCTCATTTTAAGAACCGCTACTCGCCCTGTGTTCTTGGACGACAATGCAAGACCACACCGTGCCAATGCTCTAAGAGCATTCCCTCAGAACAACGATAATCACAACAATACCTTGGCTTGCAATGAGCCCGATTTGAATCCCTGGGACGTTCGTGGACATCGTCTGCAAGTAAGGGATCCGCTTGTACAGAATTTGGCCGATTTCGAAGCTGCATTGCATGAGGAGTGGCAGCAGTTGCCTCTAGACCGTATCAGAAGGCTCACTGGTAGCATTAGGAAGAGGATTCAGGCTGTCATTCGGGCACGTGGTGGATACACTCGCTACTGACGTCAGACACCGCTATTGTGTTCAGGAGATCACAAGTTACATATTTTGTCAGTAACTACCGGCATTGTTTCATCGTGGATCATTCCAGCACCATACTTGTCGAGAGAACATTTTCCACTAAAAACATTAATGACATTTATGTGTAATTAGCGCCATTAAAATACTGCTTATTTTCAGCAATGTGTTGCCTTTCCTTTGTCAATAGGCCATTCTTTCCGCAAACAATCACTTTTTGGCCACCTGAGAGATCGCATGAAAGTAATGACATCACTGCGAAAAAGTCAGGGGGTGCTTAATTAAGTTCCAGGTGTATATTTCGTCTTACTTCACTGCCCGTGAAGGCTGTTGGTTTGTCACACAAAGTAGACCAATTATTTAATATTTAACCTGCAGCCTTAACCCTTTGAACGCGTAAGACCGACTTTTCGGTCCAATGCATAATTTCGTCCCTTTTTTGTCTTATTATAAGAGTACTCTGCACGGGGCATTGATGATAAAACAATAACTGCAGTCTGCAGCCAGACGGCTGCAGACTGCAGTTATTATGTTATCCTCCCTGTAAATTGATATCTCACTGACCTATCTCACTGAAAGTGTACACAAAGACGATGCCATTCCAGGAAACGAGGGATAAAGAGTTAAGGCTGCAGGTTAAAGATATTAATTAGTCGCACTTAACAATTGACTCTTCTTATTTGTAAATATATACGGCTGCAGGTTAAATATGTTGATTTGTCGACCTTAACTTAATCTTTTTATAGTTAAATGTTTGAATCAGAGTTACCCGCCTTGAAAAGTTGCACATTGGAAAGGAAATCTCCAAAACCAAGCAGCCTTGGGGAAATATATCGTTTCAATAAATGTTTGAAGCATTGTACTGGCATCTCACATTATTGTTGAATATTCCATATAAATAAAGAAGATAATTTGATGGCTTTAGGACCCAAAAATACAATTGACTATTGGTGTGTTTTTATTAAGAATTCCCTGAAAAATATGTATACGTGACCGGTACTTCCCTTCCTGTTAGTTTTCGTCTCCTATTTGTTGCATGGCCCCCTGTTTTCGAGTCAGAAAAAGTTGTCTGAAGGGCTTTTACTTGACAAAGATATTTGAATGCCAAAATTAAAATGATGCGATCATATTTTTTCGCCTGAACGTTATAATGGTCGCCTATGGGAAAATATTTAGTACCCTGATACCAAAACAAAGCAACTTTCGTCATTGACGGCGCCATTTTACAAAAGGTGGGAATTAAAGAGCAGAATGTGATCTTTCAAAAACAAAAAGGACTTTTACCACTGTATATGAGCATTATATTTTAGCTGTTCCGGCTCCAACTCAGTAAAATAATTCCAGAAATCAACTGACGGGGCGCATTGGGTTGGTATTAGACTTTGGCTTTGAGCAGTTTTAATATGATGAAACTTTGAGCAGTAGAAGTCATTACCATAAAATTTACGTTAATGACTGTTACTGTTCAAAGTTTCGGTAGAAGTAACGGTAACTACTTGCCAGTTCTGCCGTAATTTTAACGGTAATTTTTTACAGTGCACATTGAAAGATGTCCCCTCCCTCCCTCCACCTCCCCCGAGTCTTGACTTATTTTTTCTAAATAGAAATCAGGAAGTCGTGATAATTTACTTATCTGATTAAAATATTCAATTATACTTGAGGTGAACTGTACGAGCTCCCCACCAGGGGTAACAGCGTTATGTCCTTGGATAAGTCACTTCATCCTGATTGCCAATGTGGGGGCACGGTGGCGCTGTGTATTAGGGCGTACTACACGTCGATGGTGCACTTGTCTTCAAGCAATGCTCACCCTGCTTGCGCGGAGTAAGTACGTCGGGGAGTCTGGCAGTTGCTCACTGTTGCTCGGCGGTTCTCTCCGGGTAATATACGGCTTCCTCCGCCCGTAAAACTGTCCGACACGTGGTGTCGAAAGTGTCGTTAAACCCCAATAAATAAATAAATAAATAAATAAATAAATAAATAAATAAATACGAGCTGTCGTATAAGTAAAACAATGCGCCAGAATTATGTGAAAGAATGCGTTACGGGATAAGCCGACATTTCACCCATATACTCTCACGTACCAACGGTACTGGTACCATCCTGCTGTGACTGACTGTTGCACCGATTCTGCTTGTGACAATTTTCGGTTCGTTTGTCACAATTTTCTTTAACAGCCCGGATTATGTCGTTTCAGGCAGTTTTACGGATGGAGGAAACTGGGGAATATACAGAGAATACATACATGCCCAGGCATAGAGCAGCGGCGGGTAACTGTCGGATTTTCCGACTAACTAACCCCGCACGAGCAAGGGTTACCTGAAGGCATGTGTGCCACCAGCACACAGTAGCGTAACGATAATATTGGGGACCCTTAGGCCACTTTCTGTAATTATTCAGTACATTATAATGAAATATTCTACTTCACTGAGTACAAACATTCTATTCAGTATAAAACTCATTCGACCTTGACTAGCTTAAGACGTTTTAGTGATGGTTAGTGGTTTCAGTATGGCCGTCATGGACTGGTCATTTTCCTCGGGTGCGCAATATTTCCGAGGACGCAATAATATTAGATTCCAAACACTAATTATATGAGTAATAGTCAAATATTTAATTAATGAAGCACCGGGTATAACCCGGTGCTTCATTAATTAAATTTTTTCTGATGGTGATTTCCGATCGACCTTTCGTTCGTTTCCGTGTTCGTTCCTTCGTTAGTTGGTCAGCACCTTAATCGAGAAGTAGGGAGCCCGGTGGCTCAGTGGTAGACTTTTGGACTTCTATGCTAGAGGTCCCGCGTTCGATCCCCGTCCGGGACGACCCGCGTTGTGTCCTTGGACAAGGCACTTTATCCCGGTTGCCTACATGGGGGCACGATGACGCCTTGTACTAAGGCGCACTGCACGTCGATGGTGCACATGTCTTCAACCGCTGTAACCCTGCATGAGCGGAGCTTGCACAGAGTTAGAATGTTGAGGAGCTGACAGTTGGTCGTCGATGCTCGGTGGTTCTCTCCGGGTACCTCCACCCGTAAACCTGTCACGGTCACGATTAGCCATTGTGCATAAGTATGTGACCTTAAACACCAATAAATAACAAATAACCGGTTTCAGATACTACTTCGACGACTTGATGTAGCAACTTGTACAGAATGCATCCACACTTGTAAATGAATTAAAATTAAAATTGTTTCGCCATTTCGTCGCCTGAGTGTTAGACTGTTCTATGTCCCCTATGGGACATAGAACATTCTAGCACTCAGGCGACGATTTGAACTACTGTCTCATGTTGTCATGTACCACGTATACACAACCCCGTAATTAGTTTTAGAGAATATTGCCCCGGTTCTTTATGTAAGCTGGCATGGAAGCATCATGCTTCAACTACAGCACAGTTTTAAGACCATTAAAAATGATTTTTCCCAAAATGTTGGAATTGTTGGAGGCCCCGAAAAATGTGCAATTGTTGTTGGGCCTGAGGAGACGTCTTAACCTCGTTGTATGGGCGTTACGCCACTGCCAGCACACCGCGCCATCTTTCTCACACTTCTGCAATTGAGATTGGGTTTGCCCAAGGATACAATGCAGATTATTCGGACCAGAACGCAACGTACAACCTGTCGATCTAAAGTCTAATGCGATAAGCAACAAGTGCCCCTTCTACCCAGTCGATAGGGTAGTACAAGAGTAAAAGGTTTAAGCTATAATGATGACTAACTGTACGGCAGATTCTGAACTACGCGACGCGAAGTTTGTTGTTGTTTTTTCCTGTTTCAATGTCAGTCATTTCGCCGTTGCCAAAGCTAATACCAACCCAATGCGCCCCGTATGCTGATTTCTGGAATTATAATATTGAGTTGATGCCAGAACAGCAAAGATAAAGTTGAGGGTTCCAGTTAGTCCATTGTTGAAGTCACATATAGTATATCAAGACTTTATGTTGAATTGGGCACACACAGAGAAAGGGCTCCATGGTACCACGTGGGATAGTCTCGGTGATGCACTGAGTTAAATATGAACAAAGTGCAGTGTAAATTTTAAAAGAAAACTATCAGGACCTTGAAATCGTTATCTGTGCCAGAAGTTTGTTTATAACCTGCATTATATTGTTTGTTCGAACTATCGGGTTGCTTGTCAACCAACACTCGCCGTGTGTTTGATGGCTACAATTTACGTCATTTAGTCTTGAAGTCAATTGTCCCCCAATCTGCCGGAGGGAACTAGTGGCGGACCCAGGGATTCGAATTTTTTTTATCTTTTTAGTGGTGGGGGACAAATTTCAAGCATGTGTCATGAGGCGAAGCATTACCGGACTCCCGTAGCGGTGAGTTAGGGGCGAGCACCAGATGGGGTACCACACTCTCGTGGCATTCATGATGCGGGTAATTCCCCTGGAAATAAAATTAAAATGGAAGATTTGTGTGACACCTGGGTGGCTTCTTTACACATGACTGCAATGTTTTCCTGTCAAAGTAATCTCACAATTTAACCCTATGAAACTGAAAGCCCGTTTTCCCTGCTCAGGATTGTTATTCGATTTGTAGTCATAAAGTGGGCGGTAGTTCAGTGAATGTGTATGGCAGACCAATTAATGTTTTCAACGTGCAGCCCCAAGGCTGCACGTTGAAAATATTAATTGGTATACTTAAATAACGAATATGAACTTTTCAAACTGATGCCATTAAATTGGCATGGAGGGTACCATTAGGGTTGAAAGGGTTAGTATAGACTCAAACAAATTTTAAAAAGTGGAAGCCACAAAGGCTCATCGCAGATCTACACCGGAGCTATAGCTATATTCATGGGGTACGCTATTATCCGCGATAACGCAAGGATGCCCACTGCCTCCGTTACCTCTTGTTACTCATCAATAGTGGGTGTATACGGGGAGAGTGGTAAAATATATATTTTGAAAAAGTGAGAGGGATATATGGCGCCGTGCACCCCCCCCCCCCCCCACCGCCCCCCCCCCCCCCCACCCCGTTTCCGCCGCCACTCTTTTGCAGTACCAGAGGTGATTCAAAAGTTCATAAACTCTTTTAATCAGGCTGAATTTTGATAATTTTAGCTCTCTTTTTTTGGTGGGGGTGGAGGGGGGCGCAGTTCTCCAAAGTCTTCTAACTGGCTGCCCCATTCTATTCATAGCGCAACGCTTCTTTAAGCCGAATCGGGATGTGCATTTCATCTTTCTGTAGGCGCCTCAAAGAAAACCTACCGATGCCCAAACTCACTGGTTTGGTATTATATGGCTCAAAAGGGTAGTGATTTCTCTTGTGCAACAAACGTGATTTGTCGTTTAGGTATAAGTTGGTTAACGTCTCTTTTGGACCATGGTTCCCAGAACAGTGTTTTTCAACCAATTCAATCTCGTTTCACGGAGGTCATTTTTTTTCTTCCTTTTTTTTTCTGTTGATCTCCTAAAATCATTCCTGGCAAATCTTTCAAAATTAAAGGTTTTAATATGGGCCTATCCCAGAAATATAATATTTAGCATTGACACTGATCAAGGGTGCATAAGCCCACCGGGCAGTTGACGGTATCCTCTACCCTCTCCAAAGCATATTAGGGGGTGGGCGGGAGGTCGTCAATTTTTTCAGAACACAAGGCGGGGATGGGTTGGTTGGTCAACGGCTCTGAAAACATGTTTTTTCCATGCACTGATTTTTTTCCCCTGTGAGCTCTTATCTTTCAAACAAGTGATGCAAACCGATCAGGGAAGCTTGTGTAGACTTTTTGCCATCGCTTCATCTCCTCCGGGTTAACAGGGGGTGATTAGTAGTACAGGATAGGGGCTAGCAGCATGGGAATATGGAGAGACATTCACCGTTCCCCATCACCCCATCAGTGGTTCACGATTTTGAAAAAAAAGTAAAAAGTTAAAGTAATTTAAAGAAATTATCATTTATGTAATTTAACATAAATGTAATCTAACCAGATCTGACAATAAAAGCACTCTTCTCACCATGAATAATAGATATCACACAGAGGTATAACGCCATTTCCCAATGCAACTGACAATCTCTTTTTGTAATTATGAATTTCAGTCATATACATGTATGAGCAAAATGCAGGATTGTTATTGATCATTCAAGCCTAAAGCCCAGTGGGTGGCCTTCAAACCAATTCCCTTCAATTTGTGATATACTGTCAAAAAAGCCCGAACCATCAAATTGTCAGGACATATTATATTATATTATGGTGGAGGGTTTATTGACAGTGAAAACTCTTTATTGGGTCACATGTTGTTCTCAGTAAATATTATTTTATTTGGTCACAAGTTGTTCTCAGGAAATATTATTTTATTATCAGTTCTGGTACGAATACGGTAGCAGACTTTCAGGAACCGTTGGTGCCTCTGTCAACTCTACGAGTTGATTTCATATATTTTTCGTCTTCTCTGTCGCCAAACCTTCATTTTGGTGCATAATTTGTGTATATTTAATTTGAATTTAAGGAATATCAGAGGTGGGAATTTCAAAATAAACAAAATTCCATTACAAATGTAGCCCCTTAAGGGGACGTCCAACGTAAATTTGGACAAATTTCAGGAAATTTTCTTCCAAGTCTAAAAAAGGACCAAAATGAATAACCCCAATAAATTATATACCAAAATGTTTGGAATGAAACATAGAACGTGTGGAAACTGAAATTTGCCATGGAACTGCTGCCATACGGTAGATAGCACCGGCTGAAATTCTGCTATGGCATAAGTAACCTACCAGATTGTATACAATAAAATACCTAAAATTTGTTGAATAGTTCAATTCTGCAATCCTTCTAGTACAGACTCGGAGAAATCTTTTTATCATTCTTGCAAGGAAGAGACCACAAGACCAATTGTAATTTAGGATGCCTACATTTTAAAAGGGCTGCCATTTTTCTTGTGTTTGTTTACCTTTTATGAAGTTCACCAAGGGTCAAATCCACACAGTTCAGAAGAATAAGTATGGAATCACGAGAGAGTGCGTCAATGAAAAATGAAGAATGTCCAATGTGGCTTTTGTGAGTCTGCTGGGACCATACCCCCCCCCCCCCCCCCCCCACAATCCAGTGCCATTTTGCATGAGATCTGTATCATATTTTTAAAATACGATGAGACTGATACACTAAAAAAGGGTGAACTGCCAAACTTCCTCATTTAGTGTCATATGTGTCCATTTCTGGGGTTGCATGATCAATGACAGCTGTCAAGTGTCATTTGAATGTTCAGGTATGGCCAAAACAACAAAAAATGCTCTGTCCTGCATGCAGAATACTTTCATCAATCGACTACACTTAGTTAGAAATCCTGGCTTCCAATTCATTTATGTACATGATTTGGTATGCTTCATTTGTTTTCGAACTATCGGCCTTCCATAGTTGTTGTTTGGGGAGACTTGACTGTTGTTTTGTCATGAGATTTAAGAACATTAATAACTGATCTGCTTACCAATACTAATTTTATAGCCGAATGGTTACCGGCTTGAACAATATCGGAATTGTGTTGGTTATTATATTCATTTATCTGAACACTTATGACACGTTGTGGTCTCATTTCGGTAATTCAACATTCTCATGTGGAATTTTAGTCCGCCTAGCGGATTTTTTCTATTTCTGTGCACACGGTGTCAACACACATAGATTTTCGCAACCTTCTGTTGCTAACGGCTCTCAAAATCGACGTTGATCCGTCTTATGCACAAAGTGGTTATGCGAGGGAGATATATAAATTTACGATGGTACGACATGTCTGTATATTCGGTAAACAATAAGAAACCTTTCTGGTAATTCTCCTTGACATTGGTCTTCTTTTTTCGTAGCAGACTTCATCAAACCTTCTTTACGTCACTAATATAGTTCGGCGACAGTAAAATTATTTTGTCGTAAATATACAATTGTGAGGACTGTAATGTATGTTGATGTGAGTATATTTTTGTTTACAAATATAATTTTCTACCTTTATGTTTTGATCATCGTCACCAACCAAATAATAGTAGGTCGAATCGGTGGCGTATTAATCCCTTGCTGACACTTGCGCCACATTGTACAGATTTTGATCTCCACAGCGCTGCTATGGACTGCATCTCGCAATTATCACATTGTCAGTTGAATAGTTTCTTATGATTGTGTCGTGACTGGTACATTACATCGCCTGCCAGATTCAAAAACAGCAGTGAAATGTTTGAAGATTTCAGATCGTGGGAAATCAAATCATTTCATAACTTTGCCCCCAAACCCACGTGATCACAACATTGTCAACAACAAACGTGTCGCCCGAACAGAATCAAGCGTGTGTGGTCATCCATTTCCCCTGAGTGTTATCACCACGTTTGTTATGAAATGATAAATATGCTTTCTCCGAGTATGGAGTGTGGAGTCTTTTATTTACAACTCGGACATTTGAATTACCGATCTGTTCCTTGTTAATCCTGACGGTTACGTATGTGGCTGGCAATTTCCTTGTTATCAAAAGCAAAAAAAATATTTTTGAAAAAGTGGATAAATTCGGGTTCTGTATACTTTTGTCATTATTTTGGTATATAATATGTCGTTATTCATCGCTTTAATTCGTATTTAGGGCATTGTGGAAATTTTCCAAAAAATGTCCAAAGTTACGTTGGACGACCCCTTAAACATCTTGAGATGTTTACGGGGTTTGCATAAGTTTGGGATGTACAGCACAGGTGTTCGACATGAGCCAAAGATCATGGAAAATTGTGTATTTGAGGGTTTTTTGACGAATTATGTAATTTCCCATGACATGGTATAACAGAGAGTAAAGGTACTGAACTTCCTGGCCGGGAAGATTTCCACCTGCCTCATTCAAACTCACAGAAAACCCAAACACGTGAATTTGTGGCAGAGATATTGATGTCATCCGACAGTTAAGGCACTAAGCTTTACGTTGGTGTACCACTTGACCAACTAAAGGTTCTTCAACGCTAAATCCATCCGAAAAAATCTCGGGGAATAGTGACTTTTCTCAGGTCGGACAACGCTAAAGCCGGAGAATTGACTGGGACGATCAAAACAATTGATCAAATCTATCCAACGAAACAAACCATTTTCTTACGACGACTTCCGCTCTTTCTACAATTCACCACACTAATCATACAGGGCGGTATTGGGGCCTTGTGCCCTCTTGAACGTTATAAAATGTAAAATTTGTATTCACAGTTTACTTCAATGCAAAACGACTTTCCTTCAGTCGCCATGCTTCTTCGACACCGCATCGAATTTGACCTCGCCATCCCATTGGTTGCTAAATCAAAAATAAAATAAATGACAATATTTACACGTGCGTTTGTTCTAAATATAGGGCAAAACAATACAAGACTGGCTTTAGCGTTGTCCGACCTTAGAAAAAGTGACTCTTCCCCGAGATTTTTTCGGCTAGATTTAGCGTTGAAAAGCCTTTAGTTGGTCAAGTGGTACACCAACGTAAAGCTTAGTGCCTTAACTGTCGGATGACCTCAATATCTCTGCCACAAATTCACGTGTTTGGGTTTTCTGTGAGTTTAAATGAGGCAGGTGGATATCTTGCCGGCCAGGAAGTTCAGTACCTTTACTCAGTTATACTAGATCATGGGAAGTTACATAATTCGTCAAAAACCACTCAAATACACAATTTTTCATGATCTTTGGCTCATGTCGAACACCTGTGATGTACAGTACTTGATTTTGCATACCGATGACAATATTGATACCAATATCACTGTATACCGGTACATCGACAAACAGTTCAGTTGAAAAGCAAGATATTCCAAAATAGGCCAACGCATATTACACGACATTCACGATTTGCACAGTTACGTTATTAATATTCGGTATTGTGCCGATTTGCAACTGAGAGTATCGTTTATTTCATTTCCGACAGCACCCATCTCGGGCCAATAGTCAATTGTATTTTTAGGTCCAAAAAGAAATCTTATCAACCTCTTTGTTTATCTGGAATATTCAACAATAATGCAAGATGTCAGTAGAATGCTTCAAACGTTTATTGAAGCAATATATTTTTCCAAGGCAACTTAGTTTCCGAGACTGCATCTTTTCCGAATGCAAGGTTTCAAGGCGGGTAACTCCAATTCAGATATTTAGTACAGTCACAACTTACGGATTCCATATTTTATGTACCGTCCGCTAATGGCCCACACCCAACTCCACTCTTCTGGGAACCTTGATTTCTATACGGGCCAACCAATCCGTCTCTGAGGTGCTCGGTAATTGCCAGAGGTATTATTTTTATTAACTTATCTGATTGAAAGTCAGTATGAGTAATTGTCACCTCTTGACGTCCGTCGTCCGTCAGCATTTGTATATCTAATGGCCCACACCCAGCTCCACTCTTCTGGGAAACTTGATATCTATATTGTCAACCAATCCGTCTCTGAGGTGCTCGGTAATTGTCAGAGGTATTATTTTTATTAACTTACCTGATTGAAAGTCAGTATGAGCAATTGTCACCTCATGACGCCCGTCGTCCGTCAGCATTTGCATACACTCTAAAATCGGTTGGGTTAAAAATCAACCCAAATCGACAGGGTTGAGTGAATATGAACCCAAATTGGGTTCATATTCACTCAACCCAGTCAATTTGGGTTGATTTTTAACCCAACCGATTTAGAGTGTATCTAATGGCCCACACCCAACTCCACTCTTCCTCTTCTGGGAACCTTGATTTCTATACTGGCCAACCAATCCGTCTCTGAGGTGCTCGCCGCTCGGTAATTGTCAGAGGTATTATTTTTATTAACTTACCTGATTGAAAGTGAGTATGAGCAATTGTCACCCCTTGGCGTCCGTCGTCCGTCAGCAATTGCATATCAGTCTTCTTCAGAACGATTGGATTAATCCAGCTACACCTGGTACAAATTATCTTTGGGGATACCCTTCCAAGTTTGTTAAAAAGGAGGTGCTGACGCCTGTGGGAGTGGAGTCAATTCCTGAAAAAGTAACTGAGCTGTCTTGGACAGATATTTATTTTTCCAGAGCATCCTAACCAGTAGAATCAATTACCGGGTAAAATGTTTGCATTTGAACTCTACCCAACGCAGACGACATCAAAATTTATTTTAAATATCATTTTTTAAAATTAAAAAAAAATTCCAACCAAATCATATCATATGACCCCTCATTGGAACGAGCTTGTTCCAAAGAGGGGGGTCACATGATATGGTTTTGTTAAAAAAAAATTGAAAAATAATATTTTTTCAGCTGCTGAATTTGCATATTACGCGAGTGGGCCTCTGGTGAATGATTGGCATCCTGGATCTTGCCAGGTATAGCTTACATCGCCGCACGTCGTGAAGCCTGTAGGATAAGTATCGCACCCAGCAACATCCACTCCGATATCTCACAGGCAGTGGAGCTAGGGGCACAGGGGGCATGTGCCCTCTACTTTTTTCCACAGCTACACAAATTAGTTAAAATGGGCGCATGCAAACGTGTCAATATACAGGCATTCCTGTAACATTATTTGCAAATCAAAACAATATTTAGCTAAGGAATCCCACTTTCGGTCGCTTCGGTCCGTTTCTTCTACTTCAAATATCTTCAGATATAAATGAATGATAGTCTTTATATATATAAAAAAAAAAAAAAATAGGGGCATTCCACAAAGTACGATGGCTTTTGGGAATATGTTACGGCAGTTTAACAGTTAAACGAGTTTTGCTGATCATCTACTAGCCTTCGGGTTGAAAGATGGCTGAAGTAGACAAAGCAGGCAAGACAGTTACCGCACAGCGGCACATTTATCTAAATTGGAGACTGTGGGGGGGGGGGGGGGGGCTCAGTTGGTAGAGGTGCAGGCTGCAAGCCGAGAGGTCATCGGTTCGAATCCCACCTGTGGCAACCGCGCTGTGTCCTTGGGCAAGACACTTCACCCCCATTGCCCACGTGGGGACACGGTGACGCTGTGTACTAAGGCGTACTGCACGTCGATGGTGCACCTGTCTTCAACCAATGCTAAGCCTGCTTGTGTGGAGTTAGTATGTTGGGGAGCTGGCAGTTGCTCGCCGTTGCTCGGTGGTTCTCTCCGGGTACTCCGGCTTCCTCCACCCCTAAAACTGTCGTGGTCATGATTAGCCATTGTGCAGAAATATGTGACCTTAAACACTAATAAATAAATAGAGACTGTAGAGAGTCATCGTACTTTTACCGATATACGAGTGTAACCTTTCTCACACGGCGCGGTGGCGTTGCGGTAACCGGTTCTCGTCAGATCACCGAAGTTAAGCAACGTCGAGCTCGGTTAATAATTGGATGGGTGACCGTCTGAGAGATCAATTCGGACGCCCGCGTTGTGTCCTTGGGCAAGGCACCTAACCCCGATTGTCCACATGTGGGCACGATGACGCCGTGTACTAAGGCGTACTGCGCGTCGATGATACGCATGTCTTCCACCAATCTAACCCTACCTGTGCTGCAGTGCGGAGTTACGATGTTGGGGAGCTGGCAGCTGCTCGTCGTTGCTCGGTGGTTCTCTCCGGGTACTCCGGCTTCCTCCACCTGTAAAATTGTCACGGTCATGATTAGCCACTACGCATAAGTACGTGACCTTAAACACCAATAAATAAATAAATAAATAAATAACCTTTATCACACAGGGTCGAACTATGGTAGGATTGTAAATTTGTGCCCCTCTACTTTTATCGAGCTTGCTCCGCCCCTGCGGTATCTCGTCATGACCATTTAAAAAACGGCAACCCTCCTACCATTTAGAAAAAACATGGCATCGCCCGAAAAGTTACTACATTTTTCCACCTGTCACTTTTCAGATGTGAACATTTTGCTTCAATGCACCTTAGTGTCGCCATTGAACCCTTTACCTAACAAGTCGCCTGCATTCGTCCGCGTAATTTACAAACCAATCAATTGAGAATTTTTCCCCCCAGAACGTTATTATGTGAAGTCTCAATGGGTGGGGAAGGGAGACACACGATATGGTTGTGTTGAAATAAATTTTGTGAAATTTAAAAAAAAAATAATAATTGAAATAACAAATTTTGATATTGTGTGCGGTGAGTGAAGGGTTAATTTGTAATGAACTGAGTTTGTTAACGTTTCCAATTAGCTTGCCCAAAAAGCCAAGCCTCTCGAAGCTGTCTGTTGTTTTCGTTTATTAACTGGTAGAGTGCTGAATTATTTTTGGTCATCAAAATTTGTTCAATTAAGTTTGCCTTGTTACAATTTATGGGAGAGTGCCAATAGGCACTCTCCCATAAATTGTAACAAGGCAAATCCTAACAGACTAAATAATTTCACTTCAAAGGTGGTAAGGACAACATCCACAAAATATGAAGCCATTAAGTGCTGGTACTGACACTTCAGAGTAAAGCCCAAATATGGGCTTCCAGCACTCTACCAGTTAAAAGGAACAAAAGAAAACCTGACTTTATTCTCTCTTGATGTCATAGCTGTTTTCTCAACAATTACTTGCTTCTCAATTGGATGTTCCTCGCTTGTCTAATAATTTCAAGGGAGTTAAATTTATCAAAAGTCTATTTTCCTGACGATTTTGATCAGGGATGATTCAAATCTTATGTTTTCAATTTTTGCATCCAAAACATACCTTATGACCCGCATTGGGACGACCACGTTTCGATGATATAGGTCATAAGCTGTGTAATTCAGAGGTATAAAATGATCATTAATTAGGCCAAACAAAATAAAATAATTGTTTATCAGGCATTTGTTTTAAACTGAATGAGGGAGAGTGGTTTTTGTTTTTATTTTGATTCCTGATGGAATGGTCGCCAGTAGGTAATAAAGGCGGATTCTAGACCACTTTTCCAAAAAACTGTACACGTACACTTACATGTACGTGTACCGCCATGGGGATTCAGTGTTAAATCGTGTACAGAGTGTAAAAAATGGCAAAAATGGCGTTTTTTCATGGTGGTCCAGAATCCGCAATTGTTTTTGAGGCTCTCGGATCGCACTTTTAATCGTTCAAACATCCGTTAGCGAACGAGTACATTCGACACATCGCTCAGAAGTGAAAAAATGTATGAAATTTGAAGAAAATGTAAATTTAAAAATTTTGGTCGACCATATGATGGACACTGAATTGAGAACTCGGACTCGGACTCAACACACATACTGAATCGAGGACTCGGACTCGGACTCAAGTTTAGTGTTCAGATTTTTTGTTGAATTACCAGTGATTAACCACACGTAACAGTGATCTTGTCGTTGTGATGATCAGCAAAACTCGTTTAACTGTTAAACTGCCGTAACATATTCCCAAAAGCCATCGTACTTTGTGGAATGCCCCTATTTTTTTTTTTTTTTTATATATATAAAGACTATCATTCATTTATTTAGTTGGGATAAGCTGACTTTTGTGAATTCTCGATCGACTCCATTCCATCTCCATGGCTTTATGTAACCATTTTTCGGCGACTAACTACCAAACTTGACCACGTCAATACTCAAAATATCCGTTCATTGCACCCAGCTGCTATATCCAGTACATTTTTGGCAAAACGTCTTGTCATAAAAATTCGACTGGTATCTGAACATAGGCATACCGTACATCAAAATTACGTTTGTGTTGCATAGAACATGAATAAATGTATATCACGACCACACTGGCAGAAACGGGTTCCAGTGGTTCCTGAAAATCGGCTACTGTGCTTCCATCACAAGTTCATTACTGGACATGTTGAGAAGTTATATAAACATTATCTGCGGCTAAAGATGTGTTGGATGTCCCAAAACAAAGCCAGGACATCAGACAAATTACATTTGCAACATCTTTCATGTTTTAATAAAATATTCAAAATACCCAAAATCAAAGAATTAGAATAATTAGAATACTTTGTACAAACACGAAGTGTTGTGATGTTAATTTGTCTGATGTCCTTAATAATTGATTTGATACATATTAAAGGGTGTATTTTATTAATTTCGCTCTAAAATAAATTATCAGTGGAGTTCTTCTTACAAAATGGTTCAAGCTTTTTGCGTTTAACCAATGAAATAATTGCATGGAATAGGCCACTCCCACTTTACTGACATATTTCGGCAACCGATTTTCTTGCGTTTCGGCATTCATACGGGATTCAATATCCAAAATTCAGTCTAAAACCAATTTATTTTCTCCTTGCATAAAATATAAACGTACTATATGTTCATAAATGATGATTTGAAACCAAATTATTTTCCTTTCTCTTTTCGTTTCGGCATATATACACAGATGGTATGTGGCAGTGAAAAAAATAATAGAAATTCTAAAACAAAAAGAAAAACATTTTAAAATAGAAAAAAAACGCTCGGTTTATCTCTAGAATACAGGAAAATTACCAAATCCCTGTTAATTGAATACTCTTCTTAACTGATTTTTTTTTTTTTTTTTGGGGGGGGGGGGGTTCTATTCAATTAACAGGGTTCCACTGTATCCCAATTTTTTGATTTGGTACGTCCACGGGCCAAGCAGAACAGAACAGGCCTCAATTTTTTAGGGTTCCCATTGTGAACGGTCAATTTATTTATAGTGATACGTAATGTACACAACAGTAACGGAGTTAGGGAGTTCATACTTCGGTATTTTGTACGGAAAGCGAAACGCTTGCGGAAATAGTGGTCGCTCAGATTGTCGAATTGACAGATATACATGGTGTGGACCGTGGATGGACGTTTAACAGATACCACGCGCAAATGGTTAAACGAAACAAGGTGGCTAAAGGCGTCGATAGACAGTTCTTATGGAATCTATTAATTCTAACTTTATAATTACTTAACAAACTCTAGGGCACTCCCCCAAGTTCGGCAACCACCGGCAAAATGTCACGGCAGTTTGACGTGTTAACACTCTGGACTGACCTCACTGGGATGGTTAATTTTTATTTTCGGCACAATGATTAATAAAGATCGCTATAACGTGGTAAATCACTGGTAATTCAACAAAATCTAAGCACTTAACGTGAGTCCGAGTCCGAGTCCTTGATTCAGTATGTGTTTTGAGTCCGAGTCCTCAATTCATATTTAAACGGTCGACGTTCCCATCGCGGATCAGACCATCGATCTATCGTTGGTGAACGCAAGCAAAAAACGTTTTGCAGCTTCTAGACCAGCATAAAAATGTGATTTGCGGCTTCTGGACCACCAACGTTCGCCAACGGCTGTTTGAACGGTCTAGGGTGCGATCCGATCGGTGAAACGATTTGCGGATTCTAGACCAGGAAAAATCGACCTCAAAAACCTTTTCTCGACGTTCGCCAACGGTGAAAAGTGAGTGTAAAGTGTAGTCACTCATTGAGGATTTTTTAATTTTTTTTTTTAAAACCGATTTCGGCCTCCGGTACATCGAAAAATGCGTTTTGCGGCTTCTGGACCACCACCACGTTCGCGATCGCGTTTCGGACGGTATAGGGTGCGATCCGATCGGTGAAAATGATTTGCCGATTCACCTCGCGAGTTTTGTGAGGTGAATCGTGATAGAATCGGTTGTGAGGAGTTTTTCAATTTTGTACTTTGTGTAAATAAATAGCTTTTTTCATTCAACAGAGTCGACTATAAAATTGAGTCCCACTTTAGATGGGTTTTAAGCGAGAAATTTGTGTTTAACTAACATTATGAAATCTTTGCAAAAATCCTTTCATTTTTTTGTTCTTGTATAAATGAAAGGTTTTCGTTCAATGGATGACATTGAAAACTCGAGTTTGGAAAATTAGAACCGATGGAAATCGTCCGTTCACGTTTTGTCATAGCGAGTTCTGTGAGGTAAATCTTAATAAAACAGTTTGTAGAATTTTTTCATTCAAATAAAAATTCCACTATAAAGCATTTTCACTTAGATGGGTTTTAAAAGATAAAAATTGTGTTTTAAATTGACACTCATATTTTGTTCCGGTGTGAATGAAAGGTATTTCGTTTTAATAATGGACAATAAAATCGCGTTTTCCACTCAGTCGGGTTTTAAGAGGTAAATTGAATTTTAATCGACTTGTGATAATTTTTCGGAGATATGAATGAACCCTTTTAACAGATAATTATTCTCAAATGCGTTAAATCAGAAACCGGTTTCTTATGCGCTAAACTTTCAAACTTTTTCAAAGTCCTCCTGTTCGTTACGGAGTGAATAATCGGTGATGTGATCTTTAACACGTTCGAGGACAAAACGCATTTATAGAGGTTTTATTTTGTAAAATGTTTTTCCTTAACTGGTTTTAGTTATTATATATTAAAGCCAGAAGATTTGTATTTACTTAAAACATAAAACATAAAATAATTATACATTTAATTTTGAGAATAATAAAATAACTCACGTTAGCATACTCTAAAGGAAATATTAATAATTTTAAAAACAAAAAAAATGTTTTTACACATCACAGATTCCAAGCGGAGAGATCAACTTCTCAACGAATATGAATGTGCTAAGAAGAGTATTGAATCAGCTGACAGAAGCAGGCGATTGGGAGAAATGGAATTAAAACGTGAAACCACAAAATTATTTAAACCTGTGGCGGAGGTTCAGGAACGAAGTTAAAAGGAGATCGTTGACGAATTGAGGCCCTTAAAAGAAAGTTCTTTGAGAATGGGTTCATTGCTCGGCAGTTTTACGAGGGGGTTTTCCTTTGAAAGATCATCGCCGGATTACATTCCCATGAGGATTGAAACCGACGTGAGTGAAAGCAACGATGCGGCTTTGACTATCACCACTGATAGCGTTGCGTCGTCTGAGGATGGTTGTAAGTCTGTTGTATGGAATTTATAAGGATTCTGACGGTGGAACTTTTATAGGCAACA